>JAHHFK020000742.1:0-600000 GCA_024533555.2 Aedes koreicus | reverse complement strand
CCGCTATTATACTCACATACACACATATAGGAAATTCTAGCTTCTAAAAATAAAATCCATAGAAAGGTTTGCTGTGAGCGATAATTTCATAAACAAAAGTACCAACAGCAAAACCCGACGAGTCATCTGTTGTCTACGTTGATTTGTATGATTCAATTGTTACTTGTAAACTATCGACGGCAAAAATGACAGTTTCGCAACATTAAGGTATACCAGTGTGCAAAGGTATGACGATCAGAATTTGGTCAATTTAAACATGACGAATTTCTTTTAATCGGGCATTTTGAAACCTAAACATTCTCTATTTTATAGCTGTGTGCGTGTAGAATAATGCCTACTTTGAGATTTAGACATATGCTCATAGTTCATCAAAATGGCGTTCAAGCAAGAGAATTAATGCATCAACATTTTCCTCTCGTACATCTAAAAATATATAGCGTACGCATCATCGAGTTAGTTAAACCGTTTAAAACGGCCAAATGAATTGTTAACAACGTAATAAATGTTTTTGAGGACCGTAGACAGCTAGAAAGACTGGATTGGGATAAATCGGCGGCCGGAAGCCACAGCGACGAAAAAAAAGTGACGAGGGGCTACAAGTGAAACCCCAACCTCTCCGTTCAGAATCTAACCGCAAACAAACTTGGAGTTTCAGCTAAAGCCGTGCATCAAGCTGATATATGAGCCGAACTGTTGCTATATAAAAGGATTTAGCGACTTCAAATCACGACGATGAGATAAGCATGACGATCAAAAGCACGGTCACTGAGAACTGAACCCGATGAAGCTGACGAAGTTCGTTTGTGTGTTAATGGACTACGAAACCTACAAGCGGCGAAGTAAACTATCGGTACTCATAACTTTGAATTATGAATTTTTGCCACAAGAAATCAGTATAAATTTCATTGGGATATTAAATACAGGCTGCTGAAAAAAATAATAACTCCCCCCCCCCCCCCCCCCCGGAGAAATCGAACCATAAACGTTGTTTGTCACCGCTTGAACTAAAGTAAGGCTGAAGGCGAACGAGAAAAAAATCTGGTAAAACAAAAAAAAAACCTTCATAAATCCCGATGATTAAATTCACAATTATTAGCTTAAGTTTATTTGCCTGTGTGTTCGTCAAGGCAAACTTCAAAAAACTTTGTCAACAGGAGTTTTATACGGCAACAGGAAGGAAAACGTGGCAGACACTATGAAACATATGAAAATGTCGAGGTCGGAGGAATTTTCTGAGGCGAAAAAATCTCTGGACACGTCTTCCCTCGGAAGGGAAGTAAAGTCGTTGGTCCCAGCTCATTTGTTGATGAGTGCGACATGTAGGGTCCAGGGTCCAGGAATTAAAAAATAAACCATTGCAACCGGGTCCTTCAACTAGGAAATTTACCTAAACTAGCGTCTGGTGCCTTTCCTCTGAAGTCTGGTGCCATTCATGTTCTGTGCTGTTTTCGGTCATCGTGCCATTATGAGACGCCAAGGGGTGGTATACCTCCAACAACGTGCTGGTGGTGCTTAAGAATAAGAATTCACCCAACACGATGCAGAGCTGGACTATTGAAGCACGGAGTCTTATGTAGCGGTGAAAATTCAAAGAGAATGTCGATTAGACAATCGAACAAATGAGAGCTTGTTCAAGATAAAATATATTTTTTCCATCGGATATTTAAAAAGACCTATGAGTGCCCATTAGACGGATGCAAATGTAAAGGTATCCATTCCACGATGCTAATAAACTCAATATAACCAAAAATCTGAGCTCATGTAGTTTGAAATTAAATTTAACGTCTTATAATTAAGTTCAATCAACATTTAACATTGATGTTTCTGGTACGAGCGATAGAGCACTCAAATCAATTTTTTTGCCAGATTACCCAAAACAGTATGCTGACAAATCAGTTGCCAGATCATGCAAAAGCTAAACAATCTCGTTATTAATGGTTAACTGTTTCATGTTTTGCAATGCTAATGGCAAATTGCGATTTTTGGAAAAATTTTACTCAGGGATTTTTTTTGTTTAACTTTATAAATAAATAATTTTCTATTCGTACGACTGAAAAGGTTTTGTTGAATGAATTTTTTTCAAAATTGGAATAAAGTTACCGTGACAGTCATTATTTTTTCATTTTTCATTTAACACTGCAGCTGTAATACACACGGGAAATAATTTGTTCTTCAAAATGAGATAAACAGGTCATGATTTCATGCATATGTTGTGTTTTTGTGTTACAAATATACACCATGAACAATATTCACGATATCATGAACTATTTTTCCGCCGTAATGAAATCATGAATTGATCGGATTAAAACCATGAGCTGAATTCCTGATACTGAAAACTTTATTCATGAATCTGGCAAATCTACTTTATCGACTCTAGATGTAAACAATAAAAAAATCGATCGGCGGGATTCGAACCTGGTGTTGATGTGAAGAGCAGTGATAGGACCTGGTGGATGTACTTACTACACTATTGTAAGTTTTGAATAGATTCTTGATTAGTGAAGATGATTACACAACTTTAGATAAGAGGCAAAACAACCCTTCCAAAGTTCATGACTCGCATCTGTCATTTCATTCCTGAAACCATGAATAAGAGACATGAGTTCATAAAATAAGATAAGAGTTAGTTTCATGATTTTTTATTCATAAAAACAGAAATGGATTTGTTTCCGTGCATTATTATATAATACTTTCTGCTTTCCGCAAGCATTTTGTTACTATTCCTTGGAAAATAGATTCAACCCCTCAAAAAACTAGAAACTCTTTAAAATTTAAACGTTAAAATAATACAGTGTTTCTAAAAAGATTCATATTGGCCGTTTTCGTTTTAATTTTTTGTTTTTGTGATATATGTAGGTTGTTGGTGTTGGTTCTGTCTCTACGTTTATGATTATTTGTATATTGTCAGAGGTTAAATTTATTGTGTAGTTGATCGTTGAGTAAATTTCTGTTCTTTTGAAAATTGTTATATTCCAAACTAAAGTTGATTTCTTCGATTGTTTACATTGTAACTCCCTTAGTTTTTCACCATTCTGCCGAGCAATTTTCTTTTTTTCCAGACTCATAACGTTCAGCTACTGTTACTTTTGTAAGAAATATTGAAAAACTATGTTGGTACTGTTTTGCTTATTTTAAATGCAGCGAATACCATGCTAACTGGATTCTTGTTTGACCAAATTTTGACCTTAATACCCTTTAAATGTGTTTGCAATTATGAATCTTTTTTTTTTAATCAAAGTGCCATTTCCATCATTTTATCCGATACCTCACGCAAACAAACATGTGAAATATGTGTATCATATCAATCACGCGGTAATAAAATTTAATCTTGCCTGCCATCGATTGTACATAGTTCAGGTTAGCTCCATGACGGGAGCATGCGATTGTTCGCCTCGTGGAATGATACCTGGCAGGTTGGCAGAATCGGAACAAGTGTCGAAAAAGATTCTAACGGAATATGTGATTACTTATTCATGTCACGTCAGATGCTTTTCTGTCACGCTGGCATGCAAAATTCATACCACGCAGCCAGATGCTTGTTTCGAATATGCATATTCAGATTAGTTAAACAGTTCCCACGGTGACTAATTCGACAAGATTGACATACAGAAAAGCGACACGATTTTTTCTTACAACCTATAAAACAATCACTCAGATAAAACAGGGTGTAAAGAGCAGTTGATGGTAGAGGCTGCTTTAATCATGGGACAGTTTCACTTATTTAATTTGTACGCTCAATTATTACAGTATCATCAGTGAAAACATTTTCCTTCTACTATGAGAATCCCTTCGAGAAATATTAAATTACAACGAATCACTTATTGTTACGTGTCTAGATTATATTTTCTTAAAATTCAACATTGGTGATTGTTTCATCTTCAACAACACCAGAATCATTGATTGGAGTTTCATATAACCCTTTTCATCAAAATAAATAAAATTACTTCCATTGAATTAAAACCATTCCTGTCGAGTTCAATTTATTTCTAGTAAATTACAATGAACGAATTCTGTTTATTGGTGACATATTACAGAGCATGCTTGTTTGCATTAATAAGAATACAAGTGACATATATGACTCAGCGAAGCATTTGTTGAGCTGAAAACTTTTTTTTACCGGTCATCAACTAGTACGTCAGGTCCTCTATAAGTCAGTTGAGAGCAGACAATAAGCTCATCATGATAATCAATTACCTTGAAATGCCAGAGAAAGATTGTTTTGCTTTTCTTTCTCGGACACATAAATCAAGAACATCTTCAGGCACTCCTTGCCCAGCTAATGCCTCCATTTAAAAGATCTTGACCCCCCTGAACAACATTGTCGAAGACAGAAACATTATATCTGGTAAAGATACCAAGAAATAGCATATTCCTGAAAATAATTAGCACACTAACGTCATGTAGTGAGAGAATTCTAAACTGTTCACCAATGAAAAGGTCTTGAACTACTGAATACTTTTGCGGAATAAGCGAAACCAAAACATCACGTAACATTGTGCTATAAAAATAAAAAATAAAAAGCATTTTATAATGCTATATCAGAGCTGCCTCGACTTCCTTCATTTTCACACCTAGAATCCAAATTTTCAAGTCATAAATTGCTCGGCCCAGACTAGCTCATTCAAGATCTTTTTGCTGAGGTTCCTCCAAAAAACATTACCACCTTCTTCAAAAGCTCTTGGTAATCAACTTGTGGTTGTCGAGTGTCTACCCTAGTAACCACGTGGCTATAATAGCATGCATATATAGGGGTATGCATTACGTCTAATGCATCATTGAACTTGGATTAAACCTGAAAAAGGACCCACTAAGATCGAACTAATGGTATATCTTTTATTATGCCATAAGACATTTCTATATTAGCATTGGTAATGCATCACTATATTATTATGGCTAATCTAACACTTCATTACTTGACAACTGTTGAATTGCTGCAATCCCGCATTAATGGTTGACTCAGTGCAATCATATAATGCTTGTGGTTACTTGGGTAGCTGTTTAAGGCAAAAGGCACGCCTGTTGAAGAAAAAAGACGCCGTATGGTGGGTTATTTTCCGTTCCGCATTTCCATCTATTGTTATCTATTGTTTTTTTTTTTTGAATTTTTTTGAACTTATTCATTATGCTTGTCATTGCCTCAAATACATGTTTAAGCTACATGATGGAGACAAGTTTTGTTTTTCGACATCCCACCCATGTGTTGTCCTGAATTACAGGGTGAGCAAATATTATCCATGTTCATTTATTTAGTCATAACTTTATTAATTGTTTATTGAATAACATAAGCACATATGAAAAATGTAGATACACTAATATAGAATAAAATATAATGAGTAAAATTGTTCGTAGACGTCCATTACCGAACTCCTTCAACAAAATCTTTGCTTTCCTGGTACTGATTGTCTTTCGTCCTGTAATTTAGGTAGTATTTCTTTAAAAATGTATCAGAACTTAATCCTGAATCCTCATGAACAATAGTTCGTACTGATTCGTGGTCGATATTCCATGATTTCGCCAATTTTCGGATAAACCGTCTTGAATTTTGATTAACCCTTTGACGAAGTATACTTTGGTTCTGAGGGGTCTTCGCAGTTTGTTCTGCCTCATCCTGAACGATCCTCCATATTTCTAAGTGACCTGCAGACTGCTGCTGTCTGCGCGAAGTAGCCACTTTGTGTCGAGCGTTCACTCAGTATGGTGCCATGGAGGAGCTGTGCTGCTAGAAAAAAAAAACAGTTCAATGAGCCGTTCGCCCGGATATTATGGAGCAACTCATAAAGGTGTTGATTGTAATTTTTTTTTTGTGTTGTTAACCTCTAAATATTTTATGAAGCCAACGTCAGTCTGTTGCATTTGCCTTGAAATAGAACCATTAACCGTTTCTACCGCTGTCGAGTAGATTGTCAATATCATACTCATTTTCAAGGTAGATTCGCCTTAAGGAATTGTTCTCAACGAAAAGCATATTACTGTCAAAAAATCATGAAATATAGACTACCCCAAAATCCCTTCCAACAGGCGAAACAGAAAATGATGACCAGCTTTTTCCATTTCTTTGACATCTAAATTTCATTGCGCTTATAAATTTATAGTTTCCGACTGACGCAAGAATTTTCATGGTGTTTTTTCAGCCTCCCGTTTTTCGCTCCTTATCTTTCGCAGAGGGAAGGTCGAGCATTTTCGATATGAATGAATGTCCTTTTTTGCGACAGTAGAAGGCAGTCAGAGGCACTGAATCACAAAAAATGTGCTGGAAATAAAGAAAGAAAAACGTTCCCAAGTATGAATCACTGTTTTGTTAGTGCTGGTCCTTTTTAATTTATTTTTTGGCGGCTCATGATTGTTAATTTTTTAAACAAAATATATCATTCCATTGAGGAAACTTTGGCCAACTGTGGAATGACTCGAAACCCAATCTGCTATTCGGTTGGTTGCAAATTTGCTTTTTGGTCTGCTGTGATTTTTACGGCTCATGAAACGATGAGCTCGTCATCATCATCGCCACCATCGTCATCTTTCACGTTGCTGGCAGTCTTCATCGTCACTCGCTGGCAAAGATGGGTGTACCTTTATTATAGGTCTACTTATCATTTGCGCGCTTGCTACAGGATGCTCATGATGCGAAGCAACGAAAGGCTCTTTGTTGCAAATGCAAATCAAGTACCGTGTGCTAAGTGTTTTTCCTTCCCTTGCACGTTTCCATCCACTGCCTGTCCGCATTTCGCGATTTATATCGGGATGCAAAGCTCAATATTATCTAGTCTTAGGGTTGTTTATTTTTTATGTTTTATCACACCTTTAAACTTTAATACTTGTAATTTAGCAAGTACTATCGGTTAAACAGTCTGGAATTAAAATCCAAATCTGAACAAATCAGGAATTGCAACCAGTTCAATACAAAAACCGAATTGAATATGAAACTTCGTAAATTATTTTACGTACCACAAATATCCCACTCAGGCACACTATGAATTTTCACTACACTACGTGAGTTTTATAACATTAAGTGTACATTGAAAACTTACTTGAATGTTACCAAAATAATCCAAAATAAATTTTTGATATTAAAATTTAGGAACAATTATTTATTTTATTCAATTAATTTTTCCATTTTCAACTTTTCTACTTAGCTATTTACTTCCGTTCATCTGATTTTCATTTGCTAATCATGTTCTCCCATTCCCTTCTATTCAATTTTCCCATTCCTTCCAGTCAATTTTCAATAGTTTATGTTAAGTATCCTTGTCTTGTAAATGTTGTTTCTATAATACATTTAAAATTAAATTTTCTCATTGGGGGCAGCCCCGTAGAAGTTCAAAGGTAAATTTTTAGCAATATTGTTGACCTCGTAACTACCATTTTAATATTTTTCAATCTGATGTGCTTTCTTATAAATTGCAAGTGCAGGTTTGAAGATGCTCTTTCGTGCATCTTGCGTTTTATTGTTTAAATTTCCACTACCTTCATAAATAACCTGTACGATCCGAAATTTTGTGGTGAAATTCCACTATTTCTTCTTTAAAAATTTAGACTTAATGTCAAAATATGTATACCCAAGGAGTTGACTAAAGTCAGCCTAGATAAACTTTGCGTGATCTATAACGATGGAACTCGATTTGGTTGGCAAATCCGGCAATTCTCTTTCTTTTTGTTTTTCATTATATACTTAGGCAACTGCCTAACAGTGCCTTACAGTTTGAGCAGCCGTAAGAAACTCTTATACAAACTTTATTAAAATCGTGACTCATATTTTTTTTCAAGATACTCTACATCAAGTAATAGAGCTCGTAGTCTGGATGAGGAATGAGAATGGTGAACCCCTTTCATTCAGAAAAAAAAACAGCTCTGGAAGATATGTTGTTTACATTTTTTCACCAAGCCAGCTTCGACTAGCTTCAGGCAAAGAACATGTAAAAGATTGATGTAGAAGGAGATGTCCGCTCATCACCATGAGGCACCAAGAGTGGACAGTAATGTTTGCTAGAATGAAAGATATGAAGAGAATGTGTTGAAAGTTCCGTCAGTGTACGGTAGGTTGAAAATTGAATAGAAGTATTGAAAATTGAGCGAAAGGGCATGGGTAAAGTAGTACTCGAACTAAGGACGTTACCATTGCCTAACATCCCACTGCGGGGTAGGTCGAGGCACGGACAAATCCGCCACCTCAACAGGCTGTTGAGGTTCCCATCGTTGACGTTATCTTTGCTATGTGCACTCCCAACGGTGGTAGAATGTACGCGAGGTACCATATCCTGGATGTGGCGAACGTGTTGAGCATAATGATTTTTTGGTGTAGCGTCAGTATGCACAGAGAATGCAATCACATTTGTTGCGAGAATTTCCCCACGAGTGCATTCCAGTTCAAAGTTGTCATCAAGCGTATCGAGTTTGCGAACACAACACACATAATTTTGACTATGTTGGCTGTTTGCAGCCACTGGGAGTTGATAGTGCCACCTTCGCAAAACCCGACATCAATGGCAACAGTTTTCCGCACATTCGATATCGCTCCAGCAGCTCTCCCGAAGCGAGTAAACATCCCATTCGTCTCTTCGATTTGCCTCGTCGATGTGATGATTACACTGATGTCATCCGCATAGGCCACCAGCAGATCGTTACAGCACACACGTTCGAGCCGGCACATTAGTGGATGTAGGTATAGCACGAAGAGGTGCATGGACAACGGGTCCCCTTGCCTCACAGACCGTTGGATCTCGATTGGCCGAGAGAGATGCCCATTGATCAGCAGCCGAGAAGTGGACCGAATGGCAATGCGCGAAAGTTGAGCAATGAGATCCAGGTTGAAGCCGAGCGAGCGCATGGTCGCGAAGAGAAAAGAGTGCCGAACCCGATCGAACGCATGATCAAGATCGAAGCTGATTAATTTCCTGGCGTGGCGGTGGTGGCGAAGATTTGCTATGCCATCTTTCAGAGCGAGAGTGGCTTGCAAAATGTTTCGCTCTAAGTTCGAGCATTTCTGCCCGTCACTCAAGACGTGGTGTTCTCGCATCACTCGCTCTAGTCTTGTTTTGAGTATGCGGGAGAATAGCTTGTTGTAGTCGCTGTTTAGCAGTGAAATCGGCCGGTATGATCGTGCGGTATGATCGCCACCTCTCTTCTTGGCCAACACGATGATCCCTTCAACAAACGCTGCAGGAAGATTTTCTCTGAGTGCCTCATTCAGCAACAGGTTCAACTCACGGTGGATGACGTCGAACATGCGGTGGTAGAATTCTCTCAGATTACCATCGAAGCCAGGGGACTTACGGGGAGCGCTTGCTGT
This sequence comes from Aedes koreicus, assembly GCA_024533555.2. NCBI lineage: Eukaryota > Metazoa > Arthropoda > Insecta > Diptera > Culicidae > Aedes > Aedes koreicus. Next base: position 590,717 of record JAHHFK020000742.1, on the reverse strand, counting down.
TACCAGATTTCTGCCGTCGTGATGTCGCTCGTACAGGCTTCATTCGATGGATCGTTGAGTGGCAAAACACTCTCGCAGAAGAATCCATTCTCTTCTGTTGCCTCGTTCTCTTCTGTTGCCTCCTCCGTGTAGAGAGTCGAGAAATAGTCCATCATGTGGTCTTCTATCATTCGTGATGCTGTTTTGGTTTCGTCTTGCTCCGTCTGCAGCTGCGTGATGACGGTTTCTTCCTTCGCCTCTCCCCTAGCTGGAATATTGAGATTGGTTCTCCCGCTACGTGCGTTTCATTGATCCGCATGAACGTGTAAGAAAAACTCCGTTGATGCGCAAGCATTTCCCTTTTCAGCCGGTTGATGATGGACAGCATTTCTGGGTGCTGGTAATACCCGTCGTAGGCAAGCCGTAGCTCACCGTAGATGCGATGATGCTCGCTGTGAAATTCATCGAAGATGTCCCGAGATTTCCACTTGAAAAACCGTTTGATCTTGGGCTTAGCAAACGAGGGCCTCCATTCCATCCATGAGCCATAGTTTTTACGCTTTCGGGTCCAATGTTGCCACTGATATTGAAATTCCGCAACGTTCTCGTCAGCTAGAAGGTACAGTCGGAGAGACCAGAAGCCAAGGCCATGCTCTTGACCAAGGTGGGGAAGGCAAAGTCGGACAGTCAGCGCTTTATGGTCGGTAAAAGAGCAGACGTATGTAAAGCCATCATCACGTGGACACAGTTTCTCCCATACATCGTGGAGCTTCAGTTTTTGAACTGCTGCTTTGAGGGCGGAACTCGTGTTCGGGCTGCTTGAGTCGCGTGTTCAAAGCACGCAATTGAAATCGCCAGCTAGGATGGCGTGCGTGGTGCGGTGACGGAGATAGTAGGGGAGCGTGTCATTGATGAAATTCTCCCGAGCGGCGCGTTGCGAGGAGCCGGAGGGAGCGTAAACATTTGCAGATCGTCGTGTCTTGCACTCGCAGCGCAAGCAGTCGGCTGTCCAAGCTTCTCTAGATGTGAGTGACTTGGATGAGCTCCTTCAGAGCAATAGCTGTTCCCCTTCTCGTGTGGTCATTGAAATAAACGACATAGCCAGGCAAGGAAAGCTGTTCGTTCTCAACTTCCTGTAGACACACGATGTCGAGGCTTTGGCTGTTGATGAAGGTCCGGAGAGCGTTTAGTTCCGTGGGGTTTGTGACTGTGCAGATGTTGATGGACGATATGTTATACGACATAAGAGCCATTTATAGTTGCATACTTCCTCTCTCTCGTCGTCGATGTCGTCCCGGTTTGGTTTTTTACCAACCGGTCGGCTTCGATTTCGTCTACTGCTCGTTGAAGTAGTGGAGTCGTCGGTTTTGTTACCGGTGCCGCTCTTGCTCTGCGATCGCAGCGCTGGCTTTTTTAAAATATCGTCCACGGCCACGGCAGTTTTCGGTGGTGTTGGGAAAGATGATGACGAATTCTGCGTTCGTTTTGTTTGCGGGCACGAGGGTACAACTTGCTTACATTCGTTTTTGAGGCCAGACTCGTGGCACTCGGCAGTTCTGGGAAAGCATCCGACGATAACGGTGGAGGAGCGGTGGTCTTCTGGCCAACCGGACTCGTGTTTGTTGGTCTCGCACCAGCTGCTTTTTTGGGTTGTTGACCGGTGGTTTACTTATTCGCCCGTCCAACTTGCTTCGTCACATTGGCGTAGCTTTTCTGGTACATAAGTTTTTTGTTCTGGACACATGATATGCCAGTTTGAGTTTGTTGCTTGCAGTGGCGGCAGGATTGTAGCTGTCCCTTGTAAATAACGAACGCTTGCTCTCCATCGATGGTGACCATCCTCCAACGTGATTCGAAGCTTGTGTTTCTTCTTTCTTGTGTTCCCCTGACACTCCACTTCATGCTTCCCGTCATGTTCTTCAACGACAGTTTGTGCGAGCGCCTAGTCACTGACTTTAATGAACGCACATGCTCCACCTCGGTGGCATTGGAGTCCTTTGATGCCTTCCCGTTTTAAACCGAGGACCGAGCGAGAGAAACTGTAGAGTTTTTCAACCGACGGTTTCACAGCGAACTGAAAATAGTCTATCTTAAAAGTATTTTCTCGCCTCATCGCGGGACACTTTAGCACGCGACTCGGCACAACAGTAGCAAGAAATAAAACTTTTCCAAATGGTAAATGCTTCACTTGTGATAAGCGCAATCGAAAAAGAACGTCTGCACTTCTCAGAAGCTGAGCGATAATAGATGATTTAGTTGCAGACTTGTTCCGCCTGGGGATGTTAATGACTCGATTAAGTTGGTGAACTGTTGAATGACTAAGTCGGAAGCCAAATTGTTCGCCGAGCAAGGTGTTGAGCTCGTCAGCAGAGGAAAGAAGCCGACGATACATCGCTTTCTCGAACAGCTTAGATAATCCTGGAAGAAGGCTGATTGGTCTATAGCTCTTGGAAGAGGAAGGATCTTCCCCAGGTTTCTGGATGGGGGTGACTTTGGCTGACTTCCATCACGAGGGGAAGTAGCTAAGTCGCAGGCATTGGTTCAAAATCAACGCCAGATGATCGAAGAACTGGTTCATGAAGTTGTCTAAACCTTGGGCCTGCATGTTTTTTGATGTTTTGATATAGGTCAATAATTCGTCAGCTGAGATCTCCAACTCTTCCGAGAAGTCGGAGGGACTTAGTTGTATGTTGTTTGCAAGCTCGCTAACGGTAGCTTTGTGCGGACTGATGATGTTTTGTCCGAGATTGTGGGAGCTGACGAAATGTTGACTTATCATAGCAGCCTTCTCTGCAGGAGTTATTGCTGTTTAGCGATCCTTGGAGCCATTGCTGTTTAGTTGGATCAACGGTGGGAGTGGCCTTGGTTTATTTTTGTCAACTTCCAAAACGGCTTTGCACAATCTGAGAGAGAGCGGATCTTGTTGGAAACTTCCCAAGTAGCACAACTTGTTTCAATAGAGCATAAAAATCTCTCTTGAAACAAATTAGGGATAGTTTTGTTTGGCTATGTACCTCAAAATCATACACAACAGGAACGGAAAAAGCGCAAGGGTGGAGCCTGTTTGCAACTTGACATTGTTTCTACAGAGTTGCAATAGCATTTTGTAAAACGTTCAAATATTTTAAATCGCGTTGCAAAAAAGTGAAATGATACCGACGTGTAAAAGAATGCGAGGATAACTTTTTTTTTAAATGGATATCGTTATCAACCAAACATTCGTGATCAAAATACAGAGAACTAAAATGATCTAAAAATCGTGTTGGAATAAGTTTATTTTTTAAACGCTTTCAGATTCATGGATCAATATTCTGTTCTACTACGAAAAATATAAACGCCCTTGAATAAATCCTCGAGAATATAGCATTGCTTTAGAACTTGAAAAGAAAAATTTGTGTAAATTTTTGTTTACATTTGAAAGAATCAGAATTTTGATTAATTCTAACAATAATAAATCGTCATAGGTTCATGTTAGGATCAAACTGTGGCGGAATGAGTGATATTTTAAAATCTCATTTTGTATTGCAAGATTTTGGCATATGGCTTCTACGAACAAACCAAATACACTACCGGCTAAAATAATTATGAACCCATTCTTAACACGTTAAGTGCTTCTATGATAGTTACCTATGCAGAAATCTTTAAATTATATATATCTGGACAATAGCGACAGTAGTAGTCTGATAGTGGTTTTTTTTTGTTTACCTATACCTGATTGACTTAGAATTAAAATCTACTGAATTCCACATAATTAAATAATAATAAATTTAATATTAAATTAAACTAATAGCTGCCTTTTTGTTCAAAGGATATACATAACGTACTGAAAAGAGGATGTTTAACTGGCATTACAAGTAAAACAACAATGTCCCATACGCCTTCAACAAAAGTGTACAATCCATTGGAACAAAGAATAAGAATAATTCAGAAGCTACACCATGTTTTTTACTTGAAAAAAACTGAAGAACAATCTAGTGAGGATTTCGTTTAGAGGTTCAAACGGAATAATCAAATAAAATCTTAGTATTACTAACCTTCCATATATTCGAAGTCTGGATTGCTCGCAATTTGATTATCCGTAATTTTGGTTTAAGTCATAAAAAAAATTTCCAATTGTATTATAAAATACAATAAAATGTGTTACTTCAATAACTTTCGGCACAAATGTTTCAAAGTGAAGTTATCTTAGCATAGGTGGAAAATATCCAACCGTTTTTAACATGTTTTTGTGTAGAACTTATTATGAAATTAAGTGCAATTATTTAATTGCATTGTTTATGACGAAAAATTACTAGCCAGAAAAATTCAATCGTATGATTGCTTAAAGAAGCTTAATAATAAGCCACGAGAAGTTAAATAAATAACTTTTAAAAGATGAAAACTTCGCCTCAAAATTTAAGTTGGTCGTTGAAACCAATCTTGAAAAAGTTGGTCTTGATAAGATTATTTATATTGTTAGGTACCTTAAGTATTTCATTTGAAGCTATATTTGCTTAACTCAACACAATGTTTCAATAACAAATTAATATTGAACAACTTTTAAACAACTTTGATATGATTATTTTCCCATATGATCAATCGATTATTTCACAGATGTTACATTAGATATTGTTGCTTGGGTTTTGATTTAAATAATCCATTTGAATAATATAAAATCAAGTACTGATATATTGAAAATTAAAACAATTTCAAAATTTTACTATGTGATGAATACATTAGGTATAGTTGGAAACATAGCAAAAATTATGTCCTTAAAATTCGGTCTACGGGTTTCTTGTAAAATCATTGATTTTGTTTCTATGTAAACAGTTGACAGAATAAATTAAAAAACACAACAGCTTATGTCATTACGCACAACTAGTAATCTCACAACTGTTTATTTTGTTTGGGAAGATAATTTATTTCAGCTTAACGTAGGTAGCTTTTTTATTTATATTAATTAGCTGGTACAGCCAAACATAAAAATATTATGCTCTCACTCTTTGAGTGATCCATGTTTAATAGTTAAATAGTAATAACCACTACCATAAAAATCTTAGCGTATAGAAGTTGTATAATGAGCACTTCAAATTTCTTTGTTAGGCCAATACAATAACAACAACCTCTAGAAATCAACTCTTATTGATTATTCTTAAATTCATATCAAAACACATGTGGTCGGTAGTGTGCATTTCATTTGGATATATTTCATCCGTCATCACTGTTGTGATAATGTCCAATTGAACGTTGCAAGCACGTAACATTTTTTATTGACTTTTTGCTGCGTTCTCATTGTGTTGCACATGTGGCTCAAAAAACGCATTCTGAAAACCTTAAGTATCAGAGCGCTTCATTGGAACAAGAGTGTAACAAATTTGTTGTGTTGCACTGGAGGTCAAAATTTTTCATAATAAACATCACATACACTGGAAAATATTAAGTATGCAACGTCATGATTAAATTTACTTAGCTGCAAGTTTACAAAGACAAACAGGTCTCGACTAACTCCAATGTTTGTTTTGAACGGTCTTGGCAAACCATTTGAGCAACATCAATGAAATATCTAGTATATCGTGTACGTGAAATATACTCTGCTGTAACCAAATATGCTTTTTGTTACTGCAGAATTACTAAAATGGAACATGAAAACTAAGTGTTGAATACAAAAGATGTCTTGTGTGCTACTTGGGCACTGCACAGTGGGCATAATCGAGGCTGTATTTGGACTTATTTCAATTTCGCTAGTATTTATACACGAACTGATGCTTTTCTATAGGAAAAAACTCCAATAAATCGATTGCCACTGAGTTCATCCTGTGCAGAGCATGAAAAGTGGCTAATTTTGCCCCATTTTCCCCTAAATATGTGTTTTTTCAGTTTTTACTCCGATAACTCCAATTGCCATTGTATTTTTAGCTTGAAAAGGGACATATCTTATGTGAAAAACTCTGAGGAACCGAATGATGTTGGTTTCATGCTGTGCCAGGGTTGAGAAACGGTCCATTTGGCCGCATTTTACCCTACACATGTGGAGAGACGACTGAGATATTAACTCTTAAAACTTGTCAACTTTTCTAGACGGACATATATATATATATAATCTTGGTGAATGGAATTTAAATTTATAACCTTTTCTCAACAACGATTGATTGCCGTACTTTCAATTTAAGTTTGAACCACCCTAATTGCTGTCCCATATCTCATTCGTACGTACATTCACTGATTCAGGGTCATCCAAACAAGAAGATGCAGTACTAGCTACCCAAGGTCTATGCATATTGCAGAGCGTTGCTGTGAATTGAAGCAATGATGGTGGTGACTCGAATGAAGATAACCTCAGAAGCATGAGGTTGAGAAAAAGCAGATTCATGATGAGCAAAGAACAGCTATTTACATAAATTAACTTGCCCATAAAACGTATCAAAAGCTTCACCTCTGCATTATTGCTGTTCATGGTTGGCCCCATGATTAGACAGAGAATGCGGAAAGGTTTAAAAATGAAAGGAAAATAAAATTGGCACCTTCGTCTGGTTTTCTCCTTCTTATATTTTAGACAATGTAAAACTGAAATTTTACTAGACTGATGCAATGATGGACGATGAAATTAACACGGAAATTCAAATTAATGCGATTTACAATTTCAGAATTTTTGATTGATTGCTTGACGTTTATTGCTTGTTTTCGTACAAAGTATGTATCAAATACCTATACCTATGCTTATTAAAGTTTTTATTTTTGTTCGGTGGTGACAGAAGCATTGCCAATATATATGTTATTTCGATAAACTTTTACAATACTTGGCAGTCCATATTTCGCATTACTGGAACCAATTGAAAAGCTTTTCAGTGGGTTGAGTTACTTCCATTTTTGCAATGTACAATAATTGCTTATCTTTTAACAAATACGGTAAGTCGTCTACCTCTGACACGGGGGAAAGGTAAAATGGTCCATAAAACAAAATCCTTTATGCCCTTCACACACCAAGAGAAGGGCATTAAGGTCGCTTGAAAACTCGACTTTTTTCCGATGCCCAGAGGCCCGAGCGACATATATCATTCGACTCAGCTCGACGAACAGAGCACGTGTGTGTGTGTGCGTGTGCGTGCGTGGGTGTGCGCGCGCGCGTGTGTGTGTGTGTGTGTGAGAGAGAGAGAGAGAGAAAGAGAGAGAGAGAGAGAGAGAGAGAGAGAGAGAGAGAGAGAGAGAGAGAGAGAGAGAGAGAGAGAGAGAGAGAGAGAGAGTGTCACATCGGTTTCTCAGCCGTTTGTGAACAGATTTCAGTTCTGTTGAACAAGGCCACTCACCCCAATCGATGCCGCATGCATTCTATTGTTCCGCATCTGGTGCGTTGTATAGCACATACAGCGGACTACTCACACTATGCGACTCTATAGAATTAGAGCAGGAGCGATTGGCTCGAGTGGTCCGGTTTTTGAACTGCAACGAGCATATTCGAAAATTACACAAAGTCTCCATTTACTATAACTACACAATTTTCCACGAACATGTACTTATTAAGCATCTTGAATCCATATCGATAATCAAAATTGACGCTAAGGATTGTCTAATAATTCATTCTATGGACTGATTATATGAAATTTCTAATATATATGTAATTTCCCCTTTGATATAACTAACATAAAAAGGTCCATAAAGACGATTAATGGCAATATTTTAATCACATCGATGAACAATACGTTCATTATTCCCCTCCCGGGAACATACAATACGTTCAGGATTGACAAATTGTTCATTTTATAAACTGAATGCGTAACGTATCGAATATCCCTGGTTCTTCCTGGAATTTCTGATGAAAATATTTAATCAGTACCATATTGGCCACATTTGAGTTCGTAATTCTGGTGAAGTGTAAGAAGGGTTCAGTCTCACCATCGGTGGATTAGTTCGGGATTTTATCTATAGAAAAAAAAGTATCAATGAAAAATAATATTAAATATTGGAATAAAAACAATAAAATAATCTATTGAAATCATTAATGTTTATGTTGCATTTTAAATATTTTTGATTGATAAATTTTCGTGTTAATAGGAGAACATATTAACTATTGTCCAATTTTATGGTAAATTATTCAAGATATATATATCGAATATCCGCTTAATGTTATATGAGGTAGATTTGAAAATCTTAATGAATTTCATGACAAAAAGATAAGCCAAAGAAAACTTTCCTCAAAATACGACTAATAAGATTTCTGCAAAGGTCTAGAAACTTAACATCGAAACCTAAAAATATTCGTTTTGCCACTGTTCGATACCGTCTAATTATATTGAAGGCGTACAAGCCATACCAACATAACTATGACATCTTTATATGAATAATTCCCTGTCAAACCAGGCCGCCATTGACATGAGGTCTTTTGAAATTGAATGTTTTGTGCTTGATTGATCGAAGGTGGTGTAAAAATGAGAATGGCACTTTACTCAACTCGAATTGACGAACCTTTATTCGCCAGGGGGTCAAACAGTTTTGTAAAAAGCTCGATTTTGCGAATTTAAGAGATATGGCATGATAAGCAGGATAAAAAAATTCAATTCTTTTCAAATTCAATTTCAAAATATCTCATGTCAATGGCGGCCTGGTTTGACAAAGAATTACTGCTTTTTAACAGGAAATCCAAGATCAACCTGATGGATAAAATATAATATTTAAACAACGCTTTAAAGGCGTTAATCTGTTCCAAGCGTAAACAACGAAATTGTTTGCAATCTTTACAAAAACAGACCTGATTTCAGCTACATATATCTGCCTTAAATTTACATGAAATATCTTATGAATGTGCATTAGAGAATGCAGAACATGATTTTTTTTTAAACTGTGTATCTTATAAATATTGTTGAGTAACACTGTAGCTACTTTGACAAATAAAGAATGTTATTTGTTGCTCATAGATTGGTTTATTTTCTCATAAAAAATATCATACACAGTTCGAAAGGAACATGTAACGTTCTGCGTTATCTAATGCACATATAGACTGTTCCAGAAAGTATAAGCACACTTTCAAAATGTCATTTTTTTTTAGTTTTAATAATTTTATTTGGCAAATCATATTTTTTTTTTTGAACTCATTTATTTGTACAGGCTCAATCGAATCAACTTTACAGAGCCAAGTTTTCATGTTTATATACATCAATTATCTTAGAACTAAGGTTAAGGGGGTGGAACCGATTACTCGCGGCCGTCTCGAGGTTAATAGGAATAAGAATTTTATGGATGGGAAAATTGCGGTGGAAAATTAAAACCAAGCATGAAGAACAATGGTTTTCTTATATCTAGAATTTCAAATTACAATTTTTTAATTGAACGTTTTCAATTTAAAACAAAAAATAATCACACACACACACACACACACACACACACACACACACACACACACACACACACACACACACACACACACACACACACACACACACACACACACACACACAACACTCACACACACAACCACAATCACACACCGATGCACACAATCCTCAAAAATTTAACCTAAACAAGTAAGTTAATCAAACTACAATCTAAGGCTAATTTTAGTCAAAAACACATAAATGAGTTTCATAAACTCCAGATCGCGTGCGGCCAAAATGTCTCGAATCGGTACATTGGGTTGTCTACCTCGAGTCCGAAGGGAATCATGAAGCTCAGATCTGACTCCACGATGCTCAGCACAAAACCAAATAACGTGATCTGCGTCCTGGTAACCTTGTCCACATTCACAGAGATTGCTGTCTCCCAGCCCAACACGGAACAAATGAGCGTTTAAAGAATAATGATTGGACATGAGGCGAGACATCACACGAATGAAGTCTCGACCCACATCCAATCCCCTGAACCAACATTTCTTAGACACCTTAGGAGTAATAGAGTGTAGCCATCGCCCCAAATCTCCTTTACTCCATTTATACTGCCAGCTATCGAGTGATATCTGACGAAAAATATAGAAAAATTCGTTGAAGGCGATTTGTCGGTCATAAATATCGCCTTCTATAGCACCCACCCTTGCAAGCGAGTCCGCTTTCTCATTGTCAGGAATCGAACAATGAGAAGGGACCCAAACAAAGGTGATAATAAAAGAACGTGAAGATAAAGCACTTAGAAGATCTCGTATTTTCATAAGAAAATAAGAGGTGTGCCTTACCGGCCTCAAGGAGCGAATAGCCTTTATAGAACTAAGACTATCCGTGAAAATGAAGTACTGATCCGGTGTAAGAGAGGCAACAATTTCTAGAGTAAAAGTGTATTGCAGCCAATTCCGCGACAAAAACAGAACAAGGTGCTTGAAGTTTACGAGCGACGCTATAATTTTCATTGTATACACCAAAGCCAGCGGAGTCCTCTATCAAAGATCCGTCAGTGAAGAACGTTTTAGTGGAATCAACTACGCCAAACTTTGCAGTAAATATCACCGGAGCAATCATAGGACGATGATGCTCTGGGATACCACGAAGCTCCTGTTTCATGGATAAATCAAAATGAACCGAATTTCCGAAGTTGGAGAAGCAAACACGATTGGGAATATTCAGCGAAGGGCTGACATCCTGTGTTATGTATAAATGGTACAAAGTCATGAAGCGAGTTTGAGGATTCAACTCAAGGAGCTTCTCAAAATTTTCAATCACCTGGGGGTTCATAACTTCACACCTGGTGAGGAGCCGGAGAGATAATTCTGAAAACCGATCCGAGAGTGGCAACATGCCAGCCAGCACCTCAAGACTCATGGTATGAGTCGAGTGCATACAACCCAACGCGATACGAAGACACCGATATTGAATACGTTCCAGTTTAATGATGTGTGACCGAGCCGCTGACTGAAAACAAAAACTACCGTATTCTATAACCGACAAAATCGTTGTCCGGTACAACGTTAGAAGATCTTGCGGATGCGCTTCCCACCAGGTCCCGGTAATTGTGCAGAGAAAGTTTATCCTTTGTTGGCACTTTCGCTTCAGATACTCAATGTGGGATCTCCAGGTGCACTTTGAATCGAACCAGACCCCAAGATATTTAAATGACATAGAATGAGTTATCGGTGTACCCAAAATTTGAAGCTTAGGTTGTGCAGGGTTATGCTTCTTAGAAAAAACTACCAACTCAGTTTTCTCCGTAGAGAATTCGATACCTAGCTCGAGAGCCCAAGTAGACAAATTGTCTAAGGTATCCTGTAAGGGTCCTTGCAGATCAACCCTATTGGGTCCCGTGACAGACACTACACCGTCATCTGCAAGTTGTCTCAACGTACAATTCTCACTCAAACAACCGTCAATGTCTTTGACATAAAAATTATACAAAAGGGGGCTTAAACATGATCCCTGGGGGAGACCCATGTAGCTAAATCGAGAAGCTGTAGAGGTTCCATGAGAAAAGCTCATATGTTTCTCTGACAGCAAATTGTACAAAAAATTGTTCATTAATGGTGAAAAACCACAAGCGTGGAGTTTATCTGAGAGAACTTCAACAGATACTGAATCAAAAGCCCCCTTGATATCCAAGAAAACAGAAGCCATTTGCTTTTTTTTAGCAAAAGCTAACTGAATCTCTGTGGAAAGCAACGCGAGGCAGTCGTTCGTTCCCTTACCCCTACGGAAACCATATTGAGTATCTGAAAGCAGGTTATTCGTCTCAACCCATTTGTCCAGGCGGAAGAGGATCATTTTCTCCAACAACTTTCGAATACAAGATAACATCGCGATGGGTCGATAGGAGTTGTGGTCGGACGCGGGTTTACCAGGTTTTTTAATGGCAATAACTCTCACCCGTCTCCAGTCATCCGGTACAATGTTGAGAGCCAGAAACTGATTAAACAAGTGCAACATGCGCCTCTTAGCGACGTCTGGAAGGTTCTTAAGCAAGTTGAACTTGATTCTATCAGCTCCCGGAGCCGTATTGCCACACGAAAGGAGTGCGAGAGAGAGTTCTACCATTGAAAAAGGTTGGCTGATCTCATCTATCGAATTCGTGGTTTCGCGAGGAAACATTTGTGCTGGCACAGAATCTGGACAAACTTTTCGCGCGAACTTGAGGATCCATTGGTCCGAATACTCCTCGTTCTCGTTGTTCGTAATTCTGTTACGCAATCTTCGCGCCGTGTTCCAAAGGGTATTCATCGACGTTTCACGCGATAATCGAGAGCCGTGTACCTTTCGAAGTGCTCAGGTGTTCCACTTCTACGAAAAACTTTGAACGCGTCGGACTTTTTGCGGTAAACCTCGATGCATTGCTGATCCCACCATGGGGAAGGAGGTTTCCTGCGAAATGACGTTCCTGGAACTGGTCGAGTTTGAGCTTGAAGCGCGCTTTCCAAAATCAGGTTGGAGAGGAAGTTATATTCCTCCAGCGGTGGAAGCCCTTCTACCGTTGTTACGGCTTCGTCTATTGCTGTCTTGAACCTTGTCCAATCGATATTACGAGTTAGATCATAGGTGACGTTGATCGATTCCGGCGGAGTGAGCCCGGTGGCAACCGAAATTTTAATAGGCAAATGATCACTACCGTGGGGATCCTGGATCACATTCCACGTGCAGTCCAACGATAATGAATTCGAGCAAAGTGTGAGGTCTAACCTACTACCAAGTGAGGATGGACCAGCCAAGCGTGTAATTTCTCCATTGTTGAGAACGGTCATATTGAAGTTGTCACAGAGGTCATATAACAAGGAAGACCGGTTGTCGTCGTACAGTTCTCCCCAGCCTGTACCGTGAGAGTTAAAATCTCCCATGACCAACCGCAGAGCAGGAAGAACCGAACAAATATCTGAAAGTTGTTCATATTTGTATTTGTGTTTTATATGATATTTTATTCTCGTTTAATCAAAATATTTAATCAGCCAAGACTCCTAACTTCAAACTTAGATTTTTTCGGTAAAAATTGCCTTCTCCGTTTCGGGAATGTCTTTGTCTTCGCTTACAGTATAGAATTGTGGTCCGGGAAGCGTTTTGTAATCTAGTTTCACATACGTTTCATCGTCCATTATTATACACCCAGATTTTTTACACAATAACGAATCGTAGAGTTTGCTGGCCCGTGGTTTCGTGGTTTCGTGGTTTGCGGGCCTTTTGGATTTTTCTGCTTCCGGTATGTTTTTAGCCCAAGTCTTTCTTTGGCACGCATGACGTTACTCGACGAGGTCCCTAGTTTTTTCGCAACATTCCGAACGGAAGTCGCTGGTTTTCGCTTGTAGGCATCCCTGATCTTTTTATCGATATCCGGACTAACAGGACCGGATTTCCGACCACTGGTGCATCTTCGTACACTGTTCTCTATATTTTCGAATCGCAGATTGTACCGCTACGACGCTTACACCCTCTTCCTTGGCCAATTTTCTCAAGGAGAGTCCGCTCACAGTGCACCATTTGTGCACGATACTTTTTCGTTGTTCCGGAGTAAGACCGTGCATTTTGATAGGTAACACTAAACTGAGCACTTTTTTGATGCTATGTCATTCAGAAATATGCAAACAGAAGGACGCAGCCAAAACATGTTGAAATATTTCATTATATTCAAAGTGACCGTTAAAATAAGGTGTGCTTATATTTTCTGGAACAGTCGTTAAATAAAGTGCTAGATTTGGCATACGTTTATGGTTTATTTGGGTCCTCCCTTAGCTCAGCCGGAAAAGGCGCAGCTATAAAGCAACACCATGCTGGAGGTGGCTGGGTTCGATTTCCGGTCTGGTCTAGAAATTTTTCGTAGAGGAAAATTTCTCGGGGTATGATTGTGCTTGTCACACAATCATACTAATGTAAAAATGATACCTGGCATCGAAGGCTCTTAATTAATAACTGTGGAAGTGCATTTAGAACACTAAGTTGAGAGCAAGCAATAAGCTAATTGCGAAAGCAATTAGCTTGAAACGCTATGAAATCAGAAGTTGTGGTATATTTATCCTCAATTAAAGCCAGATAACGCTTGAATCTAGTCTGTTGTATGAAAGATTGCAAGCGAGTTGGTTATTACCGCTTGCTTTGGCTTACAAGTGAACAAGGGGAAATTTTGCGCGTCTGTTAAAATTCATTATATTTTTCAGTGTAGCAAACATGACATCGCCGACAAAAATTTCGAGATCAGTGCAAATGAGCAGAATTTCTCTTATTACTAATCGGTTTTACTGATCATGAGCGATGCGTACATTGGGAAAACTTTATTATTTTTCAAAATAAGTGTTTATCGTTCAAAAACGCATTCCAATCCACCCAACTGTTGCGAAGTGCAATATATATACATAGGTATACACCGTGTCCAATATATTCTCATACACTTTTTTCTTGCATTGGTGTCGTGCAACTACTCACGTGTGTGTTGGTGTAGTTTTGCATTATGTTTATACACACGTTTTTAGGTTATGTCCGATTGTTTTCATTCGGTGTTTATCTTTTACCAGCGATGAAAGAGTTTCATGCTGTGGTGATAAATTTTTTTTCAGAAATTTGAAAAACCTCGGAGAAGAGCGGGATTTTGTGTACCGAACCATCCGAAGGTACCGTGACACCTGCTCGTTGGATGACCGGAAGAGATCCAGTCGTACTCGTACGGTGCGGACTGCACGAGTTGTTAAAGTGGCCAGGGAACGGATTAGCTGAAAATCACAGCGCTCTGTACGTAAAATGGCCGCAGATCTGAATGTTTCGAGATCGTCAATGCACAATATACTGCAAAATGAACTCGGATTCCAAGCTTTCAAGAAACGTAAGGTTCACGGAGTTTCGGAACCTTCCAAGCAGAAACGACTCGAAAGAGCAAGTCTGCTTTTGTCGCGGCACGGTGGGGAAGAATTTATCTTTTCCGACGAAAAGTTATTCGTCTTGCAACAATCCCACAATGTCCAGAACGACAGATTGTGGGCTCTCTCTTCGAGAACTGTTCCAGAGAGTGATAAGAATATTCCTCGGTTCCAAAGTGCTGCGTCAGTGATAGTTTGGGGAGGAATTTGCAAGCAAGGCAAATAACCACTGGTTTTCATCGAAAAAGGCGTTCATGCGAATGCCATATATTATAAAATGGATGTTTTGGGGAAAATTGTCAAGCCACATGTACAAGAGGTGTTTGGAGATGATCACTATGTGTTTCAGCAGGACGGAGCGCCATCGCATACTGCAAATATCGTTCAGGGCTGGTGCCGAGAAAATTTGACCGACATTTTGGACAAGAATGAATGGCCGCCCAGTTCACCAGATCTGAATCCCTTGGATTATTTCGTATGGTCATACATGCTGGCGAAGGTACATGACCACAGGGCATCTAATATGAACCAATTCAAAACCGTAATCAAACGAATTTGGGACTAAATGTCGATGGAAGTCGGCGTGCCACCTGCGACGGTTTCGAAAAACGTCTGGAGCTGGTCAAGAAGGTTAAAGGCGGTGTTATTCCAAAACATATGCTGTAGTTGATAAGTATTATATTGCAATATAATGGGTAAAGTTATCCATAAAATGTGGATTATCGATTTGAAATAAAAAGAGTTTTATTTTGTATGAGAATATATTGGACACGGTGTATTTTTACCCTTCTTACACCAAGAGAAGGGTATTAAGATCGCTTTAAAACTCGACTTTTTATCCGAGGCCCAAAGAACCAAGTGTCATATACCATTAAACTTAGCTCGACGAACTGAGCACATGTGTGTGTGTGTGTGTGTGTGTGTCCGTGCATATCTCTCTCTCTCTCTCTCTCTCTCTCTCTCTCTCTCTCTCTCTCTCTCTCTCCTCTCTGTGTGTGTG
Source organism: Aedes koreicus (assembly GCA_024533555.2). NCBI lineage: Eukaryota > Metazoa > Arthropoda > Insecta > Diptera > Culicidae > Aedes > Aedes koreicus. The sequence continues at coordinate 575,025 of JAHHFK020000742.1, read as the reverse complement.
TGTGTGTGTGTGTGTGTGTGTGTGTGTGTGTGTGTGTGTGTGTGTGTGTGTGTGTGTGTGTGTGTGTGTGGTTTTCTCAGCCGTTTGTAAGCCGATTTCAGTTCTGCTGACGGCAAATGAAAGCTACGACATTTCCCATAGAACGCTATTGATTTTTTTTCATTTGTCCATTTCGTTACGAAGATATGAACGAACCAGTACTTTACGGCATATTATAATAGTAATCAAACAGTTTTGGCTCCGATTACATACTGGGCTCTTTGTGTACCGATTTTAGTTGGTGCCAAATCAAAGCTATGAAATCCTCAAATAACTGGTCAAAATTATGATTTATTATGAATTCATTATGATTCGATAATCCTTTATGGAGATATGATCACAACAATACCTGAGAGTACATAATTGCGAGATGAAAATATACTCGTTGCAGTTCAAAACCGAACAAGACCACTCACCCCAATCGATGCCGCTTGTATTCTATTGTTCTGCATCTGGTGCGTTGTATAGCACATACAGCGGACTAGCCACATTATGTGACTCTAAAGAATTAGAGCAGGAGCGATTGGCTCGAGTGGTCCGGTTTTTGAACTGCAACGAGTATATTCGAAAATTACACAAAGTCTCCATTTACTATAACTACACAATTTTCCACGAACATGTACTTATTAAGCACCTTGAATCCATATCAATAATCAAAATTGACGCTTATGACTGTCTAATAATTCCTTCTATACCATAGTGCAGTGGTGCTCAGGTAGATGCTTGCAGCGGGCCAAAATTAAATTTTGCGCCAATGCCACGGGCCGCAATGAGTTATTTTTAATGGCTTAAAATAATTAATAAAAAACAGCTTATTTTGAGGACACGTTACTAGTAGATGTACCTGAAATGTAAAGCAATGCTCTTTCTTCCAAAATAAAAAAAAATTACAAACAACAAAATGTAGATTTATATCACATTCAATTTATTTGAAAATCAATAAAAAAAACTTTTCGCATTTTAATACATAATTCACTTACACTTTTCTTGAGCAAGCTTATCGAGATCAGCCTTCATGCTAGAGGTCGAAATACGCAATGAATTGTCCAAATGTTCATCACTTATCTTATTTCTTGCTTTTGACTTTACTTGCTTCATCACGGAAAATAGTTGTTCACAAATGTATGTGAATCCAAACAAAGAAGCTACGAAAAGAGCATGATTTCGCAGCTCTGGGAAGCGCTCTTCCGGAACAAATTTGGCATAGAACTCCAACAAATCATGTCGATCAAATTTTTCTCGCAGTTCCGTGTCGCACTGTAACTCAATTAGGTCCATTTGGATATTATCTGGGGCTTGTTCAGCATCAACACTGAATGGAGCAGAAAAAAGTTTTAGAATTTTGTCATGCGCTTTGAAATCTCCAAATCTACGAGAAAAATCATTTTTCATTGTTTGGAGTGCGTCAACGTATTTTTTTAGTCAACGTCACATTGCATTTTCCGAGAGTAGGGAAATGGGCAAAATTTAGAATTTTCATCTGTTTCTCCCACAACACGAGTTTGTTTTCAAATGTACTGATTTGATTAAACATGCTGTGCACCAATTTGCCTTTACCCTGGAGACTTAAATTCAAATCGTTCAGGTGCGTTGTAATGTCAGTCAGGAAAGCCAGATCTGTCACCCACTCCGCATTATCGTAAAACTTCACTGATTTACCTTTGCTCTCCATGAATTCGACGATTTCTTTCTGAAGATCAAATTCGCGTCGCAGCACCTTTCCCCTGCTCGGCCAACGTACCTCAGTATAGTATGATACGTCACCATATTCTGCATCCGTGTCTACTAGAAGAGCCTGAAATTCTCGATGGTTCAATGCGTGCGATCGGATGAAATTAACTATTTTGATGACATCTTTCATGACATCTTGAGGGATTCCATCCAGAATGTGCCGGAAATCCCAAAAATCATACCCGATCATCATTGATTTGGATGAAACTTGGCACATGAGTTCGGTACGTTGGAAAAAAAAATTCCACTGGTGTTAAGATAATTTGGGTTCAAGAGTAACTTTTGAGATGGGCGTATGTGTTTTTTCCAACATTTTACTTGAAAAATCGTAGTTCAAAAACCATTACATTTAGAGAAAAACTTTATATAAGGGAATTGTAGGGAACTAAAAAACCTTTCTTAAAAAAATATACACAGAAAAAAAATTTTTTTTTTCATCAAGAAAAATCAAAAATAATTACTAAAAATAAAATATCTAAAAAAACATATTTTTAATATTTTTTTAATTTGTTGTATGGAAATTTGAGGAAAAAAGACACGTTTTAAAAAAAACTCTAGGATGGACGCTCTTATAATAAAAAAGTTTTTCAAATAGCGAACTTTGGTGTATATTTCAAATTTTGGTTATTCATTCTTATAAATAAATTTTGATGTTACAATATGGTTTTGGAGATCATTACAAACAATAATGATTATAATGATAAACCACGTAAACGCAACCGTTTTCAAGATATTTCTGATTTTCTTTCAATAAAATTTCAAAACCTCAAAAAATACGCCCTTTTCATAAATTACTCGTGATATTAAAACAACAATAGCTAACGATTGTTTCTCTTGTGTTTTTAGCCTTTTTAAAACACATGTATGTGCCTCTTACTTACTCTTAACAGCTCGTCGATTGAAAAAGCTTCACTTAAAGTTATAAGACAAAAATAATGAATTATGGTTGGATTTATATTTATATATACCATTTATTAGTCTCGGTCATTGATAATATTACATAAACATTATATAAACTATTGATTGCTTTTATATATATTATGAATCCTGCCTTCTTCGTCATTCGAAAACAGTTTTACAAAAACTTCGTTTTCTGAAATTGGAACGAATGAGTGGTACTTTTGTGTACCTGCAATCGTTTTAGTCTGTCGGTAAATTTCATTCCATTCTGCTACCCCCTGTTCATACTCTTCATGTGATACATAACAAAACGACATTTTTGTTAAACAATCATCACTTTTTTGGTTCGCCCATTCGAATAACTCTAATGCACTTTTTATAGGGTGTTCATGTTGTACAGCAAGGCTTGCATATCTTGCCATTCGTTTTAATGTACCACCAATTGCATCGCAAGGTCCCTTACCGTGGGATGTTGCGAAAAAATGCCATTCAGCATCAATATTGTATTTCTTTTTAAACTTACAAAGGCTTGCAAAGTTCTTCCTATTTTTATATTGGGATGCTGCCCCGTCAGACATAAACGTAGCTTTCTTTACTTTAATTTTTGTTTGCAAAAAGCTTATTAGTTTTGAAATAAACACCTGCACCGCAATCGTATCATGTTTCAACACTTCTGAGATAACAATGAAACTGATATTTTTAAGTATTCCAGATTCCGTGTAATAAATGACAAAAGGGTGAATAGTGGCTTGCTCATTACTCCAATAACTACTTTGAACAGCATCTTGAAAAACAAATGAATAATTTTCAGAAAAATCACAAATTATTATTACTGCGCCGTCTTTAAGACAACTTTTATAATCTCTCAAGAAACTAGACTGCTGAGATTTGACAAAATCGTGGGATACTAATTGTTCCAACTTTTCACAAAAATAAGCAATAAATTCATCAATTGGTTTAACAAGTGTCTCTAAACTACATCTATCAGTTGAAATCCATTGCTCAAAAGATATTTCAACTAAACCACGTTTTTCTAATTTGTCTGTTAAACTACTCTCAAAATCTGAAAAGCCTGGACATCGTTCGCATTCACGGAGGTAACATTTTTTAGTTCTAGTTGATGAGCTACATAATATTTTCAAAACACAATTTATAATCATTCTCGAATGAATATTTTCTAAGACCATGAAGCATCAAGTTAATGTTCTCATGAATGGTGCAAACACAAATGTTATGAGAACCTGTGCTGCTAAGTAATTTGCAATGCTTTGGTCTTAGTGCTGCAAAAGAGCTAAACCCAACAGCATTTTGATGCATCTCTTGAAATTTAATGAAAGCTTCTCTTAATGAACAAACTAAAAGGCGCTTTTGAATATGAACCCTCTTACCTTCACTCCTCACTGAAACGTAGTCGTTCATACTAGGGGTTGCTCGTGTAATCTCATCACTGTCGTAAAATTGCAAAATTTGGTTTTTTATTTCCGGGTTCAGACTGTGTCCCAGCTTTTCGTTAGGGGCAGCTAAAACACCTTCGTGCTTTGCAAGGAATTTAGCTTGTGATACGATGTACTTGTTTGTTATTCCAAATTCTGCCATTACTCTTTGATTTGTCCAAGATTGTGGTAAAACCGAAAGTATCCTTACTTGATCGTCCCTCGAAGTTTCTGGATCAGCATACCGGTCCTTTAGCTGCGCGATTATTTCGGCTTTCATTCGGCTGCTTTCACTTTCAATTGTTCCAGGTCATCCTCCCCCGCTTGATCCCCAAATATGTGTCCCCGAATGCCGTTTGAAACATCTTTGAACTTTGTGTCCCCATAATTTACGTTCAGGAACTTTTTAGCCGATATTGGCGAAACGTTAATTCCAGCTACGCCTCCTTGTTAAATAGCGCCATAATATGGCGCCTTGAATAATCTTGCACACTGCTATCAGGATGGCACTGACATTAATGATATTGCCGATGGCGTTTCCTCGAGACCATACAAGTCTACTTGCCGTGATGTAGATGGTTGTGGATCCATAATGTTAGTAATTGATGGTTTCTCACTAGGCTCCGAAATTGCAGCATGGGATTGTTCCGTTCTATTTAAATGCAAACGACAATTGCCCATAAACTTGAGTTTTTTGACATTTTGTTCGGTTAATTTACGAAGGTTTTTTGAGCACCGTTTAGTGGGAAACGGCATACAACACTTCTTCATGTTAAACTCCATTTTCAGTTCACTCAGATAGATTTTACTGATGAATGCGACTATGTATGAGCATATATATTGGCTGTGGTACCTTTGGAAATGCAGCTTTATGAAAAAAAATTTTTTTTTCAGTGTACATTTTTTTTACAAAGCCTTTTTAGTTCTCTACAACTCCCCCATATAAAGTTTTTCTCTAAATGTAATGGTTTTTGAACTACGATTTTTCAAGTAAAATGTTGGAAAAAAAAACATACACCCATCTCAAAAGTTACTCTTGAATCCAAATAATCTTAACACCAGTGGATTTTTTTTTTCAACATACCGAAGACGTGTACCAAGTTTCATCAAAATCGAAGATAGTTGAGTTTGGTGACCGACCGATTTGGCGTGGAATCAGTCCCATAGTGCATCGGTGGATTAATTCGGGTTTTTATTTATTGTTTAACAGTACAGGAATGATCCTCTTATCAAGCATCTCATTTCCGAAAATAAAGAAATTCCAGCCATCTTATGCTTTTGCTTCTCCAAGCAAAATCGCTGCAAGGAAAGATGCAATTTGAATATGTAATGATGGAATGAAGTGGTTTGCGGAAGAGTATTTTCATGCAGTTGGTTGCATCCAAAATCATATTCAATATTCATTGATTGAAGAAATAGGTAGGTAAGTATAACAGTTTGAGGTTGCAACGAGGCAGAGATTTTCGGAAGGAATGCAGATTTGGCAGGGAGCGGCGGATGAAAAATCATATCAATGACTCTTCTACGGTGCAGTTCAGTGGATGAAGGTCGGCCGCTGTGGACCAGAAACACAATCTAGATTAACACCTTTCGTGGGCCAAGATAACGTCGAACGAAGTGTGATGGGATATGCTATCTATGGGAAAAATGTCGAACCTTTCTTCCTGAAATGACGCCAGCAAAACTCCTAGCGTTAAGAGCATAGTTTGTTATCTGAGATTGAGGCTTTCGAATATAAATTATTCCCCCCAGTCTGTATACTGAGCTTTTTAATGAAAAATTCATTCCTCGTCTCATCGACTCTACTATGCTATACTATGTCGCAGCTGTGTCAGTTGAAACGTAAGTAGCTTCCAGTATCCTAGTTTATATTCCATTTTATCAGTGACGGAAAATCTTTTCTCGTTCTCCGGTGCCGATATTCTAGCAGCAGTGGAAGATTACGACAGCCATCGTTCGGGTCTTCTTTTAGCTCTCGTCAGACTTCATTCTTATCGTTCTCCATTTGACTCTGAAAACTAATCCTGATTTTGTGCATACTCTTGCTACACTCGCAAGTCCGTCGTCGTAGGAAAACAGTGCGGAACTTTATGCTTTCTCTTACAACACTATGGGTGGTACCATGTGACATTGAAATTTTGATGATGAATCAAAATTTAAAACGATTACATAATCGTTAGCACCATTGTCAGTCGGAAGTTGCCTTGCTGCTTTTGCTGTGATTTTCCGGTAAGATAATGAGCTGCCTCGATGGAGGAAAAATTGTATAATGAACTTATTTGATGGAAAAATGAAGACGTTACATTGAACATGACGCATGGGGAGCTGATTATTTGAAGTAGAACCAAAATTTCTGGCCCCGCTGGAAATGTTGCACGTCAAATACAGTAAGGATGTTTTTCGTTTGTTCAATTTGCAACATTAGAAATGTTGCTTGTTGTTTCAATGATAGATTTTTATACTTGGACCATTCGATTGTTTTGTCAGCAAGTTACCAAGAAGTTTTCAAGATGTTGCCTTCATGCTATATTCAAGTTCTAATTAGTATTGCTCTAAGATTTTTTTTCAAATATAATTGACTGGGAACTATACAAGACTTCTATGTAAGCCTTACGACGTAAACCACAGTGCAGAATAAAATTATGTATATATAAATGCCAGTTCAAAAAATATTTTAGAACAGAAATGTAGCCATATCGTTTTTCTGTTATCTGAAATCATTATTCAATTTCTTATTATTTTTAATAACAGCACCTGAAAATTATAATAATTTATACTCTTTGTACTGTAAGGGTAGTATTAGTCACCTGAGGAGGACTTTGTAGAAGGAATAGATGATGTTTATATAAAGATATTCAAACAAGATTAACTTTGTACTTTAATAAAAATAAACAAATCCAACACGTATTTATTGAAACTAGTTTAACACCGATCTAATCCGATTCGTGAAATGTCCAGATGGATCATCAAATTCGAATAGCTCTTCGACTGCATCAAACGCATGAATACATGCTGAAATTGGTTCATTGTATCCAAACACAGTGAAAACTTGGTTGCAGCAACATAGAGGTCCAAAAGGTTATGTTCAGTACACGAAAGTAGTTCGGGGGCATCCGCTTAACCATTCAACAGTTTAGTAAATAGCAACGATTGCTGTATTTTTCGACTGTGTCCAAACCCAGTAGTCGGCATCTACCAGTATCAGTATACGGTGGCAAGTTGTCAGGATTTCGCCACGGCAAATTTTTCAGAGACAAACGAATAAACCGCTTCTGAACTTTTTCAACTCTGAGGCACCACGTGACCTGGTAAGGATGCCATATCACAGACACATTTTCCAAAATTGGATGGGCAAGTGCACGATTGAAAATATCACACAATGGTTGTGCTATAACGGCATGTGAATAAAATGACATTGATTAATATGAAACACAATGAAACTACAATGTTTTTATATTATGACGGCAGAAGTTAGAGGTTAAATTTAAAAAAAAATCTGGTGTAAATCCGACATTATATGACCGTTCTATATGACCGGTAGTGAGTAGCATATACTGTCCCAGAAAATAAGGGCACACTTTTCTAACGCTGCCATTTGAACATACATTTTTATTCGGGTAGTCTGTTGGCTCGATCTCATTGTTTACACTCAAACGTCAAACCATACAAAACTCACAGCAAAGTATCACGCCCATTCCGAGAGATGGGAAAGATTTCCGTTGAAGAAGGCCGTGCCATCGTACACAAGTGGAGCACTATTCCAGGATTATCGCTAAGAAAGTTGGTGAAACTGGAAAACGTTGGTGTGAAAGTTCGGGGAGGAGTATTCCCTTGCGGACCTGCCACAAAGTGGACGAAAAAAGGAGCGTCAAACCCCAATCTGGACAACAAAACCGAACGAGCATTTTCTAAGGCAAAATTCACGATTTGGCCAAAAATCTGAACACCTCGTTCAACGAGCCAAAGAGAGATTGAAGCTGAAGACGTACAAGAAGCAGAAGCAGCCAACAAAAAGTCCTACACAGCAGCCAGTGTGCAACCACGGGCGCGGACAGTTTCACAGTTTTCGCCAAGAATAAGTACTACATCATGATGGACGCCGAAACTTATTCGAACTTCGACTATATATTGCCGGGATCGCAATATTAGACGATTTGTGTAGATGATGATGTTGACAAGGCGAACACCTCAGTTTTCACTGAAGAATTTGTCAAAAGGCGATTATCTGGCAGACAATTCGTGCTCTTGCGGTAAATTAACGAAGCCGTATATCGTAAATGGAGCAATGAATGTAGATATTTCTGTCAATCAATACTTGAAAAAAATACCTGTTACCGCTGAACATGACACCTCCTGTAATATCCTGGCCCGACCTTGCTTCGTGTCATTACGCTAAGTTGACCATGGACTGGTACACATAGGAGAACGTGGAAATTGTACCTAAGCACATCCCCCAAATTCGTTCCATCGAACGATTGGGCTCTGGTCAAGACTGGTTCCATGCAGAACCTTCTGAAGAACGTTTAAGGAAAACTTCGAGGACTTGCTTATACATGAAAAAGTCACCAAACATCTTTCATGAACTGTTGGTAAACGATGAAACCATATGTAATAAAATAAAACAATGAAACCATATGTGTAAATAAAAGTTTCTGGCATAAATAAAAATACACGTATTTTTTTCGAACTGAAGTTTGTGCCCTTTCTTTCTAAGACGGTCTTTATTCCGATTTTTATTTGAAACTCAATCATCTATTGATACTGTAAGTATCGATTGTTTTGTGATTTAATTTTGTGATGTGGGAAAAATAGCGAATCATACTTATTTCAAAGCAAAAAATATAATAATATGTTTGCCATAGTGACAATTTTTTTGTGTGTCAATATTTCGAATACAGAATGGAATTTTTTACGGTTAGGAATATTAGAAAGATTCTTTAATAAATCATAAAGGAAGCTGAGATGTCAATATTTGCTTATGAGGCCAAATTATAGGTTGTTCATATTGCTCTTAATGGTCATACTGCCCCGATTGTTCTGAACATTTGGTTTAGTTAATTGAGTGGAGCTTTGGAGAATTTGCTGATGCTAACAAAATTACTTGATGTCCACACCCTAATGATAAGGAAACGAGGGGAGATTAAAAAATGAACATTTTCTACGTGAACCATCTCGCATTGGATGATTTAAAGAACACCTCCCTTGTGCAAAAAAGGATTGGGTGCCCTCTTAAATCGTCCTGTAACAACTCAATAATAGTCCAGTGGTTGTTATATTTTTTTTTAAAAACCCAAGGACTAATTGAAACTTTCTTCAAGTTTTGATTTCGAAAGTTCAAACTTTGAAATGGTGAAATTCCAAAATTTTCTACTTAAATATTTGCTTATCAAAGTTGCTTTAAAAAGCCAACATGATTGAAATGGATTTGCTTACAGTCCATTCGTTCTAAAATGCCCATTTTGAGTGATTGGTATCAGAAGGAGTACGACTCACCCTACTAAAAAAGTTATATATTACGGCCATTTGAGTAAGGCGTGCACGGAATTGTGTGTTCAAATATTTATAGACTGCAGTGTCTCATTGTGCTGGAAGGATCTAATGGGTACTGCATACGATTCAAATATTGCTCAAGAATGTCGTGCTTCTTTGATGTCGACATAGGTTTTTACCAATACGATCTCAATCTAACATTTGGCAGACTCTATCATATAGAATAAAAATTAAACATTATCTGAGATAAGGTCTACTGCGATCAGTAACCATGAAATATTATAGCACATCGATGAAAAATAGTAATGGAAAAAATATTTCTCACAATAATATATTTGTGCCTTCTAGGCAGCGCATGAGAATTTGAAAGCTAATGCTTCATCATTCATCATGAAATTTGATACGCATATGGATTACACTTTTATTATACAACTTCACATGTGTTTTCCGCCGAACTTTATAACTGTCCTTCGTTTGTAAAAAAATCAATTGCGGGAATTCAAGAAAGCGTTTTGTTTTCATCTAAAATTACGTAATCTTAACTTAAAAATTACCAATTATTCCTATATATTACTTTAAAGTAATTGAATGAATGCAACATAATTATACTTTGTGATTACGTTGTTATGCAAAACAACTTGTACTAAAAAAACTAGCTGTATAAGATTTGATTTTTTTGCGCTTTCTTGTTAGTAGAAAAATTACTGTACAAGTAATAATAACTGATTTAATGACTGATGTATGTATTAAACAAGTATCTTTAATTTTTTTAATACAAACTGTGTTACTTGGGAATGGATGTAGTAATTCTTATTCGACAGCTATTGAACAGTTGGAATAAGAGTAGTAAAGTGAGTCACATGACAGCTTTTATTATGAAATCTACGAAATACTCTATTACTAACGCTGAAAAATGCAAAAACAGTGATGAAACCTGCACAATGTAGACGAAATACGCATATGTGTTATAGATAAACCAAAACATAGTGGAACTAAATGGTAATTACTAATCTTTCTTCTTTTTTACAGGTATTCCACAACATACGTGCATATATACCAGGACTAAATTGACGTTAAGAATGAATTTGGGAATGTAGGTAAACATATATAAATGTAAAAAGCTTTATGGGATTGAATATCCTTAAATACATCCTTAAAAAATTAATTATTTATAAGTGTGCGTATTAACTACAACGCGCGCCAAGATCCCAAAAACATTCAACAGCATTCAATGGAAGCGCTATACAATCCGTTTGGCGTTTCTTTCATGGAAATCGTTGTAGTGGTTGCTGAGAAACCCCCGCCATACTTTGTAGCGTCACAGACATATGCACACACACACACACACACACACACACACACACACACACACACACACACACACACACACACACACACACACACACGCGCGCGCGCGCACGCTGGGGGGTTCTGATGGTGTAAGAAGGATACGGGTTTTAGTGGGATCAGAAGTCGGGCTTTTCTCAAAGTCTATCATAACCACCCTCTGACACAGTGCACGATTTAAAGAGAAGGTCCATAGTTACGGCAATAATGAGCTTAATTAAAAGTGATTATTATTATTAAATGCATATACTCATTTGAAATTTAAAAAAAAAAGACAAGATGATTTGAGATTTATACTTGAGATTTATTCAAAGTTCAGAAGAAGTACAACTGTTTACTTTACATAACTATTCAGATACTTGTAGCTTTGTAGTAAGATCAAGAAAAAAAAAAGATTGTCGTCTTCGTATCACAACCGACTACAGAGAAGCCTTCCTATCCACTTCAATTCCACGGGGAGACTTTTACCAGGATACGTAAGCTTCGTTAGGGAACGTTTCTTCATCTATCAGCTGGAGTTGTTTCTTGGAAAACACGTTGCAGTATTGAAAATGCTCGCCGTTGATGCTGCTTGTGTAAGCCAAGTCATTTCATAACGTCCCTTATAAAATAGCACTTTTCTCATGTTGTACGGCGGGGATTGCATAAGCTCAACGTTTTCTTGTGAGACATTGAACTTAGCTTGAAATTTGTCAGTTACTTGCTTATCAAATACGTCAACATTTTTCTTAGTGCTTCCAACCGCCGATTTGAAGTTTTAGAATGTGATGCACGTTCGTGGCGCATATTGGTTTCAACTGCAGCGTGGAATGAATCAGCGGCCATAAATAAAGTTCTGTCCAGTTAGAATCCGGAATCACTTATTGTGTTGCAGTGGCACGGAAAGTGACCGCTGCAAGAATTCTTTTACAGCGGTTTGTTAACCTAGACGCCCACTTTCTGTGGTATAAATTTCACGGTGTTTCGTGCAGTGAGTCAAAAGTTATTCCAGATGGAAGCCGAGAGGAGAGAAAAAATTCTGCACACCCACGTTGATAATCCAACGTGGTCCGCAATAAAAATCGCAAAAACGTTGAAAATCGCCAAATCAACCGTGTATGATGTGCTCAAACGTTTCAGGGAGCAAAAGAGCGTGGATCGAGTGCCTCAAAGTAAGCGTCGTAGTGGAACATATGACCGCAAGCTGAACCAGAAGGTGTTGAGAACCGTCAGAGCAAACCCTGGACTATCAGATAATGAAATCGCACAAAAATACGCTGCTTGCTCGCAGTACCGTTCGAAGAATTCGTTTGCGAGCAGGATATCGTTCTTATCGAGCCAGCAAGCAACCAAACAGAACGTTGAAGCAAAGTTTCGTCACCAAAACTCGAGCTCGGAAATTGTACCAGCAGGTTTTGACGAAATACCAAGGATGCCTGCTCATCGACGATGAAACCTACGTCAAAATGGATTTCGGACAGCTTCCTGGCCAAACATTCTTCATGACGACGGCACGAGGAAATGTTCCTGCGAAGCTTAAGTTTGCTCTTATGGACAAATTTTCCAAAAAAAAAAACTGATGATTTGGCAAGGGATATGCTGCTGCGGAGCAAAGAACAAAGTGTTCGTGACGAATAAGACGATGGACTCGAAGCTGTACAAGGAAGAATGCCTCAAAAACCGCGTACTACCTTTCATTAAAGCCCATGAAGGTCCCGTGAAGTTTTGGCCAGATTTGGCGAGTTGCCACTATAGCCAGGAAGTCATCCAGTGGTACCGCGATAATAACGTAGATTTCATCGATAAAAACATAAATCCACCCAACTGCCCGCAGTTCCAGCCCATCGAGAGATTTTGGGCAGTAATGAAGCGGAAGCTTAAGAAAAGTGGAAAAACGGCTCGGAACGCATCACAGATGACCAAAATGTGGAACAAATGTGCCAAGGAAGTTGACTCCGGAGGTGTGCAGCGTTTGATGGGAGGAATAAAGAAGAAAGTGTAAATTTTCATTAGAAAGGAAGATAAATGATTTGTATTTAATTTTTTTTCTTAATGCACAGTGAATTAACTTTGTTTTGATGTATGAAACTTATTTGTACGTCAATCCGTTACCGAGATACAGATGATTTTATTATTCCGGTTCTTAATGGACATAGCTTTATGTACTTTTTTTTCAGCAAAAAAAGTGCATAATTTTAATGCTGTGATCAGACTTCCATGGCCCGTTTACTTCTTCACAATGCTATCCGACAATATTAAAGTTATGATAGTGTAAATTTGAAAAATATTTCACAAACTTTCCGGAAAAGAGTTGGATTTGAAAATATTTTATCGCTTGTAAATAATACCCCTGCAGTGTTTTGAATAGTCATACTTCAATGAGATCGCTGCATCAGGCATTTATGGAAAATCTCCCAATACTCACATCTTGTAAAGCAAAACAGCTCATTTAAGGACCATAAAACAACAAAAAACATCCTATTGTTATCCAACATCAACCATGCGTTCGTGTCTTGTAACCTAATAACCGCTCTAATGTATGTTTTGGGTTTTTTTAAGGCTCTGTTTGAGGCTCGATGGTCCTGGATTGAGCGGAGCTCTGGCGTGCTGGGATGGTTCTTGTTCACCTCCATGTTGTTGGTGACATACCATTCCATGGCCTCCTATAGTAATGACAAGATATCAAATCCATCCAAAACTGCACGAAACCATCGTTTTGCCTAGAAAAAGTAGAAAGTTTGCTTTTCAAACCACAGGTTCAATCAGTTTTATATGATTGGAAATGGTTGACACCTTCCTCCTTCCGGTTGCCGTTTGAATCTTCTGGCCTGAAAGCTGTTTGAAGTATGCATTGAGGTAAAGAATGGCCGACTTAGTAATGGAACAAACTCTTTAGCTTATTACAGCGCTCCTAGTGGACGTTTTTAGAAGTTTTTGACGTCTCTTTGTTGACAATAAAAGTAAAAATTTATTTTATTAATTCATAAAACGCTCTCGTTTTGGAGAAAGTCACCTTGCAACAGAAGCGTAAAGAAATATCTTGCATAGTCACCTGTAAATCCATCGTCATCCGCGTCCTAGCGGGCTAAAGTGTTGATTTTTTTTAGAGTTGATTTTACAATCATCAAAACAGAAGCCCAGATGAAAAAAATGATGATTAAATCCTCAGATTAAACGGTGGAGAAGACCGTTGTGCACCGACTGATGGGTCATATTATGGGAAAAGATTGAGAATTCCTTCGAAACCGCGACAATTTTTTATTTTTCGTACAGTGTTTTTTTCCTAAAAAAAAAGAATAGTATGATCTTTTGTGAAAACCGTTTTCAAATCCGTTAATTTAAATTTTAAATAGAAATTTTTAAAAGTGATGCTGTCCCGCTACCAAGTGAGCCATGCTTTAGATTTTTTCGTCCATTCCTGAGCAGGAACGAATAACTTGATAACTGGCCTTGGTATATAAAAGTGCTGCAAAAGAGGTAAAATACCTGAGGATAATACCATAAAAATGTTCCCACTTTGTTATGCGAATATCAAATTGAGGTAAGATAATACCAAAATAGTACCTCTCAGGTATTCCCAGATATCCCAAAAAACAAGTTTTGTTATTCACAATAATCCAGACACACCTTAAGTTGAACACAAATTTCACATTATATTTCAATTTAAGTTGTTTATTTCAGATACATGGAACATGATTTAAAAATTCTCGAAGTCAAAACATATTTATTTGGTATTTGCATAACAGTTAAGAACTTTTCGCTAACCCTGCTACAACAAACCATCACGTAGGCTTTTCTCTCTAGGCAACCTGCTGAGGATAGTCCTGCAGCCATGTAATCCTTGCATTGATGGTGGGTTCTTATCACATCACATCACATCATCACATTTCAGAACCTTTCGCTTAAATTCATAAATTACGGTTTGTTAAGGCTCTTCAGAAATCGTGAGAGCCGTTTTTTTTTCTCAAATTTGATGAATTTATTTGATATCTGTGATTACTTGTATCATTCTAGAAAGCTTCCGCTTTTTATCTCTCAATTGGACCTAACTCTGGAAAATTCGGAGGATTTGCGGTTTTTAGTACAACATTAACTTGGTTTGCTTCGTACCACTCCTTTTCAGTTTTAGCATAATGGCTTGATGTCAAATTAAACCCGAACAATGGTTTTTCTTTGTGGTTTTTGATAGGAGTAATTGCTTCTGTAGGTGCTCTTTCTGGTAAATCTCCTTGCACTGGGTGGAAACGTAAACATGATACACTGGAAAATTGTTCTTAAACATAAACAAGATTGTAATTCTCACTCATGGCACCTTAAATAACAAGTCAAAATATTAAACATGCATTGTGATTAGTGCAGGACAAATCTTTCTCCTTTATATTTAATCACATCTCTAAGACCAGCGCTTTTCAAAATTGTTGCAAGCTGCACGCACCACCTCTTCCGGCATATGATCCAAAATCTCAACCAAACCTTTGATTTAAATGCTGGCCAGCTAGTATTTCACGGACACTTGCTCCAATTACACGATCGTTTTGTTTGTTCAGAGACACTTTCAAAGTAAAACATAAATTTCATTCGAAAAATTATGGTATGACCAGCGTGCGTTTTGCTTAGTTCTTGCGTGTTAATCCGTGGATCCTTAAAAAAAAACCTATATCCAAGATCCCGTTTCAATATATTTTGCATGTATGTGTGGCTTATTTCCGTTTCATACGTCATTTTTCTCGCTGACCGAGCAGGATTCCTCTGAATTCAATCCTTCACTGCTTTGACCGCTGAGGGAGTGCGTACACTGCGTTTCTTACCAAGTTTCGTCTTAGGAACAACCGTGCCAGTATTTTTAAAACGTTTTATGGCCCTGTGCACAAACAGTCTGCTCAACTTCAAATGCGACAGTTTCCGTCTGATTTCCATGTTGGTGAATTTGTGCAAAAGATCCGAATTTGTTCTATACATGAATGCATTTTTTTTTTTTCGTAAATTAAAGAACACAAACTCAGTTTGTTATTAACGAATGAACTGACAACAAGTAACTGTTTCAAAACGTACACAAAAGGTTCACCGATAATGGTTTAAATTGTACTGAGGGGATCACAAATTAGTGTATCACTTTCATGTTTCCACCCTGTAGATCGTGCCTGTGGTGACGAATGGCTTACATTTTCAGCTCTACGTGCAGTTTGCTTACCAAATAAAGTCTTTTTTTTAGGAAATTTCGATGATTTCTTCGTTCTGTCATGCTCAGCTGTAGAATTTCTGGCCATATCGGAATAGAAAACCAGCGCTGGGAGCTGCTTGAAATCCTCCAGGACATGAATATCTTCTTCGATAACAATTTGACTGCGTCAAATATTCGCAGTACAATCGTCGAACGCGTGATTTCGCTGTCATGTTCTGTTTGTCGTTGCCACTGTTTTTACGTTATTAGACTTCAACACCAAACGCTGTTTTGATTTTTGACCGACACCAGCTGACAGTCTTATTTTACGAACCACCGTTCGAACAGAGAGAATCGGGTTTTTCTTCAATATCCTCTTCACCTTTCGGTCCATGATAGGATCAGCACGAACAATGTTTTCATCACTTGTTGGTTTCCTCTCGACCGTCAAACGTTCCGAGAATGATTTGAGCACACCGTTTCTTCTTCTTTAGCATTTCAAGCGTATTGCTTTCACAATTAGCTTATTGCTTGCTCTTAACTTAGAGTCCTAAATGCACTTCCACAGTTATTAATTGAGGGCTTTCGATGCCAAGTACTATTTTTGTTTTATTAATATTGGGGGGGAAGGACAAACCCAACCCCCACCCCAGGAGCCAAGAAATTTTCTTAAACAAAAAAACCCAAACCAAAACCGGAACCGGACCCAGCCCCCCCCAACATGGTGTTGTTTTGTATCTGTGTCTGTACCCACTGAGCTAAGGGGGGGGACACACCGTAAAAAAAATAAAAAAAAAAACATTTTTTTTTACAGGTTCTCGGCTTGACTCGTACCAGTGATGGTGAACAGTGTAGTTTGCCGCAATTTAATTTCCCTCGCGCACATAAAGTGTTGTTCAAACCAGATCAGTTGGAGACGATTGGTCTCCCGGACTGGTTTTCGTTCAATTTTGATAATTTTTGCCCCAGTGACGGCTGGCGGCTGGTGAATATTTTTTGCCCGTTGCTTTTCATTTCTTTGTGTTGTGTGTTGTTTGCATGCCGTCCGTTTGATGTGTATAGGTTGTAAGCGAAATGGCAGAGTGCAAACAGTGTGGGGATTCTTTACTGCTGAGTGATATCCCTACTGCTTGCTCATGTTGTTCTAGTGTATACCATTATAGGTGCACTCCACTGACAAAAGCGGTAGCCAAGCTAGTTAGCGAGAACGATAATGTGCTGTTCAAATGTGGTGATTGTTTGTTAGGCCAGCGTTGTGGCGAGCAGAATGTATTGCTCCCGACCGTCCAAAAGTTCGAAAAGGAGATGAAGAAGATTTCTTCGGGAGCACATTGCTGCTCAAATAAACAACGCGTTGTTAACCGGTATGGATTTATTGGGGAAAAATTTGAATAGTACCTTAGAGAAGGCAATTTTGGAATTGAATAAATCAGTGGGCAAACAAATGGAAAGTACGAAATGTTCATTTTTTTAATTGAATTCGATTAATAAAGTAGCTGCAATGAATGTAAAGCAAGGGACATCAAGTACGGCATCGGAGCCTAGCCTGAATCCCAGAGGCAAAAAACGTAAAGTCCAGGAAGACGTTAGCGATACGTCGAATGATGTTTTTATTGAAAGTATTAGTTTCGCGGATGTAGTAAAGAGTAATTCTGGGACTAATGATAAGAATAACAAAAAAACATTTAGGAAAAAAAGCAATGCAACTGAATTCAAGGAACTTACTCGTAAGGCTCGTCCGGTAATTGTGATCAAACCGAAAGAGTCCAATCAGAACAGCGATGATACTCGCAAGTTTTTAAATAGTAAACTGGATCCAAAAACACACAAGATCCGTAACTTTAGAAATGGAAAAGATGGCTCTATTATTGCTGAGTGTGCAACAGGATGTAACGTTAATGTTGTGAAAGATGGCATCATAAGCGATTTGGGTGAAAATTTTAACGCTGTTGTTCCCTCATCGGTGCCAAGACTTAAAGTGATGGGCATAAGTGAGAAGTTTTCCTCCGATGACTTCATTCGGATTTTGAAAGATCAAAATGAAGACATCTCCATTAATGAAGTAAAAATAATAAGAATGTATGAAAATCCACGCTTCAAGTACAACAAGTTTAATACGGTAATTGAAGTTGACAAAAACACCTATAGTTGTTTATTGACCGCGAAAAACGTTAATATTAAATTTGATTTGTGTCGTGTTGTTCCGGAAATACAAGTTTTGAGATGTTTCAAGTGTGGAGAATTTGGAAACATGAGCATGGATTGTAAAAATAATGTAGCATGCTCTAAGTGTAGTGAAAGTCACACGACATCTGAATGCACATCAATTGTTTTGAAATGTATTAATTGTAAAAAAACGAATAACGAACGTAAAACGAACTTGGACGTAAACCACGGCGCGTTTAGTTATGAATGTGAAATTTTCAAGCGATTATAAGAACGAAAAAAAAACAGCCTGCATTTGAATGAATAGCAGCCAAGTTCCAGTAGTAATGTGAGTAAATTCGATATTTTGTACTTCAATATTGCCGGGTTGGCTACAAACTACGTAGAATTGCGTCAGATTGTAGAGGAAAAACGTCCATATTTAGTCTTTTTTATCAGAAACGCATATAGTTGACATGCAAGCATTTGATCAATATAGTACTCCGGGATATAATGTGGCTGCTTGTTTATCACATTCTAGACACACTGGCGGCGTTGCTATTTATGCTAAAGAATCAGTTCAATTCAAGCTTCAATTGAACGAAGTTTGTGACGGCAATTGGTTTTTAAGCATTGCAGTTGTTTGTGGCATGCAGATCGGTAATTATGGTGTACTGTATCATTCTCCCAGTTCTAGTGACCAGCGTTTTATTGAAATTTTGGAAAACTGGTATGAGATTTTTGTAGATTCTAGT
The DNA here is from genome assembly GCA_024533555.2 of Aedes koreicus. NCBI lineage: Eukaryota > Metazoa > Arthropoda > Insecta > Diptera > Culicidae > Aedes > Aedes koreicus. The sequence goes on along the minus strand of JAHHFK020000742.1, from coordinate 556,045 downwards.
AAACTAAATGTGCTTGCTGGTGATTTTAATATCAATTATTGTGACAATAATAATTCGAAGCATTTGAAACGATTAGCAGATTTCTTTAACTTAAAACAATTGGTTAATGAATATACGCGTATTTCCAGACACAGTAAACTTTTGATTGACCATGTGTACTGTAATTTTGATTCTGTTAGTGTTGTTATAAACTCTGACTTGAAAGTAACCGATCATGAAACCATTATTATTATCGTTGAAGATAATAGTAGTGGTGACAGTGATTATGTGAAATTGAAGTGTTGGAAAAAGTATTCAAAACAAGCTATTTTAAGACTTGTCGAAAGAAGTGTGGATTTTCAAACAAATACCGGTTCTCTAGATCAGAAATCAGCTGTTTTGACAGACGTCTTAAAAATATGTACCAATAAACTAGTCGAAAATAAATTTGTTTTAGTAAAGAACTCGAACAGCTGGTACAATTTGGATCTTTTGCGTCTTAAACGTAAAAGAGACAAGCTGTACAAGAAATGGCGTAGAACTAATAGGCATATCTTTTTGAATAGGTACAAAGATGCGCGTAACAAATATTCGCAATCCGTTAAACAAACTCGTTGTGAATATATTCAGAGGAAAATTGATTTGCATCAAAACAACAGCAAAGAGTTATGGAAAATTTTGAAATCTTTGTTAATTGCAAACCGCGATCCAGAACCTTCAATGGCACATTAGAACAGTCAGAGGACATCATTGCATGTAGATTTAATGAATATTTCGTCGATAGTATTTTGTCAATTAATCAATCCATTGATCTAGTAGATGAGCCAGACGAAATAAAACAGCCGATTAATATTAACTGTAGTTTTGAAAGTTTTCACCCAATAACGTTAGAGGATCTAAAATCTATTTGCTTTTCTTTGAACAAAACGGCTGGAGTAGATAACGTTAATGCAAGAGTAGTACAAGATTGCTTTAATGTCATCGGAAACAACCTGCTGGACCTAATTAATGAATCGCTGCAAACTGGGCACGTGCCACAAGTTTGGAAAGAATCTTTAGTTATTCCCATTCAAAAAGTCGCTGGAACGATTAAAGCCGAAGAGTTTCGTCCTATTAACATGTTGCACACTTTAGAAAAAAATTTTTGAACTTGTTGTAAAAGGCCAGCTGTTAACGTATTTAAATAGTAATAATTTGATTGCGCCGGAACAATCGGGATATCGCGAAGGTCATTCTTGTGAAACAGCGTTAAATTTAGTGTTAGCAAAATGGAAAGAAAATGTAGAGCGTAAAGATACGATTGTTGCTGTTTTTTTTTTTTATCTGAAACGCGCTTTTGAAACGATTTCTCGGCCCTTGTTGTTAGAAACAATCAAGCGCTTTGGATTTTCGGGTTCTGCATACAGATGGTTCGAAAGCTATTTGTCTGACAGAACTCAACGGACGGCTTTTAATGATTCTGTTTCGAGCCCTGTGGAGAACAGCCTTGGCGTACCACAAGGGAGTGTATTAGGGCCCATTTTATTCATTCTATATATTAATGACATGCGACGAGTCTTGCGATTTTGTGATATTAATCTTTTTGCTGATGATACCGTGTTGTTCATTGCAGCTAAAAGCCTTGAGGAGGCCGTTTCACATTTGAATGCAGATTTACGTTCTCTAAGTAGATGGTTAAAGTACAAACAGTTGAAATTGAACATAAGTAAAACTAAATTCATGGTAATTTCGCGGAATCGAGTTATCGAAGACGTCTCTGTTAAAATTGATGATGAGACAATTGATCGCGTTCGTGAGATTAAATATCTTGGCGTGATTATTGATGATAGATTAAAATTTGACTCTCACATTGACGATGTCATCAAGAAAATAGCCAAGAAGTACGGTATTCTCTGCCGATTGAAAAACGATTTAACTATTGCTAGTAAAATACAATTGTACAAATCTATCATCTCTCCTCACATTGAATTTTGCCCTTCCATTTTGTTTTTAGCTAATCAAACACAAATATCGAGATTACAGCGTTTGCAAAATAAGATAATGCGTTTGATCTTGAGATGCAATAGGTTCACTTCCTCCTCTTTTTTGTTAGATGCCCTACAGTGGCTATCGGTGAAGCAGAGAGTTGTGTATTTGACAATGGTGTTCATTTTTAAAGTAATTAACGGTTTGCTGCCTCGATATTTGTGTAATCGAATTGAAAGAGGAAGTGATATTCATAGATATAACACTAGAAACGCGGATGATGTTAGAACACCATATTTTTTGTACGGAGCTTCACAAAATTCGTTGTTTTTTAAAGGTATAAATGTTTTCAATTCGATGCCTATACACATCAAACGTGCAGCAACACTAACAGATTTTAAGAGACAATGTATTTCACACATCAAAGCTGCCTTTTGAACAGCTACTCTGTTAACTTTTTACTCTTGACTAATTTTGTATCTTGACGATGTTATTACAACGGATATTTTTGTATGGTTTATTGTTAAATGTTTTATATTTGTCATGGGGCACAAACAAACTATACTTTTCGCCTCGATGATGATGATGAATTTAAGTTTTTATTTGTTATTTTAATTTAAAGTAGTTTTTATTTTTTGTGTAGTCTACAAAAGTTTGAGCCTCGCGCGCGGTATACAGGTATAAAGGACTTCTTTTTGAATTTATAAAAAAAAAAAAAAAATATTGGCCTTTGATGCTTGAGAAGATGCCATGAAATAGTAGTGGGTTGTCTGGCTGATTGTCGGGGAATTCCTTGTCAATTCTGTCGTGGTTGAAAGTAAAAGTTTGACTAGGGTCGGTCCAGGATTTTTTCGGTTTGGAAATTTTCTCGATTTCCCTGATGGGGGATATCCTTGGTCAGCCCAAAACTAAGGTGGCGGTTCCATTAGTGTTGGAACCCCATTGACTCTGTAGCGGGCAGGATCGGATATTGGCTTGTCTTTTGATAATGTCCTTATACGGGATTCTGTGATCTGAATTGTTATAGGATTTCCTGATCGCTGGGAATACTTGCGAACATTTGTGGTTGACATCAAGAGCTTTTCACAATTATATCGCTGTAAAGCAAATGAACAGTTTTGGAAGAACTTTACATCTGTAGATGAAATCAGTTCGTTTTTTGTTTTGCATAACTGGTTGAATTGTTTTTTAAATAAATTATCTAATAGATAAATCGTCTAGCTCAAACCTTTGTAGGGGTAAGTGGCGGGACCATCATCATCATCATCATCACCCACATCATATTTTTTTCTTCTGTTTTTTCTTTCAAAAAACCCCCCCCCCCCAACCCCACCAAAATTTTCCCCCCCTACGTAAAACAATAAAAAAAAAAATGTTTTGGGGTGGCGGCAAAAAAAAAAAAAAAAAAAAAAAAAAAAAAAACAACCATTTTTTTTTTTAATTACACGGTTGGTGGAAGACCCACCCCCAATTTTTTTTTGATTTTTCGACCTTTACGAGGGTGTGGGGTTCCCCTTTAAAAAACAACACCCCTTTTTTTTTTTCCCCCCCCCCCTTCGCTTCTTTTTTCTTTCCTCCCCCCGTTTCCGGCCTCTCACAAAACACCCCCCAAAAACTTTTTTTTTCTACATAATTTCCCCCATAATACGCGAAAGTAATTTGAATTTTCAATTTGTGCATGAATGTCAACATACTCGAAAAAAATGCAACAGTCAAAAATGATCACCAAAAAATTATTTTAAGCTACATATTTTTGAAACTCTTAGAGAATAAATAAACACGTATAAGCTATGTTTTTGCAAAGTTGATTTATTCAACCTTCTCTCCTAGGCCAAATAGCTGAACCTTGGGCATAACGCTACCCATCAAATCCTGTGCAACACTTGCGCCATCTTCTTCACACACTTTCATTCACTCTTTCGTCAAATCCTTGTCGTTTTTGAAGACCTTCCCTGTTGTCCGGAGCTTCCCCTTCATAATCACCCAGAATTTCTGGCGATTTTTGCGGATTTGCCTCCTTCGGCACTGTACTACTCCACCGCCGCTTTCGCGTAATGGCACGATGGCAGATCCGGCCAAAACAGAGTATCACCTTCGTGGGACCGGAGGAAGGGCAGCAGGCACTTCTAGAGGTATTCTTCTTTAAATATTTGAGCAGTTGATGGTGCCGGTCGTTATCTACGGCTTGCTGAACCCATAGATGGCCTGCCACACCACCCAAGTAACAATTTTAGTTTCATTACAGCCGTATAGCACTCCTCCCGGCTTTGTTGATAAAACTACATTCAATACTGTTTTATCTACCAACGCCTCCTCTATGCATTTTTAAAGCCGAAATTTGTACCAAGTGGCCCATTTCATAAATTTCTTTTCTCGATCTAAGATCCTTTTCACAGTCCACCGGGACACTCCTACGGCGATTGAGATGTCTTTTTGTGACATCTGCGCGTGGGATTAAACTGTCAAACTAAAGAAATCGGCTTCTTTAAGTCGCAGCCTACTATGATATGAATTATAGCTTACGTACGTGCAAAAAAAAACCAAGGCATTGTATAAACAAGTGAAACGGGAACCTTATTTGTACAATGGAGCAAACATTATCACGCATTCGGTACAATAGAAGAGGAGTAGCAATTGGATGGTATTCACGAATTTAATTTCGTACAAAAAGGTGTAATCATAGCATTTCACCAGATGATAAGCAATATGAATAGATCATTCAGTTTACGATACATTTCTTCTATGTACAAAATCAATGGTTGCGAAACGAATGAAAGCTGATTTACGAATAAATATTTTCAGTGTAGATATATCATACCTCTAATGAGATTTTCAATTAAAGTTGTTTGTTAAAAATCAAATGCATCTTAATTTACGTCAAAGTTCATTAACGCCACGTGTAAATGTAAATATTTATCCGTGTGCCTTCAAACTGGTCCACGCAAAGTAACTCATTGTGTTCCACTCAATACGCCCAAGCAGAGCCATAACTCAATCACTTTATCTGATACAACATAAATTGCCACCACGATAATTTCATCTAGATGTATAATTTCCTCCGGAGACTTCCATATTTTCCAAAACCCGGATGGTGCAAAAAAACCTGCCCACCTCAAGTCATGGGTCAGGGCGTTCCGCGGTTAATTGAATGTATTTCCATTCCTCCAATCCCCCCACATCACACTACGAATGGCTTCTTCGGCTGTGGAAAAGCATCGATTACCACTCTCACGTTCCCTCTTGTGTCTCAACTTCCGAACTGCTCGGCCACGGCCGTCCGATTCCCTTCGCGAACCTTATTGGCGTGATTACTTATTTATGAACCGTATCCGTATACTCGTCAGCCATAGCTAAAAAGCATGGCATAAACGCGAAAACCGCCACCCGTTCTAACCGTCAACAGCAGCAACAACAAGAACAACAACCATACAAAACCACACCATTTAATATATGGAAGCAAGGCGCTCCGAGCCGTGGGAGTTCGCTCGTGTTTGCTTTCCCATTCATTCATGCAACCGATTCCTCCGGATCGAAACATAGGGATGGATTGGAGCATTGGGACTGGGACTGACAACCGTCTCGGACGCCTTCGTGCAAAAGAAATAAATAATTTCGCCATCAATAACGTTGTCATTACAAAACTGTGAATCGATGTCGAACGCGAGCTCTTTGCCGCCGTCACTTTTTGAACGAACCGTATTGAAAACGATTTTCCGCCGGGTGGGAAAGAGGAGAAAAATAGGACAATTTAACACGTTCACTTTGGCCAAGGACTCTCTGGTGGGGATTGGTCACACCGTAAGCGGCAGTGGCTTATTCTGGGTTCATGGTTCCGTGAGGTGGCCCCATGTCTGAGTACGCCATTGCCATTGATTAGTGCCGCCTTTGTATTAAAATTGCGCCGTTATAAATATTTCCTCAACTGGAGAAGCTCTTTAAACTGTGGCTGTAATCGAACCGGAATCGATTCCGAATAATCATTTGAGTGAAAATTTGTAAATTAAGAGAGTTAAACGTCGATTGTTTTCGCAAATGAATGAGGATTTTTCAAACGTGATGGAATTTGTCTGCACAGCTTACCCAAATCACACCCCGATGATGGCTGATTAATGGATTGTTTAAGAATTTTCTGTTCGGATGATTCATAATCCAAGCACAAAAATTTCATTCAATTCAGCTTGGAACTGACAGTCATTGGCAGCTACGTATCAGTATGCTTATAAAACGTTTTCTACCCCTCCTTCGGCTGCCTGGTGGGGTTGTTTTCGATGTCACTACACTTGCTGTGACCTGAGAATGTCCTGATGTGAGGCGCATGGTGTTCTACTGGGTTGCCTTTATTATGAGAAGGTTGGGTGGATGGAAGAATAGGAGAAGTTGTTTGTGACTGCTCTTTTAGTGCTGATGTCGTATTAATTAAGACAAATTATCGAGGCAATCTTGAGAAATTGACTGCGCTGTGACCTAGTGACATTCACAGGCATTATCGGCGGGGCGTCGTTGGTCTCTCATCAGCACTTTGTGGTTTTCCCGTCGCTGTTGCTTGATGATATGGGATAAGCGTGGATTAACGGGTTACCTATGTGGTAAATGTACGGGTTTCGGTTTATGTCCTAGAATTCATGGTTTGTGCTAGCTTTAATAGTTGGCTGATGGAAATTGCGTTTGTTCCATGGAAAGGAACACCTCAGAAGATTCATTAAAATATATGATCTGCATTTCAGTGCACGTTTCGTTCAAAACTAATTTAAAGTCACATTAAAATGTGATCAAACGGTCAAGTAATGATAATCAATCATAATTTAAACCCAATTAAATTCGAATGCCACATTTTACCGAACAGTTCAGCTAAAATTGACTTCATTAAATGCTAAATGGGCCACGTTACGAAATCGGAAAGGAAGCATGCAGCAGATCATAAGGCAGATTTAAAACTCGTTATTTTAATACAATTAAAAAAACTGATTTTATCTACTTATAGTGAGATCAAACCCTTCTTCCGAAATTCAATTTCTGATATCATCCTAAGTCACTGCACAAGTGATTTTCTCGGCTTTTTGACGATTTATTTTAATAAACAGTTTAAATTAGTATAAAAAGAACGTCCTCTCCTAGTCTGCTAAAAACGGCTATGTGAGATCTCCAGATTTGGGTGAATGTTTTGCTGCGCCTCAAAACGGCCATTCTGCAAAAACGTCGATATGTTTTTCTATGAACTGCTATAAACTTCTCTTAGATTATTTTGGATGAAGTCAAACTCACTGATTTTCTTGGGATCGGACGCGAGGGCAGTCCGATAAGAACTTAGCCTACAAAAGAACAACTAAATTCTTGGAAAGGTGATTCTCAACATAGTCTTCTTTTAGCACGATACACTTGAATCAGCGATGCTCGATCTTTTTAGGCCGTCTGAAAAATACGTTTTCTTGAGTTCTGCAAAGTAGGCTTCTGTGGCGACGATGACCTTCTCATTTGACTTAAATGTCTGCCTGCTGAGTGTCTTTTTCAAGTTTGAGAATAAAAACAAGAAGTCACACGGGGCGAAATATGGAGAATACTGTGAATGTGGCTGCAGTTCATAGTCCAATTCGACCAATCTGGCCGTGGCAAACGCGTAGGTGTAAGCCGATGGGTGAAATTATCTCACGGTTGCGCTTGTTGTTCCATCGCACCGACAGCTCTCTCATGATTATGATTGATGATGATTATGTAATACTACCATCTATTGCAGCAAGGAAACTTTTCATAGGAGTGGAATAATCTAAAAAACGATTTGATCAGGATTCTATTATTATTTGTGATCATCAAGCTCCTGTTTGAAGGGCCAAAAACGTTTGGGCGGGCCCGTAAGCAGAGACACTTACGCAAAACCTGCGAATTTAGGGAAGAGAATCTCCTTCCAAAAGCAAGTTCACACTCACAGCACTAGAATCGAGCCCTCGATTGACAGAATAAACCCAATAGATGGGGTCGAAGAGCCCGCCCTCGTTTCGCGAAATGTTAACAATAGCGAGGAGGCAGTCCCATACTCCCTATCCAAATCGTTTTACTTGGGTGCCCTGATGGTCCCTCCCTTTCCCCGTTAAAGAACTATTGAAATATTTTTTCATTATAGGTTTTTTATTCCTATTCAAATTGTACTTCTTCGGAAGTCCTTCAAAATAGCCATCGGTTTCAGCTATGAACTCATCATTTGAGTAAAACCGCTTACTGGTGAGCCATCTCTTCAGGTTTGGGAACAAATAGAAGTCACTGGGGGCCAAGTCTGGCAAATACAGTGGATGGGGAACCAATTGATACCGAATTTCATTCAATTTTGCTTGAACAATTGAGGATAAATTAGCAGGCGCATTGTCGTGATGATAGAGCACACTTTTTCTCTGCAAATGCGGCCTTTTTTTCTGACTTCATCGTTCAACAGATCCAATAACGCTGCATGGTATGCGCCTGTTATGGTTTTACCTTTTTCAAGATAGTCGATGAATATTACACCTTCTTCTTCTTCTTTAGCATTTCAAGCTTATTGCTTTTGCAATTAGCTTATTGCTTGCTCTAAACTTAGTGTTCTAAATGCACTTCCACAGTTATTAATTGAGAGCTTTCGATGCCAAGTACCATTTTTGCATTAGTATGATTGTGTGGTAAGTACAATCATACGCTATGCCCAGGGAGTCGTGAAATTTTCCTTAACGAAAACTTCCTAGACCAGACCGGGAATCGAACCCAGCCACCTCCAGCATGGTTTTGCTTTGTAGCTGCGCCTTTCACGACTGAGCTAAGGGAGGACCCGAATATTACACCTTGCGCATCCCAAAACACGGAGGCCATAACCTTTTCCGCCGATTATTGCGTTTTCGGGCACTTTGGAGCACTTTCGCCCGGTGAAACTCACTGTTTTGCCTGCTGCGATGACTCCGGTGTGTAGTAATGGATCCAAGTTGCATCCATGGTTATGAATCGGCGCACAAACTCCTTCAGATGGCGTGTAAACTTGCTCAAATTATCCTGAGAGGTTGTTACACGAATGCGTTTTTGGTCCATTGTAAGCAAACGCGCGCAAGGCTTCTTCATACCCAAAACGGAATGCATGATGTTGCCAACTCGTTCCATTGAAATGCCTAAAGCCTTAGCTAGCTCTCTCAATTTCACTTTTGGATCCTCCAATACTATATCGTGGATTTTATCGACGTTCTCTTTTGTAGTGACCTCATTTGGGCGTCCAGAACGCGGTGCGTCAACGGTGCTCGTACGGCCACAACGAAAATCAGCAAACCACTTATGAATCGTTTGAATCGACGGAACAGAGTCTGGAAAATACTTATCCAGCTTGGCTTTGGTTTCGGTAGCCGTTTTCGTTTGCGTAGAAAATAGCATTTTATCAAAACTCGAAACTCGGATTTTTCCATTTAAAAAAAAAATATATCTATCTAAAAGACGTACCTCTTGCCACTCCGGTGTTTTTCTTATAGGTGGACCAGCACTGTTTAAGGTGGCGTTGATTTCCTTCCACAGTTTGTTAATTTTCCCTCATCTTGCACATTCTGCGTATTTAAGTCCTTAGGCCACCGATGGATTTTCCTCCATTATCCCAATTCCCAAGCAACACACTAGTTGTATAACGGTTGAAAATACTTGTATAAGACTATATTTGGTTAAAAAAAACGGCTACCCAGCACAAAAGCATGAAGATGTGTTACTCGGGTTAACAGCTCAAACTGTTTTTGTTCGGGATTTTTTGTCTGAAATTAAATATCATGGAAATAGTAATAAGAGATAGTCATGCAATGTTTCAAAATTGACTAGTTTTCAGTCATTTTGTTGTCGGTGTTTTATAATTTACGCAAATGGAACAAACAAAAAACCTTTTACGCCTGAAAAACAAAAGCGTCACGGACACAACTGGTATCGACTCAATCGGTCACTTGAATGCGCTAAATCTAATTTAAAAGCGATTGTGAGAATAAACTCACACAAAAACATCATCTCGAGTAACGTTTGTCACTTACCCCGACTCTGGGAATACCAAAACATAAGAGACTCGAGAGTCACCAAATGACAAGGCTGGCAGAATAGAGCATCCAAGCGCTCTTTTATTTCACAGCTTCGATTTCCCTTCCAAAAACAAGAACCGACTTACCAACCGATATTGCCCTCTTTCTATTTTTTCAAAAATTGCGGACACGCCAACTTCCACATGTGGTCAAAACAAACCTACGAATTCGATTTGGCTGCAATTTTGACAGTACCCGTCTACGAGAATGTACTACGCTATAGTAAATTTATCTTGTGATAAATGGTGCCATCGGGTGGTACTTACTGGATCGCCCTCGTATAAACTATTGAAATTGGATTCAAAACCAATGTCACATTCGGCCACACACATAGCTCAAATGTAACTTTTTTCTTCAACATGTACACATTATGACGGAGTCTTCGCTACACGTATCATAACCAAATAAACCGCATCAAAACTAAAAACTCAATACTGTCACTTTTCAACATATAAATTCGCGAGATGCCGGAAACATTTGATAGTTCTTTGAAATCCAAACCGACCGCGAGCAGAGCCTCCACACATCTGCCGCTTTTGTTTGTATTAAATTATTTGCACTGTGATCCTCTATCCATAACAATCGGTAGAATTATCCCGAATGGCTTGAATAGTGTTTTAGTAAAACGTCAAACTTTTCAAGTGAGTATAACTACACACATAGAAAAAAAATGCTAATTTAAGAGCGTTTCCAGCCGAAATGACCTACCGATAAACTTCGAGCGTCTCCGATTTAATTGAAAATTTGTACATACGTTTTACCCACGAAAATAAGTTTTTTCCACTGATGCAAAACATTTTTGGACTCAAGAGTCAGTTTTAAAAAGGGCGTAAGCATTTTGAATAGCACTTCAATTAATAATTTGTAGCTCGAAAACCTTCGGTTGTACAAAAAACTGTCTAAGAACAAGTTGTAGCCCTATGTGAAAAAATTGTGAAAAAAATATACAGTGAAAATTTTTTTTCCGAAAAAAAAAACTTGAAGCCAGATAACGCCTGAACCTAGCCTGTTGTGTGAAAACATTGTTGTATGGCGTATGAAAGATTGCAAACAATTTCGTTTTTTACGCTTTCTTGGGCTTGGAATAAAACGACGTGAAATTTTACGCGCTTGTTAAGATTAATTATTTTTTTCTGTGCAGGTCATTTCGGCTGGAAACGCTCTTAAAGGGCGTAAGCATTTTGAATAGCACTTCAATTAATAATTAGTAGCTCGAAAACCTTTGGTTGTACAAAAAAATGTCTAAGAACAAGTTGTGGCCCTATGTGTAAAAATTGTGAAAAATATATACACTGAAAAAAAAATTCCGAAAAAAAAAACTTGAAGCTCAAACTTCAGTTGTGGAGAAAACTTCAGGGTGGAGAGATCTTAAGTGAAAAAAGTGTCTTCAATGTCAACTTTTAAAGCATTTTTAAAATCTCAACTATTTGCCAAAATAAACGTGTTTCGATGTTGCAGTATATTTCCAACAGAAAATACGGCCTTTTCATAAATTATTCGCGGTTCTCCAGCATGACAAAAGCACTTTTTTCTAAATATGCGTTCAGTTTCCCACAGCTCACGCTTAGCCAGCTAGACGATTCTATAAACAGCATAGAAATAGGGGAAAATGATTGAAAAAACTTTTCTCATATTTTAGTTTACTTGTATTTTCAATTTATTATACGCATACCAAAATACATATCAGCGCCAAAATTACACTGGGGCGTATCTGCTTTTGAAAACAATGACTTGCGTAGTCATTTTCTCTTGAACAAAAGGTCACAAATACAAATTAAGTACTCTTTAAGGAACCGCTGATATATTTAGGTTGAAGAAATTGTATTCAACTTCCGATACATTCTCAGACAAAGTGTTTGTTTACAAAAGCGGATTCGTCCTAATCAAATGTTGGTGCTGATATATTGTTTCTACATTTAGATTAGTTCAGAGAAGTTCCCGTCATGTTTATATATACTATGAAGGCTTGATGCTACATCATTTGAAAACAATTTTGCCTCTATCTGACGGAACAAAAGAGCGATTTTTTTGTGTACCAGTAATCATTTTAGTTTGCTGAAAGATATTAGTCCATTTTGTAACTCCCTGTTCATAGTCTTCATAAGATACATAACAAAGTGACATTTTCGTTAAGCAATCATTATTTTTCTGATTGGCCCAATCATATAATTCTTTTGCATTTGTTATTATTTGTTATTTGTTTAAACCGTCAGTAATTTTCAAATATTTTCTCCGAGGATAGTGAACCTGCTTCAGTTTTGATGATGATACCGGTGAAACGTTGATTCCAGCTATACCTCTGTTAAACAACTCGATATTATGCGCTCTGGAAAATTCCTGTTGCAAGCTTTCTTGAGAAGATGATGTGATGGATGCAGCCGAAGGTATTTCCTCCATAGCGTACCTTGATGTAGATGGTTGAAACTCCGAAACGGGGTTGTGTGGTTGCTCATCGATATCATTCTCAATTTCTGCGTGTTTCACTTTGTTTAAATGTAATCGACACGAATCACAGATTTATAGTGACATATCCAACGGAATTCGGCAGTTCATTAATACTAGCCCTTGAATAATGTTTTCGTTTAATTTACGAAGCTATACCGAGCACCGTGTTTTAGAAAAGGGTTTGCAACACTTCATCTTATTGAATTCCTTTTTGAAATTATTATAAACACTCGAAACAAATTTGTTACTAATGCATTTCGAGAAGTGGAAATAATTTATATACCAAGTACAGTTAGTTTTAGATTTCTAGGTATACTTTCGGCAATACCCAGCAGCGAGCTACCCAATGGACGAGTTTTTCAAGCTACTGAGAGCGTTTGATGCTACCTAAAATTCAAGCAGGCGGTAAGTTGGTCCAACATTTGAACAAAACAGATCATAAACTGTAGAGGACCCATAGCGCTGACGTCGTTGGCAAAATATCTTTTCCTGGTTTTAGTAGGCCAGGGACATAGCTTTCAACGTGAAAAGTATGCAATTTGACAGTTAGGTACCCGGCATGTTCGCGTGTGAGAACAAGACGAACAGTAGCGCTATGCATCCTCTATAGTTTATAATCTGTTTTATTTGAACCGTTCATTCATTCATCTTGCGGTCAAAGAGAGAGTAGCGTGAAATTTATTATAGATTTCGAAAAACTAAATCTTGATTTTAAAGAATCTAGAAAAACTTATGAAAAGGTCGTGTTTTCGAAAATTATTCGAGTATGATAAAATTAAATCGCAAATATCTTGAGAATGGATGCTCTTACGAAGGTCATCTGGAGCAGTTTAAAAAATTTAATATGCCTATCAGATATCAGATTACATCATCAAAATACGCAAATATTGTAATTTTGATAAATGCACCGAAAATTAATCTTCTAAAAACTTTTTTCGCTGACGTTTTTCCATCTTAAGTCTTCGCTCAAATTTACGTGATGACTTCAAATTTTTACAGTTGAAAAATAAAAAAAATCGAAAAATCTTTTCATGTTAATGGTAAAATTTTCATGATAATGGTCGATTTTTTTTCCAAAATATTTTTTTCTCATTGTATATATTTTTCACAACCTTCTCACATAGGGTCACAACTTGTTCTTAGACAGTTTTTTTGTACAACCAAAGGTTCTTGAGCTATAAATTATTAATTGAAGTGCAATTCAAAATGCTTACGCTTTTTTTAAAACTGACTCTTGAGTCACAATAATCTATGTTAGCGTGGAAAATGCTCAGTCTCCTAAGCCAAACGCGTGTGCAAAGTGTCATTCAAATAAAAAAATATCGAAAATAATTTTCCACATATCCACACAGATAAAAATAAACATTTGATTTTCTGCGTTGCCTAATGCACACAAAGAGAGTGCTAGATTTGGCCGAAAATTATGGGATATTTCATGTAAATTTAAGCCAGATAACGCCTGAACCTAGCCTGTTGTGTGAAAGATTGCAAACATTATTGTATGGCGCATGAAAGCTTGCAAACGATTTCGTTGTTTACGCTTTCTTGGGCTTGGAATTAAACGACGTGAAATTTTACGCGCTTGTTAAAATTAATTATTTTTTTCTGTGCAGGTCATTTCGGCTGGAAACGCTTTTAAGTCTTTTTGGATGCACAACAAAGAAGCAGACATGTAGACAGAAAATTGTGTCTATTTTTAAATGTGTGGCTTGACGAAATGGCTGACTATTTGAAAGGTAATCAAATTAGGCACAGATGAAAATAAACATTTGATTTTCTGCGTTATCTAATGCACACAAAGTGAAGGCTAGATTTGACAGAAAAAAAAGGATATTTCATGTAAATTTAAGCTAGATAACGCCTGAACCTAGCTTGTTGTGTGAAAGATTCCAAACATTGTTGTATGACACATGAAAGATTGCAAACAATTTCGTTGTTTACGCCTCCTTTGGCTTGGAATTAAACGAGGGGTTATTTTACGCGCCTGTTGAAATTCATTATATTTTTCTGAGGGGCTTAGTAATCAATTGAAAAACAAAAATATTTAGATAATTTATATATTCAGTGAAGTGCTTTGATATAAAATTAGAAATATGAAATTCGGTTGCCGAGAATTTCAAATCAAGATAAGTCCGAAACATTGAGATAGAATGGTTTGACTAGGTGGTTTGACAGGAGCAATTAATTCTACTACGACATCACAACACTGAAAGTTAATTTAAGTTTATATTACGAAATCGAAGGTAGAACTAACGAATCTGTTCGTTATTTTCAGCAACGAAACTGATTTGTTCTTTTTATGAAGATACATTCGTAATTAATGGCATACGCGCAACTGTCAAAAGTACGAAGAATTCGTTGACACAGAAACAACATTCGTGCATTGTACGAAAACAATACAAAGAGCTACGAATATTTTGTTACAAATTAAAAAGAAACTTCTCTGGTGGTTGCCTGAATGACTGAGAGATCTACTTTATCGACTCGAAATGTAATTCAGAAAAAAAAGCGCAACCACGTGGAGTTGTCCAGCGTATTTTTGTTTAATGTTTCTGACATGGGATTCGATCCTGTATTTTTGGAAATAGCTGATACTGCATCCTTGGTTCATCTCACTAGGCCATTGTGACTTGTGAGATGATACTTGAATAATGGGTATGAAGTAATAACTCTCGACAGCGCTTCAATTTTTATTTTGGTATAAATAAATTATTACCGCCCATCCCAGCAGCAACATCACCGAAGCAGTGATTGACTGATCTTTACGAAATACATTTCATGCATTATACGAAAAGGTGTAATGATAGCATTTTACTAGATAAAAAGCAATATGAATGTCTCATACAATATACGAGACATTTGTTCTATGTACAAAGTCCATCATTACGAAGCGACTGAAAACTCATTTACGTAAATAAATTTTTAGTGAAATGTTTCCAAGTTATAAAAGATTACATATCTAGGTTAAGCCATTTCTTGGAAAATTTGTTTTTAATTTTTCATCGGGTTACCTTATTTTTCCGTACCAACACTCACAGGTGCTACACGTCAAACTTTGTTGAAAATTTTTCTGCAAATAAAAAAAAACCAGCCGCTTCAACCCAAAAGAGCAAACGAAAACATCATGCAAATTCGATGGCACAATTTTATTTTCAACGATTCCCATTCCAGCTTACTGAATGAAATTGTTGGTAGCGGTGCCGTCAATGGCATTTTGCCATTATCAAAAAGTCAAATTTTGTCAACCACCGTTCACACAGCACTCACTCACTCACTCAATCACCTCTAAGAGCAGGGAGCAGAGAGGAAGACAGCAGGAAAACCGAATCCATACCCCTCCCCTTCTTCAGCAAGGAAGGGCTCAAAGAGATCGAGAAGGTCGGGTGAGGTCGGACGGAATATCATTTCCATCAGAAAGTGGCTTGATCCGCTTAGTAGCCTATAGCGGAGATGAGCATTTCTATCTGAACCCACCTTTATCACCGGAGAGAGTCATGAGTGGAAAACTGGAAAACGATTCGAAATAGCATTTATCGATTTCCATGTCACAAATCAAAGATTTGATGCAGAAGATACCGCAACCTTCCTTAAGCAGAGTGCGGGGGAAGGGGAGCCCCTGCAAACACACGTACTTCCGTCGTCATAGTCAGCACGGCTAGCAATGTCACTTTTTGGTGCGGTCGTGCGCCCTGTTGTTGGTTTAAGCAGCAGCCAGGGTGTCTGTTATTGGGAAAAATTGGGACTGCCAGACCGGAGCTGGAGCTCGCTGGAATACTAATGAAGTTGTGCGGCGGCTTGTGATTTGTTTTTGTTTTCCGACCCAATTAGCATTTGACATGCAAATAAACATAGAGTGGAATTATTATTATTTCTGGGAGCGTCCTGCTGCAGTATGCTACCTACCTAATATATAAACGATTATGCGAATTGCTTCGCCGCATGTGTTCTTAGGATCATATTCACAGATGTCAGCTGAGCTGGAGTGAAAATATACATACTTCTGAGTACGTGACCAAAAGGATAGTAGGTCAAGAAGATATGACAAGAGTTGTGTAGACTGACAGTGAGTTTTGAAAAGCAATTGCAGCAAGTTTGGCCTACCTTGAAAGTCGAACACTCGACGTCAACACTAAACAAGTCTGTTAGTCGCAGACAAAATTGGCCTATCTGTCAAATGATAGTACAATGCAGTGCAATTTAAAAGAATTTGTTCGTGCTTACTAGTGATGGTATAAAAAACGTTTCAATTTTGTTTTTCATGTGTTATGTGTTAAGTGTTAAGTGTTAAGTGAACAAGTGAATTGTAAGTTTTGATTTTCCTAGTTTTCTAATAACAATCGCTCTACTAATACGATCGTTAATTATTTTTTCTCCAAAATGAGTAGCTGTGAAACATAGAACAAAAAAAAAAGTTGAATTATAATATTTAATTATTTTTTAGGTGATAGTTGATGGAATCCATAAAAGGTCGGTATCATTGCAGATTTGCATTGTCACTTTTGAAGGCTTGAATCTAAGATTTTTACATAATTTTAATCACACTTTTGCTGCACCGAGTGATTGAAACTGTATGATTACTCAAAAATAGACCACCAATCAAAAATGCCAAATGGTTATGCAAATCAGCAATAGTGGCCAATAGTGGATTTTTTGTACTTACCCGGGACATGTTTCACCATAGCATTGAGCAATTGAGCTTGGAACCAGTCGTTTTCTCTCTCTTTCGTTGTGCATTAAGTTGGTATACACTAGAAGTTCCAACCCGGGATATCCCGGGACAAAAAATCCCGGGATCTTGAAAAATTCGGGATTTCCCGAATCCCGGGATAAGATTTTTCACCGTCTCGAAAATCCCAGGATTCCCGGGACACACATTTCATACATATTTTTTCGCTTTGATACTTCCCAATAAATTTCAGTGTACCGTTGACGCGCATTCAATATAACCCATACAACGCCAACATACATATTTACTGTACCTACATCGATGTTATACATCATTCATGAAAATGCATCATTTCTTTTGCGTTGGTTCAGTAGGCATTCGCATTTTTGCCTACACATTTAACACACACACGCGCGCACGCCAATACGACGCAAGCTATCATTTCCATTCAAAACATTGTTTTCATTCACTGATTACTGCTTCTGTGTTCATTGAATAATTTCGGATTTCCATTACATCAAAGTAAGTAGTAATATTAGGTGCGCAACTAAAATCCCGCTGTTTAGCAATAGATGGCGCCAGTAGTAAGTGCTGGTCGAATGTTGTACATCTCAAGCGTCATAAACCAAGCTCAGACATGTGGTAAACAAACCGCTTTGCCAAATCAGTGATTTTGGTTTAGTGTTATATATTTTGGTTGTTTGAAGATGTCTGATTTCGTGCCAAATAATTGTCATTTGCGGGAAGTGTTGATTTTCTTCTTTCATTCGAAGAAAACGGCGGCTGAAGCACATCGAGAGCTCCAAAAAGTTTACGGTGATGCTGCTCTGAGTGAAACAACGTGCCGTGATTGGTTTCGTCGCTTCAAAAACGGTGATTTCAGTGTTGATGATCGTCCGCGTGAAGGAAGGCCAAAAAACTTCGAAGACTCTGAATTGGAGGCATTGCTCGATGAGGATCCGTGTCAAACGCAAGAAGAGCTTGGTTCAGGATTAGGAGTTTCCCGCCAAGCCGTTTCTAAGCGATTGCATGCGTTGGGAATGATTCAAAAGCAAGGAACTTGGGTTCCTTACGATTTGAAGCCAAGAGATGTTGAGCGTCGTTTTTTCGTCTGTGAACAACTGCTCCAGCGGCAAAAAAGGAAGAGTTTTCTACATCGCATTGTGACGGGTGACGAAAAATGGATTCATTACAGTAACCCAAAACGGAAACATTCATGGGGACTGCCCGGGCATGCTTCAACATCGTCGCCTAGGCCGAATATTCACGCTGCAAAGGTTATGCTGTGTATTTGGTGGGACCAAGTTGGTGCTATTTATTATGAACTGTTGAAACCAAACGAAACCATTACCGGGGAACGGTATCGAACTCAATTGATGCGATTGAGCCGAGCACTGCACGAAAAACGGCCACAATACGAGCACAGACACGAAAAAGTGATTCTTCAGCATGACAACGCTCGACCTCACGTTGCGAAACCCGTGAAAACCTACTTGGAAACGCTCAAATGGGAAGTCCTACCCCACCCGCCATATTCTCCTGATATTGCACCGTCCGACTATTACTTGTTCCGTTCGATGGCACATGGTCTCACTGGTCAGCAATTTCACTCATATGATGACATCTCAAAATGGCTTGATTCTTGGATAGCATCAAAAGACGAACAGTTCTATCGAAATGGTATTCACGTTCTACCAGAAAGATGGGAAAAAGTCGTAGCTAGTGATGGGCAATACTTTGAATAATTCGTTTGTAACCTTTGTTTTCAAAATAAAGTTCCTTTTTCACCAAAAAACAGCTAGAACTTAGTTGCGCACCTAATACAAAATTTGTGCTAATTTAGCCTTATATCCAATTATTTTAAAGGCATGGCTGAAATTTGGAAACACTTCGATAGAATTGCGGATGACATAGAAAAAGCACGATGTCGGAAGTGCGAGCAAATTTGGTCGAGCAAGGGTTCTTCGAGCAGTGGCTTGCTCCGGCACAAGAAGAACAAACACGACTTGGATTCCAAACCCCCCACAAATCCTAGTGAGTCTGCTGCGAAAGTTAAATCATCCACACCGAATGTCCCAGTGAAACATGTATCGATGCTCAAGTTCGTTAAACGGATTTTCGATCAATGCAATCACCAACAGCAAGTTCATCAGACAATCGATCGCAGATTGTGGATATTCTCTGCCAACGTCGAAAAAAATCCGTCATGAAGCTGGTCGCCGAATACTATGGATACGCTCAGCAGCAAACGCAGGATGAAATAGTGAAGCGTATCTATAGCGGTGAACTGGTTAGTCTCACTTTGGACGAGTGGACAAGTCTAAGCAACAAGCGCTACTTAAACGTGAATGCCCATTTCGCTGACGGATCATTCTACAACCTGGGTCTTGGCAAACTTCGTGGATCACTACCTGCTGAAAAGGTTTTGGAAATGGTCAAGGATATGGTCCGTAAATTCGGTATTAAGGATGGAAACATTGTAGCATCAACGACTGACGGAGCTCGTGTGATGACGAAGTTTGGAAGATTGTCGGATTACCTTCATCAGCAGTGTTACAACCATGGGATTCACTTGGGGGTTTGCGATGTCCTGTACAAGGAAGCAAAACATCACTGCACAAACACGTGCCCGGAAACTTTACACGAAGTTGCTCACCAAATCGTGTTGCATCGTGATGGATTACGCAAATTACGTCAAACCTGACTCCTGTCAACTTTGTGGGCAAGAATATTTCGTTGCCAAGTCTATGTTCGATGGTCCGGAGGATGTTCGAAAGAAGAAATTAGCGAAATTTGCAAAGAAGTTCCTGATCTGGCAGGTGATATGTGGATTTGGTGAATTTAGCGCTCCCTTCATCACTACCGGTACAATCAACGGTGAAATTTACACGGATGAGTGCCTAAACTCTTGCCATTCATAAGGAAACACAAAGGATCAACTCTGTTTTGGCCTGATCTAGCATCCTGCCACTACGCTCGAGACGTGTTGGAGTGGTAAATTTTGTGCCCAAAGGTATTAACTCACCAAATTAACCAGAATGTCAACCAATTGAAAAATTCTGAGCAATTATGACGACGGAACTTCGTAAAACTATCAGAACAGAGCTGAAATTGACGAAAATTTGGGTGAAAACAATAAAAACACTGGGGAAATTGGTTGTACAAAATATGATGGGAGGAGTGAAAAGGAGGATGCTGGCATTCGAGATGGGAGATGGAATTAAATAAAACAAATTTTGAAAATAATAACTCATTAAGAGTTTTTCATTCTCTGAAAATTTCACAAAATCCGATTATCGATTTGATTTTAATGAGTAAATATGTGTGAGCCATTTTTATCGAATACACCCTTTACCTCACCAATTTTCACACACAGTCAGATCTCCCTTCTTAGGGACCCTTTACCTCGACGACGTGCATCCAGTCAGCTGGAAAAATCACGGTGTCCCAGATATTACAGAATGGTTGATTTGTGCGCATACAATTGGGTCAGCTATGAGAATCTCTGCTGATATGCGATCGACCCCGGGAGCCTTATTGGATTTCATGCTTCGGATAGCTGCTTCAATCTCCTGCAGAGATGGGGTCTCGGAGATGACGCGAGTGATGCTTCGAACCCTTGGCGGATTATACCGGACGTCTTAACATGGAGAAGTTGTTCAAAGTGCTCAAGCCAACGTTTCAGCGTGTCAGTGGGGTCGATTTTCAACTGTTCAGTCGCGTCTTTCACTGGCAACTTCGCACTGAAAATTTATTTTTGTATATACTACGAAATCGAACGTAGAACTAACGAATCTATTCGTTGTTTTCTGCAACGAAACTGATTGTTGTTTTTTTCTGAAACTAGCAGAGTTATCCTATTATGTCTGTGGATGTTTCAGAATATTCATTGAACATGTTTGAATATTTATCGTAGCTTTGTATAGTCCAAAAAGCTACGGTTACTACTGTATATCTTAAGTTCTGAACTCAAGATAAGTTTTTATGAACCTCAACATTCCAAGTTACCTCATTATATCGGTTGACTTTCCAAAAGACTCACTCAATTTGGTCACATACATATTGTTACTTTGTTAAGTCCAAAAAGTTGTAGATTTGAAGCTACAATTCAAACTTAAAATCTTCGGCTGGAGATTTAAATTTTAATTTCCAGGAAAGTTTGAAAAGCCTCGAACATCCGAAGATTATCTCATAATGTCAGTTGTTTATCTAAAATATTCAATGAATATGTGTCAATACACATCGTAGCTTTGCATAGCCCAGAAAGCTTTTATTATACTGTAGGTCCTATGTTCTGATTTCAAGGATAGTTTGGATGACCTTGAACATGTCATATTGCTTTTTAATCTTTTTTGACTTTAAAAGTATTAATTGAATCTGTTTGAATATTTATTGAAGCTTTGTAATGCCTAAAATTTACTGTTACAACCGTAAATCTTAAGTTCTGAACGCCAATACAGTTTGGATGACCTAGACCATCCCAAGATTATATTCTTATGTATTTTTACGTTCGAAAATATTCACTGAATATACTTGAATACGTGACGTAACTTTGTATAGTCCAAAAAACTACTGTTACTACCGTAGATTCCAAATTCTGCAATTCAGGATTACCAGGATAGTTTGGATAACCTTGAGGATCTCCTAGTAATAAAATAATGACTGTTGACCTTCCAAAAGATTCATTGAATATGTTTGAATATACATAGCCACCATATAAAGCTCAAAAAACTTCTGTTACAACTGTAGATCTAATGTTTTGATTTTAACGACAGTTTGGAGTACCTAGAATATCCCAAGATTGTCGCATTATGTCTGTTGGCCTTCCACACTATTCAATCAATATTGTTAAATACATATTGTCCCTTTACACACTCCAAACACCTACTGTTACAGCTGTAGATCTTATGTTCTGAACTCAAGGACCGTTTGGATGACCTAGATGATCTTTGTTCATCTCATGATGTTGTTTTTACGTTCGAAAATATTTACTGAATGTGGTTGAATACGTAGCGTAACTTTGTATAGCCCAAAAAGCCATACTTTGTATAGCGTAACTTTGTATAGCCCAAAAAGCTATAGTTACTACTGTAGATCTTAAGTTCTGAACTCTTGGACAGATTTGATGATATAGAACATTACAATGTTATCAAATAACTACTGTTGACCTTCCAAAAGGTTCATTAAATATGTTTGAATACATATCGTAACCTTATATAGCTCTAAAAGCTACTGTTACAACTGTAGATCTGAAGTTCTGAACTCAAGTACATTTTGGATGACCTAGAACATCCCAGAAAGATACAAAAATATTAAACGTTTATCAACGAGAATTTAATAATACGTATGCATATGAACAATATTCGAACACAACGCTTTACACTATTAATGAAGCATTTATTTTTTCTTCCTGAACTTGTTCATATTCAGGGTGTTCTAGGTCGTCAATTAGGCCTTAAACTCTCAAACTTTTTTTTTCCTTCTAGATAGAAAAATTGATGGAAAACAAATTTGCCCAAGACAGTGTACACTTTTGTTCAGTTTGTGTGATCTTTTTGCGGTCATAAATTACCCCTATAATCCTTTTGGGGCCATTATCATTTTGGGGTCATAAATGAACCCTTTGGCCTGAAGGAGTTAATAAACTTGTGGCCTGTAGTAAGTGGCCTGATATCAAAAATGTTATCCATTGAAATTGATGCGTAGGAATACTTCCGATCGATTGGTGTAAAAAATTTGAAAATCTTTTGAGAAATGACTGAGATATTAATGCTCAAAACCTGACCACTCTTGTACCCCAGTATAGGAAATAAAGACGTATTCCCACGTTAAAAGTCTGGTTTGCAGAACTCGTCTATAAAATATTGTCAATGCCTCAACCCACCAGCTGATGCATCTAGTGAAAGCTCCAAGTATGTTGTGAAAATCACCAAGTTACTTCCGATTCAGGTCAACTATGATCTTTTTATTGACGAATGGAACTTGTTAAAATGCTAGGTGCTGACCTTGAGTGCGGAGTGCAGGGTTGAGGAGTATTGGAACCAGTTTTTTTTTTTACGAAGAAAGCGACTGTAGGTGAGCCTAAATTCCCTAAGGTGATTAAGGTAGTGAAAACAGCTTCACATGGCAACGGCTCAAAAAAGGAATTGAGAAGCAAGATATATCAGAACTAATTCTAGCACAGACCATGCTGGAAGGCGTTTCAACCGTGCGTACAGACCCGTCTTCGCAAAAACGAGCTGCGGACCAAGTGTAGGAGGTCGTGGACTATTTGGTCACTATTTTTATTATTTTAGTCACTAAAGTCACTATTATTTATCCATAAATCCGCTACCAGCCCTGCAATATGATTGTTTCATACAATATACGAGACATTTGTTCAATGTACAAAATCCACGTTTACGAAACGAGAGAAAGCTAATTTACGAAAATAAATTTTCAGTGTACTCTTGGACACTGCCACCCCCCGAAACATCCACTGCTCGAGCCTCAGGTTCATCTAGTCGGTGTGTGTCAGGCTACCGTTCGAGCTTGTCATCCCGTCGCTGGATTCGCCGGTTGTAAAGGCGGATCTCACCGATAAGATCTCGGCACTGCGTTGATTTCGGCCATCAAGAAGGCTCCGTAACCATTTTAAGCGGATGCTGACTTTGATCACCCCGTCGTTTTTGCCACAACATTCTGCAAATAGCTCACCGTTATCACTTGTTTCTCTTATGGACAAGTGACCACCTGTTTTTCAAGCTGAAATTCAAGCAATTCTAGAATGTTCTGCTATATGCTTGTACAGAAACTATAAATATTCAAATATTTGCATTATGTCAGACAGTCAAGCTGCTTAAAATGCCTCGAAGTCATGCAACATGCACTTCTTATCATGATTGGAATTGTTTTCTATCACTGCCTAAGTAGACTTATCTTAATCAAGTCATTTTATACTAGGTTCCAGGCCAAATAAAACGAACGAACCGATGCTCCAGCAAAACTCGGATCAGCGCATCAGTTTATTGGAACTGACCTCTTTTGTAGCTTACATGCTTCTTCTTGTAGAATTGATCTGAAACTTCGGAATCTCTGATAGTGGAGATATACGACATTATCATACTTATAATTCGCTTTTGGCGACTGACTTGTGACTAAATTAAAAATCTATTATATGTGCGATTTTTCAGCAATTCAATGTGAAAGAGAGAATACATTTTTTTCAGTGCAAATGTATTCTCTCGAAATTTAGGCATGAACCCAATGTTTTTTCTTAATATCCTTATTTCCACTATGCCAACATGGTGATTTAGTTTATTTTCGAATATTTTGTTTTTTTTTTTTTGCATCAAGGGGACTTATTGATAGGGGCGTAATTATCAAGGGTCATATATGATGCAAAAAAAAAAGAAGATTTAACGGGATCGATTTTTACGAAAGATAATAATGAAAAATGTACGAAAGTAAACTTTTAGTGTATGTTACATTATCATGCATCGTCATCTTAATCTTTTCTATTAAATATGAATTCTTTCCTATTAATTACGGCATTCATTCTTCGATAGCACAGCAAGTTGTGATCAATCTGTTTGAAAGAGTCTTCCCAAGTCGTACCCAAGACAACACAAAAAAATTATTTCAACACAACACACCGCTCCTCCCCTCCCCCCCCTCCTTATCAGAAAAAAAAATACTTTTATATTTTTAACATTCTTTTGATATAAACAAAGACTTCCTAACCGCAAAACAAAAAACACAAAAATCAAAATAAAAAAAAAAAAAAACCCCCAAAAAATATAGAGAACTAGCGAAAGAGCTTCCTGTAAAGAATCGGGTTTGAACATTCAAAAGCACTCACATAGAGTGAATGTGACTGGCACACCGAAGTAGATTTCCGCTTTTCCAAATCCGAATTGCCGGGCCTTACGCTTGACCCCTGCCATCAGATTTTGTACAGCCACCTTGTCCACCTTCTTCGCCGCAGAAAGCCAGGTTGCCTTGAACTGCTGCTCGTCCTTAGCAGTTTTTTGGTCTTCTTTAGGTTCCGCTTGACAATAGCCCAGTATTTCTCAATTGGGCGGAGCTCTGGCGTGTTGGGAGGGTTCTTGTCCTTAGGAACCACCTGCACGTTGTTGGCGGCGTACCACTCCATGGCCTTTTTACCGTAATGGCAAGATGCCAAATCCGGCCAAAACAGTACGGAACAACCGTGTTTCTTCAGGAAAGGCAGCAGACGTTTATTCAAACACTCTTTCACGTAAATTTCTTGGTTGACAGTCACGGAAGCTATGAAAATGCTGCTTTTCAAGCCACAGGTACAGATGGCTTGCCAAACCAGATATTTCTTTGCGAACTTTGACAGTTTCGTGTGCTTGAAAATATCTGCTACCTTTCCCCTTCCTTTTGCCGTATAAAACTCCTGTCCCGGAAGCTGCTTGTAGTCGGCTTTGACGTAGGTTTCGTCGTCCATTACCACGCAGTCAAACTTCGTCAGCATCGTCGTGTACAGCCTCCGGGATCGCGCCTTGGCCTTCGTATTTTGTTTATCATCGCGATTTGGAGTCACTACCTTCTTGTAAGTCGATAGTCCGGCTCGTTTTTTGGCTCGATGCACGGTTGTAGACGATACACCCAGCTTATTTGCGGCATCTCGGAGAGATAGGTTAGGGTTTCGCTTGAAACTACCGGCAACTCTCTTTGTCGTCTCAGCGGCTTCCGGTTTTCGATTTCCCCCCGATCCAGACTTCCTGGCTGTCGACAAACGTTCCCCAAACACTTTAATTACATTTGTAACAGTTGATTTGGCAACTTTTAGCGATTTTGCCAACTTTGCGTGCGAGTAGCTCGGATTTTCGCGATGCGCGAGCAAAATTTTGAT
This sequence comes from Aedes koreicus, assembly GCA_024533555.2. Lineage (NCBI taxonomy): Eukaryota > Metazoa > Arthropoda > Insecta > Diptera > Culicidae > Aedes > Aedes koreicus. The sequence continues at coordinate 530,079 of JAHHFK020000742.1, read as the reverse complement.
ACGCTGCTCTTCTTGCTTGGACGGCATTTTGACAACTGAAGAGTAAATTCCAAAATCAAAATAGGAGCAACATTCTACACACACACACCTTCAAAATGAGGGGTGTTCAGGTTTTTTAAATGCAAAATTGAAAGAAATACGTCAAGTTGATATTTACCAAATTTTGACCGTATCGCCCTTTATACCCCCCCCCAACCTTAACATTTTACAATTACAAACACAAAATTCCAATTTTTTTTTTTAATCCACAATTTTAAAAGATTAAATAATCCCAAACAATTTAAATAAAATAAACAAAAAAAAAAAAAGTTACTTACGCCCAAAAACCCACCCACTTTTTCCCTAATATAGATTTCTCAATTTGCACCGCCATTGTTGCCCTTTAAAAATAAAATGATTCAATCATCAAACGCTAGCATCATAAACAATGATATTTCACAGTAATTAAACCATAAAGCTTTACTCGGGATCACTCATAAAGAATTCCCACGTCGAAGATATCGTGAATTCGACTTTCCGCTTTTATCAACACTCAGTAGAAAAAAAAGCCGTGCAAAATGTTGCTTCCAAAAAACGTCATGTTCAACCATCTGTAACATTGTCAATTATCAATATTTTTGGCTGAAAATTTGACAACACTGTTGCCAATATATTAGCCTATTTAAAATTCAAAATTTCACCATAGCCTAAAAAAATATAGAAAATAATGTCGACAAAGTTTGAACTGTTTCCATCAAGTGGTTTGGACCACAGCTGGCGTCAAAGTTGACGCACCAACGTGAGTATTTCCCTTTTTCACTCGATATTGACCATGCTGAAATATCGGTGCAAAAAAAAAGCCGAGGCGAATTCTACTAATAAAACTGTATAATACTGTAAACGTAGCTTTCACAAACAAATTCATATTGTTTGCCATATTTTTAGTACTTATTTGGGATATTTCACGTAACAAATCATGGGTATTAATAAGATGAAATCGCCTAAATAGTAGGTTAAATTTATCACATCAACCATTTACGATGCGTGGGCTACGAGTTATCCAAGTAACCTTTTCACTGTAACCTTCTATCTGAAATTTTAACTGCTGCGGAATGATTGATAAATGTACGATTTTCGCTAACTTCAGTATTTAGCAAATTTATTCTCCTAGTGTTTGGTTCGTAAGAGCAGCACTGTTGGTAAGGTTTTTAATCACTGTGTTTTCATTCACGCAACCGTTCAATTTTCAAAAAGCGATAAAACGTGCTTATTTTATCGAATTCAGGAAATGGGACAGCAACGGCATGAATTAGTGAACGGTCGTGGCTGGTTTTCTCGATTGCGTGGTGGTAACTGCTCTTTAGTGGATGTGTGTTTTGTTTGAAATTGTTATACGGAAGCCCACACAGAGTTAACCCGGGGATTCAAGGATGGGGGAAACGTAAACATATTTCATCACATGAATTGTTAATTGAACACGTGCAAGCACCCGTATCCGAAACTGTCGTCAGGACTTCTTCTTGTGTTTTGTTTTTTGAACGTGTGGTTTCGAAATGAGTTTTGTGAATTTGAGATGCATTCAACGTTCCGACGAAATGTTTCTTAGTGAGCGAAGTGGTAGATAAATGCGTAGCATTGTCGTGTAAGGCATTCTATTCTATTCTATTCGTATTCTAACACTTACACAGCCAGTAATTAAAAGCATCCTGGAAAATACTATAAACACTATTTTTCCTGGCAACATTACCATAGTCGTGCAAAGCATTCAAAATAATCAAGAGAAATTAGTTTTGCTGGGTAACAACTAAATGTTCAAGGTTCATTATTACTTTAAAAAAATGATTCAATGTCATTGTCAATGTCCATGATCGGAAATATACCTACCTCATTTTCACTGGTTTTTTAAGCCCAGGTATTTATTCATACGATTTGCATGGTAGTCAACATCTATTAATCAAAGCAATCAGGGAAAACGAAAATTTTCTCAAGATCATCAGAACAATGATTCGTAATAAATTTACTGGCACGATAAGCAGCCAAACGCAGACGAAGGAAGTCCGTTTTAATAATGCTTTGCGATTAATTATTCCTGTAAATTGTTTCATCTAGTTACTTTAAAGTAAAATCAAGTTATCCTATAAAGTAAAATCGCATGTTAATAACAAATCAATTGTTTGGTTAATCAAAATATTTTTTTTTCTGAGCAACTGTCAAAGTTAAAACAGCAGCATAGTATCATAATCACTGTTTAGGGTTGTTTTGCTATTTCATCGATGAGAAAATTCAATCGAAGAAGAAACGCCAAATATTTGGAAAATTTGGACAAATATATTTGGCCAACGTGGCTATGGCAAATAGTGTGATGCCGTTATTATGGTTTGTCATATATGTTTGCTCAAACTAGCAAGTAACTATTTGACACTCTGGAAATTCTTGTCAGTTGTATCCGTTCGATCACCAGTTGTGTGAAGTGTTTTTTTTTAATACTTATTTGTTATTATTTCAGTAATTTGTTGTGAGTCCCTCATCAATTAATTTAACTGACAGAAGACGACTCAATTGGGTTTGCCGACGATCTGGAGAGCGTTGGAGATACAAGACCAAATTGTGCTAGCGAAAACCTCCAAGCGGAGCCGCAAGAAAGTTACGGCTGAGTGGAGCGAAGAATCCACTTTGGGTTTGATTGCTTCATATTAAGATTTTCTGTGGAACACAGGAAATAAAGATTACAAATATTGTAATCTCCGGAACTCAATATGGAATGTGATGCCCAACAACATCTTCCACAATGTTTTCGATGCAGATGAACTTCAAGTGAAGTGGTCGAACCTTTGAGATCAATTTAAATCCTACCACACTTAAGCAGATGAAGTCCAGCCAAGAAGCAAAAACTAATGTTGTTGCGTGAAAATATTACTCCCCTATGATGTTTGTGACTGCATCGGAGGACGAACATACAACACAAACAGTATCAAATATGGTAAGAACAAATCAAAGATTTTTTACAGAACCAACAGTTAACAGAAGAAAGTCCCTCCCCCTAGTGCAGTTTGAGCTTACTCGCTTTCTGTACCGCAGAAAAAGCGAATATAGTCGAACTTTGATGCTCGGGCAATTCCAGCTTTCAACCGATTCAATACTGTAACCTTTCAAGACGTCAAATATCTTAGGAAAGTTCTTTGATTAGTTTAAAGACTGGACTCGAAAAAAATGAGACACCCAAAAATGATTACCAAAAAATCATTTTAAATCGGATACTTCTCAAATTTTCAGGGATTGAATAGCTATATATTAGCTATGTTTTGGCATAATTTATTTATTGAATTTCTTCCCCCAAGCTGAATGCTCGTACATATCACTTAACACTGCTCATGAGATCTTGGGCGAGGCTTTGTCCATCTTCCTTACACAATTTCTCCCAGTTTTTCTTCAAAGCTTCATCGGTTTTGAATGTTTTTCCGCTTTTCTTCAACTTCTTCTTCATTATCGCCCAAAACTTTTCGATCGAACAAAGTTCTGGTGTATTTGGCGGGTTTGCTTCCTTCGGGACCACATTAACGCCCTTCGCTTCGTACCAATCCATTACAGGCTTGGCGTAATGGCACGAAGCGAGATCCGGCCAGAACAGCGTGGGACCACGGAGAGAGTGGAGGAAGGACAGCAAGCGCTTCTGCAAGCATTCCTCTCGATAAATCTGCCCGTTTATGGTGCCGGTTGTAACGAACGGCTTGCTGTACCGTCCGCGCTCGCAGATCGCCTGCCACAACAGGTACTTCTTCGCGAATTTGTCCATCTTTCTCTTCCGGAACATTTCCGGAACCTCCATGCAAGGCGTACCGACAAAAAGCTCGAGGCCGGGGATTTGTTTGGTATCCGCCTTGATATATGTCTCGTCGTCCATGACGAGACAGCCTGGCTTGACCAGCTACTCACGGTACAGCTTCCGCGCACGCAATTTGGCCACCGTGTTTTGCTTGTCAGTCCGGTTTGGCGCCTTCCTGACTTTAAAAACACGTAGCCTAGCCCGCTCGATGGTCTTCGTCTCCTGGAACATCTTCACAAAGCGGGACACGGTGGAATGGTGGATTCCAAGCCTTTTGCCGATCCATCTGTGCGACTGACCAGGATTATCGATCACCGCGCCCAAGATTTGCTGGCGTAGCTCTTCTTGACATTTCGAATGCATCTTGAAAACTACTTGACAGATCGCAATTAAATTTTGCACACATAAACATAACGTACACTCTAAACTAGTATTACCCAAAATTTCATTAATTTTTACCCACGCGATAAAAAGTTACACTCAAAACAAAGTGTCGCATTTTTTCCGAGTCCAATCTTTATTAGTATGTCACAACAATCAGGAATTATTTTGAAGACCTTATGCTTATCAATAGTTTAAGTCACGTCTCTCTGATATTTTTCATGACACCAGGTGGGTCAGAAATTATTCTTAGTCCCGGTGGATGTCGAAGATCTCTGGAAAGTTCTCTGGATATTTTTTCAAGACTTCAGGGTGAACATCTAATTATTGGACTACACTGTTCTAAACATCAATTGAAATCACGCCTCTCAGATACTCTTTCATGATACCAGATTGCACAGAATATATTCCAAAGGCCTTCAGGATATCAAAGATCTTAAGGAAGTCCTTTATATATTTTTTCAAGACTTCAGGATGCTCAGGAATTATTTTGAAGGTCTTTTGATGATCAACAGTTTGAATCACGTTCTGTTTTTTAAATACCTGTTTGTTCAGGGTGTTAAGTTTTTAAGAATGTCAGCGGTTTTGTTTCCTTGATTATAGAGATTTTCAGCCCTGAGCTGGTTCTTCTTCCGTCGTAGTCACTCAAATACCTTTTTGGATATTTTCGTAGCTTGTTCGGGGTGAGATTCGAACTTGTAACTTTGGCGTGAGAGGTATGGATGTTAACCACTACGCCGGGGTCGCTCCGCAATGTCAGCGGTTTAATACAGTATTCTAACCATTAGAGTCCTCCCTTAGCTCAGTCGGTAAAGGTGCAGCTACAAAGCAACACCCTGCTGGAGGTGGCTTGTATTTGCCACACAATCATACTTAAATGGTACCTGCCATCGAAATCTCTCAATTAATAACTGTGCAGGTGCAGCAATAACAATATAACACTAAGTTGAGAGCAGCCGTAAAGTCCCGTAATATTATATATATTATATTATATGAAGACGTAATAAAGCCAAGAAAATAACGATGAGCCATCAATTCAAATTACGCTTGTCAAATATTAAATCATGATTCCGGATTTTTCAGCAATTATTTCATAGAGCTTAAGGGTATGAAAGATCTTGGGAAAATTCTTCGAATATTATCTTAAGATTTCACAACGATCAGGAATTATTTTGAAGATCTTGTCTGTATCATCCATTCAAGTCACGTGTCTCTGATATTGTTCATGTTAGCAGCTTGAACAGACATTATTTCAAAGACCTTCATTAATATGCAATGATTTGAGATCTCTCTTAAGTTCCGAGGACTTCTCTGAAGTTCAGTGAATCAATGAGAAGATCTGAGAACTTCTCTGAAGTACCGTGAATTCCTTAGAAGTTCGGTAAATTCCTTTGAAATTTCGTGAATTCCTTTAAAGTTTCGTATTTTTTTCTGAAGTTCCGTAATCTTTTCTGAAGTTCCAAGGACTGTATTGAAGATCCATTAATCTCTCTGAAGTTCTGCGCACGTTTCTAAAGTTTCAAGGATTTTTCTGAAATTTCGTGAACTTCTCTGAATATCCGTGAACTTCTCTGTTCACGTTCTGTAAAAACTTCTCGTATGTTATCTGACGTTACGTGAGCTTTTCTCCGTAATCTTCTCTGAAGTTTGAATGATTTCTCCGTGAAGTTCTCTAAAGTTCCCAGATATTTTGAAGAATTCATTGAACTTCTTCATTGAACACTTCACTTAAACAGTGAATTTCGTTTAAGTTGCGTGTTTTTTTTTCGAAATTCAATGAACCCCTTTGGAAATCCGTGAACTTCTCTGAAGTTTCGTGAACTCGTTTGAAGTTGGCCAAGTAAGAAAATCGTTTAGTGAAGTTAAGTGAACTGCTCTGAAGGTTTGAGAACGTTTCTGAAGTCGCTACGATCTATCAGAAATTCCGCGAACTTCGCTATAGTACAGTTAACTTCTCCAAATTTTTCAATATTTCGTGAACTTTTCTGATGTTCAATGAACCTTTCTAATGTTCCGTGAAGTTCTTTGAAGTTCGGAGGACTTATCAAAAGTTTCAAGTACTTCTCTGAAGTTCGAAGGCGTTATCAAAAGTTTCGTGTACTTCTCTGAATATTCGTGAACTTATTTGAATTTCTCTAAAAATAATCTAAAATATCTCGTAAGATACAAAGACTTCTCCAAAGTTCCAAAGACTTTTCTAAAGCTCTGAAGACTTATCTGAAAATCCTTGAACTTCTTTGATGTTCCCTGAATTTCTTTTAAGTTTGTCTCTTAATCATATCTGATGACTTCTCTGAAGTTCTGTGAGCTAATCAGAAGTTCTGAGTCTTCTCTATAATTTCGTGAATTTCCCTGAAATGTCGACAGCTTTTTTGAAGTTCCAAGGACTTTACAAAAGTTCCGAGGACTTTTCTGAAGATTCGTGAACTCATCTGAAGTTCCGTGAACTTCTCTGGTGTTTTTTTCTTTAGTTCCTAGGACTTTTCTGGAGTTCAGTTATATAATCTGATGTTCTGAGAACTTCTCTGAAGTTCCGTTAACTTCTCTGAAGATTCGTGGACTTCTCTGAAATTTGAGGATTTATTTGTAGTTTCAAGGACTTTTCCGAAGTGTCGTGGGCTTCTCTGAAGTTCTCTGAAGTTTTTGAAACTTTCTGAAGTTCTCGGAACATTGCTGAAGTTCTCGGAAGTAGGTATTCAAAACTTCCTGAGCTTCTCAGAACATCTCTGAATTTTTAGACCATCTAGTTTTTGACCTTCTAGAAATTTGTTAGTGTCGTGTAATTCTTACGTCAGCATCAAAATCATAACTATAAGAAAAAATCGTAACCATAAGTTTCTCTTATATTATAGAGAGTTATCTGAAGTTTTAAGGAGTTTTCTTATATTAAAGAGAGCTATCTGAAATTTTTGGTACTTCCTTGAAGCTTTGGAACTTTACTTAAGTTTTCAAGACCTCACTTAAGCTCTCTGGAATTCCCAGAAGTTTCTTGGGATTCGCTGAAGTTCACTTTTTCAACTTTTTTTTTCAACTTTTTAGAGACCTTTTTTGAAGTACCGTGAACTTCTCTGAAGTTTTGTGAGCTTTTCTCCATGAACTTCTCTGAAGTTCCTTTGATTTCTCTGAAATTCCGTGAATTTTTCTTCAGATTCGTGGACTTCTCTAAAGTTTCAAGGTCTTCTGTGAAGTATCGAAGACTTTTCTTCATTCTTTGGAACATTGCTAAAGTTCTCTGAACTATTCTGTATTTCACGGAACTTTTGTGAAGTTTTTGGAACTTCTCTGAATTTCAAAGTTTCAGTTTTCGAAAAGATTTGGGTGATCCCATCTCATCTCGTTTAGCAGCTTCACGTAGTATCCTTCGGTTTGCCGTTTTTTAACCCATTCTTCAACCCAAACCCAAACCCAGATATGCGGTTCCCATTATAGTTGCAAACTTTTTTTTACAAAAACTTTGCGTTTTAGTTACAACACTGCACTTTGTACGATTGGCCAAATGTCGCGGCAAAAATAGATAACTCGAAAACTTTTAACTTAAGACATATGATGTCTTCAGAAGATTTAATCTTAAGAATGAGTTCTATCTTCTTGAACTGGATGGTGACAAGAGTGACCCTGTTGTGCTCATAATAAAAATTCTAAATTTTTACTCTTGTTTTTTTTTCCTACAAAATTTAAGATAGTTGGATTTAAAGAAACTTTGCTGAACAACCTTTATTTTTATCTCATCGTCGTATCGTTTAATAACAGTTATTCTAAATTTCCTTTGGGAGCCTTAAAAATGGTTTTTATTCTCATTTTTTTATTTCAATTTAAATTTTAAAACTTTGTTAGTATGACTTTCAGACAAAGAATGATGCACATTTTGAAGGTACAAGATTATTGCTTGCTATTGTTTATTAAAAATAATAAAGATTGAAGTGTAAAAAAATACGTTTTTTTTAATACATCTGCCTCCCTTATTTGCAAATATTTGCAAAAGCGGAACACGTAGACTGAAAGAAAGCAAAAAAAAAACTATTTTAAAAGGCACCCCCTAAGAAAATTTAGAAAAATTGTTACTAAACGATACAAAGATGAGATAAAAATAAAGTTTTTTCAGCAAAGTTTCTTTAAATCAAATTATTTATAATTTTGTAGAAAAAAAAATTCCTCTCAAACATAAGAGTAAAAACTAAGAATTTTTATTATGATCATAAGAGGGCCATTCTAGTCACCATCCAATCAAGAAGATAGATCTCATTCTTAAGATTAAATCTTCTGAAGACATCATATGTCTAAATATAATAATTTTCGGGTAATAGATTTTTCCTGCAAAATTTGGCCAATCTTACCATAGTGCACTGTCAGACAAAAGCAGCGATCGAATGACAAACAAACAATCAAATATATATGCAATCATTTGCTAACAGTGTAATATGTCATCAAATTTATTAGATGAAAGAAGGTCAAATAATCGATTTGCTTACTTGGCCAAATCATATTTAGTCAAATATTTACCAAAAATAATCAAAGTGTGCCGGTGTGGACAAAAAATTTTCCAAACAGCATTTTTTGGCAAAATTTAACGAGACAAATGCTTCGTTACTTACTTTTGTAACTTATTTTCCATTTGATAGCAGAATAAACAACAATCATCATCGCATCCATGGGAAATAGTAAGCAATCATTCAGTTGTTTTTGGGTGAACATTTCAAGAGTTGACTCACGAACGGTCATCTAGACAAAAATTCAATGATGGACTTTGAAAAATTACGTGACGTAGATAGGAATAGACCACTTCTGTGGTTGAGTCAATGCCTTAACTGCCTTGGCTACTAAGAGAGGTTTTATTCTGTTAATGTTGTAACTTGTAAACCGAGAACATGTTATTGTTAGAATTTTCCGTATAATTTGTTTTAACCACGAAATATTGTTTCGGATCGAGCATCAGTTCTGCTACCAGATTGTACCAATATTGCCGCAACACTCCTTCCGTCGAATTCCTTCTTCTCCCTTAAGATGACAAAGGTAAATCAGAGCATTTGAATAGCATTATTTTTGCCTGGTGTTTTTCCAGCAAACAGTATCCAAAGAAAAACAAGTTCCCCTCTAACACTTCCTCGGTGGCTCCCCTCGCACGGTTAAGCTATTCAAACCCCAAAGAAAACGAGTGTATCAGGTGTCTCCGTTTAATAGAAACACTCAACAACATCACCCACTGCTGAGCTGAGATGCTCCTGATTGGGAGGGTGCTTCCGGAAAGGCTTATGGATTAGGGAAGAAGCCCGGTTACGGAGGGTGCAGCGAAACAGAAATCGAAATCAAAGAGCTTTTTTGCCTCCCCGTTCCACCGCGTCGAGGTAAAGATGGTTTGCATACGGTTGCACTATTCTTCAGAATCACGAAGACCTTGCACGATTTACCAAATGCAAATCGAAGACATTGAGCATGAGTCTCAGCTTTCTTTTTCCCTTGCCTCTATTGAACTTTCTTGAAAGGAATCAGACCATCCAACCGGTCCTTCTGTGACCTCGCTGTGTGATCGTTTCCGTCGCTAGTAAACGAAGAAAATACGGTTCTCTTTTGCCCTCTCGAATGAAAACAACCATAATGTAGTGTACCAAACGATGCTTCTCCTCTACTGTGGCAAATCGTAAATTTCTTGGTGAACGAGACCGGTGCTCGAATTTCGGATCAACTTTCTTTCCTTTCGCCATGCTAGCTGGTAGTTTGCTTTGATTACTCACTAGGGAAGGTGGAGTAAGCTGATTGGTTTGTAGGGTCAAAATGGGCAGGTGAGGTAAATCGGGCAGGTAATATTTCTGTTTTGATCATACATCCTTGTGTTGTTGACTTATTGCATTCATTTTGGGTGTATAAGTGTGTGTGTGAAGTTTCGCCATTCTCAATACATCTACAAACCAAACGTAGGATTTAAAGAACTGAATTAGTGCGTTAAGAACCGTTATTTTGAATTGACTTTGTTAGTTGAACCAGTTTTACCTGAAAGCGATTGTGAAGTATACACAATTCAAGTGTTTTAAGGAGTGTATCGAAAATAAGCTATCCACAAACTTTCTTTCAAATTATGTTGAAAACCGATATTTTATTCATACAACAAATTGATCCTTTATTGTACGAGGTTAAACTTGAACATAATGAAGACCGGATGAAATTTAAGTTATTCCTTCACGAATTTTCGAACTTTGGATCGAATGCTCTTCATCAAGTTCCGGACAAGTGTTGCATCGCATTTTTTGGATGCTTGAGCCCAAATTTTTTTGAACTCCTGCATGTTCCCAGCTGCCTTACCAGTCTTCTTGAAGACCCTCTTCACGATTGCCCAGTAACGTTCGATGGGTCGAAGCTGAGGGCAATTTGGTGGATTGATATTTTTCTCAACGAAATCTATACCCTTTTCCGCAAGCCAATTGAGAGTGGTTTTGGCATAGTGAGCCGACGCTAAATCCGGCCAAAACAGTGGAGATGCTTCTTATATGCTTCTTATATAAAGGCAACAATCTCTTATGGAGAAACTCAGATCGATAGATTTCCGCATTTATAGTTCCGGTAGTGTAAAAAATGGTTGACTTCAAACCACAGGAACATATTGCTTGCCAAATTTCTCCACTTGAATCGACCTGTCCGCATCGCTCACATCCTCCCCAACGACGGCAGTAAAGTATTGTGGACCTGGAAGGGTTTTTGAGTCCTCCTTTACATAGGTCTCATCGTCCATCAAAACGCATGCATCCGGACGCTGCAAAAGACGCGAATACAATTTCCGGGCCCTAGTTGCTGCTCGCTTCTTCTGTTTTGCACTTTGTTTCGAGATTTTCTGCTTCTTGTAGGTCTTCAGGTGGTTTCGCCTTTTGATACGCTGGATCATTCCGACACTCGTTCCTGCTTTTTTGGCCAAATCACGTATTGACATTGATTTGTTCTTCATGATTAGAGATACCACTTTCTGCTCCAGTCTCGGGTTGGAAGAACCGGGTTTTCTGCCTCTTCCTGGTAGCTCATCCAAAGAATAGTGTTCCCCAAACTTATTAATGATGGTTTTAACACTCGCATGATGAATTCCAAACCGCTTCGCCAATTTTCGCATAGTAATACCCTTCTCACTTAGCCATGTGTCCAGAACCTTAATTTTCACTTCCTTTTCAATACGCGACATTTTGAAAACGCAGAATTTGAACCGCACAAACAAGTGAACAAAAGAAAGCTGACAGTCAAACGCACAGCATGCAGTATTCAGAGCTTAAAAAACTATTACAAATACATGCGTACAACGCAAATGTATGTGGATAGCTTATATTAAATACACTCCTTAGAGTAACACATATTGCGGAGTCTAAAGTGTATGATTTCAAACAACAAAGGTTATTGTGCTCGTGCATAGGCACCGAGTTTTTTCTGACAACTGTAGTAGTAATAAGGAAATTTGAATAATACATGCTCTTTAAACCAATTGAAGAATATCACTCACTGTTGAGTATAAACAAGCCAAGGTTATCCAATGTAGTTTAAACTGGTTCAAATTTACTTAAATTTCTTAGATGTTCAGATGTGCTTTTATTTCACATTTATTCAATTGATTTCTTCTTCTCTGCTTCTTTTTAATCAGATCAATCTGTCTAACGTTGAAACATTTCATGCTGATCGTGAGTATTGGGCGTCATCTGCACCGCACCTTTGTGCCCAGAGAGTGGGAACATCCCCCGCCTGTGACCCGTTTTCAGCACGGTCAGCAGTTGCTTCTCTCTTCCGCTAACCTCCAGCAAAGTCTGCATAGTCGCAGATCTTGAATTGATACCCCGACAAGTTTGAAAAGCCTCTCCGTACTTGGCCACCTGCTTTATTAATGACGTCAACAGTACGCTTTCGTTCTCAGGAAATCCTATTGTTCGCGTCTATCACTATCACTAGGTCACCTGGCTCCAGCGGTTTCACCTTTTCAGACCCCTTTGTTTGCCTCGTCATCAAAGGCATGTCTCCAACACCCATCTGTATCAAAACCGTGGACCATATTCTAAGCCATCGATCAGCTATGACGAAGTCCGGTGCTCCTGGTAGATGCTAAACTCCGCTGGATCAAAGCTGGGACCGGGCTCCCATTTCGTTGCTTCGTCGGCGACATTTAATTTCGATGGGACGTATGTCCAGTTGTCCTTATTGGTGATGAAAAGGACTTCTTTGACCCGAAAGGTCACGTATTGGTGATAACCGTTAGGTATCGGAACGCAACTAAAACAAAACTGTTGAATAATCTGACCAATAAAAACATTTTTGAATGGAAAAGGTCAAAGCCGATGTGATGCTTTGTGATAAGCGGGCCCCGGTCAACGTAGCCTACAGCTCCAGTCATGGTATTGACAGCGGATTCAGAGAAAAAACTTTTGTTTTTTAGGCAGCTAGAACACATCGTCCTACACTTTCGGTATGTATTCGTAAATACGCCACGCAGGCGTAGGTTGCTTCAATGCCATCAACCAGCACATGCAATTACAATCCCAGGAGCGAATTGTAATGAAGACCTTTGAAAAAAGCATCGAAACACCATCACCTCAGAAAGTAGATTATGAAGTTCAATCCATCGATACCATCAGTCAAAAAAATGTTCCGCTATGGGCTCATCCCAATTTGTACTACTCATCAACAGTCTGTATGTTTTCAATAGCAAACCTCTACTTTTATCCTCTACAACAAATCGTTACTTCTATACATTTGGATTCCTTTTCTTCCCTGGTTATGTAACCATTCCATAAAGGCCAGGGGATGACACCGATTCATCTACTCCCAACTGGTTAGTAATTCTAGATTCTAAAATAGTTGAACTGGAATCCTCGTCCAGGGAGGCAGAAATATTGTCTACCATTCTCAAAAAACGGTCCAGGTACTTAACGAAAAATGGCAAACGATTGATTGAAGTGGTGATTCTGTTTCTCTACTCAATGGGTTATGCTTGCCGTCGTTGACGCTAGTGGTGCCACTTGATCGGTGTGCAAAAGCTCGTGGTGACATATAGGGAAACCGTCTTTGCCACATTCCTAACTTGAACGGCATGGCCACCTGCGATGTGGAATTATGCATGTTCAAAAAAGGTTCTTTCGGCTAACGGTTTTCCAATGCTCGTCGATATCCAGCTCCTTGAATAAGATATTCGACGATTAATGTTGTCACAATACGAGCATTCTTTGGTGGCTAGAGACTGGTCCATATTATGTCGTTTCCTAGCAGGAACTAATTTCGGTGGGTCTTGGGTGTGGACAAAAAACGTTTCTTTGTAATCTTCCAAACGTTTTGCGGTATGGTATGTTGACTTATCTCTTTGTTGAATGAAAGGTTGGAAGTCACATTGACCAGACCTGACATGAACGCATTGAATCTTGCCAGGTTAACGTCTGAAACAGCGCTTTTGTAGTAGCAGCGCTTCTGCATTTTAAGAGTTGTGGGCAACTTCTCCACAAACTCTGTCAGAAGCATGGGATAGGCAAAATTAAACTGCTTGTCCGAATTGACCATACGATCGATTTAGTTTTGAACTGCTAGACCGAAGGTAATGATTGAATTGAGAAGGAGAAGGAGTGTAACGGACTTTTCCAACACTTCCGGTTTTCTATAGGATTTGTGAAGTGTCTCGATTATAAATGGAACCGACGCCAGCAACAGCAGTCTTCGTACAGCTTCCAGAGCACTTCCTCGGATACAACGTTGTAGTCTCGTGGCGTCACTTGACGTGTCACCATCTGTGATCTTGTTGGGCCTAAAAATGATGGAGGTGGACGGTAGCTCGCTGTTCCGCACATACCACTAGCTGGTTGCGGTTTTATTTCTAATCCTTCTTCTAATGCAGTGTGGTGTTTGAAGTAAATGCGGGTGATGTATTGTATCATAATCTGGCCCGGCTACTATATCTAAAGGAGCCTGTGATTATATAAACGACGTTGCAGGTGTTTTCGCGGTCCAAGACATCGACTATCTACCGACTGCTCCCACGGGTCTCACTTTACTCTTAGACTCCGTTACATGTGTGGGTGGCCGCTTGCACTTCCGACACGGCCGGCCTCTATTTCCACTTGACATCCCAACCCAAGGTGCGGAAGGATTTCGTCATCTTGCCTTTCGTCTTCCGCTTCAGCGCTTGCCGCGCCTTCTGGTCACGAAAAACAGCCGCAACTCGGCTTGCGTTCGATGCTTTCTCCAGGAGCGCCAGGATCTTTTATATATAGTCGCTCGGCTATATCCGGCTGACACAAAGTGCGGTACTATAACAGACTTCTTCGCTCCGGGGTGGAGCTGGCGGTAATTATAAACCATTGAACGTAGGCTTCACTGCTTTCGCCATGGCTGCTGTAAACAAACTGAAAAAGCTGTCAATGTTTTTTTTCTCTATATTTATTGACAATGAGCCAGGATGCTCACCACCAGGTGGCAGTTTAATTGTTTGAAAAATCAGTGAACTTTGCATTTATTTTTTCAATGCAAATGCTTTGCCCCGTATAATGGCTCATTTTGCTTAAGGCATTTTTTCAGCAATCATTTCTTGTAAGATTTTCTAGACAACGGCTTGGACTAATAAGCTTACTAAAATAAAGTGATTTGTTTTGATCACTTAGTGGATGAAATCGACCACTTTCTAGAGGATGGCACCTTTATCTCTAGTTATATAATAAGTAAAAGAGAAGACAGAACACGGCGGAAAAAGCAAAAAGATTTGATAACCTCTCGCAGCTGAATGCTCCAATATCCTTCACTGTAAATTTTCTAATTGAGAATGATGTGACGTACACCTCACATTCATTGTTAAATTGTTTTTGTAGTTTAGTAGAGCAAAATATAGAATATGATGTGGACAAAATTTGAACTGTTTTCATTAAGTGGTTTGGACTACAGCTGGCGTCAAAGTTGACGCACTATAATGAGTGTTTCCCTTTATGACCCGATATTGACCATGCTGAAATATCGGTGCAAAAAAAAAAAGCCGAGGTCTATACATTTATTATAATGTTGTCAAATTTTCAGCCAAAAATATTGATAATTGAAAAATTTACAGAAGGTTGAACATGGCATTTTTTGTAAGCAAAATTTTGTTCGGCTTTTTTGTTGCTACTGAGTGTACTGGCAAAAGCGCTGCACTGGGTTACTACCAAGATTTGAGAGGAGGAGCGTTTACCGGAAGATTGAATGGAAGGTATCGTATGTCCCATCTAATAAAAGGGTGACAAGCTGGATTGCTGCAACTATTGTGGAATCACGCTACTGAGCGTCCATCGATTTCAAATCAGCACAATCAATCTAGACCAGCTATGGCAGATCATGGCAGATCTCCGGAAAAACTTATGCAGTTGGTCAAAGCAACGATGGAACGACTGATGTGTGTCGTCCGAGAATCAGGAACACTCTTGAGTCCCTTTTAATCTTACGAAGGGTTACGGCAAAGTGATGAATTATTATGTTTGCTATTTAATATTGCATTGGAGGGTGTGAGTCGTAGAGCACGGATGGACACGACCCAAGTAACACACAGGTTTTATAACGGTTCAAAATACTTTTATATGACTAGATTTGGTTATAAAGAAGCTTACTCATAAAAGCATGAAGATGTGTTACTCGGGGAGTGGCTCGATCTTCAGGAAGTCTGTCCAACTTTTTGGTTGCGCTGATGGTGTTGATATTGTAGCACGTAACTTTGACTCGATGGCGGAAACGTACATCAGACTTTAGGCTGAAGCAAGAAGGCTTGTGTTTAATGCGTTGAAAAAAAATACTTGAAGGAAAGAGGTTCACTTGAAGACAATATTAGCTCCTAACCACGAGTTCAAATCAAGGGGGGATGAAATTGAGGCGGTAGACGAATTCGTGTATCTGGGCTCATTGGTGACTGCCGATAACGGCACCAGCAGAGAAATACAAAGGTACATTATAGCTGAAAATCGTGCCAGATAAAGTTGGTTAATTAGACCGGTAGTCCTTTACGACCACAAAACATGGACATTGTTCGTGGAGGACTAACGCGCCCTTGGTTTCTTTGAACGGAAAGTGTTGCATACGATCTACGGTGGAGTGCAGATGGGAAATGGAACGTGGAGAAGGCAAATGACCCACGAATTGCATTAGTTCCAGGGAGAACCTCCCATCGTACGCGCTGCTTTAATCAGTTGTCTTCGATGAGCTGGGCATGTGGTAAGGATGTCGGACGACAGCCCAGTTAAAATGATTTTGAAAAGGAACCAACGAGCATAAGAGAAAGAAACACGCGGCGAGCATGTTGGATTAATCAAGTAGAAGGCGACCTACGGTTCCTTCGCAGACTACGAGGCTGGCGAGGTAAAGCCATGGACCGGACAGTGGAGACAACTTCAGTAGACAGCAGAGGCCACCCCGGTATTGCTCCCGTTTACAATAACGTTAGTTAAACTCGTCCTTCTTTCAGCAGGAGTATGAGCATGAGCATGATTGACCAGCCGAGGTTGCGGAGAGGTGATCCCAAACTAAACCAATACCGTCAATATGACGTAATACTCACTTTACTGGAAGCTGAGGACACCTTTACACGTCCACGAGAAATCACTGGGATGTTGGATAACTGGATTGAGTGGCAGCAGGATTCGTTTCGGTAAACGATAAGCGGGTATCACGCAACATCTTGTAACATCTAGTATCAGTAACGATTTCTAATTTGAACCAATTGAAATCAATAATGAGTATGCTATTGAAGCCACTCACCAAGTGTTATGGTGGTTTTCCATTTGGAAAACAAGATTATTCATACTACTGTTTGAGAGCCAATTTGGACCGATGCATACCTAAAATACGTTTATTAAAACGATAGTTACCCGTTCAGGAACGATTAACTTGATAACTTGATAACTTGCCTTGGTATTTAAGAGGTAAAATACCTAAGGATAATACCATAAAACTGTTCTCACAATGTTATGCGAATACCCAATTGATGTAAGACAATACCAAAATAGTACCTGTCAGGAATTCCCAGGTATCCTAGATAACAGGTTTTGTTATTTGAGAGATAGCTCTTTAATACCAAGGCCAGTTATCAAGATCAATATTAGGTATTCATTTGTTGTTGTCTCCTGCTCGAGTAGCAGCACTTTTTTTTCAACCCATTTTCGATCTATCTGAAATTTCTGATTACCAACTCTGCAATTCCCTCCATTTTTGCTCCTCACTAACTCCCCCCATTTTTGCTAATTTCTTTAGAAATAATCCGGGTTCTGTTCACCATTTCTGCACAACCTTCCAAAGTTTTTCTGGTGGATTGGACCAATTGCGCCAAGATTTTCCTCTACGGCCTCACTGAAAAAAGTAAACAATAACTGCTTCAACGGATTTCTCTGCCCTACCTAAGCAGAATGTTTATTATGATAAATTTACAGGAGAAGCCATTGTTTAAGTCTGTTCGACATGATTTAATCTGTGTCGAATTTCAAATAACTCTTTATCTAATCTCACATAAACGCAGGCAACAATAGAGAAAAAACGAGCATCGAAGTGGCCAAACTTTCTGCGTTATATTCACCGCAAAGATAAATATATAAAAATATAGATTTGAACCACGATGAATTTTGTGAATCCACAGGGAAGGACGGTTACGTGGATTAAATAGAAATTTAACAACACTTGAATTTTGAACTTCATTTAGCATACAATGGTTGAATGTCACCTAAAGGGTGTACGGAATCAAATTGCGACACACACAAATATTCGGCAAAATTCGCCCGTTCAACCAATCATCCTCAAACTTTCAGAAAGTAAAATAAAACATGTTGTGAATATTTTCTCATGTTTGTTATATTCAATTTCTATTCCATATCCAAATGCACGAACCTTCTTCTTTACACTACTCATAAGGTCCTGTACAACATTTGGACCAACTTTTTTTTTGCGTGGCAATCCATTTTTTTCTTCATATCTTCCTCCGATTTCACTTCCTTAGGATGCTTCCAAAGTTCCTGCTTCATGATGGCCCAGTACTTTTCAATTGGCCTCAGTTCCGGTGCGTTCGGGGGGTTGAGATGCTTCGGCACGAAATTGACCGCCTTAGCCTTGTACCACTCCAAAACCTCTTTCGAGTAATGGCACGAGGCTAAATCCGGCCAAAAAATCGTAGGACCATCATGTGATCTCAGAAAAGGAAGTAGTCCTTTAGGTACACCTGCCCATTGACCGTTCGTGACAACTGAATGGGGTGCTCCGCTTTCCACGCGAGCAAATTGCTTGCCAAATCATATATTTTTTGGCAACCTTTGACATCTTCTGCTTTCTAACGTCCTCAAGGACATCGAATTTATGATAAGCAGTGAAAACTGAAGCCCCGGAAGCTGTCAGAAGTCTACTTTTACATACGTCTCATCATCCATAACGAGGCAATGTGATTTCGTCAAGATCTGGGTGTAGAGCTTCCGTGCACGTGTTTTATCTACCGTATTCTGCCGTTCATCGCGATTAGGCGCGATTTGGACTTTGTAAGTTTTGGTTAGATTTAGTTTCTTCGCCACATCTCGAACTGAACTGTTGGGATTCCTCTTGAAATCTTGAACTACTAGCTTGTGATCCTTAACACTATACGGAGATGCATTTCTGCCACTTTTTTCTTTCCGATCGATGGTCAAACGTTCGTGGTACCGATTTAAAACACGAGACATCGAAGAAAGTACCATTCCCAGCTTTCTGCTGATGGCACGATGAGAAAGATACGGATTTTCTAGGTACGTGCGCAAAATTTCTTTGCGCCGCTGCTGTTCTTCCGACTCCATCTCTGCAACGATTGCACATGTGCTAGTGACACAGCGTAAACAAATACACATTAAACTAATTCCACCCAAAATTTCAATAGAAAATACCCAACGGGTAAAAAGTTACAGTCATTTTAAAGTGGTGCAATTTGATTCCGTATAACCTTTAGTTATTATCCAAAGTTTGTATTAAATTGTCCTCCCACGATTCGATCATATCGAGAAAGATAAATATCGATGGTTCCAGCGAAGTTCGTATAAACATCTGCAGATCACAACGGTTTCTGATACTGGAACCATTCCTTTTACTGACACCGAAAGTTTTCCGCAATCAACAGAACGAACATCCCTTTCGTACTCAACTGAGGAGTCTCATAGTCACCCAATGGTCACCACATCCGGCCATTAACAAAAACGGAGCCCGGATCATTTCGCACAACCCAAGCAACACACAAACGGCTTTTTTAGTTGCAGCAACTTGATTGTGACGCAGTTGTGTCACAATCAAGTTATTTCTACCGATTTGCTACAAGTGTACTGCTAAAGAGCGATCTAGTGCTGGCGATAAATTTTTACTACAGGATTCCATTTGCGTGTTTCTTTGTCCCATCCGTCTCCAAGAAATGTTGCCGATTTTAACCTCGGGTAAACCGCGAGTAAACGGTTCATGTTCTACTAAACGCAGTATTCAGTCACTTATGTTATCAAAAAAACAATGTCGTTTCCGTAGAGCTAACGTGTTTGAGCCTTCCAATTGAGCGAATAAGATTTTAAAAAAATCGTTTGCCCGGATCGAGAGCGCACACAGTTTCTTCGAACGCGTGAATTAGATATTCGAACTGGGAAAGGTATCACTCGTGATTGGCAGAAACCAGTCCGATGTTTCTGCGACTGCCAGTGATTGGTTGGTGTCCGTGGAAGAAAACCCAATTCGCTGCATATGTAATGTCCGTCGAAGAGATACCACGATACCGATTTTTTCGAGAACATCTTTTCAAGTTTAGCCTAAGTTTCTTATTTTGAGTATTTTTTGGAAACGTTGTAAAAAATTGACAGCTATAAAAACACGTCTACACGCGACCAAAACTTATTATGATCCTGGCTTTGGATGTCGATTACTCTCGAACATTAAATGTCGTCTGTAATCCATCTACGGCACTAAATCATATCGTTTGCGTTGGTTTCCAATGGGTGCCGTCTCACCAGTGATAGTAAAGAATATTTTTTTAACCTAATTACGAGAATCTAATACGTTTTTAAATACTTCACTATCAACTCGAAAAGTACTCGCCACCTGGTAGTGAATGTTGGCAATAATGAAAGTATAGTAGATGTACTTGAATAACGTGATTGAAAGGTTTATTGGGGGAAATTTTCAATCAATGTCATTGTTTACGTTTCGAGTTATACCTTTCTAACATGTAGAGCGTCAATGATTACGGAATGGCTGCGGTTTTTAACTGCGTCAGTATTTTCTAAGGCAAGAACTACATTGGTAAAGATGTTTTTAGAGTCCAACTGACAAACGTAAACACACTAGTAGCACACTTGTTGCCAATCGGTTGAGATAACATAAATATGATTTGCTAAGGCATACTCAAGTTACTTCAACTTGGGCAGTGGCTTCTTCCGTGAATTAGTTAATTTGAATTTGCTAGGCTCATTTTGAGTCCTAATATTCGATATAATTGATTATAAGTTGCCTACATAATTTGACATTGTATCACGAGATATTCACGGAAAAAGCCATTGCTTACGGATATCAGTCAAATATTTATGCAAAATCTTTTCTAACATCCTTGTTTAACACATCCTAGCTCAAAAAGATTTTTTTCAAAGTACATGTGCTCTTTTAACATTAAAGAACAAAGGTTAATCTTTCCAACTTGATACTTGAAACGCAGCTATTTATAATACCACGAGCATCGATCTCCAGGGGATTTGTATCTTATCCCCACCGCCCTTACATGGCGCGCAGCAGATGAGGGACTGAACACTCTTTTAGATAATATTGATTCTGGCTGGCTTCCCAGAAGAGATTTGTATGGCAGCTGTTTTTTTCTCTTTGATGAACGAAAATGTAACACTTTTTACATTTTTATCGTAAACAAGGGTATCCAAATTTGGCCCTTCCTAGGATTCACTTACCCAAAGGCTTATTGAAAGGTGTACCTTATACCTGGGAAAGGATTATTCATTGGAACTTTTTTGTTTTCTGAAGCCAATCAACGCAGTTTTTCAATCATGTGGCCATGGGGTGTTTCTTCAGCAAAGTTTATTTTAAAATTAAAATTATCTCCCATCATTTCATCAAGCTTGAATTTCTAAGGAATATCAATATATGGGACAACATATTTCTATCTCTCTCTCTTTTCAAACTGCACCGTCCGTTCAGCAGCATTTCCCTTCATTGCCAGGACTTGAATAATCATACTAAACCTGGCTTTGCTGGTGCTCGGCTTTATCTCAAGCGAAACGATTTATTTTCGATTGGTATAAGGAAGCAAACATCCTCCTGGAGGTAGCAACCAGTCGGTGACAACTTGCTCCCCCTTTGCCGGAGACCAACGAACTAAACCAAACAACACCTACACTGGACAACCCTGGCCAGGCAAACACAATCAGTCTCGTTTGTGTGGTGTAAAGAGGATGCCGGAAACACGAATCTCATAAGATGAGTGGCGTTCCGATGGGACGAGCTGTATTTTGTCGTTTTACAGCAAAGCCAGCTAGCAAACAAAGTGCTTAACCCTACGGGAGCCCCGGAAGTTGGTCCCAAAGTTGTTGATTTATTTGAGGATGGTTAGGTCGAGAACGGGTACTTACCTACGTGCACACATTGTTTATCACGAGTGTTTATCATGCGTCGTTATTGCAGGCGCGGTAAAGTGGAAGATTAATGGAAATATGTTTTTAATTTGACCCAGTAAGTATAATGGGTAGAACAATTCGGGTTTCACTCTAGTGAGAATAGTTGCATTGCTGTTTGATAGGTTCCAAGGCGGTTTCACAAAAATGGGAGTATCTATCTATTCACTCAACTGTTCGGAAACACATGAATTATTACGTGTATAAGGCAGATAAGAAACGCTCCATGGTGCTTAAGTTATTCCAATCATTCAGCCCTGTTAAAATGTGAACAGATATTGGAAGAAAGTGACATTCCAACATAGAAACCATTTGAAGTTCATATGTAAATCATAGAGGGCCTTGAAAACCAAAGAGCTGAAATATAAAAAAATGAATCCGATTTCCTGTCAATGTTGTTCCAATTGAGCAGACGACCTGTCAACATTAGAATCTCGAGATTTCTTAGGAGCCAATAGCTCGTTTCAAGAACATGAGGGTGCTACTTGTTTATTTTTTTTTTCAAGGATCAGTTTCCTCCCCATTGGAATTCAGGCTCTTTGATAATGATTGCGAAAATAAAATGTTTTTCTCATTGTCTATCAACCTTTTTTACATTTTATTTATTTATGGCGTTTCGCAATTTATGCCATCTAACCCTCTTGGTTATTCCATGGATGTCTTCAAACGACTACATGTTCAACAATACTTTTTTTTTATCGGAATTTCAAGTGAAATTTTGAATCATTTAAGTTAGCAATTTTAAGTTAATTTTGATATTATAAGAAAATGGCAAGGTTATGTAAAGAAAATTGTAATAACTGGGCCAAACAGCCTTCATGCCGCATCGAACGATAACAACCAACGATTCGTAAACTTTGCGGCCTCCCGTGATTGAATAGTCCGTAGCACCATATTTTCCAGCAAAGGCGTACACAAAGCCACCCAAGAATCGAATCAACTCTTTAGCAGCAAAATTGTTGCAAATCGGTAGAAGCAACTTCAATGTGATTCAATTAAGTCACAATCAAGTTGCTGTTACCAATTATTGTGTGTGTGTGTGTGTGTGTGTGTGTGTGTGTGTGTGTGTGTGTGTGTGTGTGTGTGTGTGTGTGTGTGTGTGTGTGTGTGTGTGCGTGTGTACAATCCGGCACAGGGTTTTTTTTATGGAAGAAAAATGTTTGCAGTTAAACGAACTGTTGTCGACTCAAAAAAAAACATTTTTAGTTCGGAAATTGGAAGGCGATATCACTGTTGGGTTCCAGTGACCCATTTCAGAATGCCTGGTCACGTTCATTCCGAGGTCACTTTCACTTACAAAAATCCCCGCATAAACACAGTACGAACATAAAATGAATAAAGGTACTGTGCATAATCATCAAATCGTATTGTTTTGAGGATGGCACGTTATTAGCAGTACCGTTTAAATTAAGTTATAATCAGATAGATCTCACCGGAAATTGTTGTTGATGTACAGTCTTCATATGAACGGCTTCTTTGTGATGCTGAAGGATGCATTCATGTCCCTACAGAAGTAGTACTCCGCTGTTCGGCAAATATTTTCAGGATTATGCAAATATTTTATAGGATGATTTCGAATCAAACAGCCCGAGTACAATTAGTACTTCGTGCACAAATGCAATACAATGAAAATTATAGGTAACAAATAACACTTGAAAAATGATTGAGCAACGAAAGAAAAAAATCTTCACAGCTCTCCATCTGTACACTACGTGGTGAGTGCATCTGAAATTATATGCCACCCACGCGCGTTAGCGTTGTTCTTTGCTTCTAGCCAGCAAATGTCCGTTTTCTACACTCAGAAAAAAATGTAAACTAAATAGTTAAAAGTTCACACTTAATCGATATTCGCTTGGTTGACGCATAGCTCCGTATAAACGGCAACTATACTCGCTTAGTATAAACTTGAAATATAAAGGGGTTGATATATATGTGCGAAGTATAACGTAGATTTATTAGATACAATCAATCAAAGTTTTCCCGCCCCGGATTTGTTTTTGTTTTGTCAACTGATAACTTGAAAACTAACGGCATCAAACATTTTTAAATCTGTCGGTGAGGATAAGAACCGATGATTGAATGAATTTTTTTAGCAAATTTCTCGGGTTGGATGTGGGACTTGGTCCTACAGTAACGTTGGGCCGTTGGGCCTACAGTAACTTAGTTAAATAACCGATCGATTAGTTAGACCAACGAATGTTGTTGTTTGGTGAATTTAGAGCACAAAAAATAAAACAACTGGCTAAATTGAGGGCAAAAGTGCATATACACCTCGAAAACACATTGTTTATTAGGTTTTTTTTGGTGAAAAAGGAACTTTATTTTGAAAACAAAGGCTACAAACGAATTATTCAAAGTATTGCCCATCACTAGCTACGACTTTTTTCCATCTTTCTGGTAGAACGTGAATACCATTTCGATAGAACTGTTCGTCTTTTGATACTATCCAAGAATCAAGCCATTTTGAGATGTAATCATATGAATAGAATTTCGCAACGTGAGGTCAAGCGTTGTCATGCTGAAGAATCACTTTTTCGTGTCTGTGCTCGTATTGTGGCCGTTTTTCGTGCAGTGCTCGGCTCAATCGCATCAATTGAGTTCGATACCGTTCCCCGGTAATGGTTTTGTTTGGTTTCAACAGCTCATAATAAATAACACCAACTTGGTCCCACCAAATACACAGCATAACCTTCGCAGCGTGAATATTCAGCCTAGGCGACGATGTTGAAGCATGCCCGGGCAGTCCCCATGTATGTTTCCGTTTTGGGTTACTGTAATGAATCCATTTTTCGTCACCCGTCACAATGCGCTGTAGAAAACTCTTCCTTTTTTGCCGCTGGAGCAGTTGTTCACAGACGAAAAAACGACGCTCAACATCTCTTGGCTTCAAATCGTATGGAACCCAAGTTCCTTGCTTTTGAATCCTTCCCAACGCATGCAATCGCTTAGAAACGGCTTGGCGGGAAACTCCTAATCCTGAACCAAGCTCTTCTTGCGTTTGACACGGATCCTCATCGAGCAATGCCTCCAATTCAGAGTCTTCGAAGTTTTTTGGCCTTCCTTCACGCGGACGATCATCAACACTGAAATCACCGTTTTTGAAGCGACGAAACCAATCACGACACGTTGTTTCACTCAGAGCAGCATAAACTTTTTGGAGCTCTCGATGTGCTTCAGCCGCCGTTTTCTTCGAATGAAAGAAGAAAATCAACACTTCCCGCAAATGACGATTATTTGGCACGAAATCAGACATCTTCAAACAACTAAAATATATAACACTAAACCAAAATCACTGATTTGGCAAAGCGGTTTGTTTACCATATGTCTGAGTTTGGTTTATGACGCTTGAGATGTACAACATTCGACCAGCACTTACTACTGGCGCCATCTATTGCTCAACAGCGGGAACTTAGTTGCGCACCTAATATTTTGGGGAAAAAATCACACTAAACACAACTAGCAAAGTTTTTTCGGGAATCGAGGAAATGTTGACATCATGAAATGACAACACAAAAAGCGCGAAAGGAGGGACAATAATGCTATGTATAGAATTCTCTCACACAACTTGGACTAAGCTTAAACTTTATGAAACTTGAGTAAAGTTTTTATACCATGCGACATGCAAACACCCCGACGATTAGAAAAATCTCTGAGTGTACATTGCATTGGTTTTCTTTTTTTTCTCTCCACACTCTGTTAATAATCAAAATCCCCCCCTATAAGGCGACTCTATACCGACTTCTAAACTGCTTATAATCATCAATTGACTCGCGACAAAGCGGAAAAATACTCTAATTTAATCATTTATTTCTGCGTGGCACAATAATAACAGCACTAACAAACACAGCTAAGCTGATGTTAACTCTGCCTCTGGGTGCGGGGGTGAAGCACAAACAATCAAAAAAAAACGGAGAAAAACTACCGACCACCACAAATTTTGGGAGGAAATCGATTATATTCACTACATCTTACACAAAACACGTGGCGATTTTATGATTTCACAGTTCGTTTAAGTTTAGTTTCGAATATATTTTTGATTTTATTTTTCGCGGAAAGAACGCAGCAAAAACAAAACACGTAAGTTTCCAAGCACGGCTTGCTGTGATCTCCAAGTTGCTGTAACCAATTATTATGGTTTTATGTTCCTTGGGCAATGTTTTAATCGATGGCATATTCTTCTACGATATCATTACCGTTCGCACCTACCGTCGTATGAATATGAACTTGAACCGTTGTAGTGTAAAATTCGGACACCGCGACTAAACATTGAGCCACTACAAAAACTGGAGTTTTCCAAGACTACGTGCAGCAACTGGAAGCCGTTTAAAGTAGCTACCACTTGTATCTCTTTGAATCACACCCTGCAACCCAAAGTTCAATAGCAAACCCGAAAATCTAACACCTAGCCGCAACCCTCTCCGAGATTTGAAGGGATTCAAGAGTGTCTCTGAGACTCGGATGACACACATCATTAGAGCCATTGTTTCTTTGGCCAACTGCGTCAGTTTTTCTTGAGATCCTTATTCGTGTATAATCTGCCATAACTGGTCTCGATCGATTTTGTCGTATGTTGATACGAAATCAATTAAAATACGACGTGTGGGCACGTTATATTCATAACATTTCAGCAGCACTTTCCGAAACGCAAACGTCTGGTCCGTAGTGGCATGGGCATCCATGAATCCCGCTTGGCACTGCCCCACGAACTCCTTTGCAATTGCTGACAGACGGCGGCATAGAATTTGGGAAAGGCGGTGCTGCACGATAGTGGCAGCAATCAAGCAAATAGCTTGAAATACTTGCTCTTATCTCTGGAGACGGATTGCTACTTGATTAACCTGAGCAGGATCATAATATGCGACGAAAGCCTGCGTTACATCCAACGGCTTTCGAACGTTCCTGTCCTGCTTTTCCAGCTCACGAAGATCTTTAGACATCATCACAAAATAATAGTGTTTCACCACCACAGTGAAAACAGTTATATCTAAAAACAACCACAATCGACTCGACGTTTCGCGCGACCTCTCAAAATAGTAAACAGCTGATAATTGACAGCATCGTTAGGCAAACCAAGGCAGACAACAACCAATCGGAAAAAGCCAAGAATGTCAAGACCAACCATCCATATCGATGATAACTTGTAGGGGCTCTATCTGAAAAGAAGCAACGCTTCTTCACTTCTTTTTTTTCAATTGTATTGCCACTCATCAACCAAATGTAATTTCTGGACAGCGTATCATTCAAGCCACCATAATGAACATTGATCATGCAACTCTACTTCCCCGGGAATAACAGTCTTGGTGCCTTGTTGTCTTCTATTGCCTCGCTCGCTTTTCTCAGGAACGTGCTCCAACCAGCCCAAGGCACGCTTTGTTTTAGCAGATCAGGAACGATCACTGCTGAAACCGCCACTGTTATTTGAACTGATTCAAACCACCACTTTTTAACTGAATCGCTTGGGTTCACTGCTCTTCGCTTACAAAACTAATTTACACAAGCAATGAACGTTTTTCGGCAAGTGTGCAGTCCGTTTAATCTATTGTTCCTGATCAACCACAGGTCACTGGTCTAGATCCGGAAGAACCAAAATATGTTCTGACAGATTCCACTTGAACCGGATTTCAGACTGTAAACTGATGCAACACTATCATCCCGGAACAACAGATTTGTTTTCTTTGTTTGGGACATAAACCACTTCAACCAGTTATTTGTAGTATACACCGTGTCCTTTGTTTAGTGCATGTCGTCTTTTTTTCCTCTGTTCGGGACATAAACCACTGCGATACTACCACTATACAACCACATCTATTGTAGTATATCCAGTATCCTTTGTTTAGTGCATGTCGAGTTACTTCATCACTATTGAGAAATAATTAAGTATTCGGTGTTTTTTACAGTTGTCTTTGTTTGTTTTTTTTTTTTGGCAATGAATCGACATTTATTGAAAGTTTCCGCTATTTAAACCCTTTGTGAGTGACAGCACTCTTCAAAGGCGCGCCCCTTTATCAGTCAAAACTGGATTCATTGCAAACAAGACAAACAATGACTCCGATACTGACCATGCATCAGAACCCTAGTCATAACTAATTCAAACTAAATATAGAACATTAAATAGAAAATGAAAATTCACATAAATGAAGACTAACCATGTTTCCTTGTTACAAGCTCATTCTCGGTGGCACAATTCGAGTATTGTCACTTTTCACAAGGCATAAAATGTTATAAGGACTAATATATGTTCCTTTAACTACAAAAACAAATATGTTCCCTAGTTTGAATTAATTCAGACAAGGGTTCGGTGGTAGATCTGATACCCCGTAACGCACCACGAAAAGGTGATCTACCAGCGTTACGGGTCTGCATGTCAACTTACTTCATCAATATCGAGAAATTATTAAGTGTTCGATGTTGTTACCGAACCGGTGTTGTTAAAAAGTAAATTTTAGCTCGTACCTTATTCCATGCTGTGAATCTTGCCAAGAGCTCGTACAAACTAAGCTAGACTTCAATAGTATCGTGGAACAGCAAAAACAGCTTACAGAGCAAATACATTCCAATAGCGGTCACGCATCGTTTCACGCTACTACATGAGAAACCAAACTACTTCAACTCAGAAACAAACAGTAACTGAAATTTTGGTGTATTGCCAAAATTTCAATCAAATGAAACGTTCCGCTAAGATTAAAGAAATCCACAACAAAATGTTGTGTTGTTTCTTCCCAATAATGGAAAATAAAACCAGTTGGGATGAAAGTGTTCGGAGTGAAGAAGTTTTTGGTAATGATAACAATGTTTTTAGGGATGACCGTAACTTTCATCAGTCTGAAAAGAAGTCAGGAGCGGGTGTATTACTTGCCATTTCCAAAAATTTCAATTCAGAGTTCATCGCTGCAGAAAAATGTAAGGATTTCGAACATGTTTGGGTAAAAGTGCATATGTCGGGGGAAACACACGCATTTGCCTCTGTGTATTTTCCTCCGAACAATGCTCGTAAGGACTCATATGAAAAATTCTTCAATATTGCCGATGAAATTTCGGCCAATCTTACCCCAGAAGTGAAAATTCACATATACAGGGATTTTAATCAACGTAGTATTGACTTCTTTCCAGATACAGGATATTAAAGTATCTTACTTCCAGTCATTGGGGAAAATGAAATACTGCAGTTAATATTTGACAAACTGTTTAGGACTTATTCAAATCAACCATGTAAAAAATCAACAAAATTGCTATTTAGATTTTTTATTGACATATACTCAAGAAGACTTTTGTGTGACCGAATCTCTTACTCCATTATGGAAAAATTAAGCATTTCACACAGCAATTGAGTTTTCCATATTTCTACATCAATGCCATAAACCAGACGATAGCGAAAATGAAGAGGTCTTTCAATATCATTTGGCAAACTTTGATAGTAAGGCACCAGACAACAGTGTTTGCCAAACATTTTTATTTTAAGTCGGATTTTCTTGAAACTTTCAGAGAATAAACAAATAAATATGAATTATGTTTCGGCATAATTACTTTATTCAATTTCCTTTCCATCGCTGAAAGCTCGCACCTTTCGCTTAACACCCCTCATTACATTTTGTACATTGGTGGAGCCGACCTTTTTGGTCGCTTTCATCCATTCTTTCTTCAACTCCAGCTCGTTCTTAAACACCTTGGATGATTTTCGAACTTTGACCTTCATTATGGCCCAAAATCTTTCCACCGGACGAATCTCTGGTGAATTTGGGGGGTTGGCGGTTTTTGGTACAAAAACTATAAGGGGGGTTGGCGGTTTTTGGTACAAAAACCAATGGGGTTGTACGCAAAGTTGACGTAGGACTACATAGCAATGTGTAATGAATTTTCCATTGATCAATTGGATCAACAAGCCTTGCAGACACGACCGGTTTATGTGGACAAAGTTAAACCGTTTGATACATTGTCTGGTTCAACATGGTAGATTAGTTTCGTTCGTTTCCTAGAGCAACATTGAAACGTAGGTGCTGTTCTAATGGAACGTTGGATCGGCATAATTAAGTATGTTAGAAAATTCTATGATTTGCTCTTTACAAATCTTTTGGCGGTGCTAGACTGCATTTAAATGTTGGTATGATGAACGAGAAGCGGCTGTGCTGGCAGTGGTGATTGTGTTGATATGATCGACTAGCTGGGGACCATTATCCTTATCGCGTTATAGATTGTTGAAAGTCTGTTTGGGAATTTAAAGTCAACTATTAATGATATTTATAAACATTGACTTGACAGTTCCAACTGATTGAAGCAACAATCTCAACAATCTATCGAGTATGACAAAGTTATTAGCGTTCAAAATGTTTCAAATATTCGTGATGGTCGCAATTTTTCAAATTTTCATTTGACCTCTACCATAGCCGATGGACGTAGTCTAGGTCAAAATAGCGTGGGTGTTCGTAGACCAGCATTAGAAAGTAAGTATGTGAGAAAATTCTATTTTACACTCTTTAGAAAGCATTAGATGGCTCTGAAAAGGGCCGTGTGGTTTGAATGATGATATGGACACGATCGTATTCGCTACAATAGTTGAGAGGGTCTTGATCTTTATGGCATGAAAGATAGTTGAGGACCTGTTCGAAATATGAATTGTATATACAAGTACATACAAGGTTTCTTTAAAGAATATGTAACTGTTTAATTAAAATCATTATGCTAATTGGTCATAAATTTAAACGATAAATTTATTGCAGGAATTTAATAAACCCTTAATAACTTCTCCAAATGTTTGAAAGTCGACTTTGAACTCATGGTATTATTAAAAATAGCTTAAAGATTTATTCACTCCGATTGCTGCTCCGATACTTTGCAGCCACATTTAGCGACATTTCACTTTCTCTTTCAAACACTTTCTCAACAAAATTTGATTCCTAATGCAAGGTAGGAACTCTATCCAACGCATTAAAACGAACAGAAACACTTTCAGGCACTGATTGAATTGACTGAAGAAAACATCACCAACATTGAACAACTTGTTATAATAAAATGATGTCTGTAATAGGGAAACCATAACATGCTGGCAACCAGCGGTCTGCGATTGCAAAATGCAAATAAGCTTTAAACGGCCATGAGTTATTTTCTATACCAAAACATGATTTTAAGAAATATTTGGTATTTATCGAACAGAAATTGTACGAAACTCAGGATCGGCCAGGATTTACGAATTAGGTAGGTATCATGGTGTGGTTTCATAGGTAGGTCGGTGTCAGGTAGGTGTCAAATACAATGAGCAAACTCTTATAATAATTCAGTATAACACTCTTTCAAAATCAGAATAGTAGCCCTGAAGAGATCTTTTGGTGTGAAATACATCATATAATAGTTATTGACATTCTGTCGAAATTTGGGAACCAGGGCGCTAAACACAGATATTTCTACCCCGAAAAATGCCGTTCGGCCTGTATAGACATAGTAAATGCGGATCTTTAGCACTCAACGTTGCGTCTTATCTACATCATCTACATATATATCGATATCAATTTCAAACATATCAATATCATCATCAAATGCATTTATATCATCTACATATATATATATCGATATAAAGGGTGTATTCGATAAAAATGGCACACACATATATACTCATCAAAATTAAACTGATTATCGGATTTTCTTGAAATTTTCAGGGAATGAAGAACTACTAATGAGTTTTGATTTACAACATTTGTTTTATTCAATTTCGTCTCCCATCCCGAATGCCCGCACCTTCCTTTTCACTCCACCCATCAAATTTTGTACAACCGATTTTCCCAGTGTTTTTGTTGTTTTTACCCAAATTTTCTTCAATTCTAGCTCTGTTTTTATAGTTTTGGGATGTTTGCGAAGTTCCGTTTTCATAATTGCCTAGAATTTTTCAATTGGACGAAGTTCCGGTGAATTTGGTGGGTTCATATCCTTTGGCACAAAATTGACTCCGTTGGCTCGGTACCACTCCAATACGTTTCGAGCGTAGTGGCAGGATGCTAGATCAGGCCAAAACAGAGTTGATCCTTTGTGCTTCTTAATGAATGGCAAGAGACGCTTCTTAAGGCACTCTTCCGTGTAAATCGCACCGTTTATTGTTCCGGAAGTGATGAAGGGAGCACTTATTTCACCACATCCGCAAATCGCCTGCCAGATTAGAAACTTCTTTGCAAATTTCGATAGTTTCTTCTTTCGAACATCCTCCGGAACATCGAACTTCGACTTGGCAACGAAATATTCTTGCCCAGGAAGTTGACGGAAGTCGGCCTTGACGTATGTTTCGTCATCCATCACGATGCAACCGGATTTGGTGAGCAGCTTCGTGTAAAGTTTCCGGGCGCGGGTTTTCGCAGTGATGTTTTGTTTTTCATTCCGGTTTGGGGCTTTTTGCACTTTGTAAACATGTAACCCAGCACGTTTCATGGTTTTCTGCACAAAACCGACTGACACCTTAGACTTTTTAGCGACATCTCGAATTGACATGTTTGGACGGTTCTTGAATTGTTGTACGACTTTCCTGGCCATTTTACTGTCCATTGGACCACTTTTACGACCACTCCCTTCCTTCCTTTGGACACTCAGACGCTCCTTGAAGGTTCTTATTACACGAGACACAGTTGTATTTGCAATTCCAAGCCTTTTAGCAATCCACCGGTGGGACGCCCCTGGATTTTGATTGTGAGTGCACAAAATTTTCTCACGGACAATTTCTTGTTTCGACGACATGACTAGAACTACTGAATGTATAACTATGAAACTTGGCAGATGTAAATAATACACTATGGATAAGATCTACTCAAATTTCTAGGTTTTTTACTCATACTATTCAAAAGTTACAGAAGATTTTCTGTGTGCCATTTTTATCGAATACACCCTTTAATTTACAAATATATCAAGATCATGACCATATACATCTATATATTTCGAAATCATCTACATATATACCTATACATATATATGTACATGATATCGTGATATGACAACCAACTGGATCATACACGTTTCCCTCCAAATTTGATAAATTTGCCACGGGCTTGGCCAAGCACACGACTGCATTCAAAATGGCTGTCCAGCCAGCCACTCGCTAGCGAAAGCCACTGAGCCAACATTCTGGCTGGTTGCACGCTCGCGTACCCTCCTTCAGGGTACTTGCAACAGCCAGCTGCCAGAGCAGTACTGGCCCATTGCCACTCTGCACAGCTCCATGGCTGCCGAGCGAATGAAGAGAATTTAAAGGTGTCCCATTTTTAAATCGTACACTGCTGCATGTGAGTTGTTCCTTACTTAAATTTGAAGTCTGTGATAGAAAAGTACAGTGCATTCAGTAAATTTACTCTGAAAAATCGGCATTATAAGACATCATCTTATATTTGCGTTAATTTCAATAGTTGAATGTTAAAAATCAATAGATTTAAATATTGAAATCGGAGCGTAGAAAATGTCCCGATCGATTGGTGCAAACATTTTGGAAATCAATCGTGGAATGACTTAGTTATTAACGTTCAAAACCTATATATTTTTCGTGACACTCCGAATTCGAACGTGTACCCCAGTATTGAAAACACAGACGTAGTCCTACGTCAAAACAACGTTATTGTCTCTATACCAATCCAACGTCGATCGCGCGTAATGGCATGATGCCAGGTCCTGCCAAAATAATGTCTTGCCTCCGTGGGACCGCAGGAAGGGCAACATACGCTTCTGGAGGCACTCGGTGCGGTAAATTTCGCTGTTGATGGTACCCGTACTGATGTACGGTTTACTCAGTTTACCGCATTGGCATATGGCCTGCCAGAGCAAGTATTTTTTGGAAAATTTGTCCACTCTATTCTTCTTTATGTCTTCCGGAACATCAAACCGTGATTTGGCAACGTAGAACTCCAGCCCCGGTATCCGCTTTGCGTCTACCTTGATGATGGTTTCGTTATCCATAACCACACACATCGGTTTCGTTAACCACTCTCGATACAGCTTCCTTGCGCGGGATTTGGCCGCCGTGTTTTGTTGATCACGCCGGTTCGGTGCCTTGCGGACTTTGAATACACGAAGCCCAGCTCGTTTCATGGTTTGCTGAACGAACCAGGCGGAACACTTTGCCTTCAGAACCACGTCGCGAATCGAAAGGTTCGGATTACACTTGACATAATCCAACACCTTCCGGGACTTCACAGGGTCAGCTGTCTTCGATTTTCTTCCACTTCCAGCCCGCCGCTCGGTCGTCTGGGACTCCTTAAACGATTTTACCACCCGAGACACAGTTGTATGGATGATTTCCAGTTGTCTTCCGATCCATCTCATGGTCGCAGTTGGAATTTCCATGACGACGCGCAAAATTCTCCGGCGATTTTCTTCTTGTTTCGATGACATCTCAATAACCACTAAACTGATTGTTTGAAATTTTGCACATGTAAACAATTTACTCCTTACTAGTTATACTCAGATTTTCATCAATTTTTACCGACGGACAAAAAAGCTACACTCGGATACAAATGGTGCAGTACAGGCCTTATTAGGCATAGGCTAAAAAGTATTATTTAATAGGCAAACGATTTTAAGAAACGAGGGAGATATCAAATCCTCTGTTGATGCATTTTATAAATTGTTATTCGAAGATATAGTTGAACATGCAAATATTTTGGTATATTAGTGTATACAATACAAATGTGCATGACATAAGGGAAGCATTGAAAAAATAGATGCCTCGAAAACATGTGGGCCCGATGGGATTCCCCCCATTTTTCTAAAAAACTTTGGTTCGGAGCTTACAACTCGCTTTTTTTTGGCTTTTCAATGTGTCGATCAAATCTGGTATTTTTCCCTACTCGTGGAAAAGTTCACATCTAGTTTCTATTTTTAAATGTGGCAAAAAATCTAACATACGAAATTATCGTGGTATTGCTATTATCTCTTGCATTAAAAACTTTTTTTTTCTAGTTCCTTGATTATCGAGATTTTCAGCCCTGGGCTGGTTAATCTCCCGTCGTAGTCACTCAAACACCTTTTGGGTATTTTTGTAACTTGTCGGGAGGTGAGATTCGAACTCGTGACTTTGGCGTGATAGGTGTGGATGTTAACCTCTACGCCGGGGTCGCCCCCATTCCAAAACTTTTTGAAGTGATCATTAATGAAAAACTGTTATGTCAAATTAAAAATAGGTTCTCTACCTTGCAACATGGATTCTTCAATGGACGCTCAGCTAATACAAATTTACTTGAATTCGTTAACTATTCGCTGGTTGCAATGGACAACGGAAACCATGTTGAAGCTTTATACACAGATTTCAACAAGGCATTTGATCGCATTGGTATACTCATCTTCTTCTTTAGCATTTCAAGCTTATTGCTTTCACAATTAGCTTATTGCTTGCTCTCATCATAGTGATATAAACTCACTTCCACAGTTATTAATTGAAAGCTTTCGATGGCAAGTACCATATTTGCATTAGTATGATTGTGTGGCAAGTACAATCATACACTATATGCCCAGGGAGTCGAGAAATTTTCCTTGACGAAAAATTCCTAGACCAGACCGGGAATCGAACCCAGCCACCTCCAGCATGGTGTTACTTTGTAGCTGCGCCTTTACCGACTGAGCTAAGGGAGGGCCCCATGCTTCTACTCAAACTGCAAAAAATGGGTTTGAGTTGAATTTTCTTAAATGACTCGAGTCTTATCATAGACATAGATTAACCGACAGCAAATAGTCAAATCCTATTCGAGTTACTTAAGGAGTCTCTCAAGGCTCCTATCTTGGCCCTCTTTTGTTTATACTATTAATAAACAAGAGTGTCTTCATTTATTTTTGCCGACGATTAATAAATATTTAAAAAAATAACAAACGAAGTGGATATTAGATACTAGGCTAAAAGGTGTCCACATTTAAATTGCATCACTTTAAACTCGTCCTCAAAAACAAGTCTCTTAACCGATTGTCATGAAATATTCATGGAATAAAATTCAATGTTTAATTTTGATTACCCAAGTAGCAATTCAAATGCAAATTGGTTTTATTCATGTTTTATGGTAGTTTTATCAGAGCATTATGGAGTTCATCCGGTTTTATCAGGGCATTTTCCAAGTTAAGGTGGTTTTAATTCATTAACAGTTCTCAAGAGTGATTAAAGAACACTTGAAGAAACCTCCATAAAACTACATCATTTATAAGTGTAATTCACCTTATCAGTAGTTTTATAAGATACTTGATCCCCCTCTCAAGACATCGTTTCGCAACTTGCATAAAACCTGATAAAAGTTTTGTAAAAGTTTTATGACATTCTTCTTTAAGATGAATGTATCTTGGAAATGCTGCCATAAAACTCTCTTAGAACCATTTGATTTTAAATAAGAGCACATATTCTTGAGAAAAAACATTATGTGAAAAATAAACAAACTGTCACAATGGACGCCCACAGGTGGAAGAAATTAAAAACCAGCGGATCGTTCAAGCGGAAATTCAATAAAAACCTATCCAATATATTGAACACTCCTTCATCTCAGCCACCAACGACAATTTTTTTTTTACCATTCCATTGGATTCGCAGCCTACTGAGACTAACTTATCAAAAGGGTCTATGCGTTATGCGTAAAACGAATAAAATAAAATGGTGCAATGTGTCGCCAGTTGAAAACCAAAATGCATAACTCATGATATTTGATTTTATGCCTGTTATGCAAGTTAAACCTAACGTCTCAGGTAGTGCGTTATATGGCGCACCACCGTGGAAATACAGCGCAGTACTTTTGACGTAAGGTTTAATGTGCACTACGATTGTAAAATGTTATGTTAATGTTGAGTTCTCCCGAGTCGTGCATTTCAGTTCCCAATAGGCTACACAATATTTATACTCGTTGCAAGTAAAAATTAGTATATCATCTGAGCGAAAATCGATTTTTTCCATGATCCGCACGTTTAATCCAAAGTCGGAAGTAGTGCACAGGAATCGCTCAGTGATCCACTACACAGTGCACTTCTTCCAACGCTAGGTTCAGCGTACAGATCAAGAGAAAAATCATCTTTCGCTCAACTGATGCTTCAGCCATCGAT
Organism: Aedes koreicus; assembly: GCA_024533555.2. Taxonomy (NCBI): domain Eukaryota; kingdom Metazoa; phylum Arthropoda; class Insecta; order Diptera; family Culicidae; genus Aedes; species Aedes koreicus. The sequence continues at coordinate 493,263 of JAHHFK020000742.1, read as the reverse complement.
GCAATATTATTATCTGTTCTTCTACCCAAATCCATTGTTAGCATATTCAAGTTAGAGTTTTTTTTAATGTTTTAATCGCCTTACGCTGGTGGTTAAAAACAACAAATTATAAGCTGTAATTATGAACAACAACTATGCATAGGCACTTTTGATTTGAACGTTCACATTTTCTTTGTTTATGATGTGCCTTCTCCACACTGATTTTATGGCTATCTTACGAAAGACTTGTTTACCTTGAGCAATTCAAACAAGTTTTATGCAAGCGTTACTCCTCTTTTTCAAGAATAGAACAAGTAAAGATGAACTTATGGCGCTCCTAAAAAAATCTTGTTAGTCTTGTGCAAGAAATATTAGTTTTATATGCGTTTTATGGTAGTTTTAGATAAAACCATTGAAAAAATGGCGAGCGTGGCTATTCTGGATTCCCTCCGAATGGTAGCCATTTTCATATATATGCAACAAAACTTTCGTTTTTCCAATGCTACGAACAATTTCTGCTGTTTAAAATACATTTTGAAACTTAAAATGGATTGTAGACACAATTTATTCAAGATCTCACAACTTATCAGCCTTGTCACCTAATTATTGAATTGTCAAGTATTTTTTATTTTTCAAATAAATCAATGTTCTAGCAATGATTCCGTGGCGCATTAAAATGTTCGAACTTTTATGTTATAAAACACCAATAAACTGAACGTCGCATGAAAAATTTATCAATTGCTGGCCAAAAACTCATGCATTTATGGTCAATTTTACAATTAATTTACATACGTATCCACTTTGGAAAAGAAACATCATATGTATATCGATGTTTTTTTTCTCTTAAAAAAGTCCTCATTCAGCAGAACGAATCCAAAAATGGAATCTTCGAAACATATTTGTGACGGACTGGAAGTGTTCTTAAAGAGGAAAATCATAAAACTACCAAAACTTGTGGTAGTTTTATCATAGTTTTAAGCATGTCCTGCATGTCATTACAAGTATGTACCGATAAAACTATCAAGTTTTAAGCGAATCTTGGGAAATAGTCTTGAGAACCTCCTGTAGTATGGGCCTTTTTGAACTTATGAGGGTTTTATGGCTGTTTTATCGATGTTATGTAGAATATCTAGTTTTATGCGTGGTTTTATCAAATGAGTCTTGAGAACTTCTTCAAGTGTACCTTTAAATTGAATTTGTTACTTGGGACTAGACTGTACAATCCCTTTAGGAAATCAGGCAGTTGAAAAGTGCGGAAGAATTAAGGATTTAGGTGTTAGTTTAGACAAGAAAATAACATTCATTGACCATTATAACACAAGTAAAGCAAGTAGGATACTAAAATTTATAAAATGATTTAGTTACAGCTTTCATGACCAATACACAATAAAAACATTATACGTTGCTTATGTGAGGTCAATACTTGAGTATTGTAGCGTGGTATGGTCAGCTTTGTCAGTCACACACGAACAACGAATAGAATCAGTTCAAAGCAATTTATACTGTTTGCACTTCGAAAATTAGGTTCGACAAGATTTCTTTTGCCATCTTATAAAGCTCGTTGTATGCTCATCAGCATCCAAACAATAAAAGAGCGTAGAGAATTTGCAATGGTCTCAGTTGTACACGATGTCGTTTCGCATCGTATTGATTCTGAAGAAGTTTTATCAAATCTTACTTTTTACATGCCAAGTTGACAACTACGAAATCGAAATGTTTTTACTACAAGCCACCATCGTAAAAATTATGCTAAATTTGGGCCTATAAATTGGATGATGACAACATACAATATTCATTGCGAAAACGTTGACTTTACAACGACAAAATCTAGATTGAAGCAATACTTTAATGATATTTGCTAATAAGCTGCTTATAAATGTACTAGAATATAAGCCAAATACTGTTACAAAATATATAAATATAGATTTAAGTGACAAAACATGTAAAAAAACTGAAACTAAAGGTCTACACGTGATTAACGTCAAGAAAGTTTCCACTATTTTAACCCTTTGCGGAGTGAGTGCACTCTTCAAAGGCGAGCCTTTCATCGTAATTTGGCAAAATCACATTAATTACATAAAAAAAATGACTCCGATACTGACCCGATCCTGACCACTTTAAATTATGGAACATCAAATCTAGAAAATGAGAATTCACATAAATGAAGACTAATCATATTTTCCTTATTTCAAGCTCATATTCGACTCAATGGCTCAATCCTACTAATGTCAGTTTTCACAATACATAAAATGTAATAAGGACTAATATATGTTCTTTTAACAAAAAAAAAACAAGTAGGTTCCTTATTTGGGGTTAATTCAGACTAGAATTCAGTGGCAGATCTAATACCCGTAACGCACCACGAAAAGGTGATCTACCACGGGTTAGACGGCACAACGGATAACTTTAATAATTTCAAAATAGTTCAAAATGAATTGGAAAGGCACTTACAGGGTTTCTATTGTGATCGTTCATTTCTCGGATGGATGGGATACAATTGATTATGAGATTAAGTGATCAATACATTGTGTGACTGGAGAACTGGAGTGAGAGATTGTGGAACTTATTTAACTTAAAGTGTGAGCCAATTCAAGCAAATTCAAACAGGCTAGAGCTATGAATCGTTCACTATGAAAATAATTTATAACTATTATTGTTCAAAAACGTCTGCCACAATTTATTATGTTCTTTGGCTCCGTCAATTTAGCTCATATTCTGTTTCAACTGAGGTTACCTCTAATTCCAAGTGGTGTCGAAGCGTCGTATCTCATTTCAGTAGGTCTGAAGAAAGCTGCCTCCTAACGAATATTGTTCAGAAGCTTGAAGCGCCTTTCCTCGGAATCAACGGAATATGATTTTGCACTATCCTCAGCTGAAGGCAAAGAAAGCAAACCACAACTCAGCGTAATGGTAACATCATCAACTAGCACAACAGCACTGTCAAATGATCTGCAAGTCATCAATTTTGATAATTTCTTCGTTGCCCTATTAGGACTGGTGAGGTGAAGACTGGCAACCTAGGGTAAACCAAACAGTCGACCAAAGAAATGGAACTCGTTATGATGGTTGATTTCTTCCGCTCCTTTCGTTTCAGCCTGGTCGGCTTTTCTCCTAAACGGAACCCCCGCCTCCGTTTACAACTCAGTGGGAGCTGATTGTCGGAATGGGCAAAACCAAATTACAAGGCGATCCTTTTTTTCCTGCGGACCAGTAATCCAAAACATGTCTCGCTCTCTTTATTTGTGGTTAATAGGGTGGAAAAGAGAGGTTCAGGACTTCATCCTCCGAGTGCCGTTGTAGTCAGAGTGCGGTGGAGAAAGCAAACATCATCGTCTTTATCGCCGAAGGTAGACTTCGGCGTCGTCATCATCATCATCATCATCATCATCATCATCATCATCATCATCATCATCAACAACTTGAAATCGTGGTCGTCTTTTACTTCTTTCAGGGAGGTTGGTCTTTAGCTTAAGTGTGTGCTTTGAGCACCGGGAGCTGAATAGACTCTAGGCATTGGGCGTAAAACCACACCTTTAACGAAGACGAGTCGATAAATGGAATTTGTTACATCGTCGTCATAATGAAGAGGGCTCCTTAGGCTTGGGTCTCGTTTCGGTCATTTGACACCGGGAGCCTTATTGGAAAAAAATGATTCTCGTGCTGCATGTTTATTTGCTGGTGTTACAGGGTGGACGGTAAGGGTAGTTGGATTTCAATTATTCAGCGTATTTATTGAAGACTGAATCGAATGTAGTTGTTCGATTTGTCGCTTGCCATAAATTTGCATTTCATAAACATAATTCATCTATTTTCGGAAGAAAACTAGAGATATAGTATTTTTCAAAAGCAGATTGGAACTCAACAGCTGCTCCTGTTTATTCCTTTAACAGAGTATTTACCCTTGGCATTCAACATTCATATTCACACGATGAAGATGGTTTCAAAGGAAAATTGCGGACGAGAATAAAGAAAGAGACGATGGTCGGGAGGGGGGGGGGGGGGGATATGGTGCGGGATTTTCCAATCCTCTTCTGAGATGCAATGGAGGTAGGAAATGCATCACACTCGATTGAGTTTATTGCTGTTTGTATGCCACCATGGAGAAGAAAACCCGTACAATAATATATGCGTCTATTCTGTGAGTCGAATGAGTCGAAACCAGTCGCTCTAAATTGATGAGTGGACAATTGTTGAATCGAGTGAGTCGACTTTCCATTTCATTTGCACACAGAGTCGCCTGATTCACCCGATTCGACAATTGTCGACTTGTAAAGTGAGAGCGACTCGTTTCGACTCATTCGACACGCAGAGCAGGCCCAATAGGGGAGCTTGTTAGTGAATGAATGTTTTGTGTAACTGGCCAAAACTTGTCGAAACAGACTGAATTCTCACAACTTCAAGTGGACATGACGGAATGATCGGTGTTCGTAATTCAATGATGTTTTGCGGAAAAATAAAACTGGATCATTTTGACTCCCACATCCCCTACTTGTACGAACCCTGCAGATACAACCAAGCTCAAGAAAAGCAAACGAGATGCACACCACCACATGCGTTGCTTACAGACAGCTGGAAAACGGTAGTGGGTGGTCAAAGTATTTTAGATTGTGTATTTCTCTCATGCAAAGCCTGAGCAACTGCTTGTGAAGTATTAGATATATTCTATGGAAGAAATGCAGAGCTCGTGATGTAGTTATCACATTGTATATTGTTTAGCTTCGCACAAGACGGTTTTATAAAACTTACGGACTGTAACATTGTAACGACATCATCACCACCCTATTCGATCAATTAAATATACTGCGCCTTTCAACCGCTTCAGTGAGCTTTGACAGCCACTGTGATAAAATAGCACGTTGGTCAACCGCTTCCGTTAAACTTATTCATAATGTACCGTATTAAGCTTATCACGTCTGTGTGTGGTAGTGTGCCTTCTGGAAATGTGGTAGTGCGTTTTGGACAAAAAAAAATAGCAAAAAGCAAAGTTAAAAAGAGATTTTCTATCACGAACCACAATGAAAACTTTTAGGTTATCTGTGGGGAAGCATACAATTTTTACACGACGATAGACACAATAGTGTCTATGTGTTAAACGTCACTAAGCTTAATGCGCTGCGCAGCCATCAAGATATTTCGACACAACAAGTTGTGCCAACCATTTCAGTGTGCTGTGACAGCCACTGTATGTAAATAAATAAAAGTGGACGCCTGAGCCAAATGGCTTAGTATTATAATAGGGTGTTGTGTCAACCACTTTGTCAGTCGTGTGGTTTTAAAAGCAACTGTTTCTTAACATATTGTACTTGGTTTTATGCTTCAATGTAGAAGTATCACTTACAACTTATGATTTTAGCCAGAAAGTGATGGTTTAATTCAATTTTTTTTTTGTTCAATTTCTAGTTAATTCATTAACATTTCGGCTAAAAAATACGTACGCGTCCCATCTGTTGAGTCACTGTGTCAGTAAGATGAGCCTGGTGAACAAGGTGAAGAGTATTTCGATGATATAGAATGTGGAAATGGGGGGCGACCCCAGTGCAGTGGTTAACATCCATACTTCTCATGCCAAAGTCACTTATTCAAATCTCACCCCGGACAAGTTTTAAAAAAAAGTCACAAAATCACAAAAAGAATACCTCAAAGGTGTGTAAGTGACTACAATGGGAGTTGAACCAGTCCGAGGCTAAAAATCTCGATAATAATGAAAAAAAAACCGAAATTGTCAAAGCCACTGAAGAGATCGAGAGGGTTAATCCAAGAGCCTCAGTGAAGTTTGTCACTTGGTGAAGTGAGAAATGTCAACTGCAGTGATGTAACTCTTCTGGGCTAATCAAATGAAGAGTCACGTCACTGCAGGTGACTTTTCTTATTTTCCCAAGTGGCAAACGTCACTTCGGCTCTCGTGAGTCTGAGATAGGCTGTCATTGTTCTACTCAAGCCTGCGCTCCCATGCAAGTAGCAAACTCTACTTCTGGCGGTTGTCGATTGGATGACGCTTCCAATTTTCCGAAGAATAGAACAACAAATAGGATTCGGGAGGAGTGGTACTGTTTTTTTTTTAGAAGTTCGAGATTGCAGCATCACTCTCAAACGTTAACGACCCTGCTCAACTTTCGAAGCATCTTTTTATAAATACGAGAAATGACCTTCAAGATGTTGTGAAAATCGACAAGCTTAGGCCAGGTTTTAATGACCCGCGTTGTTGTCGAGCAATAATCAATAATATTAATGCACATTGGCGAAACTGACGGATCCAATCACTGAACGCGTTTATCAGGAAGTCCCTAGGAAAGGACGAAACAATCATCAACTTTCATGCGCGCTTGAACTCGAATATCGTGTGATTACAGCGAAGTTGTTAAATGGTATGCGTAACTGAAAACTGATAGAAGATGCAAGGATCTATGTGCAACGAATTGACCTCATCGAGAAGGCAACTGCACGGTAGGAAGCATTTACAGTGGATTCCGTGGCTCACATTATCCCGAAAAACAGACCTGAAGTTTTTGCTATTTTCCAGAAGACATTTTAAAAAAAACCAACCATTTGGAGTGGCAACTCTGGATTTTTGTATCATGGCAAAATGCAGCGATACGTTCAATACCGTCTTGTCGTCATAGGAGTATGCGGTATTTCCATGCTAAGTGTGACGAAAATACCCCTCGTTGCAGGGACGCCGTCGATGTAGGTCGACACGTCCACAGCAGACCGCATACACCAAAAATGTCAAAAATGACAAGTGATGAAGAGAAACGTCAAACGGAAGCGTTGCACAATTAATTTAAAGCACACTGGTAGAGCTTAGGCAAATTCTATTTTGCACATTTTGGTTAATAAACTTTCGTAAATTTAGTAAATTGGATTTGAAATCAGTGAAGATTTATACTTCCTATCGTCAATAAAGTTATTAGACAGTATTGTGAATTTAAAAGCTAACGAACAACCTACGCCTTACAGATAACCTAAGATAACGTAGACAGAATAAGATATTCCTCCCAAATTCGTATTTGCACGATAAAATTGTTAGTAGATCTAGGATTTAATAGCAAACAGCTGTTTGCTAATAAGATTTGGTGACACAACCCCACACTAAGTATGAGAACGATAGTGTGCCATCAGGCTGGACTGACGACGAGAATCAAGACAAGGTATGAGTTCGGATTAGTAGTGGCTATATGTAGAGAAATAAATATTGTTGCTATATCCGCGTTTCCTTCAAAAACTCATTACTACTTACAGAATACTCGTACTCTCTCCCCTGATGATGTTTTGGTGAACTGTCGGTTTGGTTCGTTAAGTGCGATCTACTTTCTCATAGATTCGGGGGCAGATGTAAACATAAATGGCGGTAGTGGCTGGAAGATCTTTCGACAATAATTTTATCAGAAACTTGCGAAAATTGAGTCAATTAGCAATCTGGCGGGAAAGGACCGGAAGGCTGACGAAACAGATAAACCATTGGAGGTCAAATGTTCATTAGGTGCTTCTGTAGAGGTTATCAAAGTGTCAAAGTTAATTGTCAAAGCAAAATTTCTTGTAGTAGCAGGCGGTCGTCGATAATTGCTAGGGAGATCGACAGCTTGCCAATTAAAGTAACAAGAAGTGGATTTTTCGGTAAAGCTTCGTGAAAGTGCAAAAGTTAGTGAAATTTTTCCTAAGATTCCTGGAGTGAAAGTGAAGCTCAGCATTGACCTATCTATTCCTGTCGAGTGTAATGTCTACTTTAACATTCCGGCAGCATTACGGGAAGTGGCGAAGCACCGTCTAGATAAGATGGAGGCAAAGGACATAATAGAAAAAATGACAACTGCACCTAAACGGAAAAGTGGAATGTCAGCTGTGGCTGAGGGAAAAAACGATTTCAGGTTGATCGTAAACACGCGAGGACCGAAATATGCGGTCAAACGAGAGGATTTAAGACTTCCTTTGTTGGAGGAGATGAGGGTGAAATTGCACGGGGCCATGTTTTTCTCCAAGCTGGATTCAAACGCTCCGAAGAATCTCGTGATTTTAACACGTTCTTAGTTGAAAAAGGTATGTACCGATTCATGAGGTTGACGTTTGGTGTCAATTGTGCACCAGAAATCTTTCAACGACAAATGTGCATTTCTTTTAAAACGTTGGAAACATAATTGTATACATTGATCATGTGCATCATTTCGCTGAAACTTCGAGACACAAATTCTCCAGATCGTTGGTAGTTATTTTCTATCATTAAACGAGACAAGATGAGAACACAAAAATACCCGGATCCAATTTCTTGGTCACGAATTAGATGCCAACGGTTTTCAATTCAGACAACCAGCTACCGTTTCGGAGCTCCAGAGCTTTTTGGGCCTTGCATTGTTCATTACCCCACATGTCAACAACTTCGTCAACCTTGCTGCCCCATTATGGGCCCCAGCAACTACAAAAACGTGGTCTTGGGGACCAGAGCAGAAGAATGCGTTCCCTAGAATGAAGAATCACCATTTCCGCTGCACAACGACCCTTGGATACTGCTCCAAAAAACAAAAACAAAAAACTATTCTATACACGGACACTTCTCCACATGCTTTGAGTGCATTCCTCGTTCAAGATGGCGTAAAGCATGCTCCCCGGATAACCAGCTTCGCATTAACATCTACGGCAAAGAGATATCCACAGAATCAGCCGATGCAAAGATGAATGTCGGAACATGCCATGGCCTTGGCGACCAGCTACTCCTCTATTTTGACCACGAAATTATTGCAGTAGTTCCTCCGTTTGTAAATTGCCCAAACTTGTTCTATCGGTCGCAAGTTGGTTCCATCGGCTGGCGTTCTTCGGTACAACGTTTATCTGGGCCGACTTCAGGTCCAGTCAAAAGACCATATCATCCTTCGTGTGATACTTCTTGATGAAGGCGGCAACTTCCGGCAGGTACTTCATTCTGTATACCTCCCCATTGATCGAAGCCCCGAAGGAAAGAACAGCGGCTTTGACATTCTCTCCTCGCTGATCGTCAACTACAGAAGGAGCTTCTTTGGGAACCTGGTGTGGGAGATACGTTTCCCTAGCAAAGGAAAATAACTTGCTGATATCATATGAGTAACAAGTTCTGTTATCCCAGTTATCGTTTTGATTTCCGCTGTTACCGCATAACAAATTTGGTTATCACCATTGGCAAATTTTGTTATCATATGTTATCATTTTGAACACACTATTTTTTATGAACGTTATAAGTTGAATTGTAAAATAATAAATATATCCAGCATATTTGAACAAGTAATTTTGCTTTTAGTCAACATATTTTTTTTTCAGTTATAAGCATGAGAATTTGATTTCAAATTGATAACATAATTTGAAACTATTTCAATAAATTTACTTACACTACAGGATTTGTTATCAAGTTGTTCGCAGTGTTAACAAAATAAGTTATTATTATGATATTCAACGAGTATTTTTTTTGTTATTCATTCTGTTATTTTGGCTGTTTATTCAGCCTCAATGATAACATATACAGTAATCAAAATATGATAACCTGTTATAAGAACTTGTTATCAATTTGGTGTAATCCTTTAATCGGGTTGACGTCAACGGTTTCCTTCTTGGTGAGGAATTTTAAATACCCCGCCTTCTGCCAGTCGTTGCCGTGCAGAGTCCGTCTCGTCATCCATTATGGCCACGACGTCGCACTTCACCGGAAAGATGCTTGTCACCAATACCTTTAGCCGCTGGTTCTGGGTGATTGTCTGCTGCACGGCCGGCCTCGACTGACGCTTCACCATAACAATGTCCATCTTGTCCAGGTAATTATTCGCCGTTTGACCGGTTCCACCGAGCTCCTTACCCATATTATTTCTTAGCGTTTCAAGCTTATTGCTCTCGCAATTATCGTATTGCTTGCTCTCAACTTGGTGTTTTGAATGCACTTCCACAGTTATTTATTAAAAAGCTTTCGATGCCAGGTACAATTTTTGCAGTATGATTGTGTGGCATGTACCATCATACCATATGCCCAGGGAGTCGAGAAATTTTCCTTTTACGAAAAATTCCTAGACCATACCGGGAATCGAACCCAGCCACCTCCAGCATGGTGTTGCTTTATAGCTGCGCCGTCACCGACTGAGCTAAGGGAGGACTCCTTACCCAATGATGTCCAACTTCTTCGCTCTGGAGTAAAGTTGACGGTACGAACAAACCATCAAGCACAGTTTGATGACTATTTTCGCCATGGTTGCTTCTTATCACCTGGTAACGCTCTCATATTTTTTCTGTACACAACAGGGTTACTATGATTGACGATGTACAGGTGGATTCGCCACCAGATGGCAGGGTAATTACATAAAAATCGCAAACATAAGCCAACTTTTCGAATGCATACGTTACGCCCTTTAGTTTAATATCATCAAATGCTTAGAGGATTTTTTGGACGATTCAGAAAAATGAAAAGCAAACTGAATATTATTTATAATTTTGTCTAGGTTTTTGATATTCACAAATGACTTGTCATCTTATACAATAAATAAACATGTTTTTTATACTTTCCTTGAACGACCGTAAATCTAAAATTAATATTTACTTGAATCCTACTGCCTGCTGCACCTCTTCAGTTCGTTAGGTCCTGTTCATAAACCACGTAGACTCATTTTTGAAAATCTCAGAACACCCCCCCCCCCCCCCCCCCCCCCCGACTTTGCTCCATGCATTTTTTAAAACTTTGTATGGAGCGTAGACTTGGCTAGACCCCCCTTCCACCATAAAAGTCTACGTGGTTTATTAATGACCCCTTAAAAAACATGTGTATTTTTATTCAAGCCATCATTTATTCTTACATATGGTTTCTCAACATTTTTATCAATAGTTCATGAAAGATTTTTGATGACTTTTTCATGCTCGAACTTTTCCTCTAACGATCTTTATAAGGTTCTGCGAAGCACGAAGCAAGGTCGGCCCAGAATATTACAGGATTGTCATGTTGACGAATCAACGACAGCAGGTATTTTTCCATGCATTGATTGACGTAAATATCTGCATCAATTGCTCCATTAACGATGTACGGCTTCGTAAATTTATCATAAGTCGCCTGCCAGACCATCGCCTTTTTGTTGAATTTTTCAGTGAAAACCAAGATGTCCTCCTTGCCAACATCATCATCTTCACGAATCGTGTAATATTGTGATACCGGCAATGCTTTATAGTCCACCTTCGAAAACGTTTCGTCGTCCATCATGATGCAGTACTTATTCTTGGCGAAAACTGTGTCATACAGTTTCCGAGCCCGTGATTTCACGCTGGCTGCTCGGGTAGGATGCTTCTACTTCTTGTACGTCTTCAGTTTCAGTCTCTCTTTGGTTCGTTGAACGTTGGACCTCGAGGTGTACAGCTTTTTGGCTAAATCGCGAACTGAGGCCCCTTTTTCCTTAGAAAAAACTCGTCGATTTTGGTGTCCCGTTTGGGGTTCTACGCTCCTTTTTTCGCAAGGGAATGCTCCTCCCCGAACATCAGGATCGCAACTCTCACCGCTTTCCCAGCAACGTTTTACAGTTTCGCCAACATTCTTAGTGATAATACTAGAATAGTGCTCCACTTGTGCACGATGGCACGGATTTTTCAACGGAAATCCTTCCCATCTCTCGAAATGCGCCTGAACCTTTGCTGTGAGTTGTTTTTGGTTTGACGTTTGGGTGTAAACAATGAGACGGAGCCTACAGACTACCCGAATAAAAATGTATGTTCAAACGGAAGCGTTAGAAAAGTGTTATTTTCTGGGATTTTATTCGTTATGCGTTTTTAAAAGATGCAAAACAATTTTCGAGACTGTATAATTTTCTGTAGCACAAAAGGCAACGATAAATATATTTTCATACATATATCTTAACGGTGTAAATTTATTCCATATTGTAGAATTTGGGAAAGAAGAAAAGAGGCCAGCTTATCGATTCAATCACACGCATTGAAATGCTTTAACATAACAGTAACATGACGTAAATTTTTATCCGATGATACTTTTCATTTAAAAAATAGTAAATTTTAAAACGAAGAAAAAATATTTCACTATGCTTTTTGTCTAAATAGTAAAGCACCCATTGTGTGGTGGGTGCTGGCCAAATTTGGATTTTTTCAGATATAATCCTTAATAGGCTATAGAGTATGTTTCATACATCTAGTAACCTAACGTCCGTGCTCCATCACAATATTTTCTTTTGTGATGTGTCCAACTCAATGGGTAAATTGAACTGAAGATGAGTTTGAAAAAAAGGAAACTTGGAGTAGAGCACACGTACCCACTGGTTGACACTAAATATTGGCCAACGTGTTTTTGCACATTTGTTTGAGGATTTGTTAAGCGACACAAATTTCCAAATCCTAAGTTTTTGCAAAGTCCTAGCATGCAGTTATGAGCTTATGAATTTATCATAATAGCATATTAGCGTTAAACCTGAGAGGGTTGATTCATCGATTTCTGTTACAATTCCAAGTTGTAACACTCTGCCCATTTGCATGTTAGGCGGCGGGAATTTCTCTCATGCTTTGGAATCGGTGGGTTGTGAGTTAGGTTATTACAGGAAGCGGAGGGACTGATTAGGGAAGTATTCACTGAGAGTAGCTGAGCAGAAGAGATAAATAGAAATGAGCTTTGAAATGATTTGTTTATAGATCAAACCAATAATTAATCCTCAATCATTATATGTACTCACTAACAATAAAGGGTGACAGTAACAGTGTAGAGCAGTAACATTACAAGATTAAGGGGCTATTAAGTAGAACAGCCAACTGAGGTCATCAGATATAGCTTTTCATTAAAAAGGTTTGGGTATGATAAAGTGTTGGGTTTGGATGGTTAAGGGGAATGCTTGAAGGAGAATTTATTGTTGGCCAATGCAAGACACCTTCTACGTTTTCATTTGGTTGTTGGAATAAATATTTAATAATATGGGTTCATGAAATGTTACTAAATGTTGCCGTTTTACACACGGGTTTTCTGAAAACTTTTAAGTAATAATAATTCAGTTAGGCATAAAGATTACTATCATAGAGCAATAAAGACTTAACTTGTAGGTCAATAGGCCAATACAACTCATAACGTTAATATTTTTGACTCTGAGAACAATTTAGCTAAATCAGAGTATTTGGAATACAACTTAATAGGATCACAGGGGTCGATAATAATCACACATCTCAACACATTAATATAAGCATGAAATGCCTTTTTATCATAAAGGGTCTGTTTAATTATATTTAGATATATAAGCTATTAATGATATGACGGGCCACCAATCCGAGGAGTAGTCCGCTTTGTTTAGTCTCTATTTGCAGGATCACCACTTGTAAAGGAGCATGCCGTCGCTCAGGAAAATATTCACTGGAAAAAATATCACCTGTGCAGCCGAGGGAACCAGGAAGAGAATCGCTAGCCAACGAGACATGAAAGCATTTGGATGTGATGAAGTGTTGGGTTTGGATGTAAAAAGGAAGGGTTGTACAGAGAATTTGTTGGCCAATACAGGGCACCTTCAAAGGCTGCCATCTGGTTGTTGAGAGAGATATTTAATGAGAAAGGTTCTTGTAATGTTACTAATAATCCAAAATCTAAAAGGTACAAATATGAACATTAGTCCCACTCTCAAAAGTTTGAAATATTTTCAAGAGGTCGGAATAAAATCTTCATTATAATGGCTAATTGAGCGCAATACCAATTACTACTAGTTAGTTGTTTTCACACAGGTATCCTTATAACTTTTTAAGCATTAGTACTTCATTCAGGCATAAAAAATAGATGATTAATGTACCAGAAACTGGACGGACACTTGTGCCTACCCAGTGGAGGACCCGGATACGACCACCCATGTGAGTCTAGAGTATCGCACGAGCTGACGAGTGCAACGGGAAGGACTATAGGTGTATAGACCTGGGGGTGAGTCCCCGGATACGCAATCTTAGCAGGAAAGCACGGACTATACACTGAACAATTACAATTACAATTACAATAGTAAAGCACCCATTGTGTGACAATTAAATTAAAGGCATAAAAGGCATTAATTTGAACACTCTACTGATTCAGGTCAGACAACTATTGTCTATATCCATTACATATTGAGTATGACCCAAATCACGTTGATGGGTTTTTCTCATTAACATGGGTGCTCGTTCGGGGCACTGATAGCCTCTTAGTTGAGAGTGGAGAAGGCTAAAAGTCGATGCACACTTCATTGTATGTAGAGAAAAGAAAACAGGGACCCCCCACATCTTTTTAAGTCCGTTCCAATAACCTTGCCTGCCCCCCAAAGAATTGGTGAAGGTGAATCCGTCGTTTTTTATTAACCACCCACCAATCAGCAAAAAATCTGCTTGATTCGAATCCTTCTCAGTCGCCGATTGATTCTAACCTTTCGTCAACCTTTCGTTGGTTGTACGTTTTGGTCAGGTTCTGTACATGGTCTGAGACTGTAGTCTCTCAGTGATGTATTGTAATGCAGTAAGTTTCCAAAAAATATGTGAAGCTTTAAATGCTAGGACAAGATTTTGTTACCATGTCCTGCCGTCATAGGAAAATCAAATTCTCATACATTCTTCTCTTTTCAGAGAGCGAGTAATAACAAGCACCATAAGCCATATGAGGCTAGGAATTAAGTATGTATTAACTGTTTGAAGGGGAATGGAGCATCATTTAACGTTCATTGACTAGATGTTCCGAACGGCTATTTTTAAATAAATATTTGTTCTGTACACCAAACAGAGCATTCTGTTTAATTATTCTCTCCGCTTGTTTATTTCCCTTTTCCTATGATATCTACTAAAGTCGGCGTGGATTCCCTGTGCTTTCTTAAGGTTGATACCACATCCTCTCTATCTCCAACGGTTGCATGGACGTGAGCAGGTGAGCGATCGAACATTTGTATTATGCGATACAAATGTTCATCTTTACGTTATACCTGCATGAATGCGTTGCCCCTGAACGCAATTTGAATACACTGAACGAGAATAATTTGACTCAGTGAATGCAATAAGCTGGAATGATCATAGCAGAAATACGGCTTAATATAACGCTTACTGTTTATATATTGCCTTTGATTATTTAACATAATGTTAGATCATTATTTGAAATGTTAAATCATGTTTTAGGCATGATATGAAAAAAATGAGTGTGATTCAATCAATCTTGCTCAGCTGAATCAAACTGGATGCAATCGTTACTGATTCAGCAGGTAAAAAATAGGCACTGAGAAATCGTCCACTCTGCTACAGTCCGATTCATTCAGTATACGATCAGCTGCCAGTTTTGCTCAATTCTTTTTTCTACGAATAGAATGAAAGCAGAATAGTAATGAATAGAATTGGAATTACTCACACGTGGCCCCCCACTTATAAACTTTATCCGTCTGAGGGAAAAATGAAAAAAAGAAAACCGATTTTTCCCATGCTTGACATTAATTGCTATGTTTGTATTCTCCGTACACCTGGAGTAAAGATTATGATGTACACCGTGTCCAATATATTCTCATACACTTTTTCCTTGCATTGGTGTCGTGCAACTACTCAACATGCTTCACGTATGTGTTGGTGTAGTTTTGCACTATGTTTTTACAATCGCTTTTAGGTTATGTCCGATTGTTCTCATTCGGTGTTTATCTTTTACCAGCGATGAAGGAGTTTCGTGCTGTGGTGATAAAAAGTTTTTGAAAGGTGAGCGCCCGGGCGCTATTTTCAGAAATTTGAAAAATCTCGGAGTAAAGCGGGATTTTGTGTACCGAACCATCCGAAGGTACCGTGACACCTGCTCGTTGGATGACCGGAAGAAATCCGGTCGTACTCGTACGGTGTGGACTGCACGAGTTGTTAAAGTGGCCAGGGAACGGTTTAGACGAAAATCACAGCGCTTTGTACGTAAAATGGCCGCAGATCCGAATGTCTGGAGATCGTCTATGCACAATATACTGCAAAATGACCTCGAATTCCAAGCTTTCAAGTAACGTAAGGTTCACAGAGTTTCGGAACCTTCCAAGCAAAAACGACTCGAAAGAGCAAGTCTGCTTTTGTCGGGGCACGGCGAGGAAGAATTTATCTTTTCCGACAAAAAGTTATTCGTCTTGCAACAATCCCACAATGTCCAGAACGACAGATTGTGGGCTCTCTCCTCGAGAACTGTTCCAGAGAGTGATAGGGATATTCCACGGTTGCAAAGTGCTTCGTCAGTGATGGTTTGGGGAGGAATTTGCAAGCGAGGCAACTGGTTTTCATCGAAAAAGGCGTTTAAGTGAATGCCGTATATTATAAAACGGAAGTTTTGGAGAAAGTTGTCAAGCCATATGTACAAGAGGTATTTGGAGATGATCACTATGTGTTTCAGCAGGACAGAGCGCCATCGCATACTGCAAATCTCGTTCAGGGCTGGTTCCGAGAAAATTTGACCGACTTTTTGGACAAGAATGAATGGCCTCCTAGTTCACCAGATCTGAATCCCTTGGATTATTTCGTATGGCCATACATGCTGGCAAAGGTAAATGACCACAGGACGTCTAATATGAACCAATTCAAAACCAGCAAATCAAATGAATTTGGGACGAAATGCCGTTGAAAGTCGTGCGTACCGGTTTCGAAAAACGTCTGGAGCTGGCCAAGAAGGTTAAAGGCGGTGTTATTCCAAAACATATGCTGTAGTTGATCAGTATTATATTGCAATATAATGGGTAAAGTTATCAATAAAATCCGGATTATTGATTTGAAATAAATAGAGTTTTATTTTGTATGAGAATATATTGGACACGGTGTAGAAGGAAATGTTCGCTCATCACCATGAAACCCCAAGAGTGGACAGCAATGTTTGCTAGAATGAAAGATGCGAAGAGAGAAAGTGTTGATATTTCCGTCAGTTTACGGTTGTGAAAATTGAATAGAAGTATTGAAAATTGATCGAAGGGCTTGGAATTGATAGTTTTTCAATACACTTTCATAGATTTCGGTGTCAGAAATAGCATATCGAGTATATATGTGATATAAGTATAGTAAACTGGATGTTTATTTTAAACAAATTGATCGGTAAAAATCTGCCTTGCTTATTAATCATGCTATGATGAGTAATTTAAAAATCGATTAATAGCATAAAAAACGGATCTCTCAAGCTACGATTTAAAATAGCCCGTTTCTCATTTCGATGCAATATCGCACTGGATCTCGGCAGGCATCAGCACGTACACGTTCACGAGCTTCTCAGCCACCCAAAATGTCTTTACCATATTGCTTAATATTCGTATTTTTTTTCTCATTTTATTCAGGCGCTTTTATTTTTTGCCTCAAGCCAAACGGCAAAACCGACATCAATCTGGCGCGTGACATCGTGCCATCGGATGGCACATCCAAAATCCCGGCGAACGCAAATAAGCCTTCCAACTGGGATTTTCTTTCTTTCTTACTTTCCTGGAAACAGACAAGGATCACATTCCACCGCATCAGCTGTAGGTGGTGGTTCTGGTGGTTGCTGCAGTGGGATGTCGCATCCCGCTCATCATTTTGTTTGTGATTAAAAATTAACAGCATATTCCCACCGTTGAATTCCCGCATCGTAGGAAGACAAGAAGGATAAACTTTCATCAGTAACGCAACCTAACGTCTCATACCTTCCGGATGCGGTGTTGAATAGTAAAGGGAAAATTTTCCCTTTGAGAATCCACATGTAGGCAATTTAAATGTACCCGCATGATCGCCACAGCACTCAGAAAAAGTCTCCGGGAGTGTAATTAAATTTGCTCCTAAGAAACTTTGTGAGACGTTCAACCCGGGGTGGCCTTTCGTAGATTGAAATTAAAACATTTTTTTCTTGTGTTGGTTATCTGTAGCGTTTTGATTTTTCAATCTTAACTTTTACTATAAAATTATGAAATTGATAAACCTGAACTTAAATTTACATAAATTGTGCAGACATTTTTATAACCCTGGGCAAACTCATGCACATTCCGGAACTTATCTGAGGCAACATAAAGGTTTGCCTAAGCCGAGCAATCAACTTAAGGAAAGGGTCAACACGCAGCATCAAGAATGGAAATTTTAGAGTTGCGTAAATTTTCAGAAGTTCTCAAATTGTCAAATTATAATGTTGAATTATAATTCAATATGAAATAATGGATTCATGGCCACATTCTACTGCGGGATCTAAAAAGGATTGCGTTAAGATCTATGTTCTTTCATGCTTAGTACGAACAGCATTTTACCTTCATTTTCGGAACAAATTCCAATAGAAAATCGATTCTTATCAATTATCGATTTCTATCTATCGGTCTTTGCGTCCAATGATTAATAAATCTTGAATTATGTATGATGATGTATGATAAAGGGCGATACGGTCAAAATTTGGTCAATATCAACTTGACGTATTTCTTTCAATTTTGCATTTAAAAAACCTGAACACCCCTCATTTTGAAGGTGTGTGTGTGTAGAATGTTGCTCTTATTTTGATTTTGGAATTCACTCTTCAGTTGTCAAAATGCCGTCCAAGCAAGAAGAGCGCGTATCAAAATTTTGCTCGCGCATCGCGAAAATCCGAGCTACTCGCACGCAAAGTTGGCAAAATCGCTAAAAGTTGCCAAATCAACCGTTACAAATGTAATTAAAGTGTTTGGGGAACGTTTGTCGACAGCCAGGAAGTCTGGATCGGGGGGAAATCGAAAACCGGAAGCCGCTGAGACGACAAAGAGAGTTGCCGGTAGTTTCAAGCGAAACCCTAACCTATCTCTCCGAGATGCCGCAAATAAGCTGGGTGTATCGTCTACAACCGTGCATCGAGCCAAAAAACGAGCCGGACTATCGACTTACAAGAAGGTAGTGACTCCAAATCGCGATGATAAACAAAATACGACGGCCAAAGCGCGATCCCGGAGGCCGTACACGACGATGCTGACGAAGTTTGACTGCGTGGTAATGGACGACGAAACCTACGTCAAAGCCGACTACAAGCAGCTTCCGGGACAGGAGTTTTATACGGCAAAAGGAAGGGGAAAGGTAGCAGATATTTTCAAGCACACGAAACTGTCAAAGTTCGCAAAGAAATATCTGGTTTGGCAAGCCATCTGTACCTGTGGCTTGAAAAGCAGCATTTTCATAGCTTCCGGGACTGTCAACCAAGAAATTTACGTGAAAGAGTGTTTGAATAAACGTCTGCTGCCTTTCCTGAAGAAACACGGTTGTTCCTTACTGTTTTGGCCGGATTTGGCATCTTGCCATTACGGTAAAAAGGCCATGGAGTGGTACGCCGCCAACAACGTGCAGGTGGTTCCCAAGGACAAGAACCCTCCCAACACGCCAGAGCTCCGCCCAATTGAGAAATACTGGGCTATTGTCAAGCGGAACCTAAAGAAGACCAAAAAATCTGCAAAGGACGAGCAGCAGTTCAAGGCAAACTGGCTTTCTGCGGCGAAGAAGGTGGATAAGGTGGCTGTACAAAATCTGATGGCAGGGGTCAAGCGTAAGGCCCGGCAATTCGGATTTGGAAAAGCGGAAGCCTAACTGAATATTTTTCCTGAATTTTATACTAATTGAACTTGAAAAAGAAATTTAATTTGATTTTTTAAATAAACGATTTCACCGATTTACACGCGTTTTCCCTTGACCAAATTTTGACCGTATCACCCTTTATGTACTACCATCCATTGTAGCACGGAAACTAATTCCGACAGCAATGGGCTCTCCTCTCTGTTAGACTTGATCAAGATTTAATAACCAGTGATTATTTTAATCATGCCATTGTATGAAAGGCCAAGAACGGGTTGGGTAGATCGATAGGCAACCTCACTTATACGTTTCCGCAGAGATATAAAAACTCTCAATCCAGCAACAAGATTGAACAATTGGTCATAAGAACGAGCTATCTAACATGAGGATGCCCCAATGGGCGGAGAAAAGAGCTTGCCCTCTAATCACAAACTGTTAGCAATGGAGAGTTGACATTCCCACTCTCCCCATCCAGAGTGCTTCAATCGGGTGCCCTGGTGATCCCTCCCGTGCCCATGAAATACTAATATAATAGTGTATATATTTATGTAAATAAAAAGTACTACAAGCGTTCGTATCTATTTTTTATGATCTTCATTTGCCCGAGCAAAGGATTATACCAAATTGAAAATAAGTTCTAATACCAGGCTATCAGATTTTGATCACTGAATATGTTATCATTGAGGCTGAATAAACAGCCAAATCAACAGAATGAATAACAAAAAATACTCGTTGAATATCATAATAATAACTTATTTTGTTATCACTGCGAACAACTTGATAACAAATCCTGTATTGTAAGAAAATTTATTGAAATAGTTTCAAATTTTGTTATCAATTTGAAATCAAATTGACTAGAAGCAAAATTTCTTGTTCAAATATGCTGGAAATATTTATTATTTTACAATTCAACTTATAACGTTCATAAAAAATAGTGTGTTCAAAATGATAACATATGATAACAAAATTTGCCAATGGTGATAACCAAATTTGTTATGCGGTAACAGCGGAAATCAAAACTATAACTGGGATAACAGAACTTGTTACTCTTATGATATCAGCTTGTTATTTTCCTTTGCTAAGGTGGTTGATCCTGAAATGCAAGAAATGTTGTAAGGTGTTAAAGTGTAGAGTTTTGTGGTTCCAGGGCTAAGCACATTTTCGTTCGTTTTCATCTGTAGCAGAAGTTCACCAAAATCTTGATTTTCCTAAAAAAGTTTGTTAGACCTGTTGAAATTTTACAAAACTAACATTCATACATTTTAAATAACTGTTGCTATGGTCAATATTTGCTGCTTGATGCTGAATTTATTGCAGCAATCCGCTTTTATTTTTGCTGTCCTAATAGTTATTGCTCCCGAGTTAGGAAAGCAAGGAATATTTAAGTGAAAAAATGGACATATGGACATTAAAGTTAATAAGTAATATTAAATCATCTCTGAAGTAAAATCAATAAAACAATATTATCAAATGTAATGATAGTTATGATAAAGTAATGACAAATATTAAACTGTAAAATCAGACCCTAACCAAATGGCACACAGCGCTGCATGAATCAGATCAGGTCAGATTTGGTAAAATGTTCATTAGCAAACTGGAAATGAAAAACACATTCAATAATGAGTGCAAATGCCTACCACCGATTTTGTTACAGCTTCTTGTCTTCAAGGCACTAGATACTTCTAAATCATACGAAGAGAAGAAAGGATCATCATGATAACTGGACATATAAGACATAATAATTAAAAGTATATATACGTAAGGTAAAACTTATGAATATATTTTTATGTTATTATATAAATCACGAAAACACAAGTGATGATATAAATTGTAATGATGATGATAAAAATGAATGGTAATGGTTATGAATAACAAATGTCATAAGATAATATACATATATACAGTGGAAGCATATTACAATATGAACTAATTATTATATGTGTGCTGTTTTGTTGCAATTGTAGAGAAACCTGCGCATCAATTATGAACCAGAATATTTAGACAATGTATGAAAGTCATGAGAAAGAATATTAATTTTAAATTTTAAATTATTTCACAATATCTGATGACCTAAGGCATGGATGATCCCAAGGCGCACTGGAACTACGAACCTAATGTAAATAGTAAAATTCTCAACGTGACCTCCAGGCTCACGATCCTCTGGAGCAGGTGGAAAAACTACTTGATGTGATATTTCCACAATGGGTCTTGACCAAGAATCCCTACTGAGCTTTTGCGGCACGACAAGGAGCCAGTTCAGTGCAAGGTCTAATAAAAAAACATAATAAAAAACAAATCTTACGTCATAAAACTCATAGACTACTACAAGCTGTGTTGACATCTCCCATGTTGCCTAAATCTATGAACAATTAAGACCTTTTATTATTAGGTGATGGACCGTCTGAATTTAAACGTTGTACCAAAGACCGCCAACCCTCCCAACGACCCCCAGCTGCGACCGATGGAAAAATTTTGTGTGAACCTCAAACGAAGGATCTACTCCAATAATTTCGTGGCCACAAAGGAGGAGTAGCTGATTGCCAAGACCATGAAAGCACTGATGAATATACCGATATCCATCTCTTCATCGGCCATGGCTTAGGTTCCAGCCAACTGCCGTTAGGCCACCCGGCAGCGCAGAGAAGCATTTCTGTAGAAAGCGTAATAAACGAAAATGATTTGGAAAGTTGCTATCTTTTGTATTTTTTGTTCATCGCAATCGGAAATTAGTTTATTTGCAAAAAGCATGCTCAAATCAAAAACAGACAACTGTGTGAAATCAACTCAAAAACGACGACAAACTACTTTTTAAAACATCATTTATGTTAAAATCTAGCAGATTTTATCATCAAGAGAAAAAAAACAATTTTACTTGAAGTATTGCTTTAACAAGTAAATCTGCTATGTATTACAAGCTATGCGTCAAACAAACCCATCGTCCCGATCTAACCTTCTCCTTGAATCCCTCTGGCATCGCTTGTGACACGTTCCTTGCCAGCAAATAGCTCCCAGTTTCAAAGACCAGGCGAGGCCGTCTTCTTAAGTAGGATTACATTAGGAATTAATTAAAAGATTTGCCACGGTCAGAGCTGAGATTTCCCGTCTATTACTGCCGGTGCCTCCCTTGTTGCTGTGGAGCATTCGCTTCAGACAAGATGTTTCCACCCCAGCGACCCAGAGGACACTTTTTGCTGTCACTTGCTGTTACAGCTTCGTTCTCACGCCACTTACTTGGGGTCTTGTCTGCATCGATTGGCCTTGTTTATTTTTTTGTCTCTTCCGTTAAAACCCGCGTTGACCCCCTAGTATGTGGAATCCGGATCCGGATCCAGAGAGACGTTGAAAATTAAACAGCAAGCAGTTGACATTGATCGCAAGCGAAACGTTTTCTAATCTCCCCAAAGCTAAGATATCTTTTTTTTTCTTAGAGCTGTCACACGCGCTAAGACATTGTAGAGAAAAAAACGTTGCTGTATTATATTCCAGAAACAGGACCCCTCCGGCTTAGAAAGTTGCAACAGAGGCCAAGGAACAATCTCGCTCTCTTATACTCCAGTGATTGCCCGGCCTCATTGCACTTTGAATCAGGATTACATTGTTCGCCCCGAAGTCAGTTGCCGTGGAAATTTGATCCATCCAATGAAAAATGCTCCCCATCGCGCTTTTCCTCTAACAGCAGTCAGCCGCCAGCAATTTTCCATTTATTTAATGGTCATGGCAGAAGAAAAAGGTCGCAGCTGAAGACTGATACCAGGTTTTAAATTTAAACAGGCTATTATTTTTGATTTCTTAGTGATCGTTTACCTACGTACATTGGGAAACATAACAAACAACCTGAGGAGAAATGACTACAGTAAAGTGGGCTTCTGATTGACGTATGCTTATTTTTTAGGAGCTGTTATCTTGCAGATTTTATAGCAGCTTCTAACGAATGATTATATCTTAATATTTCCCTCTCATTGGGGCGTAGCTCACAGGAAAAGTCACCATTAATAAATACTGTTATAAAACGGACACTGTGAGAGCTCCTAATACACGGTGGGTGGTATTATATTATCAACCCATCTTGATTTCTCGAATTTCCAGACTTCCAGCCAATTTAGCTAAATGGAAATAACAAGCTTACCATAACTTCATACCAATAATCACATGTATTGAAAACCGGGCCATCGAGTAATTGGACAATATCCACCATGCATTTCGAGTTGCGGCTGTACTTGAAACAATAGTTTTAGGAAACAGATGGAAAGGAATAAATATTGTTGATTTGGTTTTGAATATAAAAAGGCATATGGACCGGATTTCATCCCCCGGCTGCTTGAAACCCAGATAATACGGGCCTTACGGACATGGTGTCTAGAAAAATTATTAACTTTTTCAGAGGTTTTTTTTTAAACCGTTTATTTGTACAGGCTCAATCGAATAAACTTTACAGAGCCAAGTTTTCATATTTATATACATCAGTTATCTTAAAACTAAAGTTAGGAGGATATAACCGATTACTCGCGGCCGTCTCGAGGTTAATAGGAATAAAAATTTAATGTATGGGAAGATGGGCGGGAATTTTAAGTATAGTTTACATAACACATTTATTTTAAATTCTAAATTGTCAAAAAAATAACTTATAACTATACATCTTTTGGTTTACTTTTGACTTGCACATTTTTGAAAAAGAAAAAAAAAACTCACAACCACAGATAAAAAGAAACTAATAGTATACAGTAGTCAAAAACACATAAATTAGTTTCATAAACTCCAGATCACGTACAGCCAAGATATCTCGAACCGGTACTTTGGGTTGTCTACCTCGAGCCCGAAGGGAATCATAAAGCTCAGATCTGACTCCACGATGCTCAGCACATGACCAATTTATGTGATCTGCGTCCTGGTAACCTTGTCCACATTCACAGAGATTATTCAGAGGTTTATTGAAGGATATTTTTTGATTGTGAATTAACTGAGATTTTCTTATATATAATTGGTCATGGATCAGAGAGCAACTGTCATTTGAGCAAATAGATACGATGGTTGAATCGGCAGCAGGGTGCGTTTTAATAAACGATACGTTACGTACGCTGAGAGAAAGGACCGGTATGTGAAATTGTTTATTAGCTTTTTTTCAGATTGTTCTCATTTTATTAAGATTTAAGAAGTTGTATTAAACAAAAAATTAAATATTGGTGGTGGAATCGGCATACTTTTGGGGACACTGACAAAGTGTGACGGTGTTTTTTTTTCAAAGAGAAGACAAGATAATCTTTTTATCGACGCTTAAGTGCCTATTTGAACCGATTTAGACGCTTATAAACTTATTTGGACAGAATTAGACAAACAGTAAGGATGCTGTAAGGACCACTCAATAAAACACCAAGTATTCGTTATGTATGCAAACATATTAGATGGAGAATGAAATTATCTTTACTAATCCAGACTCTCAAAAAAATAAAGATACGTTAACTTGGACAACAGAACACTAACATGAATTACAAATTAAAGGGGGCAACCTCGGCGTAGGGGTTAGCATCCACACCTCTCACGCCGAAGTCACTAGTTCCAATCTTGACTCCGGACAAGTTACGAAAATATTCAAAAGGTATTTGCGTGACTACGTCGGGAGAAAAAAAAAACTACGTCGGGCTGAAAATCTCGGTAATCGAGGAACTAAAAAAGAAATATAAATATATATAAAATGAAAACATAACGGCTGTTGATTGAATAATTTAACGCTATGTCTTGTGAACAACTTGATCAAATCCCGCTTTCAAATATTGAATTGGGGGATTTTTTTATTATTATCGTATATATTTGGGCCAAAGTTTCTCAGCTTTGTCCACGCGTAAGGTTCAAGGATGACCCGTAACGCTGGTAGATCACCTTTTCGTGGTGCGTTACGAGGTATCAGATCTTCCACCAAACCCTAGTCTAAATCAATTCAAACTAGGGAACACATTTGTTTTTGAAGTCAAAGGAGCATATATTAGTCCTTATCCTTATTTTCCATTTGATGTTTTATAGTTTGAATTGGTTATGACTAGGGTTCTGGTGCATGGTCAGTATCGGAGTCATTGTTTGTCTTCTTTGCAATGAACCTGGATTAGACTGATAAAGAGGCGCGCCTTTGAAGAGTGCTCTCACTCCTCGAAGGGCTTAAAAAGCGGAGACTTTCAATAAAACACGAATCATTGCCAACAAAACAAACAATGACAACTGTAACAACACATCATTTCTCAATAGTGAAGAAGTAACTCGACATGCACTATACAAAGGATACGAGATATACTACAATTGATCAAATTACTGGTAACGGTGGTTTATATCCCAAACAGAGGAAAAATAAGGTTCATGGATACATGAAAAAAATGCTATATTAAAAAATTCAGGGTTGCCAGTTTTCCTGACAAACGCCAATTGAAGTTTACCGATTTTCTTGAATGTTACTTATTTCAAAAATTCACAACCCAAGAACGACTCATTATAGAACAATTTGTTTTCTTCACTTTTATGAAATTTTCTCAAGAATTTGGAAAAAATGAAATCTTAAAAAAAATTCGTCCTGTTCCTGAGTCATGGATAGTTTTGAAAAAATATTTTCTTGTTTATTAATTCATAAGCTTACATTAGTGAAATTTTGGCGATGGGCTTTTTTTTTGTTTTTGAGTAATGCTCGAAAATCTATGGGCCCATCACCCGTCATAACATTTGCATTTAAAAAAAATGACAAAAATTGCCGATTTTTCATGGGTAAACCCGCACTGACGATACTACCCATGCAGTATCAATCATAGTAACCCATGAGTCAGCAGACAAAATTTGACAGCTCTATCCGTTGAACTCTAACCGTGCTGGCAAAAACAGTGAAGCAAATCCGTTCAAAAGTGTGCGGGTTCTTTGTGGATGCCGGATAATCCCGTTCCGGCATCTACAACATCTTGGCTTTATTGGACAACAATCAGAGCATCGAAAGAAAGCCCGGTTCCGGACGGCCGACGACTCTGAGCGTCAAGAAGCTCCAAAGGATGCTGAAGAGGAAGACCGAGGGAAAAGTGGCTATATTGCTCCGTGCGCTTGGCCGGGAGGTCGGTTCAACCAGCCAAACAGTGGAAAAGTACCTGTCAAACATGAACATACATGTCAGGAAGCGTAAGTCACGTCCACTGGTTTTGGAGCTGAGGGCAATGATGCAGCGGCAGCGGCTGAATAAGATGGTCAACTCGATTTTCCCGGCGAATCGCGACGTGGCGGTGGTGATGGACGACGAGACCTATCTCACCCTGGATGGCAACGACTGGCAGGGCACTTCATATTTTATTTCCCCCACGAAGGAAGTGAGCTCCAACGTGAAGTTCATTTCACACACCAAGTTCCCCAAGAAGGTGCTGCTGTGGCTGACAATCAGCGAGAAGGGGATGTCAAAGCCGCTCTTCTTTCGTTCCGGACTGGCCGTGAAAGGGGAAATTTATAATACGAAATGCCTGCCGGAAGTTGCGTCGTTCATCAAGAAATACCATAAGGGCAAAGGCGCGGTGTTCTGGCCGGATCTGGCGTTGGCCCACTACTCAAAGCGATCGTTGGAGGAGATGGGGCGGCTGAATATCGATGTGGTACCCAAGTCAACGAACCCGCCCAACGTCCCCCAGCTTCGTCTCATCGAGAATTTTTGGGCCAACCTGAAGCGTAAGATCTACTCCAACAATGTTCTCGCGAAAACTGAGGAGGAATGGATAGATAAAACGATGAAAGTACTCAAAAACATGCCTACACGCATGTTTTCGTCCGCCATGGCGAATGTTCTTGTTAACTGCCGGAAAGCCGCTCGCAAGGGCGTAGAATTTTTTGCCAGTAAGCTTAAATAATTACCTTCCATGGGAAATTTATAAAAAGCAATTATCTGTCTTAGCTATTTTTTATCACCATCCGAAAAAAAGTCATTTTTTTTTATGCAAACGTTACAAAAATGAAAAAGTTTCTAAAACTGTCTGTTCGATCTCAAACAGCACAAAGCGTGCTTGCTGTTGTGTGGATAGCACCAAACGCGCGTTCCCCCAGGAGCGTGTATTGTTTCTACCCTTCGAGAGCGGCTAGCATGCAAACAGTCTGATGCTATTATTGTAGCTAAAGTGGGCAGCGTGGAACATCACTATCGGCGCGCCGTATCTATGCACACCATTGTAACAATGCGGTGCGCACGGCACTATTCATCCTTACTTCGTGTCCCCTGTAAAAGGGATACATCGTTTCATGTAGGTTACTGGTGTTCTAGTTGTGTTATCGTCTTGTACCCACCGAGCTGGTACGCTGCCTCTTGGTGGCAATAAATTATCATCGACAAAGTGGTCTATTTCATTCGTTTGTCATCGTCGTGTCTCGTAAAAAGTTACAACGTACGGCCTGGTCGAACCCTGGACAAAACACTGTCGTCTTCTTATTTGCTCGTATGTTTCTCAGATGGTTGCTCGGTTTGTTTCCCATTCGATTGGTTGCCGCTAGGTAGCTCAATCAATTAGTTCGTTTTTTAAGGCTCAACTGCAAATCCTTTAAAGAGCCGATGGTTAATTAATTTGTTTTTTAACAAAAGCTAACGGCGCATTATTGCTTCTACGTGCTTGATTATCAGAGGTTTACGTTGTTATGAGCCCTCGTGTCTTTGGTGTGGGAGGGAGGAGGGAGGGGTGTGGCAATGTGGTGTGGGGCAGCATGTGCCCCCATATTGGAATGGAACGCTACATCCAATCCAATTTTAATAATATATTATATTCAAATGTGTTTCCTTCATAGCGATTATACTCCTACTTGTCCGACGTTTGGAGGCGCCTATGGTCAAAATAAATAAAAACATACGTGTTGTTAATTTTATCATAATTATTTAGTTATTTCTACATCGAGGAAATAACACTTTATTCTTTTGATTTCTGATTATTTACTAGTTTCACAACAATTTCTTATGTCGTGAACTTCGTGTTGGATTCATACTGTTGGAAGATTTCTGTTCCATTGTTTTATCGAGATGGAAGTATAAAATATATTCTAGATTTTTTGAATTCATCAGAAAATTAATTTATATAAATGCTTTGTTCGTCCTTGGAAAAAACGCATGATATTTTTGTGTCCCTGGAATTGGAACGAGATTATTTAATCTTGCTAGTAAAATGTTTTCAGCGTCTGTGTAGTCTTCAATCTTCGTTTGCATATTTAAATTGCCAGTCTTTTTAAAACTGTTGTTTCACTTATTCTGATGTCGCCCAGTCATAAAAATGTTTAACGCTATTTATTTCTGCAGTCTTTCTAAGACATGCGTCCTTAGCCATTCGTTTTATGATGCTGCTATAACATCACATGGACCTTTCCCGTGAGACGTTGGAAAAAAGGGTCATCCTGCTAAAACTTTATCAATCAAAGAATTATAAATATTGCTAGCGATGCAAGCAACAGGCGCATTTGAAAGTTTTAACGATTTCCATTGGGTAATTTTATAAAAATTGTATCTTTCAACCCTGGAGATGGCCGAATGATGTCGTCTCTGAAATAAAAGCTGTTAACCTTTTCTTGAACATCTGAACTGACGGTCGCCTAGTTTTTGACGTTGACAAAGGTTGAATTCCCAAATCGTGCTTTTTCTACTCAGTAAGCATATGTTGAGTAGCTTCTTCAAAGTAAGATTTTATTCTTACATATGACCAGTTTCTTGGCAATAGTCTAACTTCAACTTTTTTCTCACTAGTATTTGTAAACCAAAAGCGACATTTCGTACATAATTTTATTTTATTCATCACCCAATCCATGCGTCTGAAACGTAGCTTATCTAAATCACTCTGAGTAATTGAACGCAAATGAGCGCGTTGAGCTTCGTAGTATTTAAGCTTCTCCATGATCGATGGTGATGTAGTGTCCTTGGAAAACTTTTCGATGTAGCAATGCGCTGTACTCCTAAAGTATGATGAAGCCTATTCTTCGAAATCGTTTCTCGCACGGATGAACCACTTGCTGATATTCGAGGTGAACAAATGATTGGTTTGTTTGCAAACGCTCTTATATAGAAATTTGATTTGTATCTATGCTTTATTAAACTCTCTACCTAGCAGCTACCTTCACAGAAAAAAAAATGAATTTTAACAGGCGCGTGAAATTTCCTTTCGTTTAATTGCTAGCCAAAGCAAGTGTAAACAACGTAATTGTTTGCAATCTTTCATAACCCAGGTAACAATTTAAGTTTTATTCTAGCCGTATAGCATTCCTCCCGGCTATGTTGATAAAACTACATTCAAAACTGTTTTGTCTACCAACACCTCCTCTATGCTTCTTTAAAGCCAAAATTTGTACAATGTGGCCCACTCTATAAACGGTTGTGAAGACAATTTAATAAAACCTTTATAAGACCATAAAGATTTTGAAATTATTCTAGTGATAGATGCTATGACCACTTGAGAACCTTCATAAAACCTATAGGCTACCATGAAAACCAGCACGCGGCCAAATAGCCACAGCTGTCAAACTTAACTGTGATATCGTGGTTGGTTTTTATTGTTCTGCTTTGTTCGATTCTCTGCTCTTCTGATTCATTTAGCAGTAAATAATATCTGAGAAAAAAAGTATGCGGGAAATTTTGTTTCATTGCAAAATATCCAAAACAAATTCAGTTTTTTACAGCGCAGCATGCTCCAAATCAGATGCGCATTGAATTTTATTGTGAATATTGGCACGATAAGAGCCGAAAATTAATGCGCCTTGGAGATTATGCGCGTTTACAACAACAAACACAAAATAAAAACAAATATATTCGATAAATTAAACATGACTTTCTTGAAAATTGATGAAATTCAAAAAAGTTGTCTAAAAGAATGTAGAAATTGGTTCCGATATACAGTTCATTTGCATTACATTAAAAATTTGGTGCATTTATTTCTCCACATTTCTATTATTTTTAATATTTCAATATGGCGATTGGAAAAAAAATCACAATTCTGCCATAAAGCAAAGTTATCTTCGCAATGACTACTTTAAAACTATTTTGTTCTTTGGTGGCTTTCCTCAATGCCAATTTGCCGCCTCATGCATTTACTGGAGGCAAAATGGTTTTAAAATGCTTTTTCAACTGACCATAATAAGAGAATATGAATGAGTCCTAAAACGGCATTTCAAAACAGCATATTATGAGTTCATAAAGTCGAAATAAAATCTTTGATAGGAGTAAAAGGTATTTGAGAAAACGAGGTCTTAAGATCGTTTTAAACAAGTTGTGTAGGTTCTCATAAACCTGACTAAAATATGAAACCTATTGACACCTCTTAGTGTCATAATAAAACCAAATTGATTTCTAGTGGCTTTGATAAAACCTTGATAAAACTTAATAAAGCTGGATGGTTTTGGCAATGTTACTTGGGAAGCCATGCAACTTTTTTTGCAATCTTCCTTACAACAGACCTGATTCCAGTGATATCTGGCTTAAATGTTCATGAAAGATCCCATTAATTCATGCCAAATTTAGCATTCCCTTTATGTGCATTAGATATCGCAGAAAAAAAATTGTGTCTTTCAAACTGTGTTGAACAAAATAAAAAATCAGATACTCAACTTTAAAGCATACAATAGGTTTCCATAAGCAAATTGAAAGACGACACTTTTCAGATTTTTTTATTATTTTTGTATGAAAACGAGTGACGGGCACATAGTTTTTCGAGCATTACTCAAAAAAAAAAAATGCCCTTCACCGAAATCTAACCAATGAAAGTTTATGAGTTAATGAACAAGAAAATATGTTTTTCAATTTTTTTCATGATACATAAGATGGTTTTTCGGCCTTTTCGAAAAAAAAAATCCTTCATTGAGGAATAGTTGGTAGGAAATATTTTTTAAATTATATTTTTTCTAAATCCGTGAGAAAATTTCATTATAGTACAGAAAAAAATTGTCCTACAATGAATTGTTCTTGAGTTTTGAATTTTTAAAGTTAGTGTTGTTCGGAAAAATCGAAAAACTTCAAGTGGCGTGTTCTAGGAAACTGGCAGCCAAGAATTTTTCACTATTGTTTTTCGTTCATTTATCCATGAAACCTACACGTGGCAAAGTTTCGTAACAATCTGAGACCGTTCGGCCAGATCTATACGATAATTAAAACATCATCATTATGGAAAATATATTACGCATTTAAAAAAAACTTATCGTTATTGTTGAAAAAAGTCAAACAACTCAGGAAAATTCCTTTTTTGCAGTAAAGCTTGATCCACTTGGTATTTGACGGCACAAAATGAGACATTTCTTAACCAAAAAAGTACATAAAAAAGTGATTAGGGTTTCATTCCACTGGGAATCTCTAAAACATCAAAGTAAAAAGGAATGAAAAATTATTCATCAGCATCTCGCATAAATTCTAGGAATTTTCGCTCAATCCTACCAATTATTTTTGCACAGTAGAGTTTTCAACTTGGTGTGCCATCTTTTTCCTACAGGTTTTTTTTTATTGTTTCACATTTCTTCAGTATGTTTTTGATAATTTCCTAATATTTTTCGATGTGACAAAAACTTGGACAATTTGGTGGATTGAGAGTTTTTTTTTTTTAAATATTGTCAATATCATTCTGCTTATACCATTCCATGACATCCCGGCTGTTGAAGCAACTGGCTGAGTAAGATCGGAACTTCACCGGACCGTGGTGCGATTGAAGTCATGCCAAAATTCGCTGCTGAAGGGATCGCTTCACTTGACTGTAGATCGGAAGGTTGGAAGCGGAACAAATCGAAGAGTATGCTCCCGACAAATGAACAAGAAGGTGGTAGCCATAATTGAGAAAAATCCCAATCTTTCTGTAAAAAATGTGGCTCGCAAAGTTGGAATTCAAAATCATACGTACACAAAGTGACGCAAAGGCAAGGACTGAAGGAGTACAAAGTGAAAAAGGTGCCCAACCGTGATGATAAGCTAAATTTCAGTGCAAAAAGTTGTGGTAAGGAGCTTTACACCATTTTTTGCATACATTTTCTCGTATCATAATGGACGACGAAACATACGTACTGGAAGACTTTAAACTGCTTCCGGGTCTAGTTTTTTATACCGCAATGCAAAGGAACGCCGTTGCCGAGCATTTTCGGAGATAGAAGGTGTCCAAATTCCCGAAAAAGTATTTGATTTGCAGGCCTTTTTTTCCTCAATTCGGGACATAAACCACTGCGACCAGAAAATTGATCTACTGTAGTATATCCCGTATCCTTTGTTTAGTGCATGTCGAGTTACTCAATCACTATTGAGAAATGATAAAGTATTCGGTGTTGTTACAGTTGTCATTGTTTGTTTTGTTGGCAATTAATTGACTTCTAGTGAAAGTTTCTGCTATTTAAGCCCTTTGAGGAGTGAGAGCACTCTTCAAAGGCGTGTCCCTTTATCAGACAAAATCGGATTCATTGCAAAGAAAACAAACAATGACTCCGATACTGACAATGCATCAGAAACCTAGTCTTAACCAATTCAAACTATAAAAGATCAAATAGAAAATTAGAATTAGCATAAACGAAGACTAACCATGTTTTCCTTACTCCAAGCTCATCCTCGGTGGGTTATGGTCGCTTTTCAAAAGACATGAAATGTAATAAGGACAATATATGTAATATACCTTTGACTAAAAAAAAAAAACAAGTATGTTCCCTAGTTTGAAATAATTAAACTAGGGTTCGGTGGTAGATCTGATACCCCGTAATGCACCACGATAAGGTGATCTACCAGCGTTACGGGTCATTTGCTGGCCATATGTAGTTGTGGTCGAAAATCTAAAAATTTCGTCTCTATCGGCACTATCAATAAGGGAACGTCCATTAATTACGTCACGCAAAACTTGACTTTTTATAAACCCCCCCCCCCCCCCCCTTTGTCACATTTTTTGTATGAACCTTCGAATTTTTTTGTATGGATCGTCACGTTTTCTCAAACCCCCCACCACCCTTACTGCGTGACATAATTAATGGACCTTCCCTAAGCATGTGAATGAGAAAGAATGTCTGCAAAAGTGGTTACTTCCGTTTATCAGTACTCACGACCCTCCAGCTCTGTTTTGGCCTGATTTGGCCTCTTGTTACTATGCTAAATCCATCCTGGAATGGTATAAGGTACAAGAGGACAAATACGTGCCCAAAACAGCCAATCCAAATGTCCAGAACTTTGCCCAAAAGTGAAGTACTGCGCTCTAGTTAAGCGGAAACTCTTTGAAACTAAGAAGAAAAATAAGACCGAGAGTCGTCATGGTGGGCGTATCTGAGGATACCGTACGGAATCTGATGGTGGGTGTACCACAGAAAGTTCAAGAATTTTACAGAAAGAAGGATTATTATCTTAATCAATTGTTCTTGTGAAATTCTCTATTATTGTGAAATAAACAATCGGCTTTGTTGAATTTTGTGAAATTTTTGTTGCTGCTATTATTTGGTTTCCGAAATTTAACGTGTCCACGGCTTTAGTTGTTTAGTTCCTTAATGAAAACTATTCGACCTTTATTTTTTCATATTGTCAATTGGGTGACCACAATATAGCCTACAAAGTGCTATCCCAGGTCATCTTCCGCCGGCTTTCACCAAAAGTAAATGAGTTCGTGGGAAGTTATCAGGCCGGTTTTATCGACGGGCGCTCGACGACGGACCAGATCTTTACTGTACGGCAAATCCTCCAAAAATGCCGCGAATACCAGGTCCCGACGCATCATCTGTTCATCGATTTCAAGGCGACGTACGACAGAATCGACCGCATAGAGCTATGGAAGATTATGGACGAGAACGGCTTTCCCGAGAAGCTCACTAGACTGATTAAAGCTACGATGGACGGTGTGCGAAACTGCGTGAAGATTTCGGGCGAACATTCCAGCTCGTTTGAATCACGCCGGGGACTACGCCAAGGTGATGGACTTTCGTGCCTGTTGTTCAACATTGCGCTAGAAGGTGTCATGCGAAGAGCCGGGCTCAACAGCCGGGGTACGATTTTCACTCGATCCGGTCAGTTCGTTTGTTTTGCGGATGACATGAACATTGTCGGCAGAAGATTTGAAACGGTGGCAGAAATGTACACTCGCCTAAAACGCGAAGCTGCGAAAGTCAGACTGGAGGTGAATGTGTCGAAAACAAAGTACATGCTAGCAGGAGGTACCGAGCGCGACAGGGACCGCCTAGGCAGCAGTGTTACGATAGACGGGGATACATTCGAGGTGGTAGAAGAATTCATCTACCTTTGATCCTTGCTTACGGCTGACAACAAAAACAGCCGTGAAATCCGAAGACGCATCATCAGTGGAAGTTGTGCCTACTACGGGCTCCAGAAGAACTTGCGGTCAAGAAAGATTCACCCCCGCACTAAATGTACCATGTATAAAACGCTGATAAGACCGGTTGTTCTCTACGGGCACGAGACGTGGACGATGCTCGAGGAGGACCTGCAAGCACTTGGTGTTTTCGAACGCCGGGTGCTTAGGACCATCTTTGGCGGCGTACAGGAGGATGGAGTGTGGCGGCGAAGATGGAACCACGAGCTCGCTGAACTCTACGGCGAACCCAGCATTCAGAAGGTCGCGAAGGCTGGAAGGATACGGTGGGCAGGGCATGTTGCGAGAATGCCGGACAACAACCCTGCAAAAATGGTGTTCGCCTCGAATCCGGCCGGTACAAGAAGGCGTGGGGCACAGCGAGCACGATGGGCGGACCAGGTGCAACAGGATCTGGCGAGTGTGGGTCGTCAACGAGGTTGGAGAGAGGCAGCCATAGACCGAGTATATTGGCGAAATGTTGTAGATGAAGTCATATCGTAAATACGATGTATGGCTATTTAAATAAAATAAATAATGGGTGACCATTTCTGCGTTAGGTTTGGAAAATTAAGTTTTTTTAAATGTTTTTTTTTTTCAAAATATCATAACTTCAACCATTGGAATAAAAATGTCCATAAGCCACGTTGTCCTTTTTGGAAGGGAGCAGTTCAGAATATATGCTCCATGTTATAAAAAAAAAAGTATGGGCAAAGAAACACAGATGTAGGGGGGTCTGAAAATATCAAATATGACAACACATGGTTTATGGTCCATCCCTTAACTCTCAAAAAATATAAATGAACGTATAAAAATTCTTTAAGGTTGATGGGGACGCATGGCAAACAGTTTACTTTGCATAATTGAAACGCGTGGAAGGATAGTCAGCAAAAACTAAAACACAGTCTTTTTGAAAAAAATGTCGCTCAAAAATTAGATTACATGCATGGTACATTTTCTCATAAAATTGAAAAAAAAAATTAAATAGTTAAAATATAAAAAAAAATAAAATTAAAACGAGGTGGTGATTTGTTCCCGAGACCATAACCACCATGAAAAACAATAATTCATCGTTTCATAAGGAATATTTTAATTCATGCGTTTTCTGAACATTTTTTTTTCCGAAAAAAAAGGGTTTTTGATTACCTTTTGTTTGCGTTTTTAGTTGTCAAAATCGATCCGATGGTTCAAAAGTTATGATTTTTTGAAAAATATCATTTGTAAAATAAGTAAATTTTTCAAACCACTTTGACGCAGAAATGAAAAATTCGGGTCGAATATATTTTGGTTAATCCTTAACTACCAGTTATTATGAAATTCTGATAAATTATTCATCCTTTTTCTAATGAATTGCTGTATATGTATATAATGAAACGATCTCACCCAATCATGATAAATTTCCATTGTGTCATTTTAATCCGTGGTCTATCACGGATTTTTTTTTTGAGAAAAACTGAAAAACTTATACTACGGGAAAAAAACAGAGTCAATTTTTCTTATGACGCTTCATCTCTGAAGTCATTGAAAAACTTATTATATCGTATTCATATATTTTTTTAAGCATGATAATATTATTATTTTAAAGATGCATGTGTATTTTGGCTATGGATAATACACATTTTTGCAAAATTATTTTTTGAACCATACGTGGTGTTAATTTGGTGTGTCATAATAGAGTGCCCAATTGAAAATATATTAAGTGTATGTAATTTTTGCATCCGAACGCCCCTCGTATTTAATTTTTTTGAAGTTTCCAAGTGTTTGTTGATCTTTTTACGGATTTCAGTTGTCGGTCAGAAAGATTCAGTGTGAGTTATCTAAATAACCATGGATAATACGGTGGCAGCAAAACTATTCCCTTGCAGATCCGAAAATGTGTTATTCGTGACATCGAAAAAGGTGAATCGCTTCGCAAGATTGGTGAAAAGTATGGATACAGCAAAGCAGCGGCTACCAAATTTTTCGCAAAGTACAAAACCTATGGTTCAGTAGCTGATCGCCCAGGAAGGGGAAGGAAACGTAGAACAGATTCCCGAACAGATGCAAGAATCATTCGAGAAATTAAGAAAAATCCGAAGGTTACCCTCAGGGAGATCAAGGAACTGATTCAACAACCGGTCTCGGACAGTACTCTACGCAGAAGGATCGCTGAACACGGTATGAAGAGCAGGTTTTATAAGAAGTTGCCTTTTATTAGAAAAGTCAACAAAGCGAAATGACTCAAATTTGCTCGGGAACATGCTGATAAACCTTTAGAAGATTGGAAGACTGTTTTGTGGACTAATTAGTCCAAATTCGAGTTGTTCAACAGCAAAAAATGAGCTCGTGTATGGCGTAGACCTGGAGAGGCGCTTCATGATCGACATATCCAGGGCACAGTAAAGCATGGTGGAGGGAACGTGATGGTATGGGGGTGTTTTTCTTGGGCGGGTGTTGGTGCTTTGGTAAAAATCGATGGTATTATGACAGCAGATTCCTAAATCGACAAATTGCGTGAGAATTTTGAGGTTTCGTTGGTTAAAACTGGGCTGGAAAACAAATTTGTGTTCCAGCAAGATAAGGACCCAAAACATACCGCGAAGAAGTCAAAGGCATTCTTCCGTTCCTGCTGTATTAAACCTATGGAATGGCCCCCACAGAGTCCAGATCTGAACCCAATAGAGAATCTGTGGGCCATCTTGGATTCACGAGTTGATAAGACAGGAGTTACCAACAAACAAAACTATTTTCAAGCTCTTGAGAACGCCTGGGAAGATCTTGACCCACAACACCTGAAGAATCTGGTGGAGAGTATGCCGAAACGTTTGCAAAAACTGTGGCCAGGCAACTACTGATCACTCAACAGACTGGATCTACGACTTGTTTTTTTTTAAAGAAAATAAGAAGTGGGCACTTTATTTTGACATGCATAATTTCTACTATAGTTTGATCTTCCTTGAAGGAAAAAATGAATTTGCAGGACAAGTGTTTTTATGTACCAGACAAGAATAGAACATAATAAATATGCCATCGAAACAACAAAACTTAGAATTATTCACTTATTTTACAGTTTGCTGCACAAAAAGGAGAATCTGGGGTAGGTGGGCACTTTTTTTCTGGCGGTGACTGTGCATCTTAAGGACACTTTATCCACAAACACTTAAAAAGTTCTTCTTTGATTTGCACAATTTTTCAGTGTTAAATTTTATTCTGCTCCATTTGATGACAAAACATTTGAAATTGGATCACACGCGTTGGAAATATTCCATTTTAAGTAAATGTATTTAATTTTTTTACGACATTTTTCAATTCTGCATAAAATTTCACATTAGAAACTTTAGTCGAATTATAAAGTTCATCACTTTTGATTTATTTTCTTATCTAGTGTAATGGAAGAATTTTCTCATGTTGAACGTTTTATTTATTCTGCATTGCTGCACTGAAAAAAAAAACACTATAAGTTTTAACAGGTGCGTAAAATGTCCACCCGTTTAATTCCAAGCCAAAAGAGGTGTAAACGACGAAATTGTTTGCAATCTGTAATGCGCCATACAATAATGTTTGCCATCTCTCATACAGCTGGCTTTATTCAGGCGTTATCTGACTAAAATTAACATGAAATATCCCATTATTTTCTGCCAAATCAAGCATTCTTTTTATGTGTATTAGATAACGCAGAAAATTAAATATCTTTCTATCTGTGTGGTTATGTTTTGTGTATGTATCTTTAGTTCCAATCAATATCTTTTCTCCACAATATAGTTCTTATATTTTTTCATTTTCTTTCTCTCTTTTCAGGTATGCGCATCATTCTTAATTGAAAAGTGGCTTTTCCTCGTCCTGGAACTTTGCATATGCAAAACAATGATCAAAAAGTATTTATTTAGAGCAAGGAAAATAAAAACCGAAGTAAAATGGAAAACTAGGAAAATTGAAACTAACAATTCACTTGATCACTTTTGAAAAAATAAGAAATAAACTGAAACACTTTTGCAAACTACTCCTAGTGAATGTGTGCAAATTCCATTAAATTCCACTAGAAAAACTTATCCTCAGACAGATTTTGTAGATGCGTTTTTACTGTTTGAACTATGAAAAGCACAGGATCCACATTCTACAGATAGTTGCGTCATATTTAGAATATGACTGGGAATAACATTCAAAAGACAGAAGCATTCATCTCGTGGTAAAGATGGATAGAACGAAAGCAACCTCACTCTCTATCTCTTTGTTACCGTCATTTGTCGTAGAATGAATCAATGTTTCTACTTAGTGAAATTGATTTCTCAAAAAACTTCATGATTTCAAATATTCACATATTTCTTAAATTCACACGATAACGTCTACTATTTGATCTTTAATAACACATACAATTGCAAACGTCTTTAGGGTGTCTCAAATTTGACATAAAAATATCGCATCAAAGCAAAAGTAATGACAATCTTCCTCGATAATCAATTAAACCCCCCGCCACGGTACTCAAAATTATGCAGAAATTGTATTCCAAATAATAGAACAGTGCCAAGGATGGTTCGGTTTCTTCATTCACGGTAAATAGAGAGTATAAATACATGCCAACCCTGGGAAAAGCGCAGCTAGAAAGGAACGCTGGTGGCATGCGGTATCGGTTACCAGCAACGATGGAGTTGAAGTTGCGAAAACCACACTACCTCACAGGGTACGTTTTCATGTTCCGCTCACTTCTCTGGTGCCGTGGCGTGGTTTCCAGGATAGAGAGAGCAATGGTTAAAGAAACTTTGTTCGAGAAAGACTACAGGATCTGTGATGCAGCCAGCGTCAAAGCTCCACCTGGCTTCGTTAATATGCCTCCCCTCTGGCATAGTCTGCTTTCGTGACGTGACTGATACCGGAAATGTACGCAGCAATGCAAAGGTATCCTAATCGGAACTGGCACCCGTTTCGGTCCACTGTGTTTATGTGGTGCGCTATACCAGTTTGTGTTTGTTTATGTTTTGCTGGGAGTATGGTTTGGCATGCCGGGGAGTTGTTGGTATAGAGCAGTGGTTTGGATAGATTAAGTTTTTGGGGAAGGTGAAATATGAAATGTTTGGCATTTGCTTTACGGTGTTCAGCTTAATTTGGCACTCGATGCCATTTTGCTATGCAGTTCGGTTTTTTGCCGGCGGAAGATGGAATAAGAAGTTTGAGAGGTACAAAATTGTTTCCTTAATATACATTTCATGGAATACAGAGTGTGAGTGGACTCAATGGAGAAATGAACGCTTGTTTTTTGTGTTAAATAATTAAATTTGTCGGTTTGCATTTTTACAGTATGTACATTAATGACTTCTAGAGTAGAATAATTCAGTCAAAATAAGTTGCAGTTTATTTAAGAATGCCATACCTACTTTGTCAAACTAAATGGATCTTTTTATTTGTTTTATGTAAACATGTATTGAAATACCCAAATCTTTCAAAAATATGAGTCTTTCCTCAACAATAACACATTAATCGACGGTGGATTTTTAATGTTGCCGGCCCCTGTAGCACTGTGTAATAAATGTTATTATTTTAAAAAAATGTGTGTTAAAAAGAGGTAACATTTATGAATGGAACAAGCGATTATCTGTCAAATGCTTGCAAGAAGCCATTTAAATCAAACAGAAGACCAGTTAAATGGATGAGATGTCGCCTGTTTCCGAATACAGGCTCATTAATTATTTTGTGCTGGAAAATTGACTCTTATCTTAAAATGTTGGTGGCCCTGAAGAGGGCCACTGGTTTTGCTGGCTTAAATCCATTTGGAAATGCTGAAGACTTTATAGTATCCAAATAGATACTATCCAACGGGAAACTAGGTATGTGGTGATGAACTTGGAAACCAAAGTAAACAGTTCAATAGGATGGGTTGTCCGGTACCTATTGCGTATTTCGATGGTAACCTTTGGCTGGATGACAGGTCAGGACGATGTTTCGCTGTAGATTCCGCAAATAATAGCATTAATTGAAACGATGTTGAGGCCATCTGGAGAGGCCAACGTACACCAAAAGCCGCTCCTGTCCTTTATCGTAGTAATGTACGATTTTCGGGAAGGTGCCTACCTGTGATTCATGCACCGTAATAGCAAATCCGCTGACTACCGGGAATCATCTATCGAGATCTATTTGTGTGGTTAGCATTTTATCTGTTTCAGTAATTTGTGATGGTCATCATTTGTAAAATTTCAATTTGACATGCTACTCTTGCCGTAAGCTTGCTTTATATTTACACTTCGGAATAATATAGAGACCGTTTAAATTGCGGAGCCATATTTGAAATTTTACACAACATGATATGTATGTGACGAAGGGAAAGCTGAAACAAAAAACTCGAACGGTATGAAAACAAACAAACAAACTCTTTAGCTGTAAAAATTAATTTGGTCGTCCTAAAAGGTAAAGATTTTCAACGGTTCATGTTTGATCAGTCTTCTTTGAAACTGTCAAATGACCCATTCATAAATTTGCTAATATTGTACGACAATGCATTAGTCGCGTATTGCTGCTACAAGCGTCATATTAGCAACAAATATTAAGGAGTGTATCGAATATAAGCTATCCACATACATTTGCGTTGTACGCATGTATTTGTGATGGTTTTTTATGCTCTGAACACTGCATGCTGTGCGTTTGACTGTCAGCTTTCTTTTGTTTACTTGTTTGTGCGGTTCAAATTCTGCGTTTTCAAAATGTCACGTATTGAAAAGGAAGTGAAAATTAAGGTTCTGGACACATAGCTAAGTGAGAAGGGTATTACTATGCGAAAATTGACGAAGCGGTTTGGAATTCATCATGCGAGTGTTAAAACCATCATTAATAAGTTTGGGGAACACTATTCTTTGGATGAGCTACCAGGAAGAGGCAGAAAACCCGGTTCTTCCAACCCGAAACTGGAGCAGAAAGTGGTATCTCTAATCATGAAGAACAAATCAATGTCAATACGTGCTTTGGCCAAAAAAGCAGGAACGAGTGTCGGAATGATCCAGCGTATCAAGAGGCGAAACCACCTGAAGACCTACAAGAAGCAGAAAATTTCGAAACAAAGTGCAGAACAGAAGAAGCGAGCAGCAGCAAGGGCCCGGAAATTGTATTCGCGTCTTTTGCAGCGTCCGGATGCATGCGATTTGATGGACGATGAGACCTATGTAAAGGAGGACTCAAAAACCCTTCCAGGTCCACAATACTTTGCTGTCGTCGTTGGAGAGGATGTGAGCGATGCGGACAGGTCGATTCAAGTGGAGAAATTCGGTCGAAAGGTACTGCTATGGCAAGCAATATGTTCCTGTGGTTTGAAGTCAACCATTTTTTACACTACCGCAACTATAAATGCGGAAATCTATCGATCTGAGTGTCTCCAGAAGAGATTGTTGCCTTTATATAAGAAGAATAGTACACCTCCACTCTTTTGGCCGGATTTAGCGTCGGCTCACTATGCCAAAACCACTCTCAATTGGCTTGCGGTAAAGGGTATAGATTTCGTTGAGAAAAATATCAATCCGCCAAATTGCCCACAGCTTCGACCCATCGAACGTTACTGGGCAATCGTGAAGAGGGTCTTCAAGAAGACTGGTAAGGCAGCTGGGAACATGCAGGAGTTCAAAAAAATTTGGGCTCAAGCGTCTAAAAATGCGATGCAACACTTGTCCGGAACATGATGAAGAGCATTCGATCCAAAGTTCGAAAATTCGTGAAGGAATAACTTAAATTTCATCCGGTCTTCATTATGTTCAAGTTTAACCTCGTACAATAAAGGATCAATTTTTTGTATGAATAAAATATCGGTTTTCAACATAATTTGAAAGAAAGTTTGTGGATAGTTTATTTTCGATACACTCCTTAGCCGCTAATTGAAATCAATCATGCTAATATTGTTGACTAGCTCACAGCGTTCATACCTCTCAACGGTGAGTCATACCAAAAGATCGATTCCAACTGGATCACACATTGGCTACATTGGCTTGGTCAACCGACTGCCTAGAAACGGTTGTCAATTTAAACCAGCTCATTGTCACTTCACACGTCTTCAAGACCGCTGTTCCTCGAGTTAAGACCTCCCTTACATACATTTGAAGTCTGTGATAGGAAAGTACTGTGCATGTAGTAAATTTAATCTGCTAAACGCAATTTTAGACATCACGTTATATTTGCGTTGTTTTCAATAGTTTGATGTTTAAAACCATTAATTTTCAATATTGTACAGAAACAAAGATTTGAAATTTAATTCGTATTTTAAGACCTTGATCACGCTGCTACGCCAAAACCGCTACTTGATTTGTTTCACGTTCACCGTGGGTCAAGGAAATTTTTCAGCAACTAATTTGTTGCATCGATTTTCAGGCTCCAACTGCAGAGCGGTCAATAGAATCGGTGTCAAACGATGGAGTTGAAAAAAACGACCAAGGTGAAGAAGGAGAATCATCGATGGTAAACAG
Source organism: Aedes koreicus (assembly GCA_024533555.2). Classification (NCBI taxonomy): domain Eukaryota; kingdom Metazoa; phylum Arthropoda; class Insecta; order Diptera; family Culicidae; genus Aedes; species Aedes koreicus. Next base: position 450,158 of record JAHHFK020000742.1, on the reverse strand, counting down.
TAGTGGAACTGACCGGCTCAGAGGCAGGGACGCTTGCAAGAAGCAGAAGGTTATTGGCTCGCAAACTCTTGAGCTTGCCAAAACCGGTAAGTTTATGGCTGTGGCAGCCAATACAAAGGCCAACGACAGTATCTAACGGACAAAGACACTCAAACGAATCGCTAACCATTCGATCGTGTCGGTTGATTTTAGCGGGTTGAGTGAAGTAGCCAAGGAATAATACACGTTGGAACAGCATCATATCTTGCAGGAAGCATTCAGGCATATGTCCTTGATGAATCTCACGGATGCATTGCTTGTGTCTGAAGATCTCGTCAAATAGGACATGGTTCTCTTCAGAAAATATCAGGAAAGTTCTTGAGAGAATTTAAGGAAAGCTCTTGAATGAACTTCAGGGAACTTCAAATTAATTCTTGACTGAACCTCAGGGAAGATCTTGAGTGAACTTCAGATAACTTCTAAAGAGAACTTCAGGGCAGTTCTACAGAGAACTTCAGGGAAGTTCTACAGAGAACTTCAAAGAAGTTCTACAGAGAACTTCAGGGAAGTTTTACAGAGAACTTCAGGGAAGTTCTACAGAGAACTTCAGGCAAGTAATACAGAGAGCTTCAAGGAAGTTCTACAGAGAACTTCAGGGAAGTTCTACAGAGAATTTAAGAGACATTCTACAGATAATTTCAGAGAAGTTTTACAGATAATTTCAGGGAAGTTCTACAGAGAACTTCAGGGAAGTTCTACAGAGAACTTCAGAGAAATTCTACAGAGACTTCAGGGAAGTTCTACAGAGAACTTCAGGGAAGTTCTACAGAGAACTTCAGGGAAGTTCTACAGAGAACCTCAGGTTAGTTCTACAGAGAACTTCAAGTAAGCTCTACAGAAAACTTCAGGGAAGATCTTGAGAGAACTTCGGAGAACTTCTACAGAGAACTTCAGGGAAGTTCTACAGAGAACTTCAGGGAAGTCCTACAGAGAACTTCAGAGAAGTTCTACAGAGAACTTCAGGGAAGTTCTACAGAGAACTTTAGGGAAGTTCTTAAAGAACTTCAGGGTAGTTCTTCAGATAACTTCAGGTAAATTCTAAAGAAAACTTCAGGGATGTTCTATAGAGCACTTCAGGGAAGTTCTACAGAGAACTTCAAGGAAGTTCTAAAGAGAACTTCAAGGAAGTTCTAAAGAGAACTTCAGCGAAGTTCTATAATGAACTTCCCCAAATTTATCTGTAGAACATCGCTGAAGTACTCTGAAGATCTTCCCAGAAGTTTACTGAAGAACTTTCCCGATGTTCTCTGAAGAACTTCCCCGAAGTTATGTAAAAAAAATTCCTGCAGTTATTGGAAGAACTTCCACGAAACTCTCTGAAGAACTTCCTCAAATTTCTTTGAAGAACTTTCCCAAAGTTCTCTGCATTAGTTTTGAATAACAACTTAGCCTATAAGTTAATTCATTTATTTGTTATCACTTCCCCAAAGATCTCAGGAGAACTTCATTGATGTTCTCTGAAGAGCTTTCCTAAAGTTCTCCAAAGAACTTTCCTGACAATTTCTGAATAATTTCTCTTAAGATCTCACCTGAACTTTTCCGACAAGCTTTCCTGGAGTTCTCTCAAGGATTTACCTTATGTTATCCAAGGGTTGTTCCTCAAGCTCTTCGAAGAACTTCCCTGTCATTCTCTGAAGAACTTTCCTTGAGTTCTCTGAAGAACTTCCCTGAAATTCTTTGAGGAACTTTCCTGGAATAATAATGAACAATAATGATCTTCACTGGGCGGGGCGAGTAGTGGTTAACATCCATACCTCTCACGCCAAAGTCACGAGTTCAAATCTCACCCCCGAACAAGCTACGAAAATACCCAAAAGGTATTTGATTGACTACGACGGGAGATGAACTAGCCCAGGGCAAAAAATCTCGATAATCAAGGCATAATAAAAAAAAAAATCTTCACTGGAGCTCTATGAACAACTTACCGGAAGTTTTATGGAAAACTTCTCTGAAGTTTAAGGATTTATTTATTTTTCTGTTATTACTTACCTGATGTTGTCTGGAGAATTTTCATGACATTTTCCAAAGAACTTCCTTGATTTTCTATGATATTTGCAAAAAACTTCCCTTAAGGTTTCCAAAGAATTTTCCTGAGTTTTTTCAAAGAGCTTTCCTTGAAATTTTTTGAATAAATTCCCTGAAATTCTTTGAAGTTCTCTGCAGAACTTTTTAAGTGTTTCCTGAACAACTTTCCTGAATTTGTCTGAAATGCTCCCTTGAAGTTCTCTTAAAAACTTTCGTAGAATTCTCCGAATAACTTCCCTGAAATTTCCCAAACAAATTTCTTTGTAATCTTTCAAATAGTGTTCTTTCTAGTTCTCCAAATATTTTCTCTGAAGTTCAAATAACTTCCTTGCAATTTTCCGCAGAGCTTCTCTGAAGTTATCTGAAGAGCATTCTGAAGAAATGCTTTCTAAAATAAATCACAGAGCCAGTTTTATAAATTGACCAACTTTACGATTTTGCCGAACCATTTGGATTACCATATGGTGTCCTTCTGGGTCCATTGTCCGGTCAGACGGTGAAATTCATACTGTCGTGACTCATAGAAGCGGAAAATAAAACACAAGTTTAATAATTGAACCAAAGAAGCCTCGCATATTATTGCTTATCTCCTTTTGATTTCCATAGATGTTCAATCAAGATTTGAACTTGCTCAGAAATGCTCCAAAATCTACTTCATCCGTCGACCAATCGATAGGACAGGTATTGCCGGGAGTACATAGTTTGAAAGAAACATGTAATTTTGTGCGTTATCTGATGCACATAAATGGGACGCTAGATTTGGCGTAAGTTCATGGGGTATTTTGTCTAAATTTAAGGTAAATAACGCCTGAATCTAGTCTGTGGTATGAAAAATTGCATGCGACCTCGTTGTTTACAAGGCTTAATGAACGAGGGGAAATTTTACGCGACTGTTAAAATTCATCATTTTTTTTCTGTGTATTGCTATCTTGAAGTCGGAGAATCTCGGTGATCTTCTATTAAGAAAATAAATACTGTTAGCATTTTTAAAACATGCCTTTTCGTTGCTATCTGACAATTGCTTCAAACGTCATACGTACCTTTCGTTTTTGGCCAACAGTAGACGAAACTGTTTGTGCCAAAGACGACAGAGGTGGATGAATTCCATCGGCTAGATAATACTCTCTGTTGTAGGTATGACAGATAAAAACATGCTCTACAGCAGGAGCTCTTCCACTATAAATATCGGCAAACAACGTACAGTACTGGACAAAATAAAGTACGCACCTGATGTTATTAAATTCAAATCATTAAACCTTGTTTCAATACAGTTCATATGGATAAAAACTATTTTTTTATTTGTAAAATTTATACCACATCATTATATCTTTATATTGTATATATTTTTAATAGTTTGATAAAATGCCAGAAGGAGTCGCTTTTAAGCTGGACAAAATAAAGTACAAACTACAATAACCACAACTTTGCATCTTGGCGTACAGCATGCGACTGCTTTTCTACCCCTCGAACCGCATAAAAACGTCAACAAAAAACTTGTTTGTTGTTAATGTATCATATCAAGTGCGTATCAATCCAATTAGATGAAAAAAAATCAAATTTCTTTAGATATCCGTAAGCTCATCGTCAAAAACCGTCAAGTGGGCCTTTCAAACAGAGAAATCGTTCGGAAATATGAATTAAGTGAAGCAGGAGTGCGAAAAATATGCAAGAAGTACGAGGATCTCGGAAGTGTGGCAGACAGACCAGGTAGAGGAAGGAAACGGAAGCCGATAATCAATGATGATCGCCGGATTGACCGTGAATTGACTAAAAACCCGTTGGAAATCTTGTCAAAATAGATGGAATAATGACTGCCGAATCTTACATTAGCATTCTAAAAAGAAATCAGAAGGAGTCGGCATGTAAAGCTGGTTTGCAGAATAAGTTTACTTTTCAACAAGATAACGACCCCAAGCACACCGCCTACAAAACCACTGGCTTTACGTATCAAACTATTGCAATGGCCTCCTCAAAGCCTACTTGGATCTATTCTTGATCAAAACTTTGACAAAGGAGACGTGACCTTCCGTGGCAAACTATTCGAAGCTCTGGAGAAAGCCTGGATGAATGTAAACCCTCAACACATCCGAAATCTTGTCGAAAGTATGCCACGACGCCTGCAAGCCGTTATTGAGGTGCGAGTTGGTCATACTAAGTATTGATTTTAGCAATAAGCAATAAAAGTTGTGAATTTTTTGAGTGTGTACTTTATTTTGTCCATAATAAAACGAACAATCACCCAATAAACCTTTTTTTTTTTGTTGAAAATATCACTCTCAAAGCTCAAATCAATCCATATTCCGAAAATACATATGTAATTGTAATCTTCGTTTAAAGATATCGAAATTTTATCTTTCATAATTGCTGGATAATATGACAAATTTTGGAAACATGGAAGGTGTGTACCTTATTTTGTCCAGTACTGTAGATCTTTCTAAAACGTTAATGTCGTTGTTGGAGCGAGGCATTTGAAAAAAACGCATGCCATATCCAAAGATCATGATTTCCACTACTTCAAGAATGATAGTTAGCTTCTTTTCCTTCCCTTTTGACTGCCCTGCCCAAGCAGTAGGGCAGTTTTTCCATCTCCAATTGGTGCAGTCCAGCGAACCTAGCATTCCTGGGAAGCCTCGCTCTTCTCCGACTCGCAACAGCCTCTGGAGATTCTCATTGGTTGGTGAACGCAGGTAAGTTTCCACAAAGATGTTATCTACCTTTTGGCAGAATTGCCAGATACATTTCCAAAGCAGCTGACTCCTTCATCCTAACGTATTCATATGTAGCATCCGAAGAAGATCCGTACGCCATTTGCCGAAATGCTGCGGTGCGTTTTTGTAGGGTTGTCAATCCCAATTTTCCGGTTGCTTCTGGGTTCCGGACAAAATATTCATTCTGCTCCAAAGCTGCCGCAATTCCTAAAAACAAACACCTACGCATACAAAACCGTCTTTTAAACTGTTCACTCGTATAAACGGGTTCTTCTGAAAAAAAAAATCGTGGAATAGCCGGAGGGCTCCTTCCTACGCGAACCTGTTTATATTCGGCCATTTTCCAGGACGAGATCCTTCACATTTTGCAGCCGCCGGTGAATGTGCATGAAGCAATACCTGCTGGTTGAATGCCAACTCGTCGAACTAGTCATCACTCTAATCAAATCAAAATATCCATTTAGAAATATAAAAGTTATTTCAATAAAACTCTTTTGTTTTGATTTGACTAAAGTACAAAGTAGCTAAGATGACAACCACCGTTGAGAAAATCCTGTGGATAATGTATCCGTCAACGAAATTTTGCTTTCTTTAAGCACATTATAGACTGTTCAGAAAGTATAAGCACACTTTCAAAATAACAAAAAAGTCATGTTTTTTTAGTTTTAATAATTTTATTTGGCAACTCGTATTTGTATTTGTGTTTTATATGATATTTTACTCTCGTTAAATCAAAATATTTCATCATAGCCAAGACTCCTAACCTTTCCTCGAACATGACCCATTCGCTTCTGCACAGTGGTACTTCCCACCATTTTGACCACTTTTGGCCAATCTTTTTCAAATTTTTGGATGTCGTCCGCTGGTTTTATGAATTTTCGAAGATTTGCTTTGGTTAAAGCCCAAAAAGTCTCGATTGGCCGTGCCTCCGGGCAGTTCGGCGGATTCATGTCTTTCGGCACGAAACATACATTTTGGCTTTTGTACCATTCTAAAGTGTCCTTTGCGTAATGACATGACGCCAAATCAAGCCAAAACACTACTTGACCTTCGTGCTGCCTGATCATTGGCAATAATCGCTTCTGGAGACATTCCTTAACGTATTTCTGAGTGTTCATCGGGTCCGTTGTGATGTACGGACTAGATGATTTACCACACTCGCATGTTGCCTGTCAAACCATAACCTTCTTACCGATTTTTTCGGTAAAAATTGCCTTCTCCGTTTCGGGGATCTCTTTGTCTTCGCTTACAGTATAGAATTGTGGTTCGGGAAGCGTTTTGTAATCTAGTTTCACGTACATCTAGTTCATCGTACATTATTATGCACCCATAATTTCTACACAATAACGAATCGCAGAGTTTGCGGGCCCGTGGTTTCACGGACGCGGGCTGTTTTGGGTTCCTTTTGGGTTTTTTCTGCTTCCGGTATGCTTTAAGCCCAAGTCTTTCTTTGACACGCATGACGTTACTCGACGAGGTCCCTAGTTTTTTCGCAACATCCCAAATGGAAGTCGCTGGTTTTCGCTTGTAGGCATCCCTGATCTTTTTATCGATATCCGGACTAACAGGACCGGATTTCCGACCACTCTTCGGCGCATCTTCAAACGTACACTGTTCTCTATATTTTAGAATCGCAGATCGTACCGCTCCGACGCTTACACCCTCTTCCATGGCCAATTTTCTCAAGGAGAGTCCGCTCACAGTGCACCATTTGTGCACGATACTTTTTCGTTGTTCCGGAGTAAGACCGCGCATTTTGATAGGTAACACAAAACTGAGCACTTTTTTGATGCTATGTCATTCAGAAATGTGCAAACAAAAGGACGCAGCCAAAACATGTTGAAATATTTCATTATATTCAAAGTGACCGTTAAAATAAGGTGTGCTTATACTTTCTGGAACAGTCTATAGACGCTTCTAAAGGAGCTGGTCCTGACGGATTACCGCCAGTATTTTTGAAAACATTATCAAAGGAATTAGTGAAACCCATGTTTTGGTTGTTTAATTCATCTCTAAAAACTGGCATATTTCCTCTCATTTGGAAGGAATCGTACTTGGTTAGGATCTTCAAAAGCGGTAAAAAATCAGATGTTAAAAACTATCGTGGTATTGCAATATTATTTTGTATTCCCAAACTATTTGAGTCCATTATCAATCAACACATTTTTTCACAAGTAAAAAATGTCATTTCTACCAAGCTACATGGCTTTATGAAAGGACGCTCTTCTACTACACATTTGCTAAATTTTGTAAATATTTTAATTAATGCAATGGATGAAGGTAATTATGTTGAAACCTTATACACTGACTTAAGCAAAGCATTTGATAGAGTCGATATTCCTTTGTTGCCTTACAAATTGCCTAAGATAGGTTTCAATCACAATTTAATAAAGCGGGTTCAGTCCTACTTGCGTGGAAGAACACAGCGAGAAAGATTTCAAGGAAAGCTATGATCAGTTGTGAATGTTACATCGGAAGTACCACAGGGATTGCATCTGGGTCCTTTACTATTTATTTTGTTTGTCAATGATGTTGAATATATTTAACGCCATTTAAATGTTTTGATGTATACATACGACATGAAACTTTTCATGGAAATACGTAAATCATCTGACAATGAAGTTTTTCAAAGAGAAGTTGATAATTTCCATATTTGGTGTACAAAATGCTTGCTGGAGATTAATGTAATAAAGTGCATATCAGTCTCATTCAATAAAAAGCGCAATGTAAGGCAAGACACCATAAACGTAGGCAGGGGGGGGGGGGGGGGGTTGAGCCTCTGACCCCCCCCCCCCCGTTTTGATTTTATTTTTAGAATTTTATTATTTGTTTCAATATTTTATTATTAAACTTTTATCTCTAGCAGGTTGCAAGGTAACTTGTTGCAATACAGTTGATGTTACTCCAATACTACTCAATTAAGTCACAATCAAGACACTGTAACCAAATATGCCGATTTTGTGTTGCTTGGGATGTTTGTCAGACTGCTCCTTTGCCTAAATGAAAAATGGACATCCATGAGAAAAAAGTTATAATAAAAAAAAAAATAAAAAAAAATAACGACAAAAATTTTTATATTATTCTTTTTCCAACCAAAAACCCCCCAACCAACCACAAAACAAGCAAAAAACAAAACCACAGACAAATATCTCTTAAATAATAAATATATTTAATAAATAAATATTCATTTTTTTTTCCCCGCCCCAAAACAGAAGAAGAAAAGCTGTACAATATTTTATTTATATATAAATAAAAAAAAAAAAAAAAATATAAAACCAACCGCTACCATACCCAGAAGCCAAAAAATACTACATTAAGAAACACAATTGATAATAAGAAAAAATATCAACGAAAAATATTCATGATATGGGTCAAACCGATCAATGTTACCCCGCTTACCCCGTTTTAGGGTACTGTAGTTTCGTATTATTGAGAATAAAGGGCGAACACGAAATTATTGCGACACATTCAACAGGGCATAACTTTTTTACCACTGGGTAAAAATCAACCAAATTTTGCACACTTTCTCATTGATGTGTATTGTTTACATGCTGTCAAACTCAAAGTCGTGTTTTTCGATTCAACGAAAATGGAGGTGAACCAACGCGAGTCGAGAGAACAAATTATTTCCAAACACCTGGAATTTCCTGACCTGTCGCACCGGCAGTTGGGAAAAATGTTGAACATTCACCATTCAACCGTCTCCAGAGTGTTGAAGCGGTTCCAGGAGCAGTTGACGTTGGACCACGGCAAAGGAGCTGGAAGAAAACCGGGACCGGAGAACAAAAAGACGGAGGGAAAGGTGAAGCGGATGATTAAAGCAAATCCCAACGTCTCAAGCCGTGATTTGGCTAAAAAGATCGACATGTCGCAGAGCTACGTCCAGAATGCAAAGAAGAGAGCTGGACTACATACATATAAGGTACAGAACTTCCCAAACCGCGATGAGCGGCAACAATCGACGGCTAAAACTCGGGCACGGAAGCTCTACGAGAAGATGCTGACAAAATATGGCTGCTGTGTGATGGACGACGAAACGTACATAAAAGCCGATTTTAAGCAAATTCCGGGGTTGGAGTTTTTCACCGGCAAGAGCAAGTTCTATGTGGACGAAAAGTTTAAGAAGAAGAAAATGTCGAAGTTCGCCTCCAAATATCTCATTTGGCAGGCCATCTGCTCTTGCGGACTGAGGAGTGAGCCTTTCGTGACAAAGGGCACAGTAAATGGCGAGATATACAAATCTGAGTGCCTCGAGAAGCGCCTTTTGCCGTTCTTGCAGCAGCACGACGAAGCTCCGCTATTTTGGCCAGATTTGGCATCATGCCACTATTCTAAAAGTGTCCTGGAGTGGTATGAGGCCAATTCTGTCCATTTTGTTCCAAAGGACATGAATCCGCCAAACTGTCCGGAGCTGCGCCCGGTGGAGCAGTACTGGGCAATGATGAAGCGGGAACTTCGGAAGAGCAAGAAGACAGTCAAAGACGAGAAGGACATGTTAAGAAAATGGAAAAAAAAACTGAGAAACTGGTACCGGATGACACTGTAAAGACTTTTATGGAGGGCATCAAGCGAAAATGCGTTCAATAATAAATATATGTATAAAACTACCCTAAAATTTTGGTCTAAACTTTATAAGAAAATTGGCATGACATTTTCGGTGTCGCAATAATTTCGTGTTCGCCCTTTATATGTTATCGGATCTTACAGTTTGATTTAGCATATGAGAGAAAAACAACAACAGAGAGAGAGCGAGAGGGTGGAGTTGTCTTATCCTATTCAAAGAAAAAATACGTTTTTATATGCATAAGCAGGAGAAGGAGAATGATAGAGCCCCCCCGCCGGTGATTCTGTTACTGTCACTGCATCTGTTTTTATACAGAACATCAACAGAAAAGGCGAACACACTCAATGTGTAAAAAAGGTGGTGCCCCCCAAAGGAAGCAAGACCGGTGGCCTCCCCCCAATGCAGGTCAAATAAGGAAAGGGTAGGAATTCGTTAACGTTTATTTGGACGTTTTATTGTAAGCCAAGACCGCCGCCGCACTTCCACGGAAATCACTGAGATGTTGGATAACAAGATTGGGTGGGAGCAGGGTTCGTTTTGGTAAACGATAAGCTGGATTCATGCTTCGTTTAGTAAAATATTTAAATATTAGTACCGATTTCTAATTTGAACCGATTAATACCAAAAATAAGGAGCTATTGGGGCCACATACAAAGTGTGCTGGTGGTTTTCCGTTAGGGAAACAAGGTTAATTTTGAGAGACGCTTTGTTGTTTTCTTACTGTGCTCACTCGATCACTCGTTTCACCGAATTATAGATAACCGAAACAATTCGAAACGCGCCATGCTAGGATGTTAGGAAAATAGTACGTAATAAAGCATCGACACAACCTTTCACAGCCGATGCTCGAACCAAGCTCGTTTTTCGTAACTTTCAAATTTTACTACTGTATCCTAAAATCTATTGCACTACTGTAACTAATAACTGTATGAATCAAGTTGAAGTGTCTTATGAACAATCTATGCTAATCCATTAAAAATTTCAATTGAGGGATTTCGTAAAAATAAGAGTCCGTAGATGCATTTCGTGCCTTCTGGTAACTTTATTTTTCTATTGATATCCATGCTCATTGGTACCAACCGGGAGAGACTTGGTCTTATACAAAATGATTTCATTACCTCCACCGTCCGCTCAACCAATCGCAATGTTTTTTGATATATTGGACGGATTATTATAATTTGAGATAACTCAATGCAGATGTCTTTCCAAATTTGGCAGATCGCCAAGCAATTGGTGGAGAGCTTAGAGGAAGATCGGACGAATAAGCGATGGTTCTGCGCGTGTTTATAAACAGAAGGACCTTCATAACAAAATGAATCATCGGGTAGAATACATTCATACGCACTCGGTTACTATTTTGCATCACAAAGGCCTAAAACAAGAATAATGAAAATTCCTCAATCAAATTCATTCCACAACAAGTCGAGAATACTCGTATGAACTAAGAAGAAAGGTACTTTTGTACAGCCACCTTGTCCACCTTCTTCGCCGCAGAAAGCCAGTTTGCCTTCAACTGTTGCTCGTCCTTAGGAGGAAAAAAAAAAAAAAAAAAAATCCGATTGACACGAGCCCAGTATTTCTCAATTGGGCGGAGCTCTGGCGCGTGTGGAGGGTTCTTGTCCTTGGGAACCACCTGCACGTTGTTGGCGGCGTACCACTCCATGGCCTTTTTACCGTAATGGCAAGATGCCAAATCCGGCCAAAACAGTACGGAACAACCGTGTTTCTTCAGGAAAGGCAGCAGACGTTTATTCAAACACTCTTTCACGTAAATTTCTTGGTTGACAGTCCCGGAAGCTATGAAAATGCTGCTTTTCAAGCCACAGGTACAGATGGCTTGCCAAACCAGATATTTCTTTGCGAACTTTGACAGTTTCGTGTGCTTGAAAATATCTGCTACCTTTCCCCTTCCTTTTGCCGTATAAAACTCCTGTCCCGGAAGCTGCTTGTAGTCGGCTTTGACGTAGGTTTCGTCGTCCATTACCACGCAGTCAAACTTCGTCAGCATCGTCGTGTACAGCCTCCGGGATCGCGCTTTGGCCGTCGTATTTTGTTTATCATCGCGATTTGGAGTCACTACCTCTTGTAAGTCGATAGTCCGGCTCGTTTTTTGCCTGATGCACGGTTGTAGACGATACACCCAGCTTATTTTGCGGCATCTCGGAGAGATAGTATATATATATATATATATATATATATACAGCAATTCCATGAAAAAAAGTTATACGATCTCTCAGAATTTTATAATATTCGGTAGGATTGTTCAACATCGAAAAATATTAGACCCGTATTTTTTTATTTCGTTATTAGACTGGACCTTTCTGCGTTAGACTGGTCCAAAAAATCGTGATTTTTCAAAATCTTCAATTTTCAAAAATTTATAACTCCTAAACCGTTTAACCGATTTTAGTCATTTTTGGCCATTGTATTGGTATTTTTTTTTGAATTTCCAAGCAAAAATACGAAACCTTTGAATATATCAATTTTTGTATGAAAAAAATACAAAACAAATAGTTTTTCTTGAATTTGACTGCGAGGGGCCTCAACGACTCCTTGTTTTAGTATTTTTAAATGAAAGAGCATTCAATTTTACATAACAAAATTGGAGATGTTCTGCGTGTCGTTTTGGAGATACAATTTTTTAAATAATAAATCATTACTCTTCATTTTATACATCACCCGCCTGTAGAAACGATGAAGATGCATGGTAGATTACCATGCGTCTCCATCCAATCAAATCTATGAGTAGGTCACAGAATGTCAAGTAAATATTATATAATAAATAATATTTACTTGACATAATTATATAATATTATAGCAACTAAGACTAATGAGACTTTAGGTAGATATTGACAATTTGATTACCTAACATTCTTTTCGTTACACAGAGGGGCATTGGTATTATTATTTAAAAGAAGAACCGTTGATACGTATTGACTACCTACTGTAGATGTAGAATGTTTATCGACCTGTGAGATTGAATTGAATTGTTTCTCGGCTGTAGCGATCAGGTCTACTCGCTGACGGGAGGGAGTAGAGTGGAATTTCTAAAGCGGAGAAGCAGCAGAGTGAACAACATCTCTTTCATTTCATACTCGTCGCTCGCTTGCGTTATCTGTTATTCTGTTGCTTTCTCTCGATTTAGAAATTCCGCTCTACTCGCTCCCGTCTGCAAATAGACCTGATCGCTATAGCCGAGAAACAATTCAATACCTATTGTAGTCTAGGCTGCAGTTCACTTCACTTGATCGTAGGTACAATATAAACATCATATAAAACACGGAAATTTATGTAAGAAGTTACCAGTTGAAAACAAAGTATCATATCAGAACAGTTATATCAAAGAATATCGTAAAATGAAACGTAAGTGTTCAATTTGTAGTGTTTGGGTTTTGAGTTCGTGTTCCAGAAAAATCAACGCAAAATTGTACTACCGTGCTGTGGAAAAAAAGGTTAAAATTGATGAGAGTAGCTCTTTCATTTGTCAAAGTTGCTACAAGAAATTGTATAAGCACATTGATACCATGACCGAAGAACCCATTACAGGACCATCCAGTATAGGCACTACAGGTATGTTATATAAAAGTTCATATAATTCTGTTTTAATTTGAATTCTTCTCTTGCAATTGTTACTGGAACATTTTTATTTTTACATCCTTTTTAGAATCGTGCGAAGCAACCAGTCACGAAACAATTGCCCTTGCAGGACAGATCGGCATTGTTCCTTTTCCCTACCAAAGTAAATAATAAAATAGAAATTATTTGCATGATTTCCAATCAATCAATTTTTAATCAATAATTTGTTATATTTATTTACAGGCTCATTGGAAACAACCAGCTATGAATCGATCGGTACCACCAATAACACGTTTTTGTCTGACGATAATGAAATGCTAACACAGCTTAAGGATAAATTTAAGGAAACAAAAGATAGCAATGAGCGGTATAGGATTTTAACCACACTGCCCAAAAGTTGGTCTACATATAGGATTATGCAAGAGTTTGATGTTTCCCAATATATGGCCAACCAAGTGAAAGTATTACAACAACAGGAGGGAATAATGTCAGTGCCTAAAAAGAGGATTAGTAGAGCTTCGTTAGGAGAGGAAACGCTAATGCGTGTTCGTAATTTTTATAATAGCGACGATATAAGTCGTGTGTGCCCGGGAAAAAGGGATTATTTGATATCCAACAATGAAGAAGGTAGGATCTACATACAAAGAAGGTTAGTTTTATGCAATTTGCAAGAGGCGTACTCCATATTTAAAAATACTCATCCTGATATTAAGATTGGATTTTCGATGTTCGCCAGTAACCGTCCAAAACACTGCATTTTTGGCAGGAACAAGTGGCACGCATACGGTGTGCGTTTGCATTTACCACCAAAACGTTAAATTGATTTTTAAAACATATCCAAAGTAAACAATTAAGCTTCCAGATGGTGTTCAGTCCCTACCATGATAAGATTTCAAAAATAATTTGTCAAAAAAATCCAAATGAGCATTGCTGGCAGCAATGTTGCGAAAATTGTCCGGGAATGCAAATTTTGGCGGTAGAACTTTGACCATTCTTAATAACTGGTCACGTTGAATCATACAATTTCAACAATGGCGTCAAGCAGAAAGATGCAGTTTGGACTTAGTTGAAATGGACACACAAGAATTTATTGATACTTTTTTAGAAAAATTACTCAATTTATTGCCACATAACTTTACAGCTGAGCGACAGGCAAACTATTTAAAACACGTGAAAAACAATTTAAAAGCTACTGAGTGTATCATAATCTGTGATTTTTCGGAGAATTATTCATTCGGTGGTGCAGGATGCAGTTCAAGGCTTCCATTGGGCAAACGCTCAATGTACTATTCTTTCACGCTAGTGCTATTTATTTTAAAGATGAAGAATCAAATGATTTTCGAAGTTTACTAGTTTTATTGCAAATTGCTGATTTCACTAAACACTTTAATCATGTCGCGGAAAAAGTGCGTCTTTTTTTGACTCAATGCTAGGGGTGAGACAGCTATACTTTGAGTTGCATTGATGCACCGAGTAACTCGCGAGTAACTCAATATAGCTTAAAATTGAATCAATTTTCATCGCTTCTTATCGGTTGCCAGGGTTTCAAAAAGTTGACTTCTAATTTGTTTGGAAAAAATTGGGGACATTCTGCAAATGGTAGTAGAAGATGGAACAACAGACAGGCCTATTCCACGACTATGAGGGTTCTAGGGTTATTTGATATGTGAGACGTGATACAGCCGGCTTTACGGAATCCAATGATCAGGTATCATAAGGTTGTTTATAGACTGCTAATTGGCTAAACATGGATTCTGCGAAGCTTGAAGCTTGGGTCGGAGTGCAACGACTGGGCTCGTTTTTCTCTTCTCCTGTCCTTGTTCCACAGCACCAGTTGATAGTCTGACCGTCTGGCGGAAAGATGCTGCAATAGCAAATAGTAGGTCAAACCGAAACTGATGGGTTTATTGAAGACTTGATTAGAGACATTGAAATAACTTCTTAACGAAAAAGCTCACACGAATAGTAGTTAATACGATATCAAACTGTACAAGCATATAAGATATGTAGTTTGAGCGAAAAAAGGTTATTTTCAAAATCAGTGTTAGGTAAATATAGAAAAATAATAACATTGAAAATTATCCGTGTCCAATTGTTCGCACACGAGAGCTCATGTAATAGCGTGCGGTTTGTTTGATAGCTGCTGTGCAAAAACAGAAAGAAAACAAATGAGAGTGCTCGCTTGCTGAGCAACGTGAGTTACTCGAGGTACCTCAAAAGCAACTCTAAAACGCGATAAGGAGCTGTCTTGCCCCAAAAAAATCTATATATAATGTTCAACAAACACTAAGCAAAAATATTTGAAATTTTAAACAAGCCTTATTTATTTGAAAAGGTAATCGTCAAAAAATAGCAATTGGTCTGTGTGGTTAACGGAAAGCCTTAAAGACTGATTCGAATGTTATACTAAGTTTGTAAGTAACTCATAGATTTCATTAGTCATAGGTTTGATTGGATGGAGACGCATGGTAATCTACCATGCATCTTCATCGTTTCTACAGGCGGGTGATGTATAAAATGAAGAGTAATGATTTATTATTTAAAAAATTGTATCTCCCAAAACGACACGCAGAACATCTCCAATTTTTTTGATATGTTATGTAAAATTGAATGCTCTTTCACTTAAAAATACTAAAAACAAGGAGTCGTTGAGGCCCTCGCAGTCAAATTCAAGAAAAACTATTTGTTTTGTATTTTTTCATACAAAAAATTGATATATTCAAAGGTTTCGTATTTTTGCTTGAAATTCAAAAAAATACCAATTTTTTTTTTTTTTTTTTATATATATATATATATATATATATATATATATATATATATATATATATATATATATATATATATATATATATATATATATATATATATATATATATATATATATATATATATATATATATATATATATATATATATATATAGAAGAATGCCTTCAGAAGCGCCTGCTGTCCTTCCTCCGATCCCACGAAGATAAACCTCTGTTTTGGCCGGATCTGGCATCGTTCCATTGCACGAAACCGGTGATGGAGTGGTACGAATCCAGCGATGTTGTTTTTGTACCGAAGGAGGCAAATCCGCCAAACTCGCCAGTACTTCGCCAAATAGAAAAATTCTAGGCGATTATGAACGGCAAGCTCGGGAAAACAGGGAACCCAACAAACAGCAGGGTCGAATCTCAAGTACAATCCTAATTCGTTAAAACGATGACCCAACTACAAATGTGTTGGTATAAGACAGTGCTACAAGATATAAATTAAGACATTTAATCGGCAATTGTGCAACGCTTAATCACACATGAAAAGCTATAGTTCTATAATATGTTATGGAACGTTTACAACGCAGTTATAAAACTCCTTTAACTCATAGCCAAAGTTCTGTGTATGTGACTGTCAACTAACAATTGTTATACAATGTCATGCAAATTAGAGACTGAAGATTTAAATACGGCTTTTGATTGTGTCAAATGCATAACCAAGGATGGAGAAGATGGAGAATAAGGCAGTCTTCAATCCAAGGATCACGAGTTCAAGTCGGGGATCGAGCAAAGTCAAATTTGGGTTCTATATTTAAAAAAAGTTCTTTCAAACAAATGAAGATATATAAATAATAAATCAAATGCACTAACTACTGCTAAGAATAAATAATAAAAGCAAAAAAAAACTTCCTTTCAAAGTTTACCCAATACATTTTGGTGTCAATCATAACGTTAGATAAAGTTCTTGAATAAACTTTTTTGTAAACCATTTTTAAACCATTGCTAAGCAAAACAAAAAAAAAAGGTCACATGAACAGCAATGGCTATAGTACATTTTTTTTTCTAAAAATAATTATGCTCTCTTAAAATTATTTTCATTATAGCTAAAGATTGTTTTTGTTTAAGAGATAAATTAAAGCTCTACAACGGTTTATACATAGATTGTACAACTGTTTAATTTGTAAAGTGCTCCAAGAGTTGATTTGATGTTCAAAAGTTGTTCTGCAGCAAATGTTGAATAGATTCTCCAATTTTGAGTAAACAAAAAGCTGTTGAAAAGCTGTTTTGATTCATAAGTAATAAAATGACGGTTGATAAGCATTAGGCTCAACAGTGGATTTGAAGAGACGCTTTTACAAACCAAAATTGTTACTTGCGGAGGTTGGATAAACCAACTTTGCAAACACATAGCTAATATATGCTTATTTATTCCCTGAGAGTTTCAAATATACCCGACTTAAAATTATTTTTTGATGATGTGTGTGTGTGTGTGTCCAATCTAACACCCATCGGCCGGCAATGGTATTATGGAAGAAATCTGTTTACAACAATCATTCAAGTGACCATTGGAAGCAGCTTTAATCCGGGAGCTAGAAAGTGATAGCTCTACTGCAGATCCAGCAACCCATTTCAGAATGTCTGGAGAGTCACGCCCATTCCGAGGTTACTTTCACATACAATAAGCCCCGCATGTAAACATTACCGATATCATTTGGATAAGGGCACTG
Organism: Aedes koreicus; assembly: GCA_024533555.2. Classification (NCBI taxonomy): domain Eukaryota; kingdom Metazoa; phylum Arthropoda; class Insecta; order Diptera; family Culicidae; genus Aedes; species Aedes koreicus. Next base: position 432,764 of record JAHHFK020000742.1, on the reverse strand, counting down.
TAACACACTTCCAGATTTGGAAATTTTGAATTTCCAAACCAGGCACGTATTTAGTATTATTTGAAAATAAGATTATTGTTATATAGTTATAGTCAGATACATCTCACCCATGTCCGCCTCCTGAATCACACTATCTTGTTCATTCATAAAAAAAAAAATGTCGACGTCGATTCGTAATTAATTTTTTGCACTCGCGATTAAATATGCGCAAAAATTAACGTTGCGAAACCGCCCGCTAGATATGCAATCTGCATAACAAAATTCTGTACACCCCGTGGTGAATGCACCTAAAATTATGTGCAAGCTTTTCACCCGTCCATGCGCGTTGTTTTCGTTTGCTGCTTCTGACCAGCAAATGGCTGTTCTCTACATTGCACTCGTCTTCTTTTTTTTTCACTCCACACACTGCCAATAATGCAAATCCCCGCTATGAGGCGACTCTATTTCGAGCTTCAAAACTGCTAATAATCATCGATTCACTCGCGACAAAGCGGAAAAACACTCTAAACTAATAAATTATACCCAAGTGTCACAATATTACCACTAATAACCAAAACTAAGCTGATGTAACTCTTCTTCCGGGTGCGGGGGCGAAGCACAAAAACAAAAAAAAAAAAAACGGGGAAATACTACCGGCACTCAAACATTTCGAAAGGGAATCGATTCTATTTACTACGGCTTACACAATGCACGCGGAGATTTTATAGATTTCACTGTTAGTTCAAGTTAAATTACGAATTACTGTTTGATTTTTTCGCGAAAACGACGCAGCAAAAGCAAAACACGTCAGTTTCGAAGCACGGCTTGCTGCGATCTTTTTTTTTTTTAACTACATCACTCTCCCTATCCCCCTATTACAACAAAATATTTTTATTTTTTGCATCAAAAATTTCAAATATGAATACTTTCTTTTTTTAACCCCCTATTTTTTTTCCCCTTTTCTCCCCCCTTTTTTTTCCTGAAAATACCAAAAACTACATGAAGGTACAGCCCCATTTAATTGTTCGAAATGATGACGTATGACTACGACACTAAATGTAAGCCATTTTGATTGTGAAATACCGTATCCTTTGAATTAATATACTGTTTGACAACGCTTAACATTTGTGAATGTTTCAATAGTATTTGGTCCGAAATCAGGAAAATAACGTGTTTTTCTTTTGCTGGATCATTTTCGCGAAATCCAACATTCCATTTAATTTGTGACATGAAATCAGAATAACATGAAATTATATTATCATCGCAGTGCTGTAGTAAACAATCATGTGTTTGGCAGCGAATCTTGTCCTAAAGTTCTGTCCAGTTAGAATCCGGAATCATTAATTGTGTTGCAGCGGCACGGAAAGTGACCGCTGCAAGAATTCTTTTAAAGCGGCTTGTTAACCTAGGCGCTCACTTTCTGAGGTATAAATTTCATGGTGTTTCGTGCAGTGAGTCAAAAGTTATTCCAGATAGAAGCCGAGAGGAGAGAAAAAATTCTGCACAATTGATAATCCAACGTGGTCCGCAATAAAAATCGCAAAAACGTTGAAAATCGCCAAATCAACCGTGTATGATGTGCTCAAACGTTTCAGGGAGCGAAAGAGCGAGGATTGAATGCCTCAAGGTAAGCGTCGTAGTGGAACATATGACCGCAAGCTGAGCCAGAAGGTGTTGAGAACCGTAAGCGCAAACCCTGGACTATCAGATAATGAAATCGCACAAAAATACGCTGCTGCTCGCAGTACCGTTCGAAGAATTCGTATGCGAGCAGGATATCGTTCTTATCGAGCCAGCAAGCAACCAAACAGAACGTTGAAGCAAAGTTTCGTCACCAAAACTCAAGCTCGGAAATTGTACCATCGACGATGAAACCTACGTCAAAATGGATTTCGGACAGCTTCCTTGCCGAAAATTCTACATGGCAACGGCACGAGGAGATGTTTCTGCGAAGTATAAGTTTGCTTTTATGGACAAATTTGCCGAAAAAAAAAACTGATGAATTGGCAAGGGATATGCAGCTGCGGAGCAAAGTCCAAATTGTTGGTGACGAATAAGACGATGGACTCGAAGCTATACAAGAAAGAATGCCTCAAAAACCGCGTACTACCTTTCATTAAAGCCGATAAAGGTCCCGTGGAGTTTTGGCCAAATTTAGCGAGTTGCCACTACAGCCGGGAAGTCATCCAGTGGTACCGCGATAATAACGTAGATTTAATCGATAAAAACATAAATCTATCCAACTGCCCACTGTTTCGGCCCATCGAGGGATTTTGGGCAATAATGAAGCGGAACCTTAAGAGAAGTGGAAAAACGGCTCGAGACGCGACTCAGATGACCAAAATGTGGAACAAATGTGCCTAGGAAGTTGACTCCGGAGCTGTGCAGCGTTTGATGGGAGGAATAAAGAAGAAAGTGCAAATTTTCATTAGAAACAAAGAGAAATTATTTGTATTGATATTGTTACCTCTGTTTTGATGTCTTAGGTGTACGTCAATCCGTTACTGAGATACAGATAATTTTATTATTCCGGATTCTAAATGGACATAGCTCTAACTGTGTGATTGCCGCGATTCGTTTTTCGGCTTGTGCTCTGACGTGTTTTCTTCCGTTTCTTATATTTTTGGTGCTCCGCTCCGCAACCGGAGAAAACGGACTATCAGTTTGTTTTTTTGCCTTAGTTTGGATATTTAGCTTGAACTTGCTGTATATCGGATGCATTTTTAAAGCATTTGTGGAAAAATATGTTTGTGATGTGTGAACCTGTGCTTGTAATGGGAGAGTAGGTGGTTGACGTACATTTTTTCCGCTGTGTTTTCCGATATTACAAAACAATTATTATCGGAGTAATTCAAGTTCGACCCTCAACTGGAACTGTATCTACAGCAATGCCATGTCGGTAATGGAACTGGTCGGTGACAGACTGGTTTACGACAAGAAGTTTGCCGAACATCGGTGTTTGTAGAATACCAGGTATCCGGAGTGTCCGGAGAGATTTTCCCGAGTCCTGGAGCGATGCCGAAAGTTGAGTTTAGTAGACTGGTGCAAGCCGGTTGAGCCAAGAATAGCTACGGTGGAGGAAATTTTGATCAAACATTCGCCGGAGCAGGTGGATATTCTGAAGAAAACGAACATGTAGCGAAGATGTTGATGGGTTGGAGGAGTTAAGTTCGAGATACGATGCAATTTTCGTTCACCTGCAATGCCATATGGGGCAAGCATGGCGGGTTTGGATAGGCATCATTTAAATAGATACCTTGGAAGAAGCAGAACGCCAACCAGTCGGACCCCACAAAGGATTTTCAGACAATTGAGAGGTGGTAAGTGCTCTCAAAAACGCGGAGCGAAACAGATAATTGTTATCCTATTCATCTCCGAATTATATGAACTATATTATATGATCACATCACTTATCAAGGTGAATCCTGATCCATCGAGCCCTACCGTACTAACATAGAAAAACCTCCTTTCTATTACCTTTATGGGGATGCAGAGGTAAACACGGTCCCTAAACAGCTAAGGTCACACTAACTGTCCTTTCCAGTTCCCACCTGATTGCAAGGACGTGGCCGGCGCCGTTATTGATTATTAAAGAAATTGAGTCACTGAAACATGTACAGTGAGAATGGTCGGTTACTCCCAGCCCCATGCAGTTGATTCATTGTGCAATTTCAATGATTCTGATCAATCACGGAGGAGCAACCATTGATACGTGCAGTCAGTCAAGTTAAGCTAAGCTAAGCTAAGCTAAACTATGTATGTGGCCCGAAATTAAAAATGTCCTCTATTGGAATCGTTGCGTAGAAAAAAGTCCGATCGATACTTGGAAAAACGACTGAGATATTAACGCTCAAAACCTGACCACTTTTCGGGACGGTCGCGATTCGATTATTTTTATATTGTATCCCAGTATAGAAAACAAAGACGTAATCCTATAGGATACGTCAAAATGTTGTAAGAAACCAGCTTTACGTGAACGCCAATCACGTCTGTAAATTTTACTCCACTGTATGATGAAATGCAGACTAGTTGAGAAATTGCGATGGATGTGCGCACATAAGCTACTGTATTCCGGAATAGTCTAGAATGCCGCATAATAGTCACCCTATTTAGTAAAGCTACAATGCGAAGCAGAATGAAGTTTCATCAACAAAGATTCAAGCTCGAGGCACACGAGACACGGGTACCGGATTTTCTGAGCGCAGTAAACCAAACTCTCGTCCTGGTTCTGCACTGACACTGACCCTCTATTTAGGTCTGGAACGTTTGTTTGAAATATTTTTGCCTCTCTGTCTCTAGCTAATATGCTCTGCTCTCCTGCTGTTTTCCACTTATTCCCACAATACAAATCTCACAGACGACGATTTTCCTGTCAGTTCCACACGAGACGCCGCGCAATATAGACGCTTTTAGTAAACGGGCGTTTTCCTCCCACTTGGGTGGTAAAGTGCTTCTTGCTGCTACCAGTGTTAAACGTTTATGTATGAGTGTGAGCAAAGAAAAAGCTTGAGGTATAAGGATTGGATGCAACATGCAGTTATTGATGCTGTGCGAGATTGATTGTGAATGATTTCTGAACGATTCTCGATAGTTTTGCGACGAAATTCATCGAAGCTATCACCAATTAAGACGAACAATAGAAATCCACGGTCTAACAGCATTCGTGAAGCTAGTGAAAGAATTGTAAAGAATTTGATTCCTAATCATGCTCCCTACCCACCGCCGCGACTGCAGTATGTGTAGTGAGTGCTGTGAGTGTGTGAAATATATGTTTATTTACATTCAAGCTAGTGTATGTTACTAGAAAAGCTCGGAGAATGGGACATTGAGCGTCGCTAAAGCCGTGCTTACAGTTCACAGAGGAGTACGCGAAGTGAGACAAGGCTAATTTTTTGCCCTTTAGCAGCCGAGCAGAGAGAATCCAGGCACGGGGATGGGATGGGTTTAGCTAGCTTAAACACTATGGGACACTAATTCGCTGCTTCAGTGTATACATACCACTATACTACACCCTCAGTCATGCAGGAAACGCATGCTGCTGCTGCATAAACCGTGGGAGTAGCTACCTGTCTGAGTTGTTATTTCTTACCACCTCCGGAGCTCGATTTTCCCTCAGAGAAAAAAAAACTCCGCATGGCACAGCTGGAATCACACAGCCAGGATTCACTGCTTGCTGTAGAGATGGAGTTTACAACGATTCTATTCATTGTGACGCAGAAATGTATAGGCATTGAACTAAGTAGTTCCGTTTGAAGCTGAAAAGTGTTTGATTGAAGAAAAAAAAACTAATCTAAACAACGCGAAGTGATTGTTCTTAGGAAAAAGAAAGAAAATAAACACAAAAGGCAACATAGCATGGTTCAAACATAAAAATTATCTGCAGCGTGGATCTTTTCCTTTTGGCCGCGTTTTCGGAAGTGCGAATAAGGGCTTAGATCTTATTTTGGGCAAACTATGAACAATTTGCTGTTTGTTATTTCTAAATGAATTCAAATTTTGAATAAGAATCACAAATGGTTGAGATGTTATCAAAAAAAAAATTTCACCCTTTCTTGATATCGAACTCAGATTAAAATATCATACTGTGGCCGAACGAATAAAGACCTGATTTAAATCAGTTTGACGTTCAGATTCAATTTTATCTTAACCATTCTAATGCATTTGGACCAATATGACTCTAACAGCGAGGTTCACGTAGGACTGCGTTGGTGTATAGTAATAATGGTATCTAACACGTAGGGTTGGTCAATATTCGAATGTTTTTATTAATTTGCTTTGATCCGTCTCTTCTTATGGTTTTTGCTTCATACTGCACTTTCGTGATCCTTTTCTTTCTGGGCTATGCTATTCTACGCTAGTATATAGAACGCGAGGCGGGCCGAAATGATGTTAGAGTTCGACATTAGCTTGCCGATAAATGAGGTAGACATTAGGGCGTAGACACATTTTTGAAAATCTCAGACCCCACATCCTCCTCGTAGACTTTTCTCAATACATTTTTTTTTTGAAATTTTGTATGGAGCATAGACTTTGGTCAAACACAAACCCACAACCCTCCCACCGCCCAGAAAAGTCTACGTGGTTTATGAATAGCCCCTTAGTTGAATCAACATGGACCGAACTTATAGTTGTGGGGGCCTAAGGGGTATCAACTTGTGGGTTGATGTTTGGTCCTTAGTACAACTATCTCCATGCCGTAGGAAAGAATAAGTGAAACTCATTTTATGGCAGCCCCTAAAATGTGGGGGCCCGAAACCGTGCCATCCCTTCAAGTCCAGACGATAGTCGTCTGTCTATCATCTCTTCAGTAATACTGTATGCAGCTTTAAACTGACCAGTGCATTCAATGACAAACATAGAATTCAACAAAGATTTTTCATTAGGGCTCAATTGACAAACGAAACCAATGATTCTTTTGGTAAATATCTCGTGACACGAAGTGTACTCATGTAAGGCACAAATTCTATTCTATTTTTTCTCTTCAAAATAATGTAGTGGATCAATGAGAAAAAATCTTCAATGTCGAGAAATTTGTGGTAAAAGCCATTACTTACGTTTTTCAGTTCAACTTTTATGAAATGTACTGTTTTTGATAATGTTGTTTAATGTTTGATTTTGATGATTGTTGTTTACACACAAAAAATAAAATCTTGTTTTATTAAAAGTTTTGCGCTTTACTTCTGAAAAGTGTTTATTTTTCATTATATTGAAAGTAAAATTATCTACAACGAAAGTTCTTCGTTTGATTTGAAAGTGTTATGTTTCGGTTCAGTGTGTAAATTTAAAAGTGATTTCTTTTACTATGTAAATTGTAGAACTGTCAAATCCACCAACACAAAAAGCAAGCCGTCTTCGTTTGATAGAAAAAAAAAGAATCGGGTTTACCTGTCAAAGGCGTCCTGTTCTTTTCATCCGTCCGGGAAAACATTCAAACTGTTCACGGATATTGTTCTGATTAACGGTTTCTGAGTGAAATGATTTGTCGAGGATTTTAAGGTGAGACTCGGCGGTGTATTTTCTATGGAGATTACATTCGAAGTTTTAGCCTTATAGTAGTGTAGTACGCTCTGACAGAGTATTCCTTCCACCGATTACACCAGCTCGCCGGACAACCTATTAAGTTACATGAAGCAGTAAAACACCCCAACGAACAATAGCAACAGTCGACTTTCTTCCAATTACGAATCTCTCACCGGCAGCGAATCGGATCCGAACTACGAATCCGTCCGAGCAAACCCCGTCGACGACCGGTCCATCGTCCAACGATTCGCTCTCGAAGTCCGATTTCTAGGCGACGCCAGGTGTGCACGAAGCAACCGCCACGACAACGACGGAGGACACCGGGTTCGACACTCCTCCGGCCGAAACAGAAGCGAAGACGCCTTCGATGTGCGAACTGGAAACCACCGGTGTCAGTGACTACTTTCAAGTCTGATTTTTTCACGGCAATTGTGAGAACCGTCGTGCAGTATAAGTTTATTAATTTTTTTTATATGTGTGTTTGGGAATGCTGTTATATCCTAACGGCGAGCGAAAAACGACTCCAACATAGTATATTTAGATGATTAATATATTCCGAATGCAGCTTTTGAGTGAGGATTATGCTTAAGTTATAAATCCGTTGTTTACTACATGAACCAGTAACAAGAAAAATTTGTTTACAAAACGAAAAAATAATGTTTCATCAATTCTATCCGACCTTTATTAAAAATCAATTGAGTTTCAAACAAATAGCTGTCTTATTAAAATTTATAATGATTCATCTGAAAAAAAAAAACAACTTATGTTAAAACTATTTTTTATTTCAATCTTATAACAGCTTACTTTTATTTGAATTGCACGACACTTTCTGGTTGAAAGTTCATTTTGAAATAAAAATAATTTGCTTTCATTTTCAACGATGCCACGGTTTCGATTTGACAGTACTACAATTCGTTTTGAAAGTTTCAACTTTTAAATGTACCAAGCATGAAAATTTTGATTTGACAGTTTGAACTTTTTTGTTGTGAAAGCTAACCGCTTTCTACGAAAAAGAACCAACGCAACTTTTCAAGTTTAGCAATGGTTTTTTTTTAATTCTAACAATAATTATTTTTGTGTGTAAAAAAAAAAAAAAAAAAAAAAAAAAAAAAAAAAAAAAAAAAAAAACAACCAACACAAAAACAACACGCCCCCCAACACACCGCCAAAACAGGGTGTCATCTTCGTTGGACCGGAGGAAGGGCAGCAGGCGCTTCTGGAGGCATTCTTCTTTATAAATTCGGCCGTTGATGGTGCCGGTCGTTATGTAAGGCTTGCTGGATTTACCGCATCCACAGATCGCCTGCCACACCAAGTACTTCTCGGCAAATCTCTCGACCTTCTTCTTCCGGAACTTCTCCGGAACATCCAGGCGGGACTTGCCGACGAAAAACTCCAGGCCGGGGATCTGCTTGTCGTCCGCTTTAATGTATTTCTCGTCGTCCATTACGATGGTGCGCGGGATTCGGCCACTGTATTCTGTTTATCGGTTCGGTTAGGCGCCTTCCTTACCTTGAAGACATGAAGTCCGGCCCGCTTCATTATCTGCTGGACGAACCAGACGGAGGAAATGACCATCTTCGCCACGTCTCGTATCGAATGGTTCGGATTTCGCTTGAAGTAACCTTCCTAACCTCACCTTCCTTGCGTTCGCGAGGTCGGTCGTCTTCGCTTTTCTTCCGCTGCCAACTCACCGCTGGCTCGTTTGGGTCTCCTTGAACGATTTTACCACACGGAACACGGTCGAATTGTCGATTTCCAACTGTTTCGCGATCCACCTGTGGGACTGGCCTGGATTTTCCATTGCCGCGCTCATATTTTTTGTCAAAGCACTTCTTGCTTGGAAGCCATCTCAAAACAGATTGTAACGAAATTGTAAACATGTAAACATTTTTCGAGTTCAACTTTTAAACACAAACTCTTTTATTGTAAAATTTAGTTAGTCGTCCTGAAAAGAAGAATAGTTAGGATAGGCGTTAGTTTATATTTCCGGTTTATTTGGCCAGCAGGATACCATCATGTGCTGCTATGTGTGTTAATATGTGTTTGGTACCATTATTACAATACAAAAGTTTATTACACTCCTCGTCGCTGTGATTGGCCGACGGCAAGATTCAAAGTTTTCAGTGGCCCGAAATTTCATCATTGCAAGACATGGAAGACATGGACACCGGCAGCTACCCGATTAGCCGGTCTTGCAAGACTATGTCTCCCATACCACAACTGGGCAGACAAAGCCCGGTCTAAACCACCAGTTGAGAGATTGTGTCGAACACTAAAATCATTTCGGTTCGTTTCGCGTGATATATACTAGAAAGAATAGAGTCACGAAAATGCAATACGATGCAAAATTCAAAACAGGGACGGGCTTCAGTTATAAAATCAGACAACGGCCAGAAAGCAAAATAATTTTGCAGCTGGTGGGTGTGGCTATTGCTGTATTAAACATGGAATGAAACACAATGAAATAAAAAGTAGAAGACAATTTGAACCAATTGTTCCCAGTTTTTGAGGACCCGGAAAAGGAAAACCATATTTTCAACCTGTTCCTATGTGGATTTGTATGGGAGCAACAGTAGGTCAATATTTAGTTAAATATTGAACTACTAGTACTAACAGCACTATATTGAAACTTTTATGCAACAAGTTTGTAAGTTTTTTTTTTTATTAAATGGTCATTATGTTCAGTCAAACAAGAGTTATTAACGTTCAAAAACCTTTCACTTTACACTTTTATTGTTGTTTTTTTTTGTATTCTCCTAATGCGCGGAGTAATAGGGGGTATCCTCCCCCTTGTTTACCCTGCATCTGGGGTAGCTTGGTAAAAGATTATGCGCCCGATCGTATACTACCGTTCAAATGCCCTCCGTTCGTTTTCTTGTATCTTAACTTGTATCTTTCAATTTCATAGCCTGCCCTTACGCCAAATGGAACTATCAAGACTTTCTCTTCATTTCTCTTAGTTCTAGCAATAAATTACTGTCCACTCCTAGAGCCTCTCATTTTGATGAGAAATTATCTGTTTCTGACAACTTTCACTTTAGCTCCCATTTTTCAAAAGTTTGAAATGACACCCGGGTAAGAAAAGAGAAACGTAGTCCTATATTAATACTTTTTTATCGACATAAAATTCAAATTATCTTGAAAACGGCTACATTTAGAAAGTTGCGTACCGAAATTGATCTGTGTGGCCAAACCTCATAACATTATTCAATTGAATAATTTGCTAAACCCAAGAACAGTCACTTTAAATAACAAATAAACTAGTTTATATTTTTGAAGACTAAACGAAACTATATTTTTATTCCATTTATTTGCGACTTTGAAAAGTATTTTTAAACCAATCATTTATATCTTTAGATCGTGATTTTTTTTCAAAAATGTTTATGGAAATCATTTTTGTTTCAATTGTATGTTTCTGAACCTGCATCAGGCGTCACGCATCTGCTAGAAGGCTGAATCTTGAAAAGTAAAATTAATTTCTTTCTTTACAATCGTGAATAATTTTATTTCATGAAATCCTGATGGCATCGAATATTGGTAAAACTTAGGAGAAAAAAAAATTTTATGTACAGGGTGTTGCACAATAGTTCCAAAACAGGGTGTCCACAACAGAAAGTACAGCAAAACAAATTAACCAAACCATATGATTGATTTTTTTATTTGAAAGATGCATGTTATAAAAATAAACCATATTCGGCTGCTGACATGCACGACTTCCTGAGAAATTTGATCCCAAATATCAACCAAATGATTAAGGAACGGGTCTAACGTAAGCCCCTTTATAGGGCCTGTGTGTTGAAACAAATAATCCCAAATAAAGTAGTCAAGTGGGTTGAGATTCGGTGAACCTGAAGGCTATTCTTCGCTTGTGATGAAATTTGGTGAATTTCCCGCGCACCACGATTGTGTTTGAGGATGCAAATGGTTCTTCAAGATCTGCTCAATATAAGGAGTGTATCGAAAATAGCTATAAACATTCAAAAACCTAAAAAAAAACTATAGACAATTCGCAAATTTTCAAAGCAATGTATTTTATCGCAATGTACATGATCGCAGTGTATATGATTGTACTTTAGAATTTACACCGTCCAATAAGGTCTGCACAGTGGAGCTCTTCCTGGACGCTGCTGACCAAATTTTCTTGAAGTCTAACATGTTGTGAGCTACTGCACCTGCCTGTTTATGGTTCCACTTGACGATTGCCCAGTAGCGTTCGATTGGTCGCAGCTGGTGACAGTTTGGTGGGTTGATACCTTTTTCAACGAAATCAGCGTTGTTATCAGAAAACCACAGAAACTCTACGTTGATCTGGCATAATGGGCAGATGCCAGATTTCGCCAGAAGAGAGGAGAAATCTCATGCTTCAGATATAGTGGAAGCAACCCTTTTTTGCAAGCACTAGTTTTGGTAAATTTCAGCATTTATTGTTCCTTTTGTGTACAATATGGAAGATCGTAAGCCACACGTGCTCATTGCTTGCCAAACGAATATCTTCTCACCGAATGTTTCCGTCGCAACAGTCGTATCTGCAATTGGGATACACTCCCAAACCGAGTTGGTGAAGAATTAAGGTTCTAGTAGTGTTCTGAAATCCTGTTTTACGTACGTTTTGTCGTCCATCAAAACACACTGATAGGGATTGTTAAAATATGGTTCTACAGCTTTTGGGCCCTCATTTTAGCTTCTGCTCCGTAGATTGCTTTGGAACTTTCGGCTCCCTGTATGTCTTCAAAATGTTTTTTTTCTTTATTTGTTCCAAATTTATCAATATTTACATTTCATGTTAATCTAAGTGCTCCAACTACTACCTCAGCGTATCAACCTTAATTGTTAAAATATGTAATTTTGTTTACATTGTTCTTGCTTTAGCAGTTCAGTATTTTAAACAGGTTTTTATTCCTGCGTGTCAATAACAATAATTATCTTAAAGCTCAAAACAAACTAAAATTAATTTTAATGAAGCATAAAGGGGAATTAATCATTGCAAAAGAAGATTTCAACGATTTTTTTTTGAAATTATTAATTATTTTGTTGGAAATTTGTTCTAAAGTCTCAACATTCGAAATTCTATGTACTTCGTTAGTACTGTACCAAGAAGGCAGCTTCAAAATCATCTTCCGAACTTTGTTCTGAATTCTTTGAAGTGTTTTTTTTTCCTGGTAGCAGAACAACTAGACCATATTGGAACAGCATAAAGCATGGCCGGTCTAAACATTTGTTTAAATATTAGTAGTTTGTTCTTCAGACAAAATTTGGATTTTCTGTTTATAAGAGGATCTTCAAAACGTTTCTTTTATTGATCCGCTAGATCATCCCGATGCTGCTCCAGGATTTTTTGGCCAAATCACGAGTAGAGGTTGATTTGTTCTCCTAAATATAATAGATGGCTTTTTGGTCCAATTCGGGATTGCTAGAACCGGGTATTCATTTTAAGTTCTCGAAAGACCCTGTAGGGTCTCACCATACTTTTCATTCACTCGTTTTACACTTGCTGGATGCATTTCAACCTTTTTGAAAATCTGATTGTACGTTACATCCTTTTCAGTTCACCAAGTGTGCAGAGTTTGCTTTCGTACTTAAATCTGCGACACTGTGCAAGAAACGGTGTTAATTAAAATAAACGTACCGAAATAACCTTTTTGACATGTAAACAAAACGTTTTACGAATGCACGCTTAAATAATATGCACTTGTTTAAGCTCAATTACTTATCAAATGTATACTACTTTTCGATACACTCCCGAGTAGCCATTCGATTGAGATAACATAAATATGACTTGCTAAGTCATAATGAAGTTACTACAACTAATTATGACCGTAGTTTACTACTTGGGACTCCTTAATATCCTGTGGTGATTTTTAGGAAATGTTCTATAAAAAAAGAGGAAGTTTATCTTTGCGTGAAACGGCTCCCCATACCATGATTTTCGATACATTCTGATATCGTTCTAGTCAGATAATTATCCTGATCCAAACATTCACTCTTATCGAAAATGGTGCAATTACATTCCGTTATTATACCTTGATCAAACCAGGTATTTCGGTTATTCATTACATAAAACTAATGGACAAACAACAACATATATTTCCACGAAAATGAAAAGTGTAGTTTTAGATGTTTCCCTTAGATTGAAAGTAAGAAGTCTAAGAGTGATTTGCTAGCTAAATTCTTGCAATATTGGCAAGACTTTTGCCACACATACACTCAGCGAAATAAACTTTCGACATTCATAAGATTGCATTATGATTATTTGCCACGAGAAATCATTATAAATTTCATTAACTTGCCTTATGAAATATAATGATGTTGAAACAATAAAAACATGGAGCAACCTGGACTCGAGCCATGAAAGTTTAGATTATGAGTCCAGTGACTTGACCACTAGTATATTTCAACACTTGTATACAGGAAAGCTTAAAAGCGTACAAGAACAACGTCGTGTAAAACAAAATCCATTCATAAGTGAGGCTTATGAAATTTTCAAGCATCGTTCATAAGTTGAACCTTATGAAATTCTTATGTTTATTTATGTTTATCACAGTCACCGTGCCGAACCAAAAGAATTCTGCTTCTTTCGACCCTGGCTTGCTTTTGACGATTCTTCAATCAGTGCACTCGTTGTTTCTTGTACGGGTTGCATTCCAGATCATGTCTGAGGAGCCTGTTCTTCGAAGCAGGAGGCATTTGAAAATGTTTGCTCAATTTACGGCCAGATACGGCGGAGTCTTTTTCTTGGTTCTGGCACCTCCAGTTTCCTTGTACCGTTTTAAACAAAAAACAAACCACTAACTTACTCAGAACTGCTTAAGGCTATTGAATATCTGACATGGTCCAAGCTTTTGCAAATTTTATTTTAGAACTTGCTCCCGTTTGGCTTCCATGGTGGCTGATAAATGTAAGCAAACGGAATCGCTTGTTATTTATCTACAGCAATAAGCTGTCAGAAGTTTACACTCAAAACATGTTTTATCAATTCCACGATTAAAATCACCCAGTGGAAATAAATAAATAGTGCAAAATAGTGGCACCTCTTGTGAGCAGTGTGGTAAAACGGTATTGATATTCAGATGGATTAATTTACCGATAACTTTTTCCAGGAACTGAATTTATGAATATGGTGTATAATGAATTTGTAGCTCTATGCCCTATGTAGCACCAATTCTACAACTATGTTTAAAAGTACAGTGCCCTAACTGTAATATCGAAAGTATTTTACTCACTGTAATATTCAAATGATAAGGACTGGTGAATATCATTTGAATATTCCGATATTCCGCTCTCACGCATTAGATATTGAAATTAGAGCAGTTTATTGTGAGACGAATTTATTGTTATATATTTTTCGTCAAACATGATCTTTTGAAAATCAGCTTCTAGAACGAGTTATCGGCAAATGCATCGCAATTAGTCCAAATGATTATTTACAGCGCTGATTGTGAGACACCTGGAGCATGAGCATGAGCATGATTGACCGCCCACGGATGCTACTCCGTTATTGCCAGATTAGCTGTATTTACACAAAGAACCAATATATGATGTTTGGGACTAACATACATCCTCAATGTGTAAAAACTGGTGATCCATTATGATGCAATACCGGCGCCGACCGTGCCCGAATGCTGGTCAAGTAGGGAATGCGAAGGAACGTGTTAACGTGATACTCGCTTTGAAGGAAGCCGAGAAATCCTCTGCACTTCCACGAGAAATCACTGGGATGTTGGATAGTTGGGAAAAGGTCAGCAGCAGGGTTCGTTTCGGTTAACGATACGCTGAAAGTATGTAACTAGCACTATCCGCCAAAAGCATGGGACCGCTCCAACAAGCAACAGAACATCGAATTCCATTTGTACCGGCATGACCTAATCACCGTAAACTCGTAAATAATGGTGATTGCTTTTTCTGCCTGTGTAGGTAATAGTTAGGCACGAGCAGCGGCATGCCCCATTTTCTGTGGATATCCTGCAAATAGAGATAAGACAAGTTGGGGTGCCCCTCCGATTGGTGGCCCACCATAGCATTAATAACTGATATTGATTCTTTTGATTCCTACGCTCATTAATTTGGTACCAACCGGGGGAGACTTGGTCCTATACCCAACGCTTTCCTTATCTCCAAACCTTTCAACTACTCGCAATATTTTGCGATATAGTAGGCGGAATATTACAATTTGAGATAATTCTAAGCAGTCGGTTTACCAAAATTTGGCAGATCGATAGGTAATCGGTGGGTGAGTGACCACCAGGTACTTCATAGCAAGATACTAGGAAGCGGACCGGAAGTGTATATGAGCAAACTCCCCCTGATTGTGAGACACCCTGTACAGAAAAAGTCCCCAAATAGCGATTTCAATATTAGTAGAAAAAAAGCTGCACTAGAAAATAACAACATACCATCCTGACCAATATGCTTGGGATATTATGGACACTCTCGAAACCAATTTAAAACATTTTTTTCGACATTTTCGAAATTCACAGTCACATGTAACTCAATTGTCCGAAAGATAACAATGTTCATATTATTTTACTTTTGGTCATGATTTGTAGAAGGCAATGATCTGTTTCAACTTAATTGATAGAATATGTTTTATATTTTGGTCTTGAAACATGTTAGTTTTCGTATTAAGATCGATGAATTGAAAAACAATCAAGATGTGTAAACAAAGGAAATCTACGAAATTTGACAATATTTTGTAAGAAATCAATTTCATGGCAATTCTGGGAAGAACTGTTATGTTTCAGAATTTTAAGGAACTCGAGAGCACGTGAATTCATGAATTCCAGAGAAATCTTTAACAGGATTCATCGGAAATTTTATTGAAGTTTATAAATATTTTTTCAGGTTCGTTAGCGAAAAATTCTGAGGGTTACGTAAGAATACCTCTAACAAATTTGAAATGTTACACAATAATTTTACTGGTGCAAATCCGGGCTAAAGGGGTAGGAAACTCCCGAAAGAGAAACAATCAGAACAGAAAAGATTCCGGATGGAACGGTGGAACTGATTTTCAATCTGCGCCCAATCATATGGAGACTGCATGAATTTCCACATGTTTATGTACCTCCCTCCGGTTCTCTCGATCGGAAAGCAATAAAACAAATAAAATAAAATAAACCGTTTCCGATTAACAGAGCCGCCAATATCCAGCGATATAAATAAGCAATGTAAACACAGTTGGAAGAACGTCATAAATCGACAAAAAGAGGAGTGCGGACGAAGGAAAATAAAAATGAATGCGAAGCCGGTTGTACCGTCGGCGTTGATGATGGTTCCAGCAGATGTTGGCATAAATCTCGAGACTCAATCTGCGAGCATGGCGGCTTCGGCGGAGGTGGAATGAGTTCTAGTGCAATAATTGGCCGTAGTAGTGTTGACCGAACAGCAGTGGATAGTGGGATCAAAATTTCCATTTAACGACCTTGAATCGGCAATCATACGGAATAGCTGGAATTGGCAACAAATCAGAAATAAGAGTGTGTGACATTGGCTAGAATAGTGTGTCAGTCATTTGAAAGAAAAATCGTTCAGTTGTGAAGTGGAAAGTGGCTGGCAGAGTAGTTCAACGATGGCCGTTCATATTCTGGACGAGGATCACTTCGCAATCAGTGCAATCGTGACGGTGGCAATGCAGATTATATTCTTCCTGATTGCTGCCATCTTTCAGCTGGATAAGTTAACGGATTTTGCGGGTGGAGTAAACTTTATCATCATTGCCTTGTTGACCTTTTTTTTGGGTCAAATCGATAGAACATTGAAGGTGAGTTTGTTTTAAGAATGTATTATTTATTTAAAATAATGATAAAATCTATTTTACGGAGGTGTCTCAAAGTAAAATTTACAAGTAATAGAAGCATTGGCATTCCCAGTCTTCCCATCCAGTCTGCTTAAATCGGATGCCCTGCTGGTCCATCCCATACCCTGATTATATGAACTTATACGTAATAGAATATAACATACGCATGTATTAATATCTTCACAGTCCTGCAAAAGCTGGAGAACGGAGTAAATGATTCCAACTGTCACCGATAACATCTCAATAAAGAGATGGATGATTTTTTTTCTTCTGAAAAGCAACACATTCTATAGTACAAGTTTTCTTTAAACCCTTCGAGTTAAATTTCAATGATAGCAATTTGAGTGATCAAAGCGCCCGGTTTGATTAAATGGTGTTCCGATCAAAATTTGGTCAAACAGTAATGTGTGTGAGTCGATCAAAGTTTTTATTAATAAGTCAAATTCTTTTTCTTTTACAAGTTCAGTTTATACAGAATACAGGAGAAGTATTCAGCTAAGCTTCATTTTTATATTAATAAATATAATTAGCTTTATATTTGCCGGGTCTTTCGTTTAACACCTGTCATAAGATTTTGTACAGTCTCCTTGTCCACTATATTCGCCGCAGAACGCCAGTTTGCCTTGAACTGTTTCTCGCTCACAACAGCCTTTTGAGTCTTCTTAAGGTTCCGCTTGACGATAGCCCAATATTGATCGATTGGGCGGAGCTCTGGCTTGTTGGGAGGGTTCTTGTACTTGGGCACCACTTGAAGCATACCACTCCATGGCCTTTTTTCCGTAATGGCAAGATGCCAAATCCGGCCAAAATAGAACGGAACAATTGTGTCGCTTCAGGAAAGACAATAGACGTTCACTCAGATAAATTTCCTGGTGACGGTTCCGGTCGCAATGTAAACGTTGCTCTTCAAGCCACAGGTACAGATGGCCTGCCACACCAGATATTTCTTCGCAAACTTTGACAGTTTAATTTGCTTGAAAATATCTGCCACCTTTCCCCGTCCGGTTGCCGTATAAAATTCCTGTCCAGGAAGCTGTTTAAAGTCTGCCTTGACGTAATTTTCATTGTCCTGTACCACGCAATCAAACTTCGTCAGCATCGTCGTGCACAACTTTTGCGATCGTGCTTTGGGCGACGTGTTTTGTTTATCGTCGCGACTTGGAGTCACCACTTTCTTGTAAGTCGACAGTCCAGCTCGTTTTTTTAGCTCTATCCACGGTTGAAGGCACCACTCCCAGCTTCTTTGCTACCTCTCGGACGGAGAGGTTTGGGTTCCGCTCGAAACAGCGCGCAACTCTTTTTGTCGTCGCTGTGGCCTCCGGCTTTCGATTTCCCCCCGATCCTGCTTTCCTGGCTGTCGACAAACGTTCACTCAACACTTTTAATACGTTGGTAACAGTTGATTTAGCCACATTCAATAATTTCGCCAACTTGGCGTGAGAGTAGTTTGGATTTTCGCCATGCACGTGCAAAATTTTAATGCGTTGCTTTTCTTCCTTCGACGACATTTTGATAACTGGACTGCTAGTCTCAAAATCAAAATAGAGGCATGTTGCTTCACGCACACATCTTCAAAATGAGGTGTCTGCAATTTTTTTTTAATGCACGATGAAAGGAAATGCGTCAAGCTTAAGTTGACCAAATTTTGATCGAAACACCTCTGAAATAAATGTAATATCTAATCATAATACCACTAAACAAAAATATTTAAAACTAATTCTAGGCTGCCTATAAGCATACGCCTATAATTCTTCTAAAGAAATAGAGGTTGAAGTTCATAAATGTAATTTTAATGTAAATGCTACGCAGGAATGCTCAAAAACAAATTCAGCCTATAACGTTCATCATATTGCTCCATGCGTTAAAGATAAATGGTTGTGTAATGCAAAGATGATCGCAAAGTGTGGTGAACTTATTAATTAAATATGAATGGAAAATATATAATGTGATTTCCAGGCACACGATCTTCAGTCGCATCCCCACACTTCGCTATTGTCAAATTGAAAACATTGCTACACCAACCAGTATCAACATGTTTCAGCTGGCAGTATTTCTTGATCATATGACTCGTGGAGGCGTAAGGTAGGAGCTTGTGAGGACCGAAGGTCGGTCACATTCTCCTTCCAGATTGTCATGTTACCAATTGGAGCCTTTTCGCTTGTATATATGAATACCTTAACTTCAATGAGTTCAGGAATAAGCTTTAACCTCTCTAATTTCATACCGTATCCCTAAATATAGAAAATTTTGTTGTTTTTGCATGTTGTTATGGAAACTTTTATTCCAGTGAGTTCTTGGATAACCTAGCAAAAAAATTTACTTAAATCTCGAGTAATTCATGACAAGGGCCTAAAAGTTAATTGTAAACAATGACTTCAAGCATTGATCTCTCACGAACGACAAAACTTCTATGACATACAATTACACCATAAGGTAAAGCAAACATTGTTTTGAGATTTGAGAGAAATTGACGTTGAAAGTCATTGTTTACAATTGGCTTTTAGGCCCTAACTTGAATTACTCGAGAAATAAGCGTTTTAACTTTGCCTTAGAAATTCATGAATTCATATCGTATTCATAAATTACATAAAAAATTCTTGTAGTAAAAACTACCATTTTACCCGACTATGCTTATCTTTAAAACTACCATGAAATTCATCATTTGTGGTACATTTGACAGACCTCATATTGATATCAACCGCACCATGGTCGATCTAATCGCAGGCATGGTAAAATCAAACGCATTTATAGTCAGGTGAAAATTATTGGTTGTTTACGCTTAATTTAACCCTCGAAATGGTAGTTTCTACTGCGTTTTTTTGCGTGTATAGATGGTTTCACTCGTAGATATGAAGACCTTTACAACAAAGAGTTCATGGATAGCATAAAACATCTTATGATCTTAGCATAGTCAAACAGTTTTAAAAGTTTTTTTCTTATATATTCTGAAATATGTAAAACCATGATTAAATTTCATTTGAAATTTTGGAAATTTGTTCAACTAACCTAATAACAACGAAAACCTTATTCTCAAAGTTCCCTAGTAGCACACTTGTTACAAACTTTTTGAGGTGACTGCTTTATGGCCCAATCAAGTCACAACCATTTTAAATCATTGTGTGATGCTCGTGGTTAAGGGAAGGTCCATTAATTATGTCACGCAGTAGGGGGGGGGGGTTCGATAAAACGTGACGATCCATACAAAAAAATTTGAAGGTCCATACAAAAAACGTGACATGGGGGGGGGGGGGGGTTACAAAAAGTCAATTTTTGCGTGACGTAATTAATGGACGATCCCTAACACCAAGTAACAAGGTTTATTTTTAGGAACTGCTTGAATTTACAAACCACAGGTCCCGTCAAATCCCGTCACCACTCCTGCAGAAGGAAGATAGGAGAAACACATTTTCCCACGAGTTAGGTCAGTTTTATCGAAGCGAGATTAACTTTGCAAAATGAAATCTCTTACACATAGAATAATATCAATCGATGAAAAGTCATCTGAATTTATGCTTCTTATGGTAATTAACGTATCTCTACAGCATATGCAATGTAACACCCTATCCCCAAATAAGTTCATGTGTTCTGATGAAGTTTCTGGTTTTCTTTTTAACTTTGATAGACTGCTAATCAATTTATAATGACTTTTTTGTGCCCCCCACAGTTGAGAAAGAATAGAGATTATCTTATGTTCCATCAATCGACTCAACCAGATTATTTTATTGCGCGGCTCGTTTTACGCCACTTATTTGGCCCCCAGGAAAGAAAGACATAAAAAGGATTGATTGTGACTCACTCGTGCAATCGGTCAAGTTTTGAAAAAGGACACTTATTTACTTGTAGGCATTTAGTTGGAAACTAATTTGTTCCGCATCTGGTAGGCTTCCAGTATCCATCCTTGTCCAGTTTCAAGTCCTTTGCTCCCTTCAAGAGCCTTACCACCCGTTTCGACGCCTACCAATCCATTTCCAATAAAGTACTGACCTTTCTGCCAAGAAGCTACACAGAGACAAATTTGATAGTCAATTTTACCATTATTGGGGGTTAGGACGACTATTGCAGTATAGTGATTTTGAACCGACTATGATCATGGTCAAAACGACCATTAAAAATAGTTGATGCAACATTTGCCATAATGTTGGTATAGTCCTTGTTACCATGATCATAGTCAAAAATGCCATGAACGTGGTGATTTCGACCATTTTCATGGTTATTGTAACCATTATATGCGATCCTGACCATGATTTAATTGTCGGTATAACGATAGAATTTTTCTCAGAGTAGCTGCCATATCCGGTCTATCATTCACCGCCTCGTAAATCAGAGCTGACCAAACTTCGGTAAATAGTCATTTCGGTTCATTTGGATTAATTTACTGCCTACTTGTTTCAGAAGTTGAATTTTTGAATGATGTGTATGAAAAAAATGTATCTCTTGACTAATTCTACATTTTTGTCTAACAGTGCATTGCCCCAACTGGCATATAGAAAGTTCATATTCAAATGATATTAAATGATGAATATCGTCGAAAAGGGATGAAAACTCACTTCGACTCTTGGAATTGCCCTCATTATATATAAGCATTTCTAAAAGACAAGTTTGACTTTAACGAAATTAACTACCACTAGAAAACGCGATTAAATTCCTTCTAATTCAACTATTTAGAAAAAGATTACCTTTTGACAGATAGGCCTATTTCGTCTGTCGAGCACTTCTTCTCCTTACACAACGGTAGATTTAGGGTTCGTACACCGGGAGTACCGGAACCGAAAATACCGGTAATACCGACTGAATTTCCAGTACCGAAAAACCGGTACTGGGTTTAGACAATACCGGTATTTTCGGTGATGATAAATTATCTTATTATAATTATATAATTATCAATATTTTTAGCACGCTTCAAAATCTACAAATAAAAATTTCTGTCGTTTTTGTCGCTTAAGGGAAGGTCTATGTTGTTATTTTGTGCTTATTGTACGCACACACATGAATCCACAGTCATTGCTTGACCTTGACGTTGATACTTTGATCACTAATACTGTTCATTGACAAAGAGAAAGAAAGAGAGGACTAAATAGAATGTGAAGAGAGTCACCACAACGTAGAGATCACAATCACAATCACAAACCATTCCTGGACCATTTCCCCTATTGTTGACGACCGTTTCCGAAGTTGTTACGACATTTACCTTATGGTTGATAACTATAAACTAACAATCTCCTATATAGTTTTAACAATATGTCAGATAGTAAAAGGCCAAATAACAATATGCTGAATAGGCGGTTAAGTTAGGTTACCATAAAAAAATGGCAATTTTCACGAATAAAATTTTCGCTACACTCTATGCCAAAAAGTTGGTATACAATCCAGACCGAGTGCAGACAATAAAAAACCTTTCAATGAAAATATGGCATACATTAACAATATGTGTTAATGTAGAGGTTATATGGTGAAAATGAGATTAAACTATTTGATGACAATAACATAAAATGTGATAACATATCTTACATTCGAAATACAGTTTTGACTATATAGCAAATTGTTTTTCGTTATGCGGGTAATCACACTGCAATTTTGTGATCGCTGAATATTGGAAGCAATTCCGTGAGCTACAAGCTCACAATCGAAAGCTAAGTCTCACATTTGACGAGTGGACTTCGGTAAGGAACCGTCGTTATATGAACGCAAACTTCCATGATTCAAATAGCATGTGAAATTTGGGGGCCGTGCGAATCCGAGGATCGATGAATACTGAACAGTGCCCACAATTATTGGAGCAGAAGTTGTCAGAATCCGGTTTGGTGCTTTCCAATGACATCATGGGCCGATGGAGCACTTATTATGAGAAAAGTGGGAAGACTAACATCTGCAGACCATCAAGTGACCTGGCTCATGGCATCTGGCGAAATCATGGCATGGCTCATGGCGAAAATACGGATCCGTTTGTGCTTGACCTTGGATCTGGTAGTGATGTTGCAATGAAGCCTCAGAATTTCTCTACTGTTTCTACTGGATTTCAGGCCAACACAAGTGAAACACGACGATGTTCTTTGGAAGTATGTTCGATAGGATAAAAGCAAAGAACTGAGTCTAATCTCTGACTGCAAGACTAGATGGAATAGTTTGCTTGCCATGCTTACGAGGTTTTATGAAATCAGGACTGCGGTGCAAAAAGCGATGATTGACCTTAAAGGAAAAGTGAAGGTGAGCTTCTTAGGCTGTGTACCATTTCGCGAATTAATTTTGATTTTCACTTAAACTTGACAAATGGAAAATAATCGATCAAGTCTGCTACTCGAGCTGACTTATTTCTGATAGACGGGAACTCAATTTTGACAGACACCTTACCGAAAGTTTGTTGATCATTAACAATGGTATTTTAATCGATTAATCGATTATTTTCCATCTGTCAAGTTTAAGTAAAAATTAAAACTAATTCGCGAATTGGTACACAGCCTTAAAAAACGATGAGATAGAATTAGTTAGAGAAATAATTGAAGATTTGGACCCAGTAAACGAAGCTGTAGAACAGTTGTGCAGACAACACTGCACATTATATGAAGCAGACATTGCTCTTCATTTTATGTTCGAACAGCTTTTTCCCAAAACACCGATATTGTCAACGAACTTTTCGAACCATTGAAAGAGCGGATTAAAGAAAGACAGTTTGAATTCGCTGATCTCTTCGCATTTCTTATTAATCCGGCCGCAAGAATGATAATGAGTAACAATATTGGAATATTTTCAAAAATTGCGCGGATTGTTTTGATTCTGCTGCAAAATATTGAGGCCCACAGACCACCAACAGTTTAAAGGTACAGTTCCGCGCTTGAGGAAAGTTGAAAACAGAAATTGAAAAGTTTTGAGTTTTCAGTATCCATTCTAATAATTTGATTCCATTTGATAAACATCATATGTATGCAGTAATAAGCCAGCTATCAACGAAAATCTGAGCGACATAAAACTAAAGGCAGACTAAAAATACGCCCCCCGCGGGCCGCTAGCACGCCGAAAATCTTTGACAGTGGTTTATTTAAACTTCTATAGAGAATAATTGGTGCAAGTTTGATCAAAGTAGTCGATCTCGTTCAGAAATAACGTCAAATGGAATTCGAAAGAAGAAATATTGTGCACCAATACCTGGAAAATCCGAAGTGGTCCGGTTCCAAGCTGGCTAAAGTGCTGAAGATGCCAAGAACAACAATTTGTCGAGTGCTCAAAACCTACAAGGAAACCCTGAGTGTGGAAAAAAAATCAGTGGACCTACGAAAAACTGGAAACAGGGATCGTCAGCTGCGCAGCAATGTGTTGAGGTGAGTTAAAGCCAACCCCGGTCTTTTGATCCGAGATGTTGCCAGAAGGGACAACGTCAACTTTCAAACGGAGCAGAACATCCTTGCCAGGGAAGGATACAAGTCGTACAAAGCCAGTAAACATC
Source organism: Aedes koreicus (assembly GCA_024533555.2). NCBI lineage: Eukaryota > Metazoa > Arthropoda > Insecta > Diptera > Culicidae > Aedes > Aedes koreicus. The sequence goes on along the minus strand of JAHHFK020000742.1, from coordinate 408,534 downwards.
CGAACCGGCACATGAAACAGAATTCCGTGGCTAAAAAGCATCAAGACTCTTGTATAAACGTGTTTTGACGAAATACATGGGCTGTACTTTGATCGATGACGAAATATACGTCAAACTCGATTTTAAACAGCTTCCCGGTCAAAAGTTTTACATCGCGATTGGACGTGGGATGTGCCAGGAAGATTCAAGTTCGTGTTTGCCGACAATTTAGCGAAGAAGGCCATGATTTGGCTAGCGATTCAAGTTGTTGCATGAAAACTAAACCATTCGTCACATTCTCGACGATGACATCCCAGGTTTACATCGAAGAATACCTGAAAAAGCGTGTATTGCCGTTCATCCGCAAGCATAGGGGTAAAGTCATCTTTTGACCCGATTTGGCACTACTCCAAGGTGGTTCTGGAGTGGGATGCAGTCAACGAGATCGATTTTACCCCCAAGCTAATGGATCCTCCGAATTGCCCGAAATTTCAACCAATCGAAAAATACTGGGCAATTTCAAAGCAGCGACTTCGACGATGTGGCGGGGCAGTCAAGAACATCCAGCAAAAGCGCGCCAAATGGAAGAAATGCGCTGATTCCGTGTCCAATTTCACTGTGCGGGCGCTGGTGGGCTCCATCAAGAGGAAGGTTCGAGATTTCGTTCGAACTGGAGAAATATAACCATCTAATGCTGTTACTTTGAAGTTTAATAAAAGTAATGTAAAGCCACCACTAATGGACTTTTTAAACTTATTGAATCACGAATTACAGGTCTTTTTGTGCGTAATTTTAGTCAGCCTTTATGTCGCACATTTTCTTAAACCATCGGGTGGTGGCAGCAGAATTGTTCCTTAGAAAATCACACAAAGAATTTCATGACATGTAATATTTTATGGAAATAACCTCAAAATACATGATGATGATGATTATGTAATACTACCATTTATTGTAGCAAGGTAACTTTCCATAGCAGTGGAATAATCTGAATAACGATTTGATCAAGATTCTATTGCTGTTTGTGATCATCAGGCTCCTGTATGAAGAGCCAAAAACGTTTGGGCGGGCCCGTAAGCAGAGACACTTACACGAAACCCGCGAATAAAGGGAAGAGAATCTCCTTCCAAAAGCAAGTTCACACTCACAGCACTAGAATCGAGCCCTCGATTGACAGAATAAACCCAATAGATGGGGTCGAAGAGCCCGCCCTCGTTCTGCGAAATGTTAACAATAGGGAGGACGCAGTCCCATGTTCCCTATCCAAATCGTTTTACTTAGGTGGTTATTTAATATTTAGTACAATTTGTTCACAACAAATAAAGATGTCATTATATACAAAAATGATAATTTATTCAAATTTCAAATTTGAATGGATTGTTTCTGAAAAATAAATAAAAGTTAGATATGTATTAATATCCCACTAGTCCTTGGAAAGCTGAAATCAGAATAGATCATTCCAAATATCAAAGATAAAATTTCAATACAAGATATTATTTTATATGACATGTTGTAATATTTTTTCTTTATACTGTTCAAGTAACATTTCAAAGATATCAATTGGAGTGAACGAAGAGTCCGGTTCGATGATTTCTGAAATAAATGGCTTATCTTACCATAATACCACTAAACACAATATTAAAATATAATCTTACATTGCTTATAAGCACATGCCGGTCTTTTATGAATATAGTAGTTGAAGTACAGAAGTGAAATTTTAAATTAAATGTTCTGCTGAAATCCTGAAATATAAATTGAGCCACTGATGCCTGTCAGCGTCTCCATGTTTCAGCTGGCAGTCTTTTGTGATCATATGGCTCGTGGAGGCGTGAGGAAGGAACTTGTAACGACGAGAGGTCGGTCGCAACCTCCTTCGAAGTTGTCAACTCACCATTTGAAGCCCTGGAAATAACATCAAAATACAGTACATTTACCACAACTGCCTCATACTACTTATCCACGGGAGGCCGAAAAGTACACGCATCGTAAGCAGTTGTCAATCGATGTGCAATGCACATTTACTAGTGATAGTTTAAAAAAGTGTTTCAGATTTTGAACAAGTGAAGTTTTTAAGTGTTTGTATTTTGCTAGTTTTCCTTGATATATCTGATGTTTTCATTCGATACGACGGAAATGGAAGCTTTTGCGGAAGTAAGGTCTGTATCCGCAATAATCCGGACACCTCAAAACATGAATAAAACATAAATTTCGCATTATATTTCCGTCGTAGTTGTTTATTTCAGATTCATGGGATGTGTTTTAACAATTCGTGAAGACAAAACTTAGTTATTCGGTATTTGCATAAAATTTTCGAACTTTGCGCTTAACTCTGTCCATTAGGGTTTGTACAGACTCTTCAGAAATCGTAGAAGCCGTCTTTGTCCAAATTTGCTGGAAGTGTTTGATGTTTTTGATGCCTTGCTTCTTTCCAGAAAGCTTCCGCTTCATCAGAGCCCAATATCTCTCGATTGATCGTAGCTCTGGGCAATTTGGCGGGTTTGAGGTTTTTGGTACAATGTTCACTTGATTTGCTTGGTACCACTCCTATTACAGTTTTAGCATAGTGGCATGATGCTAAATCGGGCCAGAACAAAGGTTTTCCTTTGTGACTTTTGATGAAGGGTAGCAATTGCTTCTGCAGACACTCTTTCTGATAGATCTCCTTGATGATTGTGCCTGTAGTGACGAAAGATTTACTCTTTTTGCCACACGTGCAAATTGCTTGCCACACAAGGTATTTTTTTGGGAAATTTCGATGCCTTCTTCGTTCTAAAATGCTCTGCTGTAGCATTTCTGGCCATAGCAGAATAAAACGCCAGTTCTGGAAGCTGCTTTAAATCCTCCAGGACATAAGTTTCATCGTCCATAACAACGCATGAAAACTTCGTCAAATATTCGCAGTACAAACGTGGAGCCCGTGATTTTGCTGCCAAGTTCTGTTTGTCGTTGCGATTTGGAACTGTTTTTACTTTATACGACTTAAGTCCCAAACGTTGTTTCGATTTTTGGGCAAAACCAGGCGACATCGCTATTTTACGAGCCACCGTTCGAATGGAGAGATTTGGGTTTTTCGTAAATATTTCACCTTTCACCTTTCGGTCCATGACAGGATCAGCGCGTCCAATGTTTTTGTCACTTCTCGGTTTCCTCTCCACTGTCAAACGTTCCGAAAATGATTTGAGCACATCGTGAACAGTGGATTTATGCAAATCCAATGTTTTTGCAAGGTCCCGTATTGACAAGTCAGGATTTGCCGTACGCCCGTTCAAAACTCACTCGCGCACTTGTTTTTCTTTCGTACTCTATCCTACGGTTGCTGCATTTCTAAATTGCCCAAGTTATAATGACAACGATGCTACAGGCTATTGTCATTCCGCAAACATTTATACAAGAAACCCTTTAATTTTTGGCAGCATTTTCTCATTAAAATGGTTGATTGAAATTGATTAATTGCATAATGACATAGTGAATTTACGGGGTTCAAGTTACGTTCGAGAAAAACGTTAGTTAACAGTTGGATTGTTTTTAAAACAGAATCCGCAAATGAAACACTCTGTCTTAAAATTCAATTCCTACCTTAAAGTTTCTAAAATAAAAAATTCAGTCCCTAAATATTGACCAGTCTAACGAATAAATTCTAATTGTTGGCAGAAATTTACATTTGCTGATAACAACTTACGAAATCAGATCCAATTCATCCCAAATCGGAGACATGTCGGCTACAGAATGTTTTTCCTATCGATATTCATCATTTTGTTGTTGAATGGCGGAATTCTCCTTGATTGTTATTGGGAAACGATGATTGGCGGTTGGAAAAAATACTGAAATATACCTACTCAAGTTGACGATGGAACGAACAGACGGGGAAAAATAGGTCAATGACGACGCTGTCAATCTTTTATTTATTCTACACCGCAAAATGAAATTTCGCTCTTGCCGTCTGTCGACTGTCGTATGCGAATAAATCTCAACAGGAGGATGCGTAGAGCACCCACTTTATTATGAATCCCGGTCTTCGATGTTATGCTCATTTCGCCGTGCAAACTACGGTTCATGGTCGTAAAAAAAAGAGAATGAATCTGTGTTATTTACTGATAATAAAACAATAATTTATTAAAGAATATGTTTAAGTTTATGCATTTCGTATGTATTAGCACTTTTTTGATGTATCCTGAATTGAGCTTCCACGTGGTAGATTAATCCTTTACAACTCGAAAATTTAAAATCTTTTTTTCAACGTTTACCTTATGACTTTGAAATTCTGAAATAATTTGTATTCTTGTAGACGTTCCAAGGCTCACAACAGACATACACAAATATGCTATCTGTGGAAATTCAGCACCCTCTACGCAAAAGCAGTCATGGTGCCTGATATGGCACAGTCACACTGACTACGTTGTGTCTGCCCCGGGGGCCGAGGTGAGCTTACATTAGGGATATCTCCTTCTGCATCATTTATATGGAAATATATGCATCAGCTGCAAAATGAATGCTTAATCCTTAGACAGGTAGTGTGTATTTAACATATAGAAATTTGGTTGCTCGCAGAGAATATTGTTTGAAATGACGTAGCATTTCATGCATGATACGATAGAGCTGAAAAATTCACAACTGTATAACTTAAATTCCAAAAGTGTAATCAATCAACAAACACGAGAAACAAAGATTATGCAAAGTAGCAAGCACCACTGGAGTATCAAAGTAGAATCTCACAATAGGTGATTTCAAAACCAAGAAATTAGCTGCACAATAGTAAAAAAAAACCAGTGTTACGCATGGCCATAGCATAAACGCTCCAAAAGTGATGATATGTTAGAAGATTCAGGTTTCCATAGCTACTTATGGAGTCTCTATACACCAACGAAGTAGCCAAACGCTGAAAGAGCCCTATTTTTCATTAGGCTAAAGAAACCAAGCTGAGATACAAGTCATTGCTCAAACAAAGATTAAAACAGCCTTTGAGTGTGTGGCGCTACCACCCACCATCCTAATAGGGGGGATGACGGTGTACAAAAGAATGAGGATGAGTTCGGATTCATTATTTTCGAATTAACATGGCATTCTACTTGCTGGCTATGTAGAAAAAAAACATGTTTCAAATGTTTATATTGGAAACGGGTTGAGCCGGTCGTTATTATTGAACATTGAAGTAGTTTTGGAATTGGAAAACAAGAAAAATTAAAACTAACAGTTAACATGTTCATTTTTCAATAACAATAAATAAAAACAACTAAACACTTTTTCAAACTATAACTTTTGAAAGATATGCTATTTCGTCTGCGACTTACAGACTTCTACAGTGTCGAGTGCTCGACTTGAAGAGAACATCGCAGTGGGTCTGGTATTTATACTAGATGTCTTTATGTCTGTATGTGTATGTTTGTATATGTTATTTATTACCTGTCGAATGACAAGTTTGTTCCAACAGATTTCACTTAAACTGGGTTTTGGACTGGAAACTGGTGTAAAAAACTGTCGTTTTAGTACAACGAATAACTTTAATAACTTGCACACTTAAAAATTATTCGCGGGCTCGGTTGAACATTTAGCTGAATTAAATCGGCATTTTCATATTTAACTGATAACTCGGCAAAAAATCGAACGATGCCTTGTCTCAACATCACTTGGAACTGAAATATCGGGTAGCTTCATTATTAAACCGATTCTCGGCAACACAAGGAGCCGAACACAAACGTTAACCAAACGTCAACCGACCTCAGCTGCCTATCATGCCGAAATATCGGTTTAGCAGTGTTGTAAGCCGAGGCTCGCCCTAATAAATTCCGTATGGTTATTGTTCTTAACGACCTATTTGGGGTATCATCCAAACTATTAAAGAAATGGTTGGAGGATTTGTGATATCGTTCGTTTAAGGTAATTTTTTATCAGGGCGGCTTTCCATCTGTCAACTGCCATGGCGCCATATTGTTTTCATTCCCAATTGGAGTAATTCGTATGTTATTTGTGGAACTGTGAAAAAACGGTGAATAAACGGTGAAAATGGAGCAACTTCTCCATAAAATGCAGCAGGAGAATGTAAGACGGCACGATTTTTTTTAATAAGTAAAGGGTGTCCACAGATAAATTGCATCACTTTAAATTCGTCCTCATAAACAAGTCTCTCAACCGATTGTCATGAAATATTCAGGGAATAAAATACAATGTATAATCTTGGTTTAGGTATTTTTATTTCACTGCATTTCTTTACCAAATCCAAAAGCCCGAACTTTCTTCTTAACACTACGCATAAGATTTTGTACAACCTTGAACCGACATTTTTTTTCCGCTTTCAACCATAACTTCAACATTTCCTGTTCTGTAGTGACAACTTTAGGATGCTTAGTTTGTGCTTCATTATAGCCCATTATTTTTCAATTGGCCGCAACTCTGGAGAGTTTGGGGGATTAAGATCTTTCGGCATGAAATTGACACCATTCGTCTTGTACCACTCCAGAACATCCTTGGAGTAGTGACAAGAGGCTAGGTCCTGCCAAAAAATTGTAGGAACGGTGTGTGTTTTGAGAAACGGAAGCAGTCGTTTTTTCAGGCATTCATTCATGTATACTTGACCATTGACAGTTGAAGTTGTCACGAAAGGCTTGCAGCGTTTACAACACTAACAAATCCCCTTCCAAATCATGAATTTATTGGGGAACTTTGACACTTGCTGTTTCCTGAGAGACTCTGTCTCCCGGCAACGAGTCTGTGACTCGAACTTGTCTTCCGCAGTCACATACTCGTTGCCGGGAATTTGTTTAAAGTCCGCTTTTAGGTGTGTTTCATCGTCCATAATGCAGCAGTGTGGTTTCGTCAACATTTGTGTGTACAGCTTACGCGCATGTGTTTTAGCTGTCATATTCTGTTTTTCATTGCGGTTTGGAGCTTTCCGAACTTTGAATGAACGGAGCCCGGCTCGTTTCTTGGCTGTCTGCACGAAACTTTTGGTCAAGTGCAGCTTTTTCGCGACATCCCGAACGGAACAGCTGGTTTTGCGTTTAAAGGCAGCAACCACTCGCTTGCAATCCTTCACACAGTACGGAACACTTTTTCTACCACTCACCTTCTTCTGATCGACAGTTAAACGTACCTCGAAACGTTTTATGACACGAGACTCTGTAGACTGGTGAATTTTCAACATCTTTCTGATGGCTCGGTGCGAAAGAAGTGGGTTGTCGAGGTGCGTGTGCAAAATGTTCTCGCGCACTTGCTGTTCCTTCGACTCCATCTTAGAAACTACGACACACTTCACAGTGAAACTCACGCAGTGTTAACAATACACGCTGAGGTCATTTCACCCAACATTTCGTTGAAATCAACACAAAGAGCGAAATGTTACAGCTTATTGAAAGTGATGCAATTTAACTGTGGACACCCTTTACAAATTAATTTTCTTATCTGTTCCATTTTAGTGCTTGAAAAGTCGAGTATAATATGTTTCTTCTGTCGAGAAGTAGTTGGGGGCTAAAGACTGTATTCGATGAAATTTGGACTCACAAAATAGGTCACCAAAAATTTTCCTTGAGCCCGATTCTTTTCAAACTTTCTGGAAATAAAATACTACTAAATGGTTAAGTTTTGACATCATTGGTTTATTGAACCTCTTCTCCCAACCCAAATGCCCGCACCTTTGCCATGACCCCTTTCATCAAATTTTGGGCAATGATAGGACCGACTTGCTTACTTACTTTTAACCACACTTTCTTTAGTTCAAGTTCATTTTGCCTTCATGATTGCTCAAAATTTTTCAATTGGGCGAAGTTCTGGAGTTTTTGGAGGGTTGACGTCTTTTGGTACAAAAACTACATTATTATCTTTGTACCAGTCTAAGACGGGCCGGGCATAATGGCAAGATGCCAAATCCGGCCAAAACAGTGTCGGGCCATCGTGAGATCTCAAGAAGGGCAGAAGTCGTTTTTGGAGGCATTCGTCCTTGTAGATTTGTCCGTTGACGGTCCCAGAGGTGATGAAGGGCTGACTCATTTTGCCACCTCCGCAGATCGCTTGCCAGACAAGGAATTTTTTGGCGAATTTCGACAGTTTCTTCTTCCGTACACTATCCGGAACGGCCAATTTAGAGGTGGCGACGTAGTGTTCCTGTCCTGGCATTTGTTTGGTGTCGGCTTTAATGTAGGTCTCATCGTCCATCACAATGCAGAACGGGTTTTTGAGCCACTCCCTGTACAGTTTTCTTGCACGAGTTTTGGCCACCCAGTTCTGTTTATCGCTCCGGTTTGGTGCCTTCTGGACCTTGTACACATGTAATCCAGAACGTTTCATTGTTTTCTGCACAAAACAAACTGAAACTTTCGCCTTTTTCCCAACATCCCTGATCGAAATGTTCGGATAACGCTTAAATTGGTTCAATACCATCCTGGCCTTCTCCGGATTTGATGTGCCACGTTTTTTGCCACTACCATTTTTCCGCTTGGTTGTCTTACGGTCCTTGAACGTTTGGATCACATGAGATACGGTTGAATGTGCGATTCCGAGCTGTTTTCCGATCCATCGATGAGAAGCGTTTGGGTTTTCGAAGTGAGTGCCCAACATTTGTTGACGCACTATTTCTTCATTCGAAGCCATCACTGAAATCACTCGACCGATTTTCACGAAACTCATTACATAATTGACACAACACAATGAAATACATTCAGTTAAAATTTCAATATTTTTTACCCACACGCTAAAAAGTTACGAACAATTGCGTGTGTCCAAATTTCATCGAATACAGTCTTTATGTGGAAGAGCTGCAGCGGCATTTTAATAACCACATCCGAAATCAACATTTTGATCCAGATACAGTGTTTTACGACGGCATGTTTCCGAAATGCCGATCAAGGTACAGCCATTTCAAATCACTGAAAAGGCACATTGTTCAGCGACACCCCCATCCACTTCCACCGGTATTGGACAGTTTAGACCTTCATACGGATGTGCTGGTACCTCGTCAACATTTCTACGCCAATTCACCCGGTGCATGGCTGCTTCTCTCCATCCTCGGTTGCGTCCCACGCTCTCCATGGCTTGGTTTACCTGATCCGCCCATCTAGATCGTTGTGCTTGTGCCAGTCGGATTTGACGCAAACACCATCTTTGCAGGGTATCGCCTATAGGCATGAAATATTCAATATTTCGATGAAAATCTAATTCAAAATCTCGAATATTTACACACAATTTTACCGAAATCTCTAAATCTGTTTTGAATTTTAACCGATATGTCAGTTTGCTCATGTCGAGATTGCCAGCTAATTTTATGAGTTTTCAGTTTGACCCAATCTGAATCGGTTAACATAAAAAAGCCGAGATCGAAACCGAGAGGTCAGCTGTGCGGATCTCGGTTTCGAAAAGTCAAGATTCGGCTTATAATTCTAAGTGTGCATGTCTACAGATTGTGGTCCTGCTGCAATGTATCATAACCACGAAAAAAAAAATATTTAAAATTATTTTACCATACTTGAGAATTCCATGGATGATCTGGAATCATAAAGGGTGTATTCGATAAAAATGGCACACAGAAAATCTTCTGTAACTTTTGAATCGTATGAGTAAAAAACCTAGAAATTTGAGTAGATCTTATCCATAGTGTATTATTTACATCTGCCAAGTTTCATAGTTATACATTCAGTATTTCTAGTCATGTCGTCGAAACAAGAAATTGTCCGTGAGAAAATTTTGTGCACTCACAATCAAAATCCAGGGGCGTCCCACCGGTGGATTGCTAAAAGGCTTGGAATTGCAAATACAACTGTGTCTCGTGTAATAAGAACCTTCAAGGAGCGTCTGAGTGTCCAAAGGAAGGAAGGGAGTGGTTGTAAAAGTGGTCCAATGGACAGTAAAATGGCCAGGAAAGTCGTACAACAATTCAAGAACCGTCCAAACATGTCAATTCGAGATGTCGCTAAAAAGTCTAAGGTGTCAGTCGGTTTTGTGCAGAAAACCATGAAGCGTGCTGGGTTACATGTTTACAAAGTGCAAAAAGCCCCAAACCGGAATGAAAAACAAAACATCACTGCGAAAACCCGCGCCCGGAAACTTTACACGAAGCTGCTCACCAAATCCGGTTGCATCGTGATGGATGACGAAACATACGTCAAGGCCGACTTCCGTCAACTTCCTGGGCAAGAATATTTCGTTGCCAAGTCGAAGTTCGATGTTCCGGAGGATGTTCGAAAGAAGAAACTATCGAAATTTGCAAAGAAGTTTCTAATCTGGCAGGTGATTTGCGGATGTGGTGAAATAAGTGCTCCCTTCATCACTTCCGGAACAATAAACGGTGCGATTTACACGGAAGAGTGCCTTAAGAAGCGTCTCTTGCCATTCATTAAGAAGCACAAAGGATCAACTCTGTTTTGGCCTGATCTAGCATCCTGCCACTACGCTCGAAACGTATTGGAGTGGTACCGAGCCAACGGAGTCAATTTTGTGCCAAAGGATATGAACCCACCAAATTCACCGGAACTTCGTCCAATTGAAAAATTCTGGGCAATTATGAAAACGGAACTTCGCAAACATCCCAAAACTATAAAAACAGAGCTAGAATTGAAGAAAATTTGGGTAAAAACAACAAAAACACTGAGAGAATCGGTTGTACAAAATTTTATGGGTGGAGTAAAAAGGAAGGTGCGGGCATTCGGGATGGGAGACGAAATTGAATAAAACAAATGTTGTTAATCAAAACTCATTAGTAGTTCTTCATTCCCTGAAAATTTCAAGAAAATCCGATAATCAGTTTAATTTTGATGAGTATATATGTGTGTGCCATTTTTATCGAATACACCCTTTACACCGTATTAAGGATATTAATCTACAATTTGTATTTTTGTATTAATCTACAATTTCAATGTGCTGCTGCTACTGTGGAAAAACGAATTGAGGTGATATAACCACAATGGAACTGACTCTTAGCTTCGGATCTCGACAAAAAATCCCTACTGAGCCCTTGCGGCACGTCAAACCGGCCTGTTCAGAGCAAGGGCGGTAATTAAGTAGTCTTTATTTACAAAAAGCGAGAATTTAGTAGTCTTTATTTAAAAAAGGACGAACTTCTCGTTCACCAGCAGCTAATGTAGAATTTGATGGCGCGTATCAAGCCCAAAGTTTGAATTTTCATTCAAAAAGATTATCAGTCAAATCCTTCAGATTAACAAACAAGTACATAACATTTTCTTCTAATAATGGTTTAATCTAAACCGAACAGATTCTGAGATATATCCGATTGAAAGCGTACCGATTCTAAATGGACAGGGTTGTAGCTACACGTTTTTCGACTAAGCTAAGGTAGCCCTTAGGAGTGCCCTTAGGAGTGCCCTTAGGAGTACGAATGGTTTCAATTACTTTCCAAAGTAGAAAATCCAATCCTTACAGAACTTCGATTGCCAGTTAGTGCATTGGGGTGGGACGAAAACCGTTTGGCTCCCCAAGGTCCTACGTTAGTGTTAGAATTCCGCTTATTATTTTTAAATCAAACCACTTTGATATCAAGTCATAGACACAGACTAACCTGCTAGGGGCTGTTCTTAAAACGTAACGTGATGAGCAACAAAAGGAGCGTTTTGCCTTTTGTGTGAGCAGTCACACAACCAGCACCTATAAGATCAACTAGAATGGTGGCTTCTTGGGTGGTTCGTATAACAAAAGGGAGCGGTTTTTTTGTCGGCTTCTACGATGCTGATGTAAGAATAGATGCGATGGTAGAAAAGGAAAAAAAGAATATGAAAAAACCCTACTCGAGCGCGAAAGTCACAAAATTTCAGCATGACAAAGTTTTGATAATTAAAGAGAACGATGGGGAAGCCGAATTGAGAGTTAATTCGTCACCCGTACGTCACTGCCCGATGGAAATTGGTTTTTCAAGGCAGATGACTTTATTTACACAAGTTGAGAGTGCTACAGAGCGTATGATAATTTGTAACACGTCACTCACCCTTCTAATAGTAGGTGTCGAAAGTTTCAAGGCATGGCTATAAGAGCATTAACATGGTAAAAATGTAGTACCCCGTGGGATGGCTATCTATATGCTCACAGTATTTAATGAAATTGTACGGGTTACATAGGACCAAACTTCAACGTTTGATTGTAAGTTTGAAATAAACAAACATACCATTAAATTTATTTTTAACGAAAAGCATGAAGAAATTCATTTTTTGCTAAATACCTTGAGTTTAAAACCGAACATGAAAAAAAAATATAGGGTATGTGTCCCTTGACTCAGCCTAATATGCAACAATCGATTACATTGTTTACTATAACTCGTAAAGTATTTGAGCTGGAAGCGATATTTAACTAGTTATACACTTGCTTAGATATGTTCAATATGCCATTTGGTAGTATGTATCACGAAAAGTTACACAACTCATTTTATAAAGTCAGAAACTTTCGAGGGATATGGATGTAATGTCGGTCTATAAGCGCCGAATTGGGTCTATTCATGGATGAAAGTTCGTCCTATCCGACAGATTTGTTATTAAATGTTGTCTTCGTACGATTTTGTTTCTGATTTTCTGATTCAATGCGTTTCCAGCTGTATTCGCTCTACCCAACAAACAATTTCATAAATCAAACTATACTAAAACTGCTAAGAAACACTTAAGTGATTTTCAAATATGATTTAGCGACCATTTGATAATCAAAACATTATAATTCACTCTACACAGATTTTGTTCCTTTAGTTTGTGTTAAGATGACCCATATGGAAAACTTTCAATCGAAACTCAGATATTATTATTGTAAATTTGACCGATAACAACATTTTTACTACGCTTCCCATATAACAGGCCATAGTTGAGAACGTGGAAAAAAATATGTTCCTAACATTAGGTCTATGGTTTTCTTGTTAAATCATCGTTGTTTTACCTATGTGACCTGTTAGTTTATATAACGTGTGACTATTTTCTGTGCATCTTGGCTGTATTATTCGGTTTATAGGTTCAATTTCTGCAAATTAAGATCATTCGAAGATCGTGTAGATAATCTGTTCAGCTTATCCAGTAAAGTCATATTGTCTAAAAAGTTGAGGAAATCGAAAATTACGCGGAAGTGAGCAACTATTAATTGATTAATAATGTCTCAACTGCTTTGAAATAAATCGGTCATCCTGATAGGAATATAATTTTGTTGATTATCGGCGAATTAATGACATTTTTGGTACATAGGCCGAATGAAGGAGCTAGGCTGACATTACATCCCATTACCCTATTCAATACCTTTTCTGCATAATGAGGAAAGGTGCTACATCCGCCTCTTTTTGTCTGTTGAACTGTGGGCCGGTTCATAAACCACGTAGACTCATTTTTGATAATATCAGCACCCCCCCTCACCCCTCGTAGACTTTTCTCCATACATTTTTTTGAAATTTTGTACAGAGCGTAGGCTTTGGTCAAACCACCCCTCACCCCAAAAGAGTCTACGTGGTTTATGAATAGTCCCCGTTGAACTTCAAGATATCTGTTTCACCACCAACTCTACGTCGTCGCAGTCGCAAAACTTTGCAGATGGACGTATACGACTGATTTCGAGACAATCCCTTCAAAAGGAATGAATTTTGGTGATACTCGACAATGTGTGATTTTTCCTATCATTTGTCTCTTTCGATTTATTTCACCACGCGATTTCTGGGATGGCAATTTAAGCCTTTAGCAGATCGACATAGCAGAAACTGTAACTTGTGTGTACACGTATTGATATCGTTCTCATATCAATATTCGTCTCCAAGGTTATAGAAACTGGGATTTGAATCTTCAAATTGCGTACCGTGTTCCCTTAAGAAGACTGTATTGGCAAAAGGCGAAACGCCAAAACTGGGACAATCGGTTATCTGTCATTTCATTAGATCCAATCAAGCAGATGATCAGTCTAAATTATGAGGTCTCGCCTCTTTGGTACTCCAGCCTCTTAAGTAAATATTGAGAACATCAACTAACGAGCAGGAGCGCACATTGGCTTCTATGAATCAACAATCAAACATAATGCCGTTCAAATGATAAGCGGCAAAGTGATAATCATACGAAGAGTTGATGGCAAACCGAGCAAAAACCCTGGGACAAAGCTTCATTTTCGACCTATTATACGCCATTAGCATTCACGTGTGGTGCACTCAAACATAATTGAATTGAGTTAGATGGAAATGGATAATCAATCTTCCATTTCCAGAATTCGTTTGGTGCCGTACTCACACAACCGAAAAACGACCTCACGCAGTTTGATCAGCACTCGAACGAGCAGCCCGGATCCAAACCGGCCCGAGCACAGAGAGCGCGAAAACGATACGGGGATAAAATTTAATTATTGCGTTCATTGATTGATACGCTAATAAAATTTTGATTTCACATGCATCACAGGCACATGCATCAACCGGTCAGATGCTTGTAGTAGAAATCCGGTCTGGCATATTCGTTTTTGAGTAACGGTGGTCGATGGTGGGTTGACAAAAAAGGTCCTTCGGGTGAAGAGGAATCAATTATTGAAAGGAAATGTTGAATTCGCTCCATAGTCAAACACATAGTTTCTCATGTTGAGGGATGAGTCCGGTTAGAGAGTGACATTGGTGCGGCTGATAATTGGGTAAATTCCTTTCCATCGTTCATCTGTTGCAGGAAAATAGCTTATTGATTTTGGAAAATATTTTTAGCATCCTCTTCGGTAGTGAAAAGGGTGCAGGGACGATCTCCACTTCCTCTCGATTGTTATTTCTGCGCCTCAATCACGTTCCTCTGAGAAGAAAGACGAGAGGTCAAAGTATGTTCCAATACTTCTGACGACACGGTCGAGAGCTTTCAGCGTGCATGAACATTGAAGAGGTGTGAAAGTCATGGCTACACGTTCAACTACAGGCTTGTTTGTACACATTGTCACTAAACGGGAATGCGAAAGACTAATCTGTTGAATGGGCAAACAAACTACTTATAAAGGATTCGGTAACTACTTATAAAAGGATAGTATGAAAATTAGATTAAAAGAATGAATCGAAGGTTATAGTAATTTATTTGTCATTTTATTGTCAATGTGAGATTTCCAAATTTAGTCCCATCTGTACTCAGTTTTTAAATATCGCCACTACAATTCTATATATGGAGAAATACTTTCAGTTAACAACTGTGAAAGGACAAGTGTACACAGTGTTCAATTAGTTCGGATACACTTTAAAAACATGTCCAAAAAATAAGAATACTATATATTTTATTGAATGTACTGTTTATAGAGAACGATTAATGCATACCTCTAGGAATGACCCCACCCTCATTGAATATCTTCGTTTTTCGATCGCGTCACAAGCAACATGCACGGACTTCATAGGGATTTCGTCCCAGATTTTGAGCACGACTTTCTTCAGCTGGTCCAAGTTGCTAATTTGTAATCATTCAGCTTTGACATCATTTAGGAACAAACAAAAAAAATCCAATGGATTTGAATCTAGGAAGCTAGGAGCCCACATATTTTTATCCAGGAAATCCGTCAAATTCGCAATGTGGGCTGCCGCACTGTCCTGCTGGAACACATAGTAGTAATTTCCTTCAGTTGTCGTACACTTGTTTATTTATTTATTTATTTATTTCGCCAAGCAATGTAGGCTACATTCAATAGTTACAATGTTTTATTTACATGCTATACATTATTTCTGTTGTCTTTAAGATAAGATTTTACTTGTTCTTTAGACATAGTGATGCCAATGATTTCACAATCTAAGTTATACTGGCGCATCATTCGATTTATGAGGCCATTTCTTGCATAATTTGTTCTGTATGATTTTTCTATGAATAATTTCCGTGTTCTAAGATGCCGGTTGGGAGTATAAAAGTTCAATAGCGAGAGTAGTACTTCCTATTTTATACGTTGTGAAATAATGTCATCGATGTAGAAAAGCATTGCGAATTCGCTGCGTTCCTTAAGTGTCTGTAAATTGATAAGCATGCAGCGTGCTTCATAAGATGGCAGTTGAAATACAGTCCAATTCAATTTCCTTAAGGCATATAAAAGAAATTGTTTTTGGACGGATTCTATACGTTCTTCATGTATGGCACAGTATGGATTCCATACTAGGTTGCAGTATTCCAAAATTGGCTTTACATATGTAATGTATAATAATTTAATGGTGTATGGATCTTGAAAACTTTGGCTGAACCTCTTAATGAAGCCCAGCATGCTATTTGCATTACTTATAATAGTGTTGTAATGTTCTACAAAAGTGAGTTTAGAGTCTAGGATAATGCCGAAGTCCCTTACTATTTTGCATGTTTCTAATTTTGGTTTCCTAAAAATATTTCCGTACGAGGTGTTTCAATTTTTCTGCTAAATGCTATTGGGCTACATTTTTTCACGTTAAGTTGAAGTAAGCTTTTGCTACACCATGTATTGAATAAGCTAATTTCGTTCTGGAATTCTTCTGCGTCGCTAGAATTATTTATTTCCATGAAGAGCTTCATGTCATCTGCATATATGAGTATTTGGATTTTTTTTAAGTATGTAGGAAATGTCATTTATGTACAAAATAAAAAGAAGTGGGCCTAAATGTGAACCTTGGGGCACCCCCGAGGTGACAGAGATGGGGTCTGAAAGTTTATTTTGAAAGCGAACAATTTGTTTACGATGCGTTAAATATGACTGCAGCCAATTCAACAGTCCAGGTTTCATTCCAATTTTTTGCGATTTGAAGAGTAATAATGGTATGTCGATTCGGTCAAATGCTTTACTGTCATGAAGTCAGTGTAAAGGGCTTCTACGTGCTTGCCATTGTCCATTGCATTCAAAATAAAAGTTACAAATTCAAGAAGATTAGAAGTAGTTGAGCGACCTTTGAAAAAGCCGTGTTGTTTGCTTGTAATTTGATTATTTACTTGCTGAAAAATATTTTCATTTACGAGAGATTCAAAAAGTTTTGGGATGCAAGATTCACGATAGTTGCGGATGTCTGATTTCGTGCCTGATTTGAAAATCGGAACCAAATAATTTCGTGGGGGAAAATTGCTATTTTTCAATTTCGTTTTTACATACTTGAAGAAATTCTTGGGGCATGATTTGAGTTCAGTTTCGACTTTACGATTACATTTTTCATGTGCAGAATTAATGGCTGTGTTAAGTTGGTTGCATATGTCATAATAATTTTGCAAATTTGTGCTAACGTTTTGCTTTTTATATAATGTGTGTGCTTTTTGTTTTTTGTTCTTTAATTGTTTCAAATGTGGATTGAACCACACTGGTAATTTATTGTTTTGAGTTCGCCTTCTTCTTTTCATTAGTACAGTTTCTGAAATAAGGTACTGAATAATTGAATGAAATTTGCCTACTTCAGCATTGACATTTCCTTCAATACTTATTATGTTCTGCCAATTTATTATACATAGTCTACGTTTTGCTTTTTCTTTATGATATTTGCTTTATGATATTCCAGCACTTCCTCGAATTCCCAGTCGCTGGGGAAGGGAGTATTATAATTGCTGTGTGAAATAATTCGTTTTTCCATAAAGGTGACAATGAACTTCTCACACAAAAGTCTTCAGTGCAGTTCGTAAATAAGAGGTCTAAAAATGCATTTGGCTGATTCTTTATATGGTCAATTTGGTGTAGGCCAAAATGTGAAATTTGGTCGAATAGAAATTGTAAAGTTCCGTCTTCGCCTACGACTGGGAGTACAATTGATTCATTTTCGATGTCAGGGATGAAGTTCGCAATCCGTTTATTAAAGTCACCAGAAATATGTAGTTTTACTTCCGGTTCCATATTTGACATGATAATTTCGACATTTTTAAAAAATAATTCGAAAGATTGTTTATTGGCATGTTCGGGTGGGAAATACACAGATGCAAAAATGTGTGTTTCATAAGCAATGAGTGCTTTAACCCAGATATGCTCAAATTCATTGTGCATGATAGTTTTTAGTTCTTGAGAAGTAAAGTCTGCATTGATGGCAAGGAGAACTCCACCTCCCGACTTTTTATTGCTATGTTGCAAATTACGGTCATGCCGGAATACATTAAAGTTATTTCCAAAAATTTCTTCGCTTTTGACGCTTTCATCCCAGCTAGTTTCGGTTGCCACCACCTTCTCCAAAATCTTCGATCTGAAATATGCCGCCTTGATTTTTACGTTTTGCTGGATTAATACCAAGGGAAGCTTACCTCGTTTATAAACTGCTCCCAAAACCATAATTGACGTTGCACTTTGGAACCGAGGAATGTTGATTTGAGATGCATGAATGATTGCCCTCGCTGTCGCCCACAATCGATCGTTTTGAGCATTGTGAGGCTGCTCTAGCACACACAGTTTCTTCGTCTGAAAATAAGAAAAACGTGGAAATACCTAGATCAGCAACCAGTTTCCGGTATTAATGGGTCGTTGCGTCCTTGTCGAACATGGCCGGCTGGATCTCACACCAGCGGTCTTCTGATATCTCTTGATGGTCGTATACAAAAAGTTCCACTCAATCCCAAGAGATTTCAGACGTCTGAATATGTCGCTGTGTCGATCACCGTTCCAAAAACAGTTCACGACGATTTGCCGATATCGCTCTAAAGGGTGATACGGTCAAAATTTGGTCAAGGGAAAACGCGTGTAAATCGGTGAAATCGTTTATTTAAAAAATCAAATTAAATTTCCTTTTCAAGTTCAATTAGTATAAAATTCAGGAAAAATATTCAGTTAGGCTTCCGCTTTTCCAAATCCGAATTGCTGGGCCTTACGCTTGACCCCTGCCATCAGATTTTGTACAGCCACCTTGTCCACCTTCTTCGCCGCAGAAAGCCAGTTTGCCTTGAACTGCTGCTCGTCCTTAGCAGTTTTTTGGTCTTCTTTAGGTTCCGCTTGACAATAGCCCAGTATTTCTCAATTGGGCGGAGCTCTGGCGTGTTGGGAGGGTTCTTGTCCTTGGGAACCACCTGCACGTTGTTGGCGGCGTACCACTCCATGGCCTTTTTACCGTAATGGCAAGATGCCAAATCCGGCCAAAACAGTACGGAACAACCGTGTTTCTTCAGGAAAGGCAGCAGACGTTTATTCAAACACTCTTTCACGTAAATTTCTTGGTTGACAGTCCCGGAAGCTATGAAAATGCTGCTTTTCAAGCCACAGGTACAGATGGCTTGCCAAACCAGATATTTCTTTGCGAACTTTGACAGTTTCGTGTGCTTGAAAATATCTGCTACCTTTCCCCTTCCTTTTGCCGTATAAAACTCCTGTCCCGGAAGCTGCTTGTAGTCGGCTTTGACGTAGGTTTCGTCGTCCATTACCACGCAGTCAAACTTCGTCAGCATCGTCGTGTACAGCCTCCGGGATCGCGCTTTGGCCGTCGTATTTTGTTTATCATCGCGATTTGGAGTCACTACCTTCTTGTAAGTCGATAGTCCGGCTCGTTTTTTGGCTCGATGCACGGTTGTAGACGATACACCCAGCTTATTTGCGGCATCTCGGAGAGATAGGTTAGGGTTTCGCTTGAAACTACCGGCAACTCTCTTTGTCGTCTCAGCGGCTTCCGGTTTTCGATTTCCCCCCGATCCAGACTTCCTGGCTGTCGACAAACGTTCCCCAAACACTTTAATTACATTTGTAACGGTTGATTTGGCAACTTTTAGCGATTTTGCCAACTTTGCGTGCGAGTAGCTCGGATTTTCGCGATGCGCGAGCAAAATTTTGATACGCTGCTCTTCTTGCTTGGACGGCATTTTGACAACTGAAGAGTGAATTCCAAAATCAAAATAGGAGCAACATTCTACACACACACCTTCAAAATGAGGGGTGTTCAGGTTTTTTAAATGCAAAATTGAAAGAAATACGTCAAGTTGATATTGACCAAATTTTGACCGTATCGCCCTTTACCCCAAAAAAAAAAAAAAAAAAAAATAAAAAAAAAAAACAAAAAATATTTTTTTTTTCCCCCCGTGTTTTTTTTTTGTGGCCCTAAAAAACAAAATTTGTCAACCGATTTTAATCTATCCAAAATGGAAAATTGGCTCTTTTTCGCTACTCGATTGTCAAGTCCCGGCGTTTGAAAGTTAGTATGGCAAAAATTCAATTACCTCAGGGAAATTCACTATAAATGACCCATGTTATCGGGAGGAAATGCTTCTGCTCAGTAAATGGCATTTGTATCATGATTATTTCCACAATTCAGCTTTTATAATAAACGTTTGAACCGATTTTTTTTATCTGAACCTATGCACGCCCATAGAAAGTTGAATAGTGTTACGTCATCACTCGTTGGCTCAGCAATGTTTACATTATTTTTGCTTCTAATACAAATAAGCAGTGCGTTGCTCCAGACCTTATATAGAAGTCATTGCAACGAATAGGCCCTGAAATGTCTTGTCAAAATAACACAGCGAATCAAATCAAAATCAAACATTCTAGTACGAAATGTGAAAAAATTGTTTGCTCTATGGAGTACTTGGGACTAATGGGGTTGTAAAGCAATGAACTAATTTTTAAGCCTTAGTGTCCGATTGATTGTTGATTATATTATGGTGGAAGATCGATGATGAAAATGCATTTAAAATAATAAAATAATACTTAAGTCACCCCTGTAACAAAAAATTATTAAAAAAAAAAAGAAGAAAAAAAAAAAAAATATGGGGTGTCATTTCCAAAAACCCCCCCGCCCCCTACTGTGTGGTTGAAAAAACCTGCAAAAATTTTTTTTGTTATATAGGGTACGGGACGGGTTTTAAGCAGTTTAGTCAGCCTCTGAGACATTTGATAAAGCTGTATGTAATCTATAATTAGAACTTCCAATATTTAGACAATAATCCCTCTGCTTACGTCTGGTCAATCGGAACATACCTTCAGCAACGAGCATTAGGCTCAGAAAATTTCATAGTCATGGAATAAAGTTCCCAATTGCAGGGACTTCTTAAACGCATGCGGATTGCTTTCCGATTAAAAAAATGTTTTCTTCAGCTCCTCAAGCTGTACATAAACTAACAATATTGTATGAGTGCGATTCTGTGCATGTGTGCAAAGGCGAAATGAAATAGGCCAGTTCACGATTTGCTGCAAACGTCAATTTCCTCAACCCGCTCCTTCGTTTTACCCAACCGCTCTCGAAAACAATCAACCAAAACATGTCGATTGCTACAACCACAAACTCGTCTCCTAGCAGGTTATGAGACAGACGTACACGACCAAATTTTTAGTTTGTCATTGATCTTTAGATTGGCAATGTGTATTTCTTATTTCATTTACTCTCACGCAAATGTTAGCCAAAGCGACTGTGACGACAAACGGGATGCTTCGTTTAAAAACAAACAAATGCAAGAGACAGCAGGCTTCACGTTACATTACCGGTGCGCTATATCCATGGTTAACAAAGAAGAGAGGAAACATGGGCTCTCTCAAAAGCAACAGTGATGCCATAGCTGCAGCTCAACAGCGAAGCATTATTTATCGTTGGGTACTATTGGACAGCTCCAAAACATATTTTTTATTGCAAATGATAGTGTCAGATGATGGACAATATAATCATAAGCATAGATCAACCTCCAATGACTGGAAGAAACATGAAATAAATAGCGATTTCAGATTATCTAAATATGTAATAAATTTAACTCAATGTTCAACATAACATTCTGGCAACAAGCCTAGTTGTGGGAGAGAGCTGATGAAGACATGCTCTCCGATACACGCGATGCAAATGCAAAATACTCAAAGGCAACATTTGAGCGAGCTTCTTTAGCCTGTCAGAAACTGATGGTTTCTAGATGATGTATTTTAAATCTTCAAAATGACAGTAATAAATTGGTAATCAATCATGATTCATACATCGAATCATTGGCCCAATAGATAAAGCTTATGATCGTATCATTCAAAATGAAATAATTTGGAAAATGTAGGAGTTATAGACCTATTTTCTAACAACTGATTAAAATAGTGACCCCTGATTAAGCCGTTCTCTACCCTACTACGAAATCAATCGCTACACTCACCGATCCTATTCGTTGTTTTCTGCCACAAAACTTATTTGCACTATTTATTAAGCTAGCCTCGTATTCAAAACCACGTGCACTGTCGAAAGAACGAATCATTTGTATACTTAAAAACGAAACTCGTGTATTGTACACTCAGAGATTTTTCTAATCGATAGTTTAAAAATTAATCATTTTTATCATTCACGGGGTTTACATGTAGCATAGTATAAAAACTATACTAACGTCTCTTATAGTTTAAACTAAGTCAAAGTTGTGTAAGAGACTTCTACAGATAGTATTTTTTCCCTCTTTTGTCTCATATTGTCATTTCATGATGTCAGCATTTCATCAACTCCCATAAAAAAAAAGTGCAATTTGTGTTCAGCGAGATATTTTTTTAAGTCTTTTTGCGAATGTGTTGCGAGTTTTGCTCTCACTTGTTCCGGTTTCAAATAAGTGTTCTAAGTGTATCCAACAGCTTTCGACGCTAGCGCAAATTGATCGCTTGTGAATCTGTTCTCTCTTTCTACGGGGTGAAACGCCGTATAAAATGGCATATTAACACGTAGAAAGAGAGCTCCGATAGCATTACATCGGTTTATAAGATCAGTCTAATTAATGATGCTGAATGCCAGCATGTGGAATGCTCAAAATTACTCTATTTCAAATCTCCAAGCCGAAAAATCCGAATAAACCTAGAGTTTAATCGACTCTATGACCAGTGTAGGCTATTATTTGGCCAATCGGTTGTTGTTAACACCGACAAATTTCCAATTTCGATGTTATCATATAGTTTAGAAGCAAAAAAAAAACAAACCCTGGCCGAGAAAACATTTTATTTTTGATTTGGAATAAATCTACTTTAAACTACGCACATATATTTGAAAACTATTCTACATACTTTGTACTTCAAGTTTATACTAAGCGAGTATAGTGGTCGTTTATACGAAGCTATGCGTTAACCAGGCGAATATCGGTTTAGTGTGAACTTTAAACTAATTAGTTTAGATTTTTTTCAGAGTGTACGTGACAAAGACACAACACAAAGAACTACGAAAATCTTGTTGAAAATAAAAGACATACTTTCCGGTGGTGATTATCATCGTGGCTTGGATGTTTGACAGATCTGCTTTATCGACTTGGAATTAAATTTACAAAATGTTTACAAAATTTGCCTAAGCGAAAGAATAGCTTTAGTGTACAAATCAGTCGTGCATTTATATTTCACTTCACGGTCATATAAATTTGAGTATTTTAATCCATAAAATTAAATCCGCTTGACCTATTTTTCAGCTTCACTGTGATTTTGCATCATAAGGCATTATTTTGCATCGTATTGTTTTTACTTTTAAGTGTTTTAAGTGCTTACAACAATTACAATATCTATTTGCACAATAAGTTGAGTTATTCATTGATTTCCATGACACGAGATTTAAATCTTCTATCCATCATAGCTCATGTAATTATCATTATTTTGAAGACTGTAGCTTTCCTACAGGCCTATTTGTTTTCTTTTTCTACGTTGTCGTAGTATTTGTACGTTTAAATTTGATATGTAATTTTCAATCTGTTTTCATGCACATAGAAAAAGGGTGCAAGTAACTTTAGATGTCCAAATTTATACGACTTAAACATAACATCTTGTAATACTTGTTCGATTGAATTTAAAAAAGTACTTCAGATGATCGCATAGTTGATTATTACATCCAAATGTATATTTCACGTGAGAGTGGGGGAGATAATGGACGAGAGTAAATCTATCGGCTTATTGATAACCCCAAACATTAATTTGATAATCCAAACATGCAAGCCATGGGCGTTAAGTGGTAGGAAGAATCCTAAATAAATAAAAACATGAAGTTCAGAATTATATGATATTCATCTCTTCGAAATCATTTTTTTTTTAATTACAATTCGTGTCTTCAACAGAAAAAAATGATGCATTTTAACAGACACGTATAACCTCTACTCGTTCAATTGCAAGCCAAAGCAAGCGTATAAAATGAAATTGTTTGCAATATTTCATATAAACAGTGTTGCCACAGGTACAGATTTATCTGGAAAGGTACAGATTTTTTCGATTTTTTTTGGTTCAGATACTGTACGGTACAGATTACAGATTTTTGTGCAAAAGTACAGATTGGTACCGATTTTTGAGCTCCAAATAATATGAGCTTATGAGCATGAGCATGAGCATGAGCATGATTGACCGCCCACGAATGCAATTCCGTTATTGCCAGATCAGCTGTATTTGCACAAAGAACCAACAGACTAACATACATCTTCAATGTGTAAAAACTGGTGACCTATTATAAAACAATACCAGCGCCGGCCGTGCCCGAATGCTGGTCAAGTAGGGAATGGGAAGGAACGTGTTAACATGATACTCGCTTTGAAGGAAGCCGAGAAATCCTCTGCACTTCCACGAGAAATCACTGGGATGTTGGATAGTTGGGGAAAGGTTAGCAGCAGGGTTCGTTTTGGTTAACGATACGCTGAAATTATGTAGCACTATCCGCCAAAAGAAATGGACCACTCCAATGTGACTGAAAAGAGACAAGCATAACGAAAAACAAAACAAAACAAAATAGACAAAATAAAATAAAATAAATCAGGATATTAGATATTGTCTTCAAAATATGGTAGAAATAAATTATTTGTTCCTTTACAAACCAGCTCTCTTCGATGTCCTAAATGGCCAAGTCCTGCTGGACCCTCAACTGCTGCCGTCGGCACTCGTCCACATCAACCCGGCCGTCGCCGACGTGTCGGAAACCTTCCGGTAGTAACATGATATCTGTGTCTAAAACACTCTTCTTGCGCCGATTAATTTACAAACTAAGCCTGCACACCGAATCAAAATTCACATTGGCACGGTTGTGGTATTTACCTTTAAAATCTAGTTCTAGATATTGGCACTTGGTTACAGGAAACAGAATCAATAAGAAAAATAAACTCGCTTATGACCTCTAACTTAACACGGTTGCAAAACAATACACACTGTCTTCCCCCACAATACCCGCGAACGACGACACTTAGGACCTGAGCTCGCTTGAGGAAAAATCACCAACACACAACAGCGCAATTGATTGTATGCAGTTTTTTTTAAGGAGTCGCGAGCACGGCGCGATCCCACGACACGCAACAATCTTCTAACTTCAGCTCACCAGAACCAATTGCACACGCACACTAGTAATCGGCGACGCAGAACAACGCGACGCGCGACGAGGTGCTACTCGATTGTGGGCTTCTCGTCCTTTGCTTCATAAATCCTTTTGGATTTTTTTTTTGGGGCGTAGAACCACTGCGTCCACTGAGTTGAACTTTTGTGGTATCTCCAAAAAATATGAGCTTATTTATAATTTATAATAATAATATTATTTATAATGAATGGGATTCTAAGAGCATCCGTACCGGTGCGCGACTAAACTATATTTGATCGCCCTCACCATCACATCAAACTGTATCAGGCGCGACCAAAAGCGCTAGCAAAAATGTGACGCGACTATCGGAAAGCATCGGGCGCTTAAATTTAGCAGCGAGATAGTGGCACGAGAGAGGGTTGCTATTCGACTACTTATTGTCAAAAATCTTCTATTGGTTCGTTATTTATTTTTGTTTACGCAATCAGAAGTGCTTCAAAGTGATTTTCATTGGAAAGTTTAAGTGGCCAGAGTTTAGCAAAGTCCTGAAAATAGTAGAAACATATTTGATTAATAGACTATTCCCGTTAGACCTATCACCAGTTTTGTATTTGTTTCTTACGAAAATTTTAATTTATGTTTATTTTATATGCCCTACTGATATCAGTCTATGTATCTTCTATATAAAAATCAATATTTGTATTTTTGTACGTTTGTATATACGACCCTCATTAACTTAAGAACGCGTGGATCCGTTTTAACTAAATTTGGTATACGTATTCTTCAACTCTCTGGGACAAACGTTGGGAGGTTGAGAAGGGTAAAAGGTTCTTGGATAATGGGAGGGGCTGTACTGCAAAGTGTGTCCAGGCATATGAAAACAGATTAGCAATCATTCTCATGCTCCTGAGTGAGTTGGTGAGTTTGATAATGAGTTTGGTGAAGACTTAGTGAGTATGGTGGTGAGTTTGTTAAAGATTTTAGTGGTGAATTTGATGATGGGTTTGGGGGTGAATTTGATGGTTAGTTTGATGATGAGTTTGATGATGAATTTGGTGGTGGGTTTGATGGTGAGTTTGGTGATGAATTTGGCGGTGAGTTTGGTGGTGAAATTGGTGGTACGTTTGATGGTGAGTTTGGTGATGAGTTTGGTGGTGAATTTGGTGGTGAGTTTGGTGATGAATTTGGTGGTGGGTTTAATGGTGAGTTTGGTGATGAATTGGGCGGTGAGTTTGGTGGTGAATTTAGTGTTGCGTTTGATGGTGAGTTTGGTGATGAGTTTGGTGGTGAATTTGGTGATGAATTTGGTGATGAGTTTGTTAATAAATTTGGTGGTGAGTGTGGTGGTGAGTTTGGTGGTGAATTTGAATGTGAGTATGGTGGAGCCATTCGTGGAGATTTCGGTGGTGAGTTTGTTGTTGATTTTTTATGGTGAGTTTAGTGGTAAGTTTGGTGATGGAGTTGGTGGTATGTTTTGTGGTGAATTCGGTGGTGAGTTTGGTGGTGAGTATGCTGGAGATATCAGTTGTGAATTTGGTGAGGAGTTTGTTTGTGAGTTTTATGGTGAGTTTGCTGATTGATTTGGTGGTTAGTTAGGTGGTGAGTATGGTGGTAAATTGGATGGTTAGTTTGGTGGTGAATTTGGTGGTGAGTTTGAAGATGACTTTAATGGTGAGTTTGATGATGAATTTGTTGGTGTGTATGTTGGGGAGTTTGGTAGTGAACTTGCTCATGAATTTGGTGATTAGTATTCATCAAAATCGATAATATTTTCATACGGGTTACTAGTTTTAAGTGCAATTATTCACCATGTACCTCTTTTCAAGAATTGGAAAATTTATGTAAATTTTAACAACTTGACTTACACTGATAGGCAAAATAAAGTGCCCACCTCATCGTTTTTTCAATGTCTCTCATTTACTTGGTTCAAATTAAAGTAAACACACTGTATTTTTTTATTTTCTTATTTTTTATATTCTTTTTAAGTTTCTCTTATGGAATACTGAAAAAAAGGAGTTTTATTTGAAGAAAAAAAAAATTAATTTGTGTTGAAAAAAAAAACAGTGGCAAAATAAAGTGCCCACTTCATTTAGGCTACAGAAAACATAAATTAAAGTAAAATAAAAGCATTTCGATAATTGATGTGTCCTCCTTTGGCCTTCAGGACCTCCGGCAGGCGCTTCGACATGCTCTCGACCAGGTTCTTTAGGTGCTGTGCATCTAGCTCTTCCCAGGCGCGCTCCAGGGCTTCAAAATAGTTATTT
This sequence comes from Aedes koreicus, assembly GCA_024533555.2. NCBI lineage: Eukaryota > Metazoa > Arthropoda > Insecta > Diptera > Culicidae > Aedes > Aedes koreicus. Next base: position 381,267 of record JAHHFK020000742.1, on the reverse strand, counting down.
TTATTGGTAACACCAGTTTTGTCAACCCTGGCATCGAGAATCACCCACAAATTCTCGATGGGATTGAGGTCCGGGCTTTGTGGAGGCCATTCCAGCGGTTTGATCCGACAAGACCGGAAGAAAGACTTGGTCTTCTTGGCAGTATGCTTCGGGTCGTTGTCCTGCTGGAATACGAACTTCTCTTCAAGGCCCGTCTGGATCAGCGAAACCTCCAGATTTTCTCGCAGGATGTTGATGTAAGAATCTGCCGTCATTATCCCGTCGATTTTCACAATGCTTCCCACTCCACCCCACGAAAAACACCCCCAGACCATCACATTTCTTCCTCCATGCTTCATCGTGCCTTGGATGTGGCGCTCCTGAAGCTCCTCTCCCGATCTGCACCAAACACGAACCCGCCGCTTTCGGTTAAACAGCTCGAATTTTGATTCGTCCGTCCAGAGAACCGTTTTCCAGAACTCTAGGGGCTTATCAGCATGCTCCTTAGCAAACTTAAGCCGTTTGGCTTTGTTTGCCTTGCTGATAAAGGGGCGCTTCCGGGCAAGTTTGCTATTCAACCCCTGTGCTACGAGACGGCGACGAACAGTTCGACCGGAAACTGATAACTGAAGGGTTTCCTGGATCTCGCGGACAGTTATCTTCGGGTTCTTCTTGACTTCGCGCATGATCTTGGTGTCCGTTCTCGCATCCGTTTTCCGCTTCCTGCCTCTGCCAGGGCGATCCACCACTGATCCAAACGTTTTAAGCTTCAGAAGAATTTTACCAACCGCTGCCTTACTGATACTGTACTTCTTAGCGACAGCCCGGTGCGATTCACCGTTTTGCACATCACGAACGACCAATTTTCGGATACACAAGGGAATTGCTTTCGAAAGCACTGCGTTCTCCATTTTTTTCAATTGAATCAAATGCGATCACGTATAAAAATGCACCAGGTTGAGCCGTTTGCTTCAAAACATGTCAAAATATCAAAACATAAACAATCGAGGGGTCTTCCAATGGAAACTTATCGAAAACATATCGAGTTTTGAAGTGGGAACTTTATTTTTTCACTGTTTTTTTTTTCAACACAAATTGATTTTTTTTTTCTTTAAGTAAAACTCCTTTTTTTTAGTATTCCATAAGTGAAACTTAAGAATATAAAAAATAAGATAATAAAAAAAATACAGTGTGTTTACTTTAATTTGAACCAAGTAAATGAGAGAAATTGAAAAAACGATGAGGTGGGCACTTTATTTTGCCTATCAGTGTAGAAACACTTGTGTGGCCAAAGTCTTTTATGGAAAAAAAATTGATGTTCAAAAAATCATAACTTCGTTGTTTTTCAACCGGTTTTGATGACATTCTGAAACAAGGTCCAGTTTTTATTCTTTTTTCAGCGACACAGAAACTAGGGTCCAGATTACAGATGGTTCCGCAAAAATTTCGGATTCCTTTGGGTTACCTATGAATCGGCGCTTGGGGTTTTTCAAGAATAACTTATTTGTTTCCCATGGAATCTTTCTGAATCACATCCAAACATTTCGGCAACGCTAAGACAAATCCCAGGAGTAAATTTCTCGAATTTATGGAACCTCCTGGGTGTTCCTGGAGCTTTCGTAGTGCCTCCAGGGGAACCTGCTTGCACCAAACAACGTCGTGCGATGGCTTTTTCACGATTTCTCCTGAATAGATTTTTGGTTGGCATGTAAGAGAACCATTAGCCACAATGGCCGCTCTGGCAACCTCTGGGGGTGTCCCGGGGGAACCTGTAGGAGATGTTTTGCGCCAAACCACGTGGTGCGACGGTTTTTTCTTCATGAGACTTTCGATAGGCCTGAAAAGAACCATTAGCCACATTGGCCTCTCTCGGAACCTCTGAGGTGCCCCGGGGGAACCTGTAGGAGGGGACATTTGTGTTTTTGCACCAAACCACGTCGTGCGACAGCTCTTTCTTTTTGATTTCACCTGGAGAGTCCTTCGGTAGGCATTTCTTTCCCGTCGCATCGGCTTTTTGGCCAAAATAAGTATTGGCAGCCTATGCTGCCTTCACGAGCCGTAGGAAAAGTTCCCGACTCATTCGGAAGCGTCTGCGGAATTGGACAGCGCTGGGGTGCAAAGTAATCGTCCACCAATCGCTTTGCACCTTCTTCAGCTGAACGATCAATGTTTGGCCGCCGGGCCCGTGTGTTCCTCTGGGATGAAGATTCGGCAAGCAGGGTCTGTGCCTGGGTCATCATCAGGCCCATCAATTCAAGCTCATCGTCACTAGAATCCGAAAAAAATGTAGAAAACTCCACTTCCATTTTTTTTTTCACAAGAGATAAACTTTGAAACAGATCACGAATTGACTATGTTTATGACGATCACCGAATCTGTCAAACTGATGATGGAGCACTAGTTTAGCAGCGACCGATACAGAACACGGTAACAAAATATAGTAGCGACCGGTGTGAGATTGAGTGACTAAACTAAAATGACAGCTCGATGCGCTAGTATTTTAGTCGCCCAGATAGTTGCGCCCGATTCGGATGCTCTAATAAGAATTAGGTTTGTGAAGAAGGTATGCCGGTATTCATAAAAATTGGAAACAACAAAGAATGAAAAAAAAAGAAAAAAAAAAATAGGTTTTTTTCCCCCAAACGATCAATTGAATAATAAATTAGGCGCCAACAAATTTTTTTTTTTTTTTTCAAACGAGGTTTGTCATTGACGAATTACTTTTCAAAAACGGATAGAGTAAATAAAGGTGCATTGCACAATTTTAATAATTGGCAAAATATTAGCAATAGATTTTTCAGCAAAAACAATCGCAAATCCAGGTTTGCCAAGTGCATCGGCCGGCAATCTCCAAGTCGGATTAAATGCTGCTGATATCGACACGGATATCCAGAATGGTATTGTTATCATTTTGATAGTTAATTGGAAATTTTATAAGTTTCTAATCATTTTAGCAACTACATCATCAAGCAACACCGTGACGGATGCTTGCGAATCAGAATTGAAAAAATCGAGAGCCGCAAAAGGAAAGGTACAAAAATTCAGAAACGAATGGATCAGCGCACCTCAGTACCAGTGTTTCGAGAAATATGAAAAGGACGAATCGTTTGCTTGGTACAAAGTTTGCCTCGAAAAACCAAGATTCAGACGTTGAAGAAAATCCAATCTTGCGACACATCTGGCGACGAAGCGTCACAAGGAATCTGCTGTGTTGAATTGCTTGGCCAAATCTAAATCGACGCCGATGGGGTTTTCCTTATGTAATCAACCACTTTCGGCCGGGCTGGCTGGGACCCGGTTTCCTGCCGGATCGGGGCAAATCTTTCACGGAAAGGGTCTCACCGAACTTTTCGATTACATTTTTGACACTGGTGTGATTCACTTTCACCCGTTTTACAATTTGGTTGTACATGACACCCTTTTCCGAACATCAAATGTGCAGAATTTTCTTTCCCGTGTGATAAACTCGACTCATTTTTGAAACAATCCACTGTACCGAAACCAATCGATTCCACAACTGTTATTGACATGTGAATGAACGTGTCACCGCAAAACACACGTATAGAAATTTAAGCCATTTTAGAGTAATAACTGTTTGAATGTTGCTTACTACTTTTCGATACACTCTTTAGCACCTGCGTTGAAATATCGGTTTACTTCATTGAGCGCCAGTCCCCCTTTTTTCACTTTTTTCCCCTTTTTTTTTACATTTATAATAAATCCCCAATTAAAATAACCCCCCCACACCAAAATACCAATTCTCCTCTTTGATGGTTAACAAATGACAGCTCATAGAAGAAGGAAATAAAAAAAATGGCCGCCATGGTTTATCGGTTTAAGCGAACAAACATTTAGATTTACACGGTCATGTAAACATAATTTTTTATTAATTGAAAATGCAGAGAGATTTAATTTATGTTTTCATCACGACTGAAACTCACTTTGTATTCCACATTTCTTTAAAAATCCGTGTGTTTTTAAATACTTTCAAATGCTCAGTTCATGTGCATGAATGACAATTGAAAGTTCAACCACTTTAAGGAAGTACATTGATGTATTTTTCAAACGGCTTCGGCTAATATCAAGTGTAACTTTAATAGTATTTTGCTGTGCTGCACACACTTAGAAATTATGAATTTTAAACGAGACTTATTTCATGTTTGTAGAAAATTGGGGAACGTAAAGAAAGACTTCGAGTAAAATTGTGTTTCCTGGAAACTGAAACATACGCAATTCGAGGAAAGATGTGTTTGATTGAATTTATTTTCTAAACTCTTTCAACTCATTCTTATGTGCTAAAAGATGCTTGCATGTGTCGGTCTCAGGAGACAGAAATTTACATGACGTTCTGGTAGTGTGCATGTATGTCCTTGATTTTTTATTTAAAATGAAATAAAGCAATGGATTACATTGAAATTTGTTTACCATTCGAACGTTTTACATCGCATGTATTTTTCAATAGTTTTTGCTGTGTGGTATTAAATATTTTCGATAAGCGCATCAATACATATATGTTAAAGGTGTCCATTTTGCTGCGATCCATGCCTAAATAGCGTGTTTTTCCTCAAGAGTATTGTGATCTTAAACTAAATGAGCTAGAAGGGTAGTGTCAATGTGTTGATGTAGCTATGGAAATAAAGTCTTCGGATGGCAATGTTATAATATGAAACTGATTAAATTTAATGATTCTTAAGCGAGTTTTTTGTGCTTCATGAAAGAAATTTACAGTTATGCCCGTTTCTAAAGTGTACGGGAGATTTTCAAATTGTTTTTAAACAGATGACCTTTGTTTCGGAGAGAGCTTGCATAAATTCAATAACAATTAAAATATCATGATTTGTTTTTAATTTTTGTAAACACTTCGTGTCATGTATTTTTCAATTCATGTTATATTATTTTCGACTGTAATTTTGATTTTTTTTCATTGTTTCAATTATTTGCATGAAAATAAATAAAAAATAACATTTATTTAATAACTGCATTGATAGTTAGAAAAAGCGTGAACGCAATATTTTAAAATGCATCAAAATACCTGTTCAATAACTAAGGAAACTGAAATTAGAAACATAAAACAGACTGGTACAGAGATAACAATATTGTTTTGGTACCAAAAGACTTCAACCAACCGAACTCGTCGGAACTCTGACCGATTGAGAAGTTTTGGGCCATCAAGAAGGCCAAGCTTCGTAAGACACCTAACGTATTCGAAGATGAGCTGACTTTCATGAAACAATGGAAGAAGGTATCAATAGAAGTCGGCCACACTTCAGCCCAAAACCTTATGAGCGGTGTCAAGGGTAAAGTGTGGGCATTCCGTCATGAAGAAGAGATCCCATAAACCAATGAAATAGAGAACTTATCATAATGTTGTAGTTCCTGAATGTTTAGTTCCTGAAAGGTTGACGAAAATCCGACTAAAAATTAATTTTGTCCACCATTTTTGTGCCTCTAATTTTTTAAGAGTAAAGTCATTAATGGTTGTAATCATTGATGGTAATCAAACGTTTATGAAGAGGAACAAATCGTTCTATTTCCTCCCGCGGCTAAAGGTCTTGTCGTTTCTATTAAAACTTCAGCCTTCGTTAATTAAAAATGCTTTAAATGCTTATCTTGGTGAATTCCCAAAACAAAAACTAATTGTGCAAAGAAGTCTTGGCATAAAAAATGTTTCATTTGATTGTTGCTTAGTGCTAGACGAGTTGGTGAGAGTCTCAGCACAAGATACTAGTTCTAAGACGTGAAAAAGAATATTAGAAGTGTATGATGCACGAGTGCCTGAGTGCGCTAGTATAGTAATTGCCGATAGCTTCCGATGTAACATTTTCTCACATGCATTGAATGCAGAAAAGAGGACCAGAAGAAGCTAAATATAGTGAAAATTGAATTATTTATACAGTAGGTGTACATGTGGGTAGGGTTGGCGATACACATTTTACCTTCACCAAACATCGATAAATCCATCCAATGATACCATACCAAAGTTTTGAATTGAAAGTTGTAATGGTTTACGATTAGAAACTAACACTGAAAGGAACGACAATTTTCAATGATTCCTATGTGCTAGGCCCCGTAATGCTAACCCTATGTGTGAGTAAAAATGCACGATATACGACGGAGCTAGTAGCAACTAGTTGGTTCGAACGTGGTCCGACTTTAGAATGTGCCGACGATAAAACGTCGATCAATCATGCCCTTATACTCTTCTTATGAAGGAGAGTATACATATCGTTTGAAAAACCGATTTTCTATTCGAGACGAAACGAAACTATCCTAAACGAAGTAAAATATCGGGGTGGTTAACCAAACTGGACGCCAAAACCAACAAATGTACATCGTTTTAACATTCTCACAAAGATGGGTATTGTGATCTCTTGAAAATCCGTTCGTGTGTGTATGTGGGGGGCCGCTATCGCCTTAACCTGTTGCCAGGTCAAATTTTCGTCGACTTATTTTATTTCTTTATTGAGGCTACGCCGCCATGATCCAGCCCACTTCCGTTCCCGAATTTCAGTTGCTATCGGCTTCTGGTGACACCGACGATGGAGCTCAGCGTTGGAGATCCAATTGTGAGGTCACCAAGCTCGAATTATATACCGCAGGCATCTGTTAAGGAACACAACGTTTCACTTGCGTATAGCAGCACAGTTTTCACGTTGGAGTTAAATATTCGAATTATGGTACGTTCACTGATCTGCCCGTTTTTGCATATGTTCCTTAAACTCGCGAAAGCAGTCCTTGCCTTCTTGATCCTTGCACAAATTTCGATCTTGGCACCACAGTTTGACGCCATTTGGTTATCAAGATATTAGAAGCTTTCAACATTCTCCACTGTTTGCCCGGCTACCGTTAAGTTGGAGGGGGTCACCGTGTCTACATCCAACGATTTGGTCGTGTTGACGTTGATGTTTAAACCTGCCGATGAGGAGCGTTCGACAAGGTCGTCGAGCTTATATCAGAGTGCTGTTGGGCATCATCATCAGCCAATACGAAATCATTTAGGTGCTCCATTGTAATAGGCTGCTACAGCAACCCGTGGTTTGGTTCATGGTCAATCGCTCCTACCAGTATCTCGTCGATAACGATGAGGGACAGTAGTGGTGATAGTATACATCCTTACCTCACCATAGCTACAACCTGGATGGGATCGGACAAGACCCTGTTGTACAACACTTTGTACGAAAATGCCCCGTACTGAGCTTCGATTAGGCCGACAATTTTCTCAGGGATTCCCTTGCGTCTTAGGGCGCTCCATATATTCTCGTGATTGAACTTTTTCGTAGTCAATGAACACGAAATAAACATACTCTTAGAATTCGTTGACCAGCTCCAGAATGATACGGAGCGTGACAATATGGTTCACACAGGATCTTCCGGCACGGAATTCAGCCTGCTGCCGCCGGAGAGTCACGTCAATCTTCTCCTGAATACACAGCAATATAATGCCTCGCCAGTTATAGCACACAGTTAGGTCAGCCTCTTTGGGAACCTTTACTAAGATACCTTGAATCCAGTTGTGGTGTCCCAGATATTGTGAAATAAATGATGCCACCTGTTGAGTGGATATCACGATTCCTTTCCACTATCTCCATCCAGGTTTCGCCTGAGATCCATTGTTTTCTCTGGGTGCGCAGCTCACCTAGATTATTCTCGCTGGTGGCAATGAAGGCATTCTTGATCTCAGCCCGTTACACAGAAAAAAATCCGTTCCTAAATCGGTGAACTGCAGCCATGAATTCAAGAACAAGCAAAAATACACCGTTGACTGAATCACGTAAACATGAACTAAATCACGTTTAAAGGTAAAAATCCTGAAAACGCGTTTTCATTTTCGGGAACGCCTTTGTTTCCGTGTGGTATTCTACGCTGCCACCTTCCGGAACATCTGCAGCACGAATCTCCAGTTCTTCAACGACGGATCTTTTCACCGTTGCATCTTCCAGTCGGCGTGTGTTGAACCATCGTCCAACTTTCTACTCTTGTCGGCGAATCCGCGCAATGCGCGTACGTCTACTGATAAGAAGATGATGGTCACGCGCAATATCGGCACTAAGTTTATTCCTTTCATCAAGAAGGCTCCGTTTCCATTTTTTACTGACGCAGATGTGGTCAATTTTGTGCAACTTGGCCATTTGCGACCAACCATTTTGTGGATGGTTTGACTGGACTGGCGGAGAACACGACCTACTTTCACCGCTGCCTGAATACGAAAGGGGGGTTGTGCAACGAATAATGTGGTTCTTTAATTTCTCAAAGGCTTCCGAATGCTCCTGATTCCAGTTCCAACCATTTGAGTTGTTCGTGAGTGCCCACAGTGGACTTGCTATATTGGCAAACCCTTGGATGTATGGGCTCACAAAGGAAGCTAGCCCCAGGAAGCTCCGCAACTCTGAACCTACGTATATCCTTTACTTTCTCCTCGTCGATATTGAACCCATTTTCATTGAGTTCGTGTCCCAGCCACCTAATCCGCTGCTTATGGAATTCGCATTTCTCAAGGTTCAAGGTCAAGTTGTTTGCTCTTAGAATCCTCAACGCATGCGCCACCGTTTTCCGAAGTTGGTTCAAATTATCGGCAAACATGAGAATGTCGTCAATATACACTATGACGTTATCCACCTCACCGAGTATTCTTGACATCTCCCGCTGGAAGATCTCCGGGGTGCAGTTCACCCCGAACATCAGGCGAGTGAACCGAAACATGCCCTTTTCGGTCAAGAAAGTGGTGAGGTCCCTGGACTGTTCATGAAGCTCCAGGTGGTAAAACGCATTGGACAAATCAAGCTTCGTAAAATACCTTGCCCCGTTGAGTTTGATTCTCATTTCGTCCAATGATGTCATGCGATAATACTCCCTCTTGATTGCACGGTTCGGCGCCCTCATATTAACGACCAGGCGGAAATAACTTTTGCCTTTCGCCACTGCCGACATGCCACTAATCCAGTCGGGGGCTGATGTCATCCGCTCGGCATCATTTCTCATTTGGATGGGTTCCAGTACAGCACTGCCTGATTGAAATTCGCGCTCGAGGTTTATCCAGTCATCTCCACCTATCGTGTTAACATCCGCCCCGGAGTCTATCATAAAACAGATAGGATTGGATACGCGGCAATCAATCAGTGTGTCTGCCAGTGAGATTGCGTTTACTTCCTGGAATGCGAAAGCAATAAAGGCATTTTGAGGGTACGGAAATCAATAGGTTTTATTCAACAAATTCAACAATTATTCAGTTAGAAAAAAAAGAAAGAAAGGAAAAAAAGTCATTGCTCAATATTCATTAGTTCGCGGTTTCACCTTTTCGTCGTCCTCATCCTTCTCCCATCCTGGTGAGTGGTTCTGCTCCGCTCGAAGCTGGTTAGCAATCTTCTTTCGACATACTGCAGCAAAATGTCCCCGCAAGCCGCAAGTGTTACAGTTGACATTGATTGCTGGGCATGATCCGAATTTATGGAAGAGACGGTTACACTTAGAGCAACGTGATCGGCGTCCCATTCATTGATTCTTGCTTTCTTTCGCAACACGTCTTTTTGAGTCCGTCTACTTTCCAATCGTTGCTTCGGTATTTCGCTTCCATTGCTGTGATTGTCCCGAAGATAGTTGATGATGCCGAGTTACCGCGAATGCTTGAGAGGGTTCTGGTTGAGCCGTTTCAGCGGTGTATGCTTCCTCTCGGGTAGCAGATTGCACAATAAAAAGAGTCTCGTAGCCGAATGTCCGCGCAGCCTTCACCAAATCTTTGTTCTGCATTCCTTTCAGCAGCTGCGCTCTTACGAATCGGTCCTGATCGACGCTGCTATAACCGCACAGGCGGACTTTTTCCATGAGCCGAGCATGGAATGCGATCGTTGGTTCATTCGGCGTCTGCTTAAGGTTGGTGAACGCCTCATGTTCGGCTGTCACATCGACCATGGAACGAAGATTACCCTCAATATTTTCCACGAACATGCCGTAACAGTTGGATTCCTGAAGGTTTGGCCGTACTATTCCCTGCAACTTTCTTCCCATTGATAAATACAGAATTTAAGCTTGTTTAACTGGATCGTTGATGTTGGAGAGGGAAACAGCGATCTCGAACCGGTCGATGAAGCGGCTCCACTGCTCCCACATACTGTTGGCCGGAGCTTCATCTGGAAACGGTTGGATGTTTTCCCATCGGATGCTAGCTGTGCTAGTCGATGCTCCCACGTTGACGTTTCCAGTATTCCAGCAGTCGTGAGTCTGGCGTGGTACCGTATTAGTTCCACCGATTGGTTGATAGGAATCCATAGCTTTCACTAGATGGTCCAACGTATCCTGCATTTGCTTCATCTGCTGATAGTAGCCCTTATTGACATCGACGCTTGGTGCATCTCGTCTTTTGTCGTTGACAACCTCGGTGGTTGATTTCTCAGCGTTGTTCGATTCTCCACCTGGGACGGATTCTCCACCGAGGAAGGAACTGTCATCGCTATTACATTTATCGTAATCGTGTTGTCCTTCATCCTGTCCTTCGTTATCCGAGTCACCGGTCAGCACGATGTCAAACTGATCATCAAACTCTTCCGGGTCGCTTTGGAAGCCAGGGGCACGTACAAATTTGATTTTCGGTAAAGCCATCACGGGAAACCCACGTGACCTTGTGCACTGCGAGCAGTTCTCCGTTTTCACTCATGTCTCCAAAACGATGGTATCCCGATGATTGAAGTTTGCTTTTCTCGAAGGTAAAGCGAGTAATGGCGCTATAACCATAAGCCATACAAGGCTAGGACAAGAGTTAGTGCTTATGTTCCAACCAACAAACAAGCTCTCACGCAGGAAAGGCACTACACCCTTGGCTTTGGGGCTTCTGGGCTAGAATACAGGAAACGCCTGTATTCTAGCCCAGAAAAGCGGCAACAAAGGAGTGCATTAACTTCCTTAGCTTCGTCAATCATAACGACGAATGCATATTAAAACTTATATCAAATCAAAGCAAATTTACATATGTTTTCTCGTCAAGAAAAGCCTTCCACACAATCCCATCCAATTTTCAACTCCATATTTATAAGGACCTGGCCAGGTGCTGAACAAAGAAAACGATAGATGAAGAGCCTGTCACACCCAAGGCAGCTCTTCTGGCGCTTCCATCGCCTCAACGACAGCCAATCCAGGAGAATGATGGTCGGAAAATGCTATGCTATGCTATTTCTCCGAGATCATGGCGTCCCATGATTCGCTCATAGCTCGAGTTGTCGGATACGATCTTCGCATTGAATTCGCCCATACAGATCTAGAAACTCCCCTTCGGAATTTTATCTACAACGGCATAGAGAAGCTCTCCTTGTCTTGCAGATCGGCAGCATCAGTTGGCTCGTAACATTGAATTATGGTAAGGATTCGAACCCGTGTTCTGAATTTGGCAACGATTATCCTTCCATTGATAGGCTCCCACTTCATAAGCGCAGGTAGGAAACAAACTCCACGGTGCCGGGGAGCGTGTTTACTTTTGTATTTGTATTTCCAATTTATTATCCGCATCTGGGGTAGCTTGGTAAAAGATTATGCGCCCGATTGTTTACTACCTTCATATGCCCTCCGCTCGTTTTCAACTTGTATCTTTCAATTTTCATTACCTGCCGTTACTCTAAACGGAACTATCAATGCTTTCTCTTCAATTCTCTTAGTTCTTCTTACTGTCCACTCCTAGAGCCTCTCATGTTGATGGGAAATTATCTGCTTCTGACAAATTTTGTCATTAAATTTCATCATATTTTATGCTTGGTGCTGAGAGTAACTCATACATTAAATAATTCTCTCTCTCTCTCTATCTCTCTCTCTTCTCTTTCTCTGTTTGACTTTCCCTCATTCCCATTCTTAAGCAATGATGATTTATATTCGATACATTTGAAATCAAATTAATGGAAAGAGAGCCACATCAACATTACGCCTTAATAAAAATTTGTTCTTGCACTGTTTTTAACATCCATACATAAGGAAACGAAAAAATGTATTCCAAAGCTAAAAAACGGTAGTATCGAGAATGGATGGCCCTTATGTTTATGCACGGTAGAGATATCTACAATTTGTACATGGGTACGTGAAACTAAGCTCATCTGTCAAGATGCTCGGGGGTTGGTTATAACAGACGCTGCGCACCTCCAAGGTGGACAGACGCTCGATTCGCACCCCCTCACTTAGCTGATGTCGGAAGGACAACAGTGCCCAAGCTGCATTACCAGTTGGACCCGTGGAAGCGTGAGGAAGAAAGCTGATACTGATAGGGAACATTGGCGACACACACATTCAGACCGAAATGCAGGGATAAAGACAACACGTGAGTCGGGTGAAAATAGAGGGCCAGAACTAGACTATGTCAGGCGATTTGGACCAATCCACAATTCACAATTCAACAATTCAGTAATTAGAATCACCAAAAGCAAAATATCAGATGTAAAGTAATTGCCATGAGACATAGATAAACACAAAAGTTCACTTAAATTAATCAATTATTATGGAAAAAAATTCGCCAGAGTGCTGCAAACCAACATTTGCCTTTGCCAAACACACCCCATGACAGCGTACCGTCAAATTATGTATGTTATATCAGAGCTATATGATAGGTAAGAAAATGATATACACGATTCTCAGGGTATCGTCATTGAAGAGAAACAGCTAGTGGTTTCAATTGCAACAGGGTCCGAATTGGACCAGCTCTCCCTATTATTTCTAAACTTTTCATTAGAAAGATGTGTTTGGTGTTACTTGGGTTTCAATTTATTGAAATAAACCAAGAAGATTGCATTTTATTTAAGTAACAGAAATCGCAAGTAAAATAAAGCTGTTGTGATGATTCTGCTACATCTGTAATTAATATTGCTAGAGGTCTGCACTTTAATTGTGCAATGGACTGCTGTAGAATAAACATAATTCAGAAAACATGCTTGAATGAGATAATAATTTCACTAAATAATGGGATCTTCAGTCTATCACATTGAAATAAATGATATTACTGTTTATGGTATTATTAAACTTACATCACCAATGTATCTAGTTTGAGGAAAGCGTAGCAAACTTCGCTATGGCTCGCGAACTTTTCGCTAGGTGAACTTCGTTAGATATCGCAAACTTTAGTTTTGATTTTTGATCAAATAAGGTAGCAAAAAAAAATATGCTCGCAGTGTCAATGATGTTGTTGCGTTTTGGACCCACTTACAAAAAGTAGGACCCTAAGTTCATCAGAGAGCGTTGAATATACCATATACCATATCATATTGCTATTTTGCACCTTTGCTACTGGATAATACTGAACAAGTTAGAGTGATTCCAAAACAAAACTCTTAAACATAGTTTTAATCCTGCAGCATGTCTGTAATTGACAGCGATCTAAAAGTTTTATTTCGCAAAAACATACGTTCTTCGTTTATACCAATGAAAGTACTGAGTACCCATGCAATATACAAACAAGTAAGTACGTCGAAGGAAATGGAAAGTTCTCGCAATCAGGTAAAAAAGAGATCAAATATTTCTGCAAACGAAACTTCGGCTACCTTCGGTAAATAAGACAGCAAGAAAATTAGAGGCTCGGATGAAATTTTCATTCAATTAATTATGTATTCTCCGAACAGCAGCTTGCTGCTAACAACAGACACACGAATCGTCGTTACCACCTTCTGCAGCATGTTCTTCTGCACAGGGATGATTTTCCCTTTGAAATGAACCAGAACGACCGAAGAAAGCAAACATCAGGTGCAATCTGCTGCGGTGCGGTGGTGGTGATGTTCTTCAAAGCGGAACAAAGAACCAACCAAGGTGTAGAAGGACAACGCTCGGATCTTGCGATGGGGTTCAGTTGAAGGGAATAAATAAACCCCAAACCAAACAGTAACAGGTTGCGGAAAATTATGGGTATACTTAATTGAATATTTACGACATGTTAAGCGAGTAAGTAGAAACGTGCCGAAGCCGGTTTTAAACAAGCATGACAAAGTACGTGCGGCATGATAAAATGGGGGCCATGAAGATGGTTTGGTGATTGTTTCTTACTGATCCATTATTTGACAATATTTCGGGTAAAATTAAAAACAATCAATAAGTATTGGGCCACAATACGCTTACTTGGAAGTAATCTGTTTATCCAAGATTGTAGCAGGTGCACCCAAAAGTTGACAAGGTGGCAAAAAATGCGACACGCAAATGCTGTAATTTTTGCAATCATATCTTGAGAAAGCCGCATGATTCGGCAATTTAATCAGCCCATCTTGATCCGCACAACATATTTGAAATAAACAAGGCCATGCAAGTGTGTGCGAGCGGCTGTATGCACACAAATTGCTCGGAAAAAAAATCATCGCTATACTGCTTAGTGCCTCGACAATCGAAGCAACCGTAGAGTCTTCAATCTATCACACAGTGATTGGAAAAGCTTTTTTTCACGGCGAAATTAATAACTCCTAAGGGTTACGTTTCCGAATCATGGTGTCTTCTACATAGTTGTACCTAAAAAGTTGTCCATTTTGTGGTGATAGTTTCGAAGTTCCAAACTTTACCGCTAGCGCAGCGCTTTTGCTAACTTTTGAAAGAAACACAATAGAAGGGTTATGTCAAAGACAAGTTTGTTGGGAATATAAAAAAAATGTCTAACTCTTCATTCGGCCATGATAGAGCTATTTTTCTGTTTACATCAGGGTTTCTCTAAAAACATAAGTTTCTAATGATTTTAAAATTTTTTTGTTTCTCATTTTGCGAAAAAGTGATCTTCAAAGAAAATATCGAAAACGTTATAGTACACATTATGACTTTTTTGTTTCTCGCTAGAGGCTGTTCATTCACAACTGGAGCGTCAGGAGCTTGCGCACTGCTTTAGTTCGGAGCTTTTTGTTGGTTTAGATTAGGGCTTCCCTTAAAAACAATGTTTTTTCATTCTAACTTTTTATTATCAAATGTTAGGGAAAAATAGTCTTCAAACGAAGTGTAGAGAAAAATATGATGCATGTTTTTGCCAAACTAAGTGTTTGAATCAAGGGGTGGATCGCTCAGCACACTTTTCTCCTGTGCTTTTTTTTTGAGTGTGTCTACAAGCGTTACCTTGTTCTGGGTGTGCCGAAGGTGCCGATGTGTTGACAGTCCAAATTGTTATTTTCTAGTGAGCTTGGCAACCAGGCAATGCACATTTGCACGATTTCAATTGCCTCCTTAGAAATTATTTAAACATTAGTCAAATTTTCGATTTGTTCCAGTTTGTACTAATAGTACAAAAAGCTGCTTTGAACTAATTTAAACCAACAGTAAGAATGCTATTGGAGCCACTGACCATCAAGGTTTCTCATTGGTTTTCCAAGATACTTTTTTTTATAAGGCTTGAAAGCTAATTTGAACCGATTTAAACGAATTGGATTGATTGATCGAAGTCAGCTTAAGTTCCACAGAGAACAAATAGAATGTCACTTGGATGTAGTGAATTATTCTTAATATGTAACTCCTGGTTTTCTAATTTATAGGTAAATTAGAGATGAGTACGAATATTGCTGAGATCCTCGTTGCCTCACAAGGCCGTATTTACTTCTGCAGTAAGGAGCCACTCAAAAAGTGTCGTAGTGGTTTTGGATTGTATTTTGAATTTATATTTTTACAACTACATTATACAAACGATTTACTACTGAAACTCATATCTGCATGAAACAAATTGAACGTTTTAAAGAGCAATCTATTATTACCCAACTAAAATTACGATTGAAGGATTTGGTGAAGCATTTCCCTAGGAGCATTTTGTTTCTTCTGGCAATTTTATGCTTCTCTTTCACCATTGTATGCTTCTCTCTCACCTAAAACGTGGGAGGCTTGGTCCTATACCTAATGATTTCATTATCTCCAACCCGTCCAACTAATCGCAATGAATTGTGATTTAGTGGGCGAAATATTATAATATAAAATAACTCAATGCATACGTCTTCCAAATTTGGCAAATCAACAGGCAATCGGTGATTAACCACCTGGTTACTCAAAGCATGATGCTAAGTAGCGCACCGGAAGATTCGATGAGCTCTCTCCTCCAGAATTTTGTTTCAAAGTTCATACTATCTATTAAGTGTGGTAATTATATTTTGCCAGCGGCCACCCCATAGAAATAGGGAAAACGGAAAATAACTGTAAATTGGAGAGACTAATCTTTAATGAGTTCCCGTTTGCAGGATAAACCACGAGATAACAAGGAGATTGTTTGAAATCTCAATAAAGTCTGTATCCGCAATAATCTGGACACCCAAAATCTGCAGTAATACACGCATGAACCATTTTATTTTTTCTGTTTTTTTATTTATTTCAAAAGTTTTTGCTATTGTTTACAAATTCACCTGATCAAAATATTGTTATTCTGTGTTCATATAAATATCTGGAACTTTGCGCTTCATTCCAGCCATAAGAGTTTGAACAAACTCGTTAGTGACCTTAGTTGGAAATGTTTGGATTTTAACCTGTTTTTTCGGAAAAGACCCGCTTGATCAGAGCCCAATATCTTTTGATTTGGCTATATTTAGGACTATTGGGAGAGCTGTCAGGTTTCGAAAAGATATTTATTTTATTGCCTTTATACCACCCCATCAGGGTTTAGCATTATGACACAATTCCAAATCGGGCCAAAACAAAAAACTGTCATCATGGATTCCATCGAAAGGTAACAATCGTGTTTGCTTGCACTACTTCAAGTAAATTTCCTTATTGATTTGATTGATTGAAAGATTTACTTTTTCTACCACACGAACAAATTGCTTGCAAATATGGAAATTTTGACAGGTTTTGTTGTCCTCAAATATTCAAGTGATCCATTTCTGGCTATAGCAGCATGGAAAATCAGTCTTGAAAGTTGTTTACAATCTTCTAAGACGTAAGTATGATCGTCCATTGACACATGAATTTTTCGACATATAATCGCAATACAGCTTTCGAGCACTTGATTTTCCTGTCAAATTCTGTTTATCATTGCGGTTGTACGACTGCCAACCGGAACGTAGCGTTGATTTTTGGATGAACCCTGGCAGCATTCCTATTTTCCGACCCACAGTTCGAATACTTGCAGTGGTCACCATGGCCTAGTGAGATCAACCACGGATACAATATTAATTTTCCCAAAAATACAGGATCGTAACCCAAAAATTTTCCAAAAATACAGGATCGTGTCTGAAACATAAAAAAATCATATGCTGCCCGCTGTTTCGAGCGAAACCCCAACCTCTCTGTCCGAGATGTCGCAAAGAAGCAGGGAGTGGCGCCTTCAACCGTGGATAGAGCTAAAAAACGAGCTGGACTGTCGACTTACAAAAAAAGGGTGACTCCAAATCCGGCGATAAATAAAAAGCACGATCGCGAAAGTTGTATACGACGATGCAGACGAAGTTTGATTACGTGGTACAGGACGATGAAAATTACGTCAAGACAGACTTTAAACAGCTTCCTGGAAGGGAATTCTATACGGCAACCGGACGGGGAAAGGTGGCAGATATTTTCAAGCAAATTAAACTGTCAAACTTTGCGAATATCTTGTGTGGCAGGCCATCTGTACCAGTGGCTTGAAGAGCAACGTTTACATTGCGACCGGAACCGTCAACCAGGAAATTCATCTGAGTGAGTGCCTACAAAAACGTCTATTGTCTTTCCTGAAGCGATACAATTGTTCCGTTCTATTTTGGCCGGATTTTGCCATTACGGAAAAAAGGCCATGGAGTGGTATGCTGCCAACATCGTTCAAGTGGTGCCCAAGGACAAGAACCCTCCCAACACTCCAGAGCTCCACCCAATCGAACAATATTGGGCCATCGTCAAGCGGGACCGTTATAAAACTCAAAGAGCTGTTGTGAGCGAGAAACAGTTCAAGGCAAACTGGCTTTCTGCGGTGAATATAGTGGACAAGGAGACTGTACAAAATCTTATGACAGGTGTTAAACGAAAGACCCGGTAATTCGCATTCGGTAAAAAGGAAGCTTAGCTGAATATTTCTCCTTTATTCTGTAAGAAAAAGAATTTGACTTATTAATAAAAACTTGGATTGACTCACCTAGATTACTGTTTGACCAAATTTTGATCGGAACACCCTTTATGAACGAAAATTAATTTTCAGTGTAAAATCATATGAAAACTCAACGAGAAGATTAACAGTTGGCATGTTCAATGTCCATTATCATTGTTGGCAATACCTAGATGGAGAAATGATTACTGGGTACCCCACGGGACACATTCAGACATGTTCATGGGAAAGTTTCAGACTTGGAACAAACCCTAACAAGCGACACCTTAAATCGCATGAGAATTCAATAACAAGTTCATTGGTGGTCAAATCAAGTGCCCACGACCACACTGCTAATAAATGGACAATAACACGGCCAGTAACCGTAAATCATATCATAAATTTAATGAATTGCTAAATTGATACGTCCAGTGTTGTACATAATTCAATCATTGAAATCACGTAAACGAAAATCTACTACGATTCGATAATTAAATTTTCTACTCGACTGCACATTTCCAACAACCAACAAACAAGGTGATCATTTCCTTTATGCTAGATACAACTTTGCAATGCACATTGCTTGCATCAGCAAGATTAAATCAGTTTGAGTGGAATGTATTGGCTATTTTTTGCTCAATTTTGGTCCATCCAATTTCAACCAGCATCCGCTCTGTTTGGCGGCAAACATTGAACAGTTGCTTGATGATTGCATGCGCTTATGTGGATTATGGCGTAGTTGTTGACGTTGGTGCAAATATACCAATATTTCATCTTTGAATAATCATAATAGCTAGCTCAGTAAGGCGGCTACATAGCCATGCATCTGATTTATCCCTACTACAGTTCGCAATCTTCGTCCCATCTCGCCAACACATTGTAGATCTCTATAGACGCTATGCCGCTCTATCATGGCGTGCACAATATTTGTCTTCCGGCCAGTCGTGGTCGTATATATGGTCTTATAACTTACATAAAGGATGTCTTTTTGCTTCTCTTTCTCCATTTTGCAGCCTTACGATAGTCGACAGCTGATGGTGACCGTGTTTGTTTGCTTATGGGGTGCGAGATTGTCGGGATATCTGCTCTATCGAATTGTGAAAATCGGACGCGATAAACAGTTTGAGGACAACCGAAGAAATGTTATACGGTTCGCTGTGTTCTGGACGTTTCAGGTAAGTGATTGAAGTTTTGCCTTATGAAAATTGGAGCATTTAATTCTCATTATTATCTGTCATGCTAGTTGACGCGAAACATAATTAGAGAGCTACATTAGATAACTGCAGTACAGCATCCAATTGCTGAAAATCATCCAAATAGCATTTACGTTGAGCAGGGTTGCTGTTGATTCCGTGAGATACTTGGGGCTATTTGTTATCAAATAAACATACCCATGAGCAGGGATGGTACTACCTTTTAAAAAAAATTCGGTAACATATTACATTTATCATATTAGCCATACGGAAGACACATAGGGTAAAACGGGGCAAGATCGCCACCCTAAAGTTGACCTTATTATTGTTATGGAAAATATACTGTACTATCATCTACGCTTGCTCATTCATGTCTGCCTTCTAAGCTGAGCGTTGATACGACACACTTTCCCGAAAAAAGTCCTCTTTCCGTTTCTCCGACAACAGCCTCGGGGCAAGATGAGTACCCCTACGGGGCAAGATGAGCTCCCATGTAACAAGTGATTTATAATTGTTATTCTAAATTTTTAAGCGAAGATATAGGTTATTGAAACAGAGTATCATGAAGTCAAATCCAAAATAAAAAAAAAAAAAAATTACAGAACCAAAAGTACGTTTATTTTATTCGATGGAGTTTTTTTATGCTTATGATACAGAATAGAAAGATGGGCAATTTGAACCCTCGCAAAGATGGAACCATGCGTAACACTGGGTGCATTGATTCCAGTTTTCTCCTTCGATGGATTCGCCGAAGCTGGATCCACATTTTTCGCACAGCGAATCCTCAACAAGCAAGTTCAGTTTTCGTTTCTTTGTCAAATTTCCGGTTGCAGCTCTTGATGGTTTTGTTTCCGAATCTCGTTGATATTTTTAGCATGTTGTGGTGAGGGCTAGATGTGATAACTGTAGCTTTCTCCTTCCTTCTGGAATGGGATTTTTTCCTGGACGTCATCTTCGGAAGTGGCTTCAACTCTAATGGTGATGTCATAAATGCTTGATCCGTTTCCTGCACGTGATTCGATTGTAGTTTTGTTCCGGAAGAAATGTGCTTCGCTTGATCTGTTCTCAGCATCGGGTTCATGCACGATGTCTGGGTTCGACAATTGGGACAATGACCGAAGTGTCTCTGTCACTAAATGGCGTTGGTTTCTCTCCACAGTCAGCAAATCCATAAAAAGGAGGTTCATCATCCGCAAGTTGGGGAATATTGGAAACAACGGATGCGGCAAAATCATCTTCTCCAAAGATAAATTTGTTCAGAGGTACTATGCCTGTTTTTTGAAAACCATTAACAGCGGTGGAAGTGGTCGCGGATGCCATATAAGCTTTCCCGAAAAGTAAGCTTACCTCGTTTACCGTCACCACTTTGCCAGGGTTGGCACAGCCTGTGAGAAATGGGATTTTAGGGATACCTTGTAGCTAACATTCAGAGGCTGCATTTTATGGGTGCAATGTGGTGGGAATGATACCACCGTTACAGTGGCCGATCTGGCTTTTTCTATGAATGCCAAGTTCTTCGTATGGAAACTATGGTCATCCAGCAATAAAAGGACTGGGCTTTCTGGTGATGGTCTGGTATGTTGGACAAAATGATCGAACCATTTGCAGAAATCCTATCCATTCATCCAACCACTTGGATTGCAGCTGAATAGGGACAGGGTCAGGAGGAGCGCCGATTTTAAGCTGTTCTGTCATCCTTACCCTAGGAAAGATGAGCATGGGTGGCACATAATAGCCCGATGCAGACATGCTAATAGCAGCTGTTGTTAGAGCGCCTCGCTCTGCCGATGTGATACACCCAACTTGCCGCTTACCACGAAGGGCCAGAATTTTACTTTTTTTTTGTTTGAACCTGAAATGCGGTGATAGAAGGTAATTAGGAGAAATATCTAGATTGAAAAACAACTTACCGTAAGAACCGACGTCTCATCCACATTATAGATCCGGCTAGGTGTGTATTTTCCTGTCACGACAGTTTCCTCTAACATGTCGTAAAATCGATCAACGGCTTTATTAAAGCCCTGAGCTCTTGCAACGGATGTTGACTCAGGGTGCCGCTTTCGGAAGCAGGCCAACTAATCTTGTCCCGCAAGCCCTATGGACTTGTTAAATGGATGAGTAATGTCGTTTTTTCCGCAAGTTTCCGAATTTCAGTGGTCGTAAGGCCATAGAAAGTTGTTTTTCTAGATTCAACACACGCTGCACAAGCTCGTTTTCATGCGCTTCCGTGAAAACTGTGCATTATCTCCTCTACTGCTTCCTCGCCTTTGCTCAAATGCCGCCGTAATGTTTGGCGGGGAATGCCGTGATTGGATGCAGTTCTCTTAACAGAAATTCCTTCCGGGTTGATTGCTTCGATCGCAGACCGAAGATTTGCTGTGGTCCATCTTTTACGACCCATGACATAACCTCAAAAATGAGTAGTCCAACAAAGAAGGGCCCGGATCCATCCGGGAAAAAGTTTGACACTTGTGAATACAGCCAAACCGACAATTCCCCATATCAGATTATCGCCGAACTCGAAGATGACCAGCAAGGAGCTTGCAAAATCAACAAGTTGTCGCTGGGAAAGATACTCTCTGCTACATCAGAATACAAAACAAACGTCAGCAACATGAGACCTCTCGGACAAAAAAATTGTTAATTTTCGTTAAGAACTATGAAGTCGCAAACAAAATGCAGAAGAATTCAAGGTTGAAAAACCAGAATTACAAGTTGTACGTTCCCAGAAGCTTCATTTCGGTCACTGGAGTTGAAGCTGGAGTGCCTACCGAGGAAATCCTGGAAAACATGCAATGCCAAGTTCCAATCTTGACTGTAAATCGTCTTCACCGATACGTCGACAGCGTGAAAACTCCGAGTAACAGAATCAGTATAACTTGCAGATCAAGTAAGCTACCAGATGAG
This sequence comes from Aedes koreicus, assembly GCA_024533555.2. NCBI lineage: Eukaryota > Metazoa > Arthropoda > Insecta > Diptera > Culicidae > Aedes > Aedes koreicus. The sequence goes on along the minus strand of JAHHFK020000742.1, from coordinate 359,238 downwards.
GTCAGGCTTTATTGCTGCCTTAACAGAGTGATGGCATTCATCAACAAACCGGTTATTTGTCACAACTGTCTTCGTTATGGACACAAGACTGACTCATGTCGATAAAAAAAAAACGATGCTCGGAGTGTGCACTCCAACATGAAGGAATGGACAGTGGAAACTGTCCAAATCCTAAAAAGTGTATGTACTGCAAAACGGCGCACAAAACGACGGACAGCGAATGTCCGGAATGGACACGACAGAGAAATATTAAATCCATTATGTCGAAAACAAACCTTACTTATATGGAAGCACGAGAGCTAAATCCAGTGTTGACCCAAAATCGGTACGAAATACTCGAGAATGTGGACGAATTCCCCACTCCAGCAGACAGCTTCGCTGACATGGTAGCAGGAAGATACAAAAAGTCAATTTTTGCGTGACGTAATTAATGGACGTTCCCTAATTGTAGTTTCAATTTACATCTCCCCAAATGTAAACAACCTCGAGCTGAAGGTGAATTTAAAGCAGATATACGATAGGATCAAACAATACCGTAAAGTTTTCGTTGGCGGATATTTCAACGCGCACCATTTCACATGGGATAGACGTATCTCGGATACCAAGGGAGCAATTGTCATGGGAATAATCAACGAATTGAAGTTTTTGCTGCTCAATCAAGGAGAACCGACTTTTGTTCCAGTGGAGCTAAATAAAAGACCAACAACTATAGACTTAGCTATGGCTTCACCATCTTTGTATCAGGATTTAGAGATGGAAGTTTTAGATCACGGGATTTGAGGTAGTCGATATCTTGCGTTAATTACAACAATGCTTAGAGTTCCAGACAAACCAAAGCGTTATTTCATCAACAAAAAGAAACTGCACCTTCAACTCCAGGAGCTGGATCCAACTGAAGTCGAAAGCCTGAGGGACCTGCAAAAGAAAGTAAAAACTATAATTAAAAAATCGAAACAGAAGGATAAACACATCCCTAAGTTCTGGTGGAGTGATGATGTAGAATTAGCATGGAAAACCAAAAACAATGCTCGAACCCGCTATAATAGTACGAGTGGTATATTGGAGCTTATCGAGTTAAAAAAAGCTGAATGTTTATTTAACAGGGCGAGAGAACGATCTAAAAAGGAAAAATTCAATGAGTTCGTAAAAACTATCGATCCTTCCACACCTTCTAAAATTCTATGGAATGATATTCGAAGATTAACGGGTAGACAGAAAAACAGAAAAGAAAATGTTTTGATCCACGAAGATAAAAGTTTAGCAATGCAGTTTATGGACAAGTATTTTCCACTGGAGAAATGGACTGAATCTACAGGTTGCACCCCACAAACCATGACATCATGAACAGAGCCAAGTGGAACAGCTTTTTGGATAGAAAGAAAAAATTCTCATCTCCAGGGCCTAACGGGATATCTTATGTTATTATGAAACAACTTCCCAAGACTATTCAGGATATTTTAATCAAAGAGTTGAATGAGATTTGGCGAACGGGTAAAATTCCCGCAGAGCTGAAAGCAATATCCATTGTGGCTATACCCAAACCAGGTAAAAATCCAGAAACTCTGGAAGGTACTCGACCACTATCTATGTTAAGCTGCCTCATTAAGACCTTAAATGCAGCTGTTCTAACGGAATATCATGAGTTCTTGGATAAAAATCAGATATTACCCGATCTATCATTTGGTTTCCGAAAAAAAATGTCTACAAATACATGTCTAACTTTTGTTACCAATGAAGTATCTAGGATAAGAAGGGACAAAAAAGTGGCTGCCGCTATCTTCGTAGATTTATCCAATGCCTTTAACATGGTTAAACTCGACACGTTGGAGCAAATACTGATCGAACAAGGAACTCCACAGGCCTTTTCCAATTACTTTGTAAGTTTTTTAAGAGACCGAAGACGGCAACTACAAGTAGGAAGAGAAATGATTTTCAAGACTGTTAGCAACGGCCTACCTCAAGGAGACATACTATCGCCGACGCTGTTCTACGTATATACTGCAAATCTTCACTGCATCAAATTTGGTGGTGTAGTGCTTGTACAATATGCAGATGATTTCGCAATAATTGTCGAAGGAAAAAATATTGCAAATGTTCAGGAGAAAGCTCAACAATTCATGGCACATTTTGATGAAACCGCTAACCATTTGAATTTTGTTATCAACACCGACAAGACCAAGACTTTAGTGTTTCAAGCAAACGATATAAAGCTAGATGTAAACATCAATGGCATCACTATCGAAACAGTGGCTAATACCTACAAATACCTAGGTATTACTCTAGACAAATTACTACGCTTTCGAACTCACATTCGTGACATGAAACGACAAACTACAGATAGAATGAACATGATCAAGGTGATCAGTAATACTCGCGGAGGAGGTCGAACTTGCTGAAATTGGATTGGGATAATGACAAGACTACTCTCGGTACAGACTGGATACGATACGACATGGAAAGTGATTGTGATTGATGTTGAAACAGAGGAAGCGAAGAACCAGCAACTGATACGTATAAAAAAAAAAAATTTAACTCCAAGCTAAGAATATAAACGAAATAGGTGTAATAGGTTGAAAAGAAAGTACACAAAGCTGAAAATATACAAAGTCTAAAAGACGTAAGACGTTTCACAGAAATCAAGAAGAAAATATAACCAACACCCACCACGGACCAAGGGCAAAATGAGCGGCGGAGAGAAACGAGAGGTGATACCGTCGCATTCCATCGGAGGGGAATAGCATAAGAGTCTAAAAAGAAAAAACACGCGGTTTGCAGAGTTCTGGAAAGACGAACCGTTGGGTTTTCTAACAACCCCAAAACGAGAGAAGAAGGAGGAAGAAGAAGAAGAAAAATTGGTCTCGTTTCACAACACAAGACATATATTTTTTAAATCATTCCAGTTACATCACAGAGAACAGACAACACAAGCTGGAGTGCCCACAGTGTGTAAATTTCTGAAACCTTGCTATTTTAAAATTACGGCGCGTTTTCGTTAGTTTTCGTGAATCGTATGTTGATGGCTCCACTTGCCCACCTCGAGATATAATAGTCTGTCAATTTTAGTTTGGTGAAACCTAGACTAGGCGGCATGGTTTTTCCAACAGTTTGCTTTTAAAAATTTGCTACTGTAAATTGGACAAAATATGTTCGAGCACGGATGTCTGTTCTCTAAGGTTATCCCCCCACCCCCCATACCCCACTACCGTCCTCCCCCCACCCCCCCGCTCCCCGCTTTCCCCTCCCCAGCCGGCCCGGCCCCCTGCCCCCCCAACCAATCGCCCCCCGGCGCCGGTTCCCCCACTCTTCCTTTTTTTTCTGGTTCGTCTGTCGGGCCTCTATTTAAGTCACACCACGCCAAACACAGACCCCGTCGAACTTTCCCCCAATTTACTGTGTAAATTTTTAAAAGCAAACCGTTGGAACATCAGCGCTGCCAAACTAAAATTGACAGACAGTCAATGACTATAAAATCTCGAGACGAGCAAGTGGCGCCATCAACATAAAGGGTGTCCACGATGGAATTGCCACACTATGAAATTGCTCTAACTTTTTAACCGTTGGGTAGAATTCAATGAAAATTTGGGTGGATTTAGTTCATAGTATTTACATATTATCCATTATTTACATCCTGCAAGTTTTAAAGTCCTGTGATCAAAACTCGCGGAATAGGAGTAGAAAAAACAGCTCGTGCGTGATAAAATCTTGCGCATTCATCACGAGAACAAGGATCTCTCGCATCGTTCCATCGCTAAAACGTTGGGAATCGCGAATTCCACGGTGTCGCGAGTGATTAAGCGGTTCGAGGAACGGTTGACCACCGATCGGAAGCCCTGAAGTGAAGGAAAAAGTATTCCGTACAACACCAAAAATCACAACCACGTAGTTGGGGCCTTCAACCGAAATCCGAACGCCTCCGTTCGGGATGTGGCTAAGAAGCTGCACCTAAGCCGAAGTTTTGTCCAGAAGGCCAAAACTAAGGCTGGGCTTCCAACGTTCAAGGTACAAAAGGCCCCTAATCGCGACGAGAAGCAGAACAAGTCCGCCAAAACCCGTGCCAGGAAGTTGTACCTCAACATGCTGACGAAAGTTGAATGCTGCATCATGGACGACGAAACATATGTGAAGGCCGACTTCAAACAGATCCCCGGCAACCTGTTTTTCACGGCCAAGGATAAGTTCAGCGTTCCGGAGCATGTCCGCACTCAGAAGATGTCCAAATTTGCGAAGAAATTCCTGGTTTGGCAAGCCATCTGCACGTGCGGGAAGCGGAGTGCACCTTTCGTGACCCAGGACACGATGAACGGACAGGTGTACATAAAAGAGTGCCTCCAGAAGCGGCTGCTTCCTTTTCCTGAAGGCCCACAACGTCCCAACAATCTTCTGGCCGGATTTGGCCTCATGCCACTACTCCAAGGACGTGCTGAAGTGGTATGCGGACAATAAGGTCAATTTCGTGCCGAAAATGTTCAACCCTCCCAACACTCCGGAGCTCCGCCCCATCGAGAAGTACTGGGCGATTATGAAGCAGCACCTTCTTAAACGACCTAAGGTAGTGAAGACAGTCGAGGAACTGAAGAAAGTATGGGTTTACATGCAAAAAACGGTTGATTCACAGTTTGTGCAGAATCTTATGGCCGGGGTTAAGGCCAAGGTGCGGGCATTTGCGTATGGACTGTAAATAAAATACGAGTAAAATGGTAAAATGAAGTTTAATAGTTATTTCTCAATCCCTGAAAATTTGATGGCAATCGGATGAAAACTCGAATTTTGCGAATCAATTTTGTGTGTGGCAATTTCATCGTGGACACCCTTTATGATTCACCAAAACTAACGGAAATGAGCTCCTGGGGAATTTGAGCTTTTTTAGTGGAATACCTGTAACTAGAAAATAAGAAGAAAGATTAATAGTTTCCATTCACATTTCCTGCACAGTATTAGTACACGACACTGAAGAAGTCTGCACGTTGTAGACGAAATACGCGTATCTGTCAAGATAAGCAATGGAGCTAGTTGAAATTAAATGGAAATTACTAATCTTTCTTCTCATTTTCTAGGAAATGAGCTGTTATTTTAAAATTGCAGTTATAGAAATTTACACACGGAGGGCACTACAGCTTGGATGTCTGTTCTCTATGCTAACATCGTAAACATAAATATACAAACAAGTGGGTTTTTAATGAAACCATCAAATACAGTCAAACTCAATTTTTAAACTGACAGCAAAACCTGGACGCGATTGCTAGTATACAATAGTCAACATTTTGCAACAGGCGATGGTTTTTTGAAAAATGTACATCTACCACCATTAATTATGGGGTTTGAACAAAAATTAATCCATTGTCGAAATACCCTTGTACCCTTCTTCTTTAGCCTGTCAAAAGTAGCCCACAATTAGTAAAAATAGCCCAGCCGGTATTTTTTTTTAAATTTTAATGATTTAGGATGTAGTGCTCCATCCTTCGGTAGCGGACTAATCCCATCTACCTCGGACAGCGGGTATTTCGATAACAAAAAGCTCATAATTGCACTACTGCAACCGTAAGTTGAAGCAGGGGATATACCTATTCTAAGCAAGTTAAACAGAGCTCACCCTTTTATGAGTATTTTCGCAGCGTCGTACACTCCAGATGTACGATTTTGTTCGTTTACATTTATTTGCTCCGTGATCCTCTTTGTATTAAAATCGACAGAATTATCTAAAACGGCTTGAAAGTGTATTAATAAATCAGCGAAAAATATGGTAATCAAATTTTGCCGACATTGCCGAAGCCAAAATTTGCCCAATAAAACTTGATTTGAAAAAATAAGGTAAGGAATTTTATCTTGCATAAGTGCAAACGTGAAATATGGTAGGAGTACATTTTCCTCAAGAATTCCGTATATTTTATAGTTTAAACAAATTAACTCAAACTGACTAAATGATACAGGTCAATAAATTTTGGGTAAAAAGAAAGTTAAAAAAAATTTGCCCTCTCAAGCTCATTTCGTGTGACCTTCTACGTTTCAGCCCTCGCTCAATACGTCGAGTGGGGAAAACTTCGACAATCTGTGCAGCTGTTCGTATCTCGGGTCACGATCTGACAAAATTGCAAGTAGATAAATCGTAAATAAATAAACGTAAAATTTAAATCCCAAGAGTTTTCTCGTAAAAAAATGCATTGCTTCATGTTTGGAATATTGTTATCATGACTGTTTGTATGCGATCGAGCACCCATTCTTTTACCAAGCTACCCCAGATACAGGGTAGGCAAGGGGGATAACTTGTTTTTCGAATACGGCTGAGTAATACAAATGGGAGAAAGGAATTGGACGAGGTAGTTCTTACTAAGTTTAAGGATTGTCGAGAAATACGATCTATCGCTGTCGTGCTATTTTTGGAAATATTGTTCTATTTCCACTCAGAAGTAATGTTTCATACCACAGTTGCAATGCAAAATTACAGCAGGGTCATCATTTTCAAATAGCTAAAATAAAGCTACAACTCGTTTTATGAAATTATATAGCAAACATTTGAATTTTAAGCAACAATCGTTTAATTCGTAGGTCAAAATTTTAAAACAAAGGTCGAGTAGTTTTCAATGATAGAATAGAAGCGGAGGTAAAGTAATAGAAACCCACTGCAATAGAAATATTTCAACAGCACACACGCTAAGAAATTTCTAAGTTTGCGCGAGATTAAGGGGTTATATACCTTGTTTGTCGAAAAAAAAATAGGAAAGTTTTGATTTTTTTTTAGGTATGTAGCAATATTTTTATTGTAAGGAGGATTTTTTTTTTTTTATGAATGATTTTATTTTCTGACCGTACAGTCTGTTGGCAATGTTTATGCAAAAAATGTATGTGAAAAAATGTTAAATAGTTTTTAAGGGGTAGCTGTTTCCCTTAAACGCTTTTTTTTTTTGGAAGAACCTTGCGGTGATAGATCCCCAGGTCGAACAGGTCAACTGAAACAATAAAAATTAAAAAAAAATCATTAGTTTAGAATAATTCCGTATATCTGAACGATCGTTTTCATAATTTTTTTTTTTTGTGCATACGGGAACGTTTTATGCAAAAATTGAATTTTTCGGTCCCTAGAGGTTTTACTAAAAAATTCATTTCGGCGAAATAAAAATTTAGGCATGAGGAATGGGTCGTTCAAGCACACACCAAATTCATTACGAACATTTGAAAAAAAAAAATTGAAGAAAATCGGTTCAGTAGTTTTTTGCCAATCCATAATACCGCGGCAAAGTCAGTTTGCAAAAAACACCATTTCGAGATATTCGCGTTTAGAGCTGGCCGCTCCGGTTTGGGGCCGGGAAGAGGCGCGCGGCTAGGAGCGCTGTAACTTTCTTTCTACTGCTCAAATCTCAATGAAAATTTGGGAAAACGTTCTCAAGGAGATGTTCTTCAAGATAAAGCAATAAATTTATTTCGATTTTCTGTAATTTTTTTTTAAAATCGGGAATTCCATGGATGATTTGAAATTATTCATCACTTAAAGAATAGTATATCTAAAATTTCGATATGCTGTTTTGTTTTCTCTTGCATCGCTTGAATCATTTGTAGTGGATCTTATGTACTACAGTGTTTTTTTTTTTAAATGATATTAAGTTAAATAATAATTAACTAGTCAATTAATCAAAGGTCTGTATCCGCAATAATCCGGGACACTTCAAAGCATGAATAAAACATAAATTTTGCATTATTTTTCCGTCGTAGTTGTTTATTTCAGATTCATGGGATATGTTTTAACAAGTCGTGAAGACAAAACATAGTTATTCGGTATTTTCATAAAATTTTCGAACTTTGCGCTTAACTCCGTCCATTAGGGTTTGTACAGACTCTGCGGAAATCGTAGAAGCCGGTCCTTGTCCAAATTTGCTGGAACTGTTTGATGTCTTTTGATTCCTTTAAGCTTCTTTCCAGAAATCTTCCGCTCCATCAGAGCCCAATATCTCCCTGATTGGTTCAGTTAACTTTGGCGGGTTTGGGGTTTTGGGAAATGTTCACTTGATTTGCTTGGTACCACTCCATCACAGTTTTAGCATAGTGGCACGATGCCACAATCGGGCCAGAACAAAGGTTTTTCTTTGTGACTTTTGATAAAGGGTAGCAATTGCTTCTGCAGACACTCTTTCTGATAGATCTCCTTGTTGATTGTGTCCTGAAGGGACGAAAGATTTACTCTTTTTGCCACACGTGCAAATTACTTGCCACACAAGGTATTTTTTGGGAAATGTCGATGCCTTCTTCGTTCTGAAATGCTCAGCTGTAGCATTTCTGGCCATAGCAGAACAAAAAGCCAGCCCTGGAAGCTGCTTGAAATCCTCCAGGACATAAGTTTCATCGTCCATAACAACGCATGAAAACTTCGTCATAATATTCGCAGTACAAACGTCGAGCCCCTGATTTTGCTGCCAAGTTCTGTCTCTCGTTGCGACTTGTAACTGTTTTGACTTCTTACGACTTAAGTCCCAAACGTTGTTTGAATTTTTGTACAAAACCAGGCGACATCCCTATTTTACGAGCCACCGTTCGAATGGAAAGATTTGGGTTTTTCGTTAATATCCTTTTCACCTTTCGGTCCATGACAGGATCAGCGCGTCCAATGTTTTTGTCACTTCTCGGTTTCCTCTCCACCGTCAAACGTTCCGAAAATGATTTGAGCACATCGTGAACAGTGGATTTAGGCAAATCCAATGTTTTTGCAAGGTCCCGTATTGACAAGTCAGGATTTGCCGTACGGACGTACAAAATTCGCTCGCGCACTTGTTTTTCTTTCGTCGCCATCTTGAATACTAAACATGAAATATAAACATCAATCATAGTCTTTTTCATCATAGACTCTCCAGCTATACCACAGTGAAATTTTTCATTCCTACGTGCAATATTTCAAAACAATGATTTGAAGGTGTCCGGATTAATGTGGATACAGACCTTATATTGCTTGCCATACCAGCACTTTTCGACCAATTTTCTCTACTTGAATCGACCTGCCTGCATGGCTTACATCCTCCCCTACAACGGCAGTGTAATATTATGGACCTAGAGGAGTTTCGAGTCTTCTTTGACATAGATCTCGTCGTCCTTTAAAATACATGCATCCGGTCGCTGCAAAACTCGCGAATACAATGTCTGGGCCCTTGTTGCTGCAAGTTTCTTCTATTCTGTACTTCTTTTGGCGATTTTCTGCTTCTTATATGTCTTCAGATTGTTCCGTTTCTTGATACGTTGGATCATTCCGACGCTGGATCCCTCTTTATTGGGCAAATCACGTATCGCCATTGATTTGTTCTTCCGAATTAGAGCTACCACTTTCTGATCTAGTTTAAGGTTGGAAGATCCGGGTCTTCTGCCTCTTCCTGACAGTTCATCCAAAGAACAGTGTTCCCCAAACTTGGTAATAATGGATGGACTTGTGTGATGAATTCCACAGCGTTCCGCCAATAGTCGCATAGTTACACTCGTTTCACGTAGCCATGTGTCCAAAACCTTCATTTTCATGTCTTTTTCAATGCATGACATTTTGGAAACGATGAATTTAAACCGTGCAAAGAAGTAAACTAACGAAAGTTGACAGTGAAATGCACAGCATGTTATGATGAACACATTAAAACTATCACAAATACACACGTACAACGCAAATGTTCGTGGATACATTTTCGATACATTCCTTACCTAACCAGCGATGTGATATCAAAAGTAATAATGTACCTCGGCAGTGTGCTGGGGTTTTACAGATCATTTTTTCCCTCTGTGAGACTTGAGTCATTTAATATCTGTACGCACTGTATATTTTACTGCAGTGCTCCTGATGATATGTTTTTTTTCCTTCAGTACTGGAAAGTTCGTCACGCTTCATTTTGTTCCAAAGAAGATATACTTGATAATAGCCGCGAACCGAAAATTAATTTTGGACAGTTGCATGGCTTCGTATACTTCATCAACCAACCTCTACCCGGCGAGTATTCCTTCATTTCTACGAATGTCCAGAATCTGATCGAAACCACTCATTCTAGCCACAACCATCAGCCTCGTTCTGTGACTGATCAATCGGGCGCTCATCCATCTGAGATAACGAGACGAACCGTTACGCCGAGAACTGCAATTCCTATGACTGCCCCCCGAGGACCAAGACAAATTTTCTCCGACGAGCTTCTCGACCCGCAGGACATCGCGCTCGCCACTAGTAATTTGCCCCGTCTTCCTGCCTCCGGAATGCATTATGCCATCACCAATGACATGGCTATTGTAGCTGGCAAGGAATTGAAGTCCTCAATGGGATGTGGTCCGGACGGCATTCCATCGCTTGTACTGAAACAGTGCGTGGATTTTGTTGCATCTCCGTTAGCAAAGGTGTTGGATCTTTTTTTGTCCACTGGCATATTTCCGAACTGTTGGAAACAGTCATATGTTTTTCCAGTGTTTAAGAAAGGTTGCAAGAGAATGGTCCCAAATTACCGGGGCATAGCTGCATTAAGTGCAGTATCCAAGTTGTTGGAGATGATAATTCTTCGGAAACTTCGGAGCTACGCGCACTATATTTCGCCGAATCAGCATGGATTTATTCCCAAACGTTCGACATCCACTAATTTGACGTGCTTCACATTTTTCTTGGTCAAGGAACTTGAAAAAGGTCATCAAGTACATGCTATTTACACGGATCTTTCCGCTGCGTTCGATCAAATGAACCACCAGATAGCAATGGCCAATTTTGATAAGTTGGGCATGAGCAACAACTTGCTTCTCTGGCTGCGATCCTACCTAACCGATCGTAGTATGTCCGTCAGAATCGGTGATCTTGTTTCGTCACCATTTCCAGCTTTGTCCGGCGTGCCTCAAGGCAGCCACCTTGGGCCGTTTTTGTTCCTGCTTTACACGAACGATGTCAATCTCATTCTCAAATGCCTAAAACTCTCACAGCATCCAGCGGAAATTCATTCGATTTGCCCTACGTCATCTCAGGTGGAGAGACCCGTTCAATCTACCCAGCTATAGCAGTCGGTGCAAGCTCCTCAACCTCCATCCACTTGATGGAAGGCGTAACGTGGCAAAAGCCTGTTTTATTGGCGATCTCCTGCAAGGGAACATTGATTCTTCCACACTGCTCAGCATGTTGGACATCAACATACGCCGCCGTAATCTACGCGCACATTCATTCCTGAGCCTTCCCGCGGCAAGAACCTACTATGGTCTCCATGAGCCAATGCGCAGCATGAGTTGTCTTCTTAATAGTTGTTACTTTGTATAAGTGTAGTTTTAGACATGTTTTTTGTCAGTTTGTTTAATTTTGTAGTTTTTCTATTTTAGTTTTAAGATGCCGGTCATTGAGGCAAATATTTTACCTGTTGACTGTAATAAACAACAATAATTAAACGCTTTGTGGATAGAAATGAGCAAAATTTCTTTCTCCAAATCATGCGGTTTCCTCAAAAAATGATTGCAACATTTGCATTGCGCATTTGTGCCCACCATTTCAGCTTTTGGCTGTACAAAGAAAAAAAATCTGAATTTTTATTGTGATGTCAATAACAGAGTGATGGTTATTCCGAGAGTCGAACTTTTGTCACTTGGTGAAGTGAGAAAAGTCACTTAGAGTGACGTGACTCTCCATTTAATTCACCCAGAAGAGTCACGTCACTCTATGTGACTTTTCTTACTTCACCATGTGACTAAGGTCACTTGGACTCTCGGAATAACCCTCAGTGTGTAACATTGTTTGTTTTTTCCACACGGACCAGCAACTTGCATGAATTTTCGCATACACAGTTTGAAAGAAACATTTAATTTTCTGCGTTATCTAGTGCACATAAATGGAATGCTAGATTTGGCATAAGTTCATGAGATATTTCATCTCAATTCAAGCCAGATAACGTCTGAATCTAGTCTGTTTAATGAAAGATTGCAAGCGATTTCGTCGATTACGCTTGCCTTGGCATACAAGTGAACGTGGCGAAACTGTACGCGTCTGTTAAAATTCATGTTTTTTTTCTGTGTACAACATTATCGACAATGAACGAAATGTCGCAGAACTTTACACGTTCTTCATTGTAAATTTGTATGTTTCGTGATCCTCCATTTATGTGCATTATATTGAAAAAAAAATTACACTAAAGATTGGACTCGGAAAAAATGCGACACTATGTTTTGGGTGTAACTTTTTATCGCGAGAGAAAAATTAATGAAATTTTGGGTAATACTATTTAAGAGTGTTATGTTTATGTGTGCAAAATTTTATCGTGAAATGTCAAGTAGTTTTCAAGATGTATTCGAAACAAGAAGAGCTACGCCAGCAAATCTTGAGCGCGGTGATCGATAATCCTGGTCAGTCGCACATATGGATCGGCAAAAGGCTTGGAATCCACCATTCCACCGTGTCCCGCGTTGTGAAGATGTTCCAGGAGACGAAGACCATCGAGCGGCGTGCTGGAAGCGGCCGAAAACCGAAAACGGAATACCCAGAGAAGGCGCGGAAGATAAGGCAGTACTTTAAGAATAACCCGAACCTTTCCACCCGAGACGTGGCCAAAAAGGTCAATTCGATAAAGTGGTTCGTCCAGCAGACCATGAAGCGGGCTGGTCTACATGTTTTTAAGGTCAGGAAGGCGCCAAACCGGACTGACAAGCAAAACACGGTGGCCAAATTGCGTGCGCGGAAGCTGTACCGTGAGTGGCTGGTCAAGCCAGGCTGTCTCGTCATGGACGACGAGACATATATCAAGGCGGTCCGAAACGTCCCCGCATGGAGGTTCCGGAAAAGTTCCGGAAGAGAAAGATGAACAAATTCGCGAAGAAGTACCTGTTGTGGCAGGCGATCTGCGAGTGCGGACGGTACAGCAAGCCGTTCGTTACAACCGGCACCATAAACGGGCAGATTTATCGAGAGGAATGCTTGCAGAAGCGCTTGCTGCCCTTCCTCCGCTCTCACCGTGGTCCCACGCTGTTCTGGCCGGATCTCGCTTGTGCCATTACGCCAAGCCTGTAATGGATTGGTACGAAGCGAAAGGCGTTAATGTGGTCCCGAAGGAGGCGAACCCGCCAAATACACCAGAACTTCGTCCGATCGAAAAGTTTTGGGCGATAATGAAGAAGAAGTTGAAGAAATGCGGAAAAACATTCAAAACCGATGAAGCTTTGAAGAAAAACTGGGAGAAATTGTGTAAGGAAGATGGACAAAGCCTCGCCCAAGATCTCATGAGCAGTGTTAAGAGAAATGTACGAGCATTCAGCTTGGGGGAGGAAATTCCATAAATAAATTATGCCAAAACATAGCTAATATATAGTTATTTAATCCCTGAAAATTTGAGAAGTATCCGATTTAAAATGAATTTTTGGTGATCATTTTTGTGTGTCTCATTTTTTCCGAATCCAGTCTTTACTATTATGACCTGCATGCATGTAAATATTTCTGTTGAAATAATGAACTTTATGATAATAATGAAACAGTATACAATTCACGGAAAAACAATCTATCATTTACCGAATCCCAACAAAGAACTGGTGCATGGAAGCCCTACTCGTCATTTTTCTTGTTCCGCCTGCAATCTACGTCATGTTGACTATTAACCGTGTCGCAATTCAACTTAAACATGGAACATCAGTCTTTTCTAATGGGATGTGCATTTAAATTTGATTAAACTAAATTTTTCATTGATTGTTTCAGTTTTCAGGTTGAACTGACAGAGATAAATGTAACGCAAATAATAGGAAAAGAGAACGTAATACTGATTACCAGTCACGCAACATAACCTAGACAAAAAGAACATTCATTAGCGGGTTGATAATAACGAGTAGCTGAAGATATTATTATGCCCCATTATCTTTCCAAATGGCCATAAATATAGTGCACTTTAGAGCTGAACCATCAGGATAAGAATTGCACGAACCTCTCTCTTTTTGGGTCAGCCACACACGCCCACCTGGTTGTTGTACCTCTATGGATTTACCAAGCACCTTATATGATTGAAGCATTAAAATTCTACAACCCGATTGCAGTGTATATTGGATATATCATAGCTAACACGTTCGTGCAAAGCAGCACATGGACAGGTGTAATGAGTGCGAAAATTTATCGTTAGATCGTAGATAGGAAGGGCACAATTTCAATTTCAACTGGTAGTCCTGGACTGCAATGTATGGATGAGATCAAAATGTAAATAAGGCTAGCAACGATTTTTTGGGAAATTCATTTATGATTAAGATATCGTTTCAACCAGTTTCAATGTTGTATGAAAAGTTGCAAACAATTTCGTTTAAACAACATATACCTGTTTTGGATTGCACTTTATTGAACGAGGGGCAATTTGACGCGTCTGTTAAAAAATAAATATTTTGTTCTGTGCTACAACCATCCAATCCATTCAGCATCATTCCATTTAGAATTTATTGACGACCTATACTATCCACAATATGGCTGGCCAGCGTTTGAATAGTATTTGCATGGTTTGAAAATAATATTCTAATGTTCAACGATATCTATGATGATGATGATGATGATGTGAACTACCATCTAATATAGCAAGGCAACTGCCTATAGCACTGGCCTGTTTTAACTAAACGATTTGATCAAGGTTGTACTATGGTAAATGCTTCATCGTTTTCCTGTATGAAGGGCCAAAAACGTATTGTGGGCCCGTAAGCAGATACATTTATGGCTGGCCCACAATAGATACGTTGCGGATGCGTTGACGTAAATTTGACAGAAAACCTATGGGAAAACTGTCAAATCCACGCAAACGCATCCGCAACGTATCAATTGTGGGCCAGCCATTACGAGATACCCTTCTTACACCAAAAGAAGGGTATTAAGATCGCTTGAAAATTCGACTTTTTATCCGAGGCCCAGAGGGCCGAGTGTCATATACCATTCGACTCAGCTCGACGAACTGAGCACATGTCTGTGTGTAAGTATGTGTGTGTGTGTGTGTGTGTGTGTGTGTGTGTGTGTGTTATGTGTGTGTGTGCGTTACAAATAATGTCACATCGGTTTCTCAGCCATTTGTGAACCGATTTCAGTTCTGTTGACGGCAAATGAAAGCTATAACATTCCCATAGAACGCTATTGATTTTTTTTTTATTCGGACATTTCGTTACGAAGATATCAACGAAACAGTACTTGACGGCCTATTATAATAGTAATCAAACAGTGGTAGTCTCCGATTACATACTGAGCTATTTGTGTACCGATTTTAGTTTTGTTAGCGCCAAATTAAACTTATAAAATTTTTAAATAGTTGATCAAAATTTCATTAGGATTGGATAATCCTTCATGGAGATATGACCAAAACAATACCTGAGAGCATATAATTGCACATAATTCGTTGCAGTTCAAAACCGGAAAACACAATTCGCACTAATCGATCCTGTTTGCATTCTATAGTGTCGCATCTGTTACGTTTTATGACGCATGAGATAGTCAGAACTGACGGTTAAAAATTGTCTAATACTTCATTTTATATATTGAATATTTGAAACATAGTATATTTCTACAACTTCTCTTTTTACCCTTCTTACACCAAAAGAAGGGTATTAAGATCGCTTGAAAATTCGACTTTTTATCCGAGGCCCAGAGGGCCGAGTGTCATATACCATTCGACTCAGCTCGACGAACTGAGCACATGTCTGTGTGTATGTATGTGTGTGTGTGTGTGTGTGTGTGTGTGTGTGTGTGTGTGTGTGTGTGTGTGTGTGTGCGTTACAAATAATGTCACATCGGTTTCTCAGCCATTTGTGAACCGATTTCAGTTCTGTTGATGGCAAATGAAAGCTACAACATTCCCATAGAACGCTATTGATTTTTTTTTTATTCGGACATTTCGTTACGAAGATATCAACGAAACAGTACTTGACGGCCTATTATAATGGTAATCAAACAGTTTAGTCTCCGATTGCATACTGAGCTATTTGTGTACCGATTTTAGTTTTGTTAGCGCCAAATTAAAGTTATAAAATCTTCAAATAACTGATCAAAATTTCATAATGATTGGATAATCCTTCATGGAGATATGACCAAAACAATACCTGAAAATGCACAAATTCCTTGCAGTGCAAAACCGAACAAGAACCCCGACAAGCCACTCACCCCAACCGATACCGCTTGTATTCTATTGTTCTGCATCTGGTGCGTTGTATAGCACATTCAGCGGACTAGCCACACTATGTGACTCTATAGAATTAGAGTGGGATCGATTGGCTCGAGTAGTCCGGTTTTGAACTGCAACGAGTATATTCGAAAATTACACAAAGTCTCCATTCACTATAACTACACAATTTTCAAGGACCATGTACTTGTTAAGCATCTTGAATCCATATCGATAATCAAAATTGACGCTTAGGATTGTGTAATAATTCATTCTATGGACTGATTATATGGAATTTCTAATATTTCTGTAATTTTTCCTTTTATATACCTAATATAAAGAGGTCGTTAAAGACTATTAATAGCAATATTTTAATCACATCGATGAACAATACGTTCAGGATTGACAAATATTTCATTTTATAAACTGAATGTATGACATATCGAATAATCCTGGATCTTCCTGGAATTTCTGATGAAAATATGTATACAGTACCATATTGGCCACATTTGAGTTCGTAATTCTAGTGAAGTGTAAGAAGGGTTCAGTCTCACCATCGGTGGATTAATTCAGGTTTTTTTTTATAATGTAGGATTAGTAGGAGTTGGGCTATATACTCGCGGGTATCCCGAGGTTAGAATAGGTGACATTTTTTGGGGATGGGTTGGACAGAGGAACATGGAAATAGGATTCGGTAGTCTCATCAGATAGCTGTCAACTTGGTGCGATATGATCAGGGCTCCCTTATTGTGTTCGGACGGTTATTATTTTCCGACGATTTTTACAACAATTCCGAAATGAAAATTTATGTGAAACCAATCTGGGTGACGTTATGAAGATTGAAAGTGGTGCATATAGAAGTGAGACGAATGAAATTTGTGCTGCTGAAAGATGGTGCGATGGTGCTGAAAATGGTGCGAGTAATAGTCGCACAGGTGGAAGTCTTACGAGCGGGAATCGTAGTCCGTGCGGATGAAAATGGAACGGGTGGAAGTTTAGTGGTAGTGGATGACCTAAGTAACAATTTTAGTTTGTAAAAACATTTCTACAAATTCACTGTTGAGCTTATCAACCGTCATCTTATTTTGAATCAAAACTGCTTTACAACCTTTGTTTACTCAAAACGGGAGAATCTATTGAACATCCCCTGCTTAACAACATTTGAAGAAATATGTTTATTCAACAATTCTCATTTGTATTTATTACACATCGACATTATTTAGCAATTGGTAAATTCATTGAAAAGTAAACAATACTGACCATGCATCAGAACCCTAGTCATAACCAATTCAAACAATAGAACATCAATAGAAAATGAGAATTCATGTAAATGAAGACTAACCATGTTTTCCTTATGCAAAGCTCATCCTCAGGGGATCAATCAGAGTATTGTCACTTTTCACAAGACATAAAATGTAATAAAGACTATGATATGTTCCTTTGACTACAAAAAAAAACAAATATGTTCCTTAGTTTGAATTAATTCGGACAAGGGCTCGGTGGTAGATTTGATACTCCATAACGCACCACGAAAAGGTGATCTACCAGCGTTATGGGTCTAATAATGGTTTACAAAATGAGTTTATTCAAGAACTCTATCTAACGTTGTTAATACACCAAAATGTTTTGAGTTAACTTTGAAAGGATGTTTTTTTGCTTTTATTGTTTATTCTTAGCAGTCATTAGTAAAGGTAATTCCTAACTTGTGGTATTTATATTTCTCCATATGTTTGAAAGAACTTTTTTATAAACTATACAGTACCCAAATTTGACATTGCTCAATCCCAGACTTGAACTCGTTATGCTGAATTGAAGGCAGCCTTATTTTTCATCACCTCCATCCTTGGTTATGTATTTGAAATAATGAAAGGACGTATTTCTACAGTACTAACGAAGTACATAGAATTTCGAATGTTGAGACTTTAGAACAAATGTCCAACAAAATAATTAATAATTTCAGACAAAAATCGTTGCAATCTTCTATTGCAATGATTAATTCCTTTATGCTTAGTTAAGATTAATTTTAGTTTGTTTTTAGTTTTAAGATTATTATTGTTATACTGACACGCAGGAATAAAAAGCTGTTTAAAATACTGAACTGCTAAGGCATGAACAATGTAAACAAAATTAGATACATATTTTAACAATTAAGGTTGATACGTTACGGTAGTAGCTGGAGCACCTAGATTAACATGAAATGTAAATATGAATAAATTTGGAACAAATAAAGAGTTAAAAAAAAAAAAAAAGGACGTATTTCAACCAGTCTATAATTTACATGACATAATTTAACAATCGTTAATTAACAGTCACATACACAGACCTTTGGGTATAAGCAACAATCAATGTGCAACTATGATTTGAAATTGGTTAACTGTTGTAGAACCCCTTGGTACGAAGTACACCTTGTAGATTACACCTTGCACATTACACTTCCTGAGCCAAAACATATATTCGTTTTCTTCGTCACTATGCAGCCGCTGGTATAAGTTAAAAGAGTTTTATAATTGCTCCATAAACATTCCACAACATGTTTAAAAAATGTTTATGGGTTTTTAACAGAATCTTATGGATCATAACTACGTATTTTATGGAACGACTTTCATTTTTTTATGGATTATTTCTTCAGTTTTGAAGGCGCAAACTTAGGGCTGCCAATGTAGGTATAGTGAATAGTAATAACTTTCATTCTTGTTTCGTCAACTAGCAATCTAGTTTTCAACAACTTTATATTAAGGTGAACAAACGGAATACCGATAAATCGCAACTATAGTAAATCAACTTCATTCCTTCATAATTCATGTATTCCCAGTTATTTCACAGTGGCAGAATTCTAAACACTAAAGTGGGGTTTCATAAAATAAATAAGGAAATAATTCTTGCTTGCCAAAACTGTGTGTACTGATTACGGTGTCTTCATAAACTGTTTTCACATGTTTCAAATATTTATATTATTCACATTGATGTCGCTTATGCCCATCATAAGTTGATGCTATGAATATCATTGCGTGCGACATGGTAATAGTGAGCAAGTAATTAATCGGCAAAATTGAGTAGTAGTTTATGATATTCCTAAATATATTTCCCCACTATATAACACAATATGTTTAACGTACAAAACGAAATAATCCTGATTATCGCCAACTCCATCTAGCAGGGACTTCTATAAGCGTTTTCTCAAAACCGGCGCGAGAAACTTTCGCAAAACCGGCGCGAGAAATTTTCGCAATACTGAGGCGCGAATTTTTTGAGCAACGAAACATAGGCCTGATAATACGCGTGTAACAATCTGTTTTCCTACTAATATCTTTTCTCCCTAACTCCTTTCTATGTAGTTCATTTTGTGCCGAAAGAATGGTGACCACAAAGGCCATCTACCTACTTTAAAACAATCTTACAAAAACAACGGTAAGGAATTACTGGCTGAATTTCTAACCGCAAAATACGGTAACTCTCTGTAATGGAAAATGAGCAAAAGCATAGGGGCAACCGTCATCTTCACGAGATCCTTCTCGTGACAGCCGACTCGGGTAAGCCAAAACTGTCGTCGCTTAAGGAAGGCTGTCCACGCCGGCGTCGGTGGTGTAGTGGTAAGCGTGACTGCTACTTGTGGCACCCCAGTAGGGTCTGGGTTCAATCCCAGTCGACGTCGGTGGTTTTTCTGAGGCGAAATAATCTGGTCACGTCTTCCTTCGGAAGGGAAGTAAAGCCGTTGGTCCCGGTTCATATTCATGAGTCGTTAGGTAGGGTCCAGGTGGTGGAGTCGTCTTCCTGGCGTCGGTGATTGTCACCATGTGAGGAAATAGGCCGACGTAAAATAAAGATAAAAAAAAAAAAAAAAGGAAGGCTGTCCTAGCAAAAGAATTTGCGAAGCAGAAGACATGATAAAATGTAAAATTAACATCCCATTCGGCTTACAACGTTTCGAGCGTGATGGTTTCAGGAGAGCCGGCGTAGCACCGACTGTTCCAATACAGCATTTTTTTCATGTATGAGTGCCCTGTTGCCGATACATCTCGGGTTGGGTACCGAACGTACGGTAGCAAGCGATAGTTCGGTTCACACAGAGACAGTCGATGCAGTTTAAACTGGCTGTAGCAAGAAGGCTGTACTATCTTACTAAGATGACTGTAACTCTAAAAAGACAAAAATTTTCTATGTTTCAATCTAATTGATTGTTGAACCAACACATTTGTTGATATTATAAAAGAAAATTGATAACCTGGCAGCTTAGAAAATAGCAAAGAAAATTTAAGCTCACAATAGGCGAAATAAATTTCATTTAAGTATTCTAATAGTAGTAAATAGAATTTTTCAATAATACTGTTTGACAACTGGACCTTGAAAAATTCTGTGTGTCTGTGAAAAATGAAACGAATGATTATAAACAATAGAAGTTTTTGAATTATTATTGTTTTTCTAACGACGAAGGGAAAAGCATTTTTGAGTAGAATTTTTTGTATCATGACGTAAAAAAACCTTTTTATCGTTTCAGGGAAAAAAAAAATAAAAACATCCCCCCTAAAAAAAAAAAAACCCCCACAAAACACAAACCCACTTCAACAGAACGGAAGTATATCTTGAACGACAAATAATGATGAATTTTGAGTGCTCTTAGTCGCGACATCTTGCGGTTGAGGTCACACATTTTACACGGAAAATAATTTAATCTGCTCCAAGCTTAGACAACATTTTTAGACCTGCTAGTATAAAGTAGCAAGGTACTTACATGAAGGTTTGTTCCTCGTAGAACGAATATGTACATATAAATAAATAGATATTTTTAATGATTTGATCTAAAATAGACTTCTTTGACTTTTCTTTTGTGTGAATAATAAATTGGATGTGTATGTACATCGATTTTTTCATAGTTTTGACAGTTCAGGGAGCTTGTTTATATGGACTAACAATATTTTCGGCAAGATCGGTTTGAGATTTTGTGCTCTAAATTTATTACTATTGAAATAAAATAGCCGGAAAACAGACACCAGTGCTTACTTTTACGTCATTCGTACATATTTCGACAAAACTTTTTCATTAGGGCCTAACTGACAAACGTAAACAATGGCTTCTTCCGTAAATTTCTCGTGGCACAAAAGCTACTCATGTAAGCCTCCAATTCTATCGGATAGATGAACCCCTCCTCTTCGAAACAAGCGCAGTGGATTGATTAGGGGAGTTTTCAATGACGAGAAATTCGTGGAAAAAGCCATTGTTTATGTTTGTCAGTTAGGCCCTAATGAAAAATCTTTGTCGATTTTTACGTAATCGTACAGAAAAAGCCAATGAAAACTTTTCGTTTGAGCGGCTCGAATTCTATCACCTAGTAAACAAGCTCCCTGAACTGTCAAAAATGTGAGGTTAATACATTCCGTGAAGTGATCTATATCACACTTAAGCATCTGGAGAAATGCCTTGTATTCAACCTCTTTGACAGCTGATTCCACGATTGAAAATTATAAGCATTTTTATATAACACGCAAGTATAGCCTGCCACGTTTGTAATAGTGAAAACTTGCGGTGTAAAGTCAATTAGGAGCATTTCCAGTCAGAATGGCTTGATAATGTGTGACATTTTAAACGACTTTTTTATTTGAACGAAATCTCAACATACCTTTGTCTAAGGAGCTTGAGTATTTCCGAAATATTATGAATTTTAATGTACAGGAAATATTTTGTACAAGTGCGATTGCATTTGAAAAAAAAAAAACAGTATTCATACACCCCTCTACGAGACTTTGTATGGGAGTAAACTGTCACTTAATCTTTTTAGTGTCTAACTTTCTTGATCAGCAACTGGTGTATTGAATTTATATAGGTTTCATATATTGGCATGGCCGTAGCTTAAATGATCTACAATTATTTCACACAACGTTTTAGGGAATTCTGTCTGTGAAAAAAAAAGGGCTGAAAAAATAATTCAGATGCGCAGAGAAACATTCAAGCTGGAACGAAATATAGCAAAATATAAGATTGAAATTAAGACACAGAGAACAGACGTTCATCTTCGGTCTGCTACTTGTGTAAAACTTTAAACCGACATTTCAAATGTATGTCGTTATGCTCCTGGTAGGCGGCGCTGCAGTTGTGCGATAACTGTCATGTTCATGTTTACCAATAAAAAGCCTAGCACATAACCTGAAAATTTTTGTTTGTTTTTCTCTGCACTCATATTAACTTTTACACACGTTTTTCAAGAAAAGGTATATGGACATCAATGTCTGTTTTCTGTGATTAAGATACCTAAAAACACTAACAGCTTTTGCTACACTGCGAATCGCGGTTCTGTACAGCAAGAGATAGAGATCTATTGACATTTTTCACCGTTCTCTATATTGCACACGAATTGTTTTCCCAACTGGTTATTATAGTGACGTCATCTGCATTTTTGCTATACCTTATGTGTGTGATTTAGAGCCCTTACTTTTTGTTGTTATGACATTTCTCTAAGTATTTTTTCGGAGCACGGAAGCACGGAAGCACGGAAAAACAAAGAATAATGCAAGAGAAACATATGCTTTTATATATTAATTGATTGTGTATGGAATTAGATTGCTGCGTAGTCCTACGTCACCTTTATTATATATTAATTGATTAAGACTATCAGCATCCAACAATATTTCTTTTTTTGCACTGGCACAATTAAAAATAATTCACTCGAGAATTCGTACTTCTAGGGAATTTGAAAACAAGCAGAATTTGTTGTCGTCTACTGGTTCGAGTGTTCACGATAGCAATCATATATTCGTGTGCTCCGAACATTTTATTCCATCAGATGGTAGAAATGCATCCAACAATTCAAAGGTGTAAGTAGTAACAGTATTTTTTTGTGCGATTATCACAAAATTAAATGGAAAAAAATCACAAAATGAAGTGTTGTTGTTTTTTCTTCACGTAACCAAAGCATACTGTGATGATCATATGGCAGCAAATATACCACTTATAGCAGTTGATTTGACGTTTCTTCAACACTGTAAAAATAGAATGAGTGGAAATAAATAAAATCGAGATACTTTTTACACAACCAAATTTTCCACTTTTCGTGTCATTGAATCGTACTAAGTTGCCCTTCCGTTCCGTGAAAAAAAAAAAAAGAAAATGAAGAAAGAACAAAAAAAAATAAAAAAAAGGGGACGGACAGCACTTAAATAGAAAAACACCCGCCACAAAACAACGCAAATAACACACAACAAAAATAAATTTAAAAAAAAAAAATTAGACTTAAAAGAGCACAAAACATCTCTCATAATCTAACCCCAACACAAACAATGAGATTATTTAAAAAGCAGAAAAAGATATTTTTTATTATAAATAGCTAATTTTTTATCAAATAAGTTATTATACAACAAAATATTTTTTTTTGGAAACGCTCTCTTCACAAAATATAATCATACCACCCCCTATAAAAAAAAAAAACGCCCCCCCCCACAAAAAAAAAAACCTTTAATAACAAAAAAAAATTTATTATTTTTTGAGTATTTTTTTTTTTTAAAAAAAAAATATTTACTAAAAAAAAGCCCCACTTTTTTTTTTTTTTTTTATCACGGTGACTTTTAACCTCTTGGGTTAGTTCGTCACCCAATGCCTCACTATTCGAAAGGTGATCGATTCAATGCCAAGTAACCAAATTATCACATGGATGCACAGTGGTCAAAAAGTCGATTTTAACGCTCTAAACTGATAGCTCCCTAAATAGTGGAGTTAGAGCGATGGCATCTTTGGCAAAGTTGATGGATATGACAAGCTTCATATTTTGACGACATGGTTTTTGTGATCAATCTCCCTAAAAGTGAGATAAAAATTCAATTTTTTTTAGGATTTTAAGATAGAGAGTTGATGTCTTGAGCAAAACTGTAGAAAAAGTCAATACAAACAACTTTGCGCAAGACATAAAAAATCGTATGTTTCACCGAATTGGAGATAGAGAGCGTTTTATAAGAACTAACCTCCAAAAACACATTTTTCACCGAAACATTTTGTTTTTAATTTTAAGGACAATATAATGTTTTACAAAGTTATTTGCAATATCAAAATACAAAACTTTCTAGAACATACTATACCTGCATTATTTCAGTGGGATGAGTTACTGAACTTTTTTCCGTTTTTTTTCGTCATATTTTCGACGGCTGTACCAAACTTACGAGCTAATAGAAGCAGATAGAGTTGACTGCACCTAATAGTACATTATAAGAGCTTTCAAGTGGTGGTTAGTTAGTCCGTCCACGACCGTCTGCTGGGGAGTTATGCTCAAAATAAATATCGATGGTTTTACTATATTTACTGGAATAAAACAGAAAAAAAATTTGTGTACAACACAACAAAAAAATTTTTTTTGCAGTATATTTTAATTTTTATTTTGAGTAAATTTTTTTTTTCATTGGGCGGGGGGTTTGGTTCCTAATTAAAAATTTTTCAGGGCCTGAAAGAAGATCATATATTATGAAAAGAAACATTCTACGCATATGGTCAAATCTCAACTATTACAGAGTTATTGAACTTTTTTATTTCAGTGGTATGTTTGCACTTAACTTGCACTAACGCAAAGATTATACTTTTAAGAGTAAATCATTTTCGTTCATTCGAAAGCTAAGAAAAGTCGCTCTAAATCGTTATCACAAAAGTGTGCTGTTGAAGGAGACAAGTTACAGTTTAGGAGTCACAAATCTTGAAATTGGTAATTTTTCGGACATTTTTGCAGATTTTTTCAATAAATGCATGATGAACTTGACTTTTTTTTTGACAAAACTGAGCCTCTTATCATGTTCTATGATTCGTTCTTTGCCACCAAACATCTATCTCTTTTAGTTTTCGTGCAATTTCAATATTAGCACACGATTCTTAATAAGGAACCAAGCACCCTGTATGTTACTATAATTAAACCGATTTTTATTTCAATTATTATAAAATATTTATATTTTCATTGCCGTTTTCAATTTGAAACGCTTCTTTTGCTAGCAGCTGCTTATTTATGCCAGACAACGGTTTTTTTTCCCCCCTAACCCCCACCCCCCTTTTTATTTTATCCCCAACCCACCAAAAAAACCCCCACAAAGCAAAACGCAAAAAAACCACCTCCATTTTCCCCTTTCTTTTTTATAAATAAATAAATAAATAATAAAGCATGAAAAACCGTTGTCTGGCGATGATAAGCAGCTGCTAGCAAAAGAAGCGGTTCAAATTGAAAACGGCAATGAAAATATAAATGTTTAATAATAATTGAAATAAAAATCGGTGTAATTATAGTAACATATAATGAATAAAAATATTGACTAAAAATAAAATGTAAAATTCAGCTGAAAATAATGAGTTTGAAGGTGTGGTTACCATGACAACGCAAATTTTTGTACTGTTTGAATCATGAAATATAGTAAAACCATCGATATTTGTTTTGAGCATAACTCCCCAGCAGACGGTTGTGGACGGACTAACTAACCACCACTTGAAAGCTCTTATAATGTACTATTAGATGCAGTCAACTCTATCTGCTCCTACCTGCTCCTAAGTGTGGTACAGCCGTCGAAAATACGACGAAAAAAACGGAAAAAAGTTCAATAACTCATCCCACTGAAATAATGCAGGTATAGTATGTTCTAGAAAGTTTTGTATTTTGATATTGCAAATAACTTTGTAGAACATTATATTGTCCTTAAAATTAAAAACAAAATGTTTCGGTGAAAAATGTGTTTTTGGAGGTTAGTTCTTATAAAACGCTCTCTATCTCCAATTGGGTGAAACATACGATTTATATGTCTTCAGCAAAGTTGTTTGTATTGACTTTTTCTACAATTTTGCTGAAGACATCAACTCTCTATCTTAAAATCCTAAAAAAGTTGAATTTTTATCTCACTTTTAGGGGGATTGATCACAAAAATCATGCCGTCAAAATATGAAGCTTGTCATATCCATCAACTTTGCCAAAGACGCCATCGCTCTAGCTCCACTATTTAGGGAGCTATCAGTTGAGAGCGTTAAAATCGACTTTTTGACCACTGTGGAGGGGTTTGTTGAAAAAAAAAAATAATTATAAAATGAGGGTTAAAAAAATTTTCCCCAAAAAACGCCAAAAAACCCAAAACCAAAATTTCCCCATACTTTTTTCAGAGTAAAAGAAAAAAAAATACTCTCTCCACATTATAATTACCCACAAATTATAAATATGATTAATTAAAATACAAAAGTTGAAACAGCAGCGTGAACCAGCAACAATTGTAAATATTAACAAACACTTTTTATACATTATAATGAAACTAAACAATTTTAACATCAATCAAAAACAACTAGTATTTATCACAGCAACAATAACGGCGGGGTTTTTTTTTTTTGGGTTGCGTATTAACACAGTGAAATTATTGAATAACCCATGACACGGCATAATTTAAAAAAAAAATTTTAATACCATTCGAAAATAAAATAGATTACGAAAAAAGTTTTAAAACAACTTACAATTTACATTTAAATTTTGACATAATTATAAAAAAGGTTTAAAAGATTAGGTCAATCATAAAAAATGAAAAAAAAGAACTATATATGTTAATGTACTGTTCTACGTCGACTAATGAAATAAATAAATAAATAAATAAACATTAACATCGAGCAAGTAATTGTAAAATGGATTTGCAATCTACTTCCCCGATAATTATAAGACATTGTCAACATGACGAACTTAAGTAACGCATATCCTTTACCCATTTCTTGTTTTTTGCAGGCTATTTGGGTGTTTGTCGTTTCGTTACCAGTGATCATCATCAATTCGCCCCGGCATTCGATTCCACGAGCACCCAAAACGATGACGACGCTGGATTCCGCCGGTACCGGTATGTTCATTACTGGCCTGCTAGCGGAGACGTACGCCGATCTGCAAAAGTTTTCCTTCCGCCAGGATCCAATTAACCAGGGGAAATTTTGCAATGATGGTAAGTTCCAATTAGGCCTCGAATTTCCATATTATAAGACATAGTAATTTTGTTTTTGTTAAGTTGTACAATGTTCAAAAAGTCTATTGAACGTTCTTCTGATTCTGTCATCAGAGTTCCTAAGGTGACTATCAAAGTATCTGCATAGTTGTGGGTGGTGAGCCATCGCAAGGGCTATTATTCGTTTGAATATATGAGAACGTACGAGCCACATCCAAATGGCACATCGTTAGTCGAAGGGTACTTCACTGTTGGTATAATGATATTTGTCCCATGCTCGTCTCGTTGGTCCTAATGCTGCCCGGGTCAGAAGATGAATAGTACAGCTAAATAAAAGACGAACATGTTTGGGCAGAAGAACATACGATAAGATACTTGGAGAGTTCCGGTTAGCGCCTTCGTTCTTGTATTGAGCGGACTTTTATTGCCTTAACTCTGTCAGTTAATGTCTCCGTTTAACCATTACATAACATCATGATAAACGTGGCTTATCCGAAGAAAAAACGCTTTATGATATATATTCACTCCGCTGCTGTCAACAGCTCCTTACGTGGCCAAATCGGTTTTAACTGTGGACATAGGCGTAGCCAGGATTGTAAGTAGGTAATAATTAAAAAAAAAAACATTGCGCAATTCACACAATGTACTCTAAATTTACTAGCAGAGCAACTTTTTCGAAACAAATTTAGAATGAAAACAAATGAGCATTGACATTGATAGTTTCTTCTTGGTTCATGCGTATGTTCTCGACTTGTTGGAATGTATTTGGTTGGTGGAAATTCCTGAACCTATTTAACTTATTCATATTTTATGCTATTGTCATGCAAAACAGTAACCAAGTGCTTATGTATGTATTTTATCCGGTGATCCGTTTTGTTACAAGCATTCTTTTATTCATGAATACGCGCCGAACCATCGCACATAAATTCCGCAAGGGTTCTGGGGTTTTTCTTCCATAGAAACGGAAAAAAAAACTTTGAGGTAGCTCATCGAAGCTTCCGGTCCGCCTCTTAGCATCTTGCTATGAGGTACCAGGTGACTTTTTATCGATTGCCTGTCGATCTGCTAAATTTGGAAGATGACAGCATTGAGGTATCTCAAATTATAATAATCCGTCCAATGTTTCACAAAACAGCGATTGGCTATAATGAAAGGACCAAGTCACCCCCCTTGGTGCTAAACCGATGAGCCAGTACATCAATAGAAGCATAAAGTTGCCAGAAGGCACGAAATGCGTCTACGCGCACTGGATTCACATAGATTATTCTAAAGAAGTTTCTACTTGATTGATAGAGTTGTAAAAATTGAAAGTTTACGAAGAAAGAGTTTGCTTCGAGCATCGGCAGTGATAGGTTGTGTCGATCCTTTATTACGCACTATTTTGCTATCTGGCATGGCGCGTTTTGTATTGTTTCGGTTATATATAATTCGGCGATGCGAGTGATCGAGTGAGCACAGACAAAAAACAACAAAAATGTTTCACGGTGAGATGTGGTTCGACAGGGTTGTGGACCGGCTTTGGGGATCACAATTATTTGTGACCCATAATAAGGAGTGTATCGAAAAGTAGTTATAAACATTCGATGCGTTATTACGCATAAACTACTGTATATATTTTTAGCGTGTAAGCGCCATTTGCTTTGTTTACATGTCAAAAATTATTATTCGGTTCATTCATTTCCGTTGATAAAGTTGTATTCAAAATGTCGCGAATTGAATTTGAGACTAAAAAGAAAATTCTGCACACTTGATGCACCGAAAAGGGTGTTACTTACAACCAGATTGCGAAAAGAGTAAATGTTCACCCGGCAAGTGTAAAACGCATCATCGAAAAGTTTGGTAAGGAGTGCTCCCTCAAGGATTTACCAAGAAGTGGCCGGAAACCCGGCTCCAGCAACCCCGATTTGGACCAAAAAGTTGTGGATTATATTCAACGGAACAAATCTGCCTCTACTCGCGATCTAGCCAAGAAGTTCAGGACCAGCATCGGAATGATTCAACGAATCAAGCGCAGGAATGACTTGAAGACGTACAAAAAGCAGAAAGTGCCCAAACAAACTCCGGAACAAAAGTCTCGTGCCAAAACCAGGGCTCGAAAGCTGTACAGCTGCATTTTGGACAATGTCGACCAGTGCATTTTGATGGATGACGAAACATACGTTAAAGAAGATTCAAGAACGCTACCGGGGCCGCAGTTTTATACTAAATCTGTTGGGGAACGTGTGCCAACCGCAGATACGACTGTTGCGATGGAGAAATTCGGTCAAAAGGTGCTCATTTGGCAAGCTATTTGCACATGTGGCTTGCGTTCTTCAATTTTCTATACAAAAGGAACTATAAATGCTGAGATTTATCAAAAGGAATGTTTGAAGAACAGGTTGCTACCATTGTATAGAAAGCACCAGTCCCCTCCTCTCTTCTGGCCAGATTTGGCATCGGCACATTACGCCAAATCCACTCTACAGTGGCTGACGGAGAATAACATCAAGTTCGTAGAAAAAGACATCAACCCACCAAACTGTCCCCAGTTGCGACCGATCGAACGCTATTGGGCAATAGTCAAGCGTATATTTAAGAAGGATGGTACAGTGTCCCAAAACATGACCGATTTTAAGAAAAATTGGGCAGCGGCATCCAGGAAGTGCACAAAGGTCACTGTGCAGAATTTGATGGCAGGTGTCAAATCAAAGGTACGGGCATTCTACAGAAATGAACATGATGACTAGTTTTTCCGTTTGGATCTTTTGTAAACATGTTAAGCTATAATAAACTGAAATAGTATGTTAATTTTAACCATGTTTTCATGCCTATTTTATTATTTGGAAGTTTATAACTACTTTTCGATACACTCCTTATTGGTTTGCAAGCTCGCCGTGCCATTATATCCCGGAACAAGTAAACCACTACCTAACTAACAACTATGCTGTATAGCTGTTTGTTCAGACAAATTTGGAAAAGATGTTCTGCTATTTCTTCTTGAAAGCTAAATAACTTCTTCAAATGTGTTTGAACAAGCGGTTATTCAACGCTGATGTTTGTAAGTTATCTCATATTGTGAGTGATTCCAATAGCATCCTTACTGTTAGTATAAATAGGTTCAAATCAGAAATCGTCACTTTTATTTAAATGTTTTAACAAACGCCGCTTGAATTCAGCTTATCGTTAACTAAAAAGAACCCTGCTGCGACCAAATCCTGTTATCCTATATCCCAGCAATTTCTCGTGGAAAGGCAGAGGCGGTCTCGGCTTTCAATCAAACGAATCTCACATATTCCTACCCTTTACTTATTTGACCTGCATGTGGGCGAGGCAGGCGCTGGTTATTGCCTTAGTTTGGGATCACCAGTTTTTACACATTGAGGATGTATACTAATCCTAAACATCATCTGTTAGTTCTCTGTGTAGTAACAGCTGATCTGACAGCAACGGAGTAGCAATCTCGGGCGGTCAATCATGCTCGTGTCTTGCATGTAAGAATACACCCAGGTATCCAATAAGCAGGTCCAAAGCGTATTTACAGCAACCAATCAAGCAATTAAGTCGCCTTAAATGCAACATAAATGCCACTTTTGGCCCCAATATACGGCTGCTTTACTGCAATGCTATGATAATGCTTCATTAATGCTATTTTGCATTCGAAATGCTTATTACAGGCTACAAGCATTTAAATAGCATTTGAAATGCAACTTTACAACAGATAGCATTCAAGATGCTGATATAGTGCTAATATAATGCTTGTAGCATGAATGAAATGCAGATTTAGGGTTGATTTACTGCATATGCTAATGCTTATTGGTTACCTGGGCAGTGCCGTAAAAGGGGATAACATTGACCGGTTTGCCCATATCATCAATAGTCCACATAACCAGCTTTCGTTGACACACTTTCTAGCTATCAATTATGTTTCTTAATCTAGTATTTTTAGGCTTCCGAAAGCTATAACATTGGTTTAAATATTAAGTTTATTGATTGCCAAGTACTGGAAGTTGAATTGAGCATAGCTTTTTCATCTATCGGCTCGTGGGGGAAAAAAGCAATAAATGCTTGTCTAATAGTTAACATAATAGGTTAAAGATATTTTTTTATACACGTTAGGTTTGCTAGGTTGGGTTCTTGATTAGAGGAAAAAAATTGTAATAAAATTCGCAGCCTTTCCTATATAAAAATATATCTCATTGTTGTCCACTTTTTGCGCTTTTTTGCTACAACTTGTCACAAAATCGAGGCAACGTCGCGCTTTTTCATTGAGGCAAAGCGGGTATAATACAAACATTAAACATAAGTGATAAACAATTGAAACAAACACAAAAAATTTAAAAATCAAATCAAAAGTTAGGGGGGGGCAACGGCCCTCCCCCCCCCCCCCCCCCCCCCCCTTGGCTACGCCTATGGGACCGTCAACGGACAAATCTACAAGGACGAATGCCTCCAAAAACGACTTCTACCCTTCTTGAGATCTCACAATGGCCCGACACTGTTTTGGCCGGATTTGGCATCTTGCCACTATGCCCGGCCCGTCTTAGACTGGTACAAAGATAATAATGTAGTTTTTGTACCAAAAGACGTCTACCCTCCAAACACTCCGGAACTTCGCCCAATTGAAAAATGTTGGGCAATCATGAAGGAAAAGCTCGTTAAAACTCCAAAACCGATAGAAAATGAACTTGAACTAAAGAAAGTGTGGTTAAAAGTAAGTAAGCAAGTCGGTCCTATCATTGCCCAAAATTTGATGAAAGGGTTCAAGGCAAAGGTGCGGGCATTTGGGTTGGGAGAAGAGGTTCAATAAACCAATGATGTCAAAACTTAACCATTTAGTAGTACTTTATTTCCAGAAAGTTTGAAAAGAATCGGGCTCAAGGAAAATTGTTGGTGACCTATTTTGTGCGTCCAAATTTCATCGAATACAGCCTTTAGTGAATAGAGGCGTGCCAATAAACGGCCCCGAGAATTCAATTCAGGGGTGCGTACAGTGTGTCCCATAAAAAAAGCGAAAATCCATACCTCAGTTTCAAATAAGCTTTTTTCATGGAAAATGATTTAGGGTATTTAGGGTAATCGTTTATTAAGCCTTTCATGATTACATTACTCCATATGTCCACCATTTTTCTCGATCACCTTCTCCAAACAGGGGCGGAATCGAAAGCACACCTTCTCAATGTATGAGTCAGTCATCGAGTTCCATGCCTTGGTAATGGAAGCTTTCAGGACGCCAAAACTGGGGTGAGAACGTTCACAGGCTTTAGCCTGAACATATGCCCATATTGAGTAATCCAGAGGATTCAAGTCCGGGCTGGCAGGAAGCCGAATTTCCTTTGGCCAAAATTCCATATTTTCCTTCAGCCACGCTTAAGTTCTTTTTGAGGTATGACTCTAAAGGCGTGCTCCAAAGTTGGCTTTCATCCATGGCAGAAAGTGGTCCTTCGAAATGCTTATGTAAACCTCGGTATTAACTTTTAATCCAGCTTTGATAAATACTGGAGGCATTTTCAAGCCATTGGACGCAACTGCCCCGAAAACCATGACTCCGGCCGGATGTTTGGTTGTAAACTTGAATTTCACGTTCTCTAGAACATCCTCAATCTTCTTCAGCGAAATAAACCTGTCTGGACGTGTGTTAGATACGGGATCGATGGTGAACATTTTCTCATCGGCGAATACAATGATGGTATGCTTCCTTTTTAATGCTGACGCCAAACGTTTCGAGCCCTCCAGCCGTAGTTGTTTGATTCGGTCCGTTACAAGGTGGCGCTTTACTCTTGCCCTGGACGAACATTTCAAGTCATCTTTGACCAACCGTTACATAGTAGTTTTTGAAATATCGGCTTCCTTAGCCAATTTCCGGATCGATCTGATAGGATTTCTCCTCACTTTGCATCTCATTGATCTGATGACCGTGGACGGCCACTTTCCGGCTTCCGTGGACGTGGTCCATCAAGGAGTGAACGTTGAATACGGTAAACGGTAGCCAGGTGACATCCCACAATCGTTGCAATTTTTTTTACGGGCTTTTGGGCGAGCAGCAAACTAGTCACAATCTCCTTTGCGTACATTTTTCTCAACTTTGTTACTTGCGAGCCACTGTTTTGTTTACATCGTCTCAAAGTATACAGTCAGATGATTACACACACGCATTAAAACAGTAAAAATGATGTTTAAAGCTACCTAAAAATAAGTATTGAAAACTTTCGCATTTTTTTATGGGACATACTGTACATCTTCTGGGCGTCAATCCGGATCAAAGCAGCTCAACCCAAGCGTACTTTCAGTACCTATCAGCATAAAACCGGTTGATAAGTTTTGGCTGTATTTTTCTCGTATTAAACCTGATGTGACGAACGAAGCAATTTTGGCTTGTTAAAATGCAGCGTCTGCTGGTCTTTGACATCCTAATCGGCATTATTGACTGCCCTGCGCTGCTTGAGCAGATTTCACTGAACGTTCCTCATCGTCGACTTCGAAATTATCCGATGCTTGCTGTTCCTTGTCACCGCACTAACTATGGGTATGATAATCCGTTAGATTCGTGTCTTTGCACTTTTAATTCGACTTTAATGTATCCAAACATTTTTTTTAAAATCGAATAAGTAGAATTGTTTAGACTTTAAGTTATTGAAAACTAGTATTAAGTAGTTCAGTCTGTACGATTGTTTTTATCGAAGACGGTGATAATAATAAATAACAACAAATCGAAGCGCGTTAGTCTTCCTTCGGAAGGGAAGTAAAGCCGTCGGTCCCGGTTCATATTCATGAGTCGTTAGGTAGGGTCCAGGTGGTGGAGTCGTCTTCCTGGCGTCGGTGATTGTCACCATGTGAGGAAATAGGCCGACGTAAAATAAAAAAAAATAAAAAAAAAATCGAAGCGCCACCAAGGTGCTGATCAACTTCATGAACCAACATGGGCCCTGAAGACACCATTAACATCCTCATTGGAAAGGGTTGTTTGTTTAAAACCAAAACCCTTGCCCCCCCCTTTCCCCAAACGAAAAGAAAAACGCCACGCCCCCAACCCCCAGACCCCCCCCCAACCCGGGGGGAAAATCTAAATCCCCCACCACCTTTTTTTTTTTTGTTTTTTGTCCCCGACAAAAAATCCAAATATCCCACTCCCCCACCTTTTTTAACCCCTTTTTTTTAAATGTTTTGAGCATGAGCATGATTGACCGCCCGAGTTTGCTACTCCGTTGTAGCCAAATCAGCTGTTATTACACAGAGATCCAACAGATGATGCTTGGGACTAGCATACATCCTCAACGTGTAAAAACTGGTGATCTCAAACTAAGGCAACACCGGCGCCGGCCTCACCCGAATGCATGTCAAATAAGGAAAGGGTAGGAATATGTTGACGTGATACTCGTTTTATTGGAAGCCGAGAACACCTCTGCACTTCCACGAGAAATCACTGGGATGTTGGATAAAATGGTTGGGTTTGCAGTGGGATCGGTTGCTGAATTCAACTGACGTCGGCAGTGAATAAGATATTTAACTATGTTCCCGATTTATTCTCTGTTCAGAGATGCATATTTAAGTTATTAAAATTTTGGCGCTGATTTAAACCAACAGTAAGGATGCTGTTGGGGCCACTCACAAGTGTTGGTGGATTAAATCCGCAGAATACAGAAATACGTTTACATTTCGAGTTTTAGTACTGATTTAAACCAACAGTAAGGATGCTGTTGGGGCCACTCACAAGTGTTGGTGGTTTATTTCAGCAAAATACAAAAATACGTTAAAATTTTGAGTTTTAGGACCGATTTAAACCAACAGTAAGGATGATGTAAGGGTCACTCACAAGTGTGGGTGGTTTATTCCAATTACAATTAAAACGAATTAGAGCCGGTGTAAACAAACAGTATGGATGCTGTAATTTACTGTCGGAAGACAATAGGCCCTTCGCTGATTTCTATCTAACGACTTCCATCAAGCAAGGTACAACTGTCATCCATGACTTGGGTCAGATACCCTACAAAACATATCTGACACCCACCGGCCTGCCACTGAAAAATAAAATCGTCACCTAACATGTATCAACATCCAAACCGATCAGTCCAATCAACAATGACAAAACCTTAATTAAAAGATACTTGATTATTTTTGTGAATCAACAGACCGGCCCAACAACCTCCGAAACAAGTGGAACATCCAATCACTACACCTCGAAACAAAAACTACTAAGAAAACAAATCCGCACTCAAAAAAATCGACACGTTACTTCCACGTGAAACGCACGTAATTTTCGTCCACTGCCAAAACCAGTAATAAACACATGGAATTCACGTAAGAGCTACGTGATTTCCGCGTAAATTCACATTCTACGTGAAAATCACATAAATTTAACGTGATTTTCATGTACAATTCACTGGACACGTAATGTTCACCTGATTTTACTGAAGAAAATTTGGTTACGTGTTCTGGTGGAAGTTACGTGAAATTTCACGTGAAAACAACGTGTCGATTTTTTTGAGTGCGAGATCTCGTGAAAAACAATATTAACAGAAACAAAGGCAACATGAGTAAACATAGTACATAGTACATACGGACAGTCTATATTGCCGCGCAACAGGTCGTAGACAACCAGTTACTGAATGATTGTGCACCTGGCCCGCAAGGTTTGCAGTCCAATCAGCATACATCGTGCGGTATAGTCGGGCAGATTTAACGGGTCGTTCCATGGAAGATTCCATAGCGCAAATCGGATGAAGAGCCTTTGAGTTCGTTCGACTCTGGTGATCAGTGATGCGTGATATGGTGACCAGACAGCGGCCGCGTATTCCAGTACCACCCTACCACTGCAAAAAACTATCGCCCCATCAGCTTATTATCCTCTATCTTGAAGCTATTCGAAATGCTGATCCTCAGTCGTTTGTTGAAGTTCTCAAACCAGAATAACATATTCCTCCCAGAGCAGTTTGGTTTTAGGAGAGGTTATTCCACGGTCCATTAGTTGTCAAGGGTTACTAACATCTGAAGGCGGAACAAGTCCGGTTCAAAAACATCTGCCATGACATTGTTGGACGTCAAGAAGGTGTTCAAAAATGTCTGGTCTTGTGTATAAGCTGCATCGATTCAACTTCGCGATCTTCCTCGTGAAAATCATCAAAAACTACCTAGCGGATAGGTGATTCCAGGTCTTCCTGAGTGGTTCCCATTCCGATCCGTTCAATGTTAATGCTGGTGTCCCACAGGAGAACCTCCTAGAAAACCATCTTGTGCAATATCTTCACGTCAGATGCTCCTCCCCTACCGGGTGATGGTATTTTGTCTATGTTCGCAGATGACACTGTCATCATCTACAAGGGTCGAGGGATTCGAGCTCGGTAAACTCCACGAAGGCCTGGATGTTTTGACCGACTATTTCAACAGCTGGAAGTTTTGTCATTGCAGCCAAAACATAGACCATTATGTTCCCACACACAAGATTACCTCGGCTTGTTCCACCTGGTAAATGCTGACTAAAAATACCCCCCCCCCCCCCCCCCCCCCTGGCAAAAATTTTTAACAGTTTTTTTTTTCCCCTTCTAAAAAAAACACCCCCCCCCAACCCCAACAAATAAACGAACTGATTAAAAAAATAGAGAACAACTGCACAGAAAAAAATAATTAATTTTAACAAGCGTGTAAAATTTTCCCTCGTTTAATTCCAAGCCTAATGAGGCGTAAACGACGAAATTGTTTGCAATCTCTCATGCGCCATACAACAATGTTTGCAATCTTTCATACAACAGGCTAGATTCAGGCGTTATCTGGCTTAAATTTACATGAAATATCCCATTATTTTCTACCAAATCTAGCATTCCCTTTATGTGCATTAGAAAACGCAGAAAATTCATTGTTTCTTTTTATCTGTGTGAAGGAATTTTGAAAAAAAAGGCCCCCCCCTCCAAAAAAAACAAAAAAAAAAACAAGAAAAAAGAAAAAAAAAAAGACAAAAAAAAAAAATTAGAGGTGGGTTATATCAGGGATATAACCGTGAGGTTCACGTAGGACCGCGTTAGTGTATTGAAATAATCGTATCAAAATAATACCTACCTATCATTATGTATATCGTTGGTTAATATTTAAAAAAAAAAAAATATTATTTTGCTTTGACCCGTCCCTTTTTACAAAATCTTCGTAATGATAGTGCCAAAAACCAGAACGTGCCGCTCAATCGAACTTTAGGCTGTGTATCAATTCGCGAATAAGTTTTAATTTTACTTAAACTTGGCCAAAAAGCGTGCAAGGCTCTGGTACGACCGTGTTTTGACGGAACACAAGGGTTGCACTTTGATCGATGACAAAACATATGTCAAACTCGATTTTACGCAGCTTGCCGACAAGTTCGTGAAGTACGCCACGATTTGGCAAACGATTTGCAGTTGTGGCCTGAAAACGGGACCCATTCGTCACATTCTCGACGATGACATCCAAAGTCTACATCGAAAAATGCCTGGAAAAGAGTGTATTGCCGTTCATCCGTAAGCATAGGGGCCAGCTGCCACTACTCAAAGATGGCTCTGGACTGGTATGCTGCCAACAAGATCGAGATCCCCAAGCTAATTAATCCTCCAAATGACCCGGAATTTCAACCAATCTAAGAATACTGGGCAATTTCAAAGCAGCGACTTCGACAAAGTGGCGGAGCAGTCAAGGACATCCAGCAAATGCGGGCAAAATGGAAGAAATGCGTTGAATCCGTGTCCGTTTCCACTATGCGGGCACTGATGGGCTCCATCAAGAGGAAGGTTCGAGATTTCGATCGAACTGGAGAAATTTAACCATCTTATGCTGTAAAGTACTGTAAAGCGACCATTAATGGACTTTTTCAGCTTATTGAATCTCGAATTACAGGTCTGTTTGCGCGTAACAATTTACTTTAGTCAGCCATTCATGCAAAAGTCCACCTCGGTAGTATTCCCATCGAATGGTCGAGTGAAGTCGTATAAAGGGTGTCCATAGTTAAATTGCATCACGATCAATAAGCTGTATCATTTCGCCCTTTGGGTTGATTTCAACGAAATTTTAAGTGAAATAACCTCAGCGTGTATTGTTTACACTGCGTGAGTTTCATTGTGAAATGTGTCTGTAGTTTCGAAAATGGAGTCGAAGGAACAGCAAGTGCGCGAGAACATTTTGCACACGCACCTCGACAACCCACTTCTTTCGCACCGAGCCATCGGAAAGATGTTGAAAAATCACCAGTGTACACAGTGTCTCGTGTCATAAAACGTTTCGAGGAACGTTTAACTGTCGATCGGAAGAAGGTGAGTGGTAGAAAAAGTGTTCCGTACTGTGGGAAGGATCACAAACGAGTGGTTGCTGCCTTTAAACGCAAACCCAACTGTTCCGTTCGGGATGTCGCAAAAAAGCTGCACTTGACCAAAAGTTTCATGCAGAAAGCCAAGAAACGAGCCGGGTTTCGTTCATTCGAAATTCAGCAAGCTCCAAACCGCAATGAAAAACATAATAGGACAGCTAAAACACGTGCGCGTAAGCTGTACACACAAATGTTGACGAAACCACACTGCTGCATCATGGACGATGAAACACACGTAAAAGCGGGCTTTTAACAAATTCCCGGCAACCAGTATGTGACTGCGAAAGACAAGTTCGATGTTCCAGAGTCTCTCAGAAAACAGCAAGTGTCAAAGTTACCCAATAAATTCATGATTTGCTAGGGGATTTGTTCGTGTGGTAAACGGAGCAAGCCTTTCGTGACAACTTCAACTGCAAATGGTCAAGTATACATGAATGAATGCCTGAAAAAACGACTGCTTCTTTTTCTCAAAACACACAACGATCCTAAAATTTTTTGGCCGGACCTAGCTTCTTGTCACTACTCCAAGGATGTTCTGGAGTGGTACAAGACGAATGGTGTCAATCTCGTGCC
Source organism: Aedes koreicus (assembly GCA_024533555.2). Taxonomy (NCBI): domain Eukaryota; kingdom Metazoa; phylum Arthropoda; class Insecta; order Diptera; family Culicidae; genus Aedes; species Aedes koreicus. The sequence goes on along the minus strand of JAHHFK020000742.1, from coordinate 320,395 downwards.
GATCTTAATCCCCCAAGCTCTTCAGAGTTGCGGCCAATTGAAAAATGTTTGGGCTATAATGAAGCACCACCCCCCCACAAGAAACAAAAAAAAAAAAAAATCCCACACTCTACAAAATCTACCGTAGAAAAACGCCCCAAATCCACACTAGAGTTTTTTTGCAGAGCAACTCACCCCTTAAATTTCCCCATTTGTCCCCCCAAAAAACACAATTTTCGCTTTCTTTTTTATTTCACATTCCCCACAAATTTCCCCAAATGTTCTTAGAACTTAAAAAGATGGTACTTTTGACCTCTAGATCTTGTCGATATCTCTTACCGTTAGCGAATGATGTACGATTTTCTCATTAAATTACGCCCTTTTCAAATGTGTTTAACTCAATTTAACAAAATAAACTATCTCCAGTATTCATATATAACACTAGTCGGCAAAATCGGAACTTTTTTCGCTCCCGTCGGCATTTCTGGTTGGATTTTATAGATTTTGCTACGCTGAATCCAAATATGGGCTCAGAAATGCTGTAACACGTCTAGTTTTTGAGAAAAATGTGATTAAAACTCACAAAAACACGTACTTCCGTAGTAATATGATCTACCTAAGCAACAACCAGAATATTGGCTCTGCCCTTTGCAAGTTGGACTTGGATTTTATGGAATGGACCTCCCTGAATCCATTCGTGAACACAGATTTTTCGCAACACGTAAGATTGATGAAATAAACCGGGTTTTCATTCACAAAATTACGAATTTTCATGAAAATCAAGATTTCCTATTTTGAAAACATGAATTTTCGCTCCGCCCTTTGAATGTTGGGTTTGGATTTTATGAAATAAACCTCCCTGAATCCATTCGTGAACACAGATTTTTCGTAACACGTAAGATTAATGAAATAAACCGGGATTTCATTCACAAAATTACGAATTTTCATAAAAATCAAGATTTTCTATTTTGAAAACATGAATTTCAGCTCCACCCTTTGAATGTTGGGCTTGGATTTTATGAAATGGACCTCCCTGAATTCATTCGTGAACACGGATTTTTCGTAACACGTAAGGTTGATGTAAAAACCGGGTTTACATTCACAAAATTACGAGTTTTCATGAAAATCAAGACCCGTCCATTAATTACGTCGCTCAAAAATACAGATTTTTAACCCCCTCCTTTCTTTATCACATTTTTTGTATGGATTTTTGAAAAATTTTGTATGCATCGTCACTTTTTAAACCCCCCCCCCCCCCCCCCCCCCTCCCTCTCAAAGCATAACGTAATTTATGAACGATCCCTTTAGCTGTGCCTCTTTGAGTATATTGAGTATATTGATGTTGCTTCTTACAGCAGTTTGGGAACTGAAGACCTTCAAAGTTCATTCATTAATTCAAAAGTCAGCTGCACAGAGCCCTTCAGAAACGCCTCATTAAATACTCTATTCAGCAGTGCCGTATTTTTAAGTTAGGATAGGAGTGAGCAAGACAGCATTAAAACACGCAAACACTCAAAAAACAAAAGAATAGACAGAGACAAAAGACTCTGTGTTAGTCACTATTGCTCGAGAGAATAAGGAAAAGATATGTTAAAAAAGAAAGCAAGAATCCTCAAGCACGTAGCTTAATGCGGCATTTTATAGAGCTTTTTGACGTTTAATTTGCGCACACTACTGCAAGATTTGAATCGAAGCAGTGCGAGTGAGAAGTCAACGAAGTTGTGGGAAACCAAACCGTGCATTAATCCCCGCATGTTAGACAAAGAAAGACGATTAAATGTCGAAAAGGTCTATTGGCGTATTTGCGGCACAAAATTTGTGTCATTATTGCTGTCTTGCTTTGGCGTCAATTAATGCTCATGTTGACTCTCTTCAGCCTTGCACAATCATTTTTTATTCATTCAAAGCTAGCTATTCAAGTGTTACGAACCATATTGTTTTTTGAGGAAAAAGTTTCCGAGATTGAGCGAAGCCAAGGTGAAAGAAGGAGTATTTGTTGGCCCTCAAATTAGGAAACTCCTTAAAGACGACAATTTTCAGCAAACTCTTAACGCGACAGAGTTACGAGCATGGAATGCGTTCCAAAAGGTTTGTGGTCACTTCTTGGGAAATGAAAAGTCTCCGGATTATGTACACATCGTTCAAGAGCTGGTTGATTCGTATGCTGCACTGGGATGTAATATGTCACTTAAATTGCACTTTTTGCATTCTCATCTGGACTTCTTCCCAGAGAATATGGGAGCCGTCTCAGATGAACATGGAGAACGATTTCATCAAGATATCGCACAGACTGAAAAGAACTTTGCTGGCAAATGGAGCCCAGCGATGCTAGCGGACTACTGCTGGATGCTACAGAGGCAAACACCTTTGGAGAACTATAAAAGGAAAAAGAAAACAAAGTGAATTTAAGTTGAAAAATATAGAGAAAATTTCAACTAAATGACTGACTGACTGACTGACTGACTGACTGACTGACTGACTGACTGACTGACTGACTGACTGACTGACTGACTGACTGACTGACTGACTGACTGACTGACTGACTGACTGACTGACTGACTGACTGACTGACTGACTGACTGACTGACTGACTGACTGACTGACTGACTGACTGACTGACTGACTGACTGACTGACTGACTGACTGACTGACTGACTGACTGACTGACTGACTGACTGACTGACTGACTGACTGACTGACTGACTGACTGACTGACTGACTGACTGACTGACTGACTGACTGACTGACTGACTGACTGACTGACTGACTGACTGACTGACTGACTGACTGACTGACTGACTGACTGACTGACTGACTGACTGACTGACTGACTGACTGACTGACTGACTGACTGACTGACTGACTGACTGACTGACTGACTGACTGACTGACTGACTGACTGACTGACTGACTGACTGACTGACTGACTGACTGACTGACTGACTGACTGACTGACTGACTGACTGACTGACTGACTGACTGACTGACTGACTGACTGACTGACTGACTGACTGACTGACTGACTGACTGACTGACTGACTGACTGACTGACTGACTGACTGACTGACTGACTGACTGACTGACTGACTGACTGACTGACTGACTGACTGACTGACTGACTGACTGACTGACTGACTGACTGACTGACTGACTGACTGACTGACTGACTGACTGACTGACTGACTGACTGACTGATAGGAAATCTTGATTTTCATGAAAATTCGCAATTTTGTGAATAAAAACTCATTTTTTTCAACACGAATGGATTCAGAGAGGTTCATTTCATAAAATCCAAACCCAACATTCAAAGGGCGGAACGAAAATTCATGTTTTCAAAATAGGAAATCTTGATTTTCATGAAAATTCGTAATTTTGTGAATGAAAACCCGGTTTATTTCATCAATCTTACGTGTTACGAAAAATGTGTGGTCAAGAATGGATTCAGGGAGGTCCATTCCATAAAATCCATGTCCAACTTGCAAAGGGCAGAGCCAATATTCTGGTTGTTGATGAGGTAGATCATATTACTACGGAAATACGTGTTTTTGTGGACGTGTTACAGCATTTCTGAGCCCATATTTGAATTCAGCGTAGCGAAATCTATAAAATTCAACATATATACTTGAAAAGAGTGAAACACTGCCGACTAGTATAATATGCAATAATATAAAGGCTCTCAAATGCAGTTGAGAAATATTTGTTTTGTCTGCCCCAACCAAAGAGATCAACATTTGAAAAAGTCCTATTTTTTTACAAAAACATAATAACTTGTGTTGGACATACCATAGCGACGATTTCAGTACATCAAAAGTTGTATCATTTATTGTTCTAGAATCAATGTAAACACAACTTTGCTGAAAAATTTGAAATAAAAAAGTAAGAGCAAAATAACTGTTTTTTATAGCGACACCGGTCATTTAAAAAGCTACAGAAAAATGTCTTCAATCAAAGTTGCTGAAAATTTTCTCATCTACAACTGTTGCCAAGAATATATGCCTTTATTTCTGCAAATAAAAAAGTTAGATTTTCGATTTCTCTGAAAACAAGGTCCACCCTAGTTTTCATTTGCAACAAAAGAAGGGTCTTATTATTAGAAACATCTTTGTAGTGGACAATTTTGCTCCAAAACTTCAAACTTAGGCTGAAAACGTATCTTTCCAGCTGAATTTGCATTTTGGACCACTGTGCAATGTCTTTGACATAGAAATTGTACAGAAGGGGGCTTAAACATAAGCCCTAAGGGAGACCCATGTAGCTAAGTCGTGAAGTTGTCGTGTTTCCATGAGAAAAGCTCATATGTTTCTCGGACAACAAATTGTTCAAAAAGTTGTTTAAAATTGGTGAAAGCCCACTAGCCTGGAGTTTGTCCGAAAGGACGTCGATGCATACAGAATCAATGTTTAAGAAAACTGAACCCATTTGGTGTTTTTCAGCGAAGGCTAGTTAGATTTCCTTTGAAAGCACCTAATTAAGATAACTGAACTCAATTATTATAAATTTTGTTGCTGTTACTAATAGACAATTTTCCATCAGACGAAAATAAATTTCGTTCAGAATTAAAAAATACAAATTCAAACACAATTCCATCTTCCAAAAAATGCAACCCTGAGCATCATCAGTCCATGCAAGAGACATCATTCCACACGAGCTCGCACATCCCGATTTTCCACCGCATTCAACATTGAACCATATCTTATCATCGCTGACGTTCACATTTTATGAAAAATTTAAATTTTCTGCTTCACTTCATTTCCGCGAGCAGCCGGAAGATAAGGCGGAACTCGACGTAGGAAGGAAGGGAGGATACCGTTTGCACTATCAAACCAGCTAGTAAAGCAATTTACTATCTGCAGCTCATTCGTTCGCTTGCTTACTGCCACAGTCGGTCGCGTGACGACTGTGAAGACGTCGCAAGACGACGCTGACGATTACTTTTATTTCATTGTTCTAATCTGGAATGACAGTTGACACAGGCGAGAAACGTGGAAGCCCGTAAAAGTCCCTTCTCACCATCTTGTCTTTGAGCATCCTCGCGGAATTCCTCTCATCCCCCGCGACACCAACGACGACGACAACGACGGCGGTTTGGAAGGATGTGTATCATATTCGTTCCAGTCAATCGGTGACAATCGACAAACGGAGGACGAAGTTGCATTCATGACTTTGTTCCTCGTTCCTGAACTGGCATCAGAAGCAGCAACGATGATGGTGATGATGATAATAGCTGATGGAAGGACACCCCTTTTTTGCACAAACCGACCTACAACTTGGACGACTGCTGTTGCACGGAATTGAGCTATAAATTTTCTGTTTTTGATTAAAATTTCTATACAAACCGTCGTCGGTGTCGGTCCCGGTCCTGGTACTCAGGGTCGTATAAAATGGAATTGATTTTGGCTTCAACTATCTTGCATGGAAGCGACGCCAGCGAAGGACTCCACCGGAACACGGGGATGAGGAAGACCGTGACCGCTCGCCCGACGCTGCTCGGGGAAAAGTGAGAATCGATTGCAGCATTCGTCCGGTCGTTGGAATGAGGGCGCAATGTCAAGTGGACAGTTTCGCTCAATGTCAGGGATTTTAAATCGCTGTAATTTACACCGAGATTGCTCGATACTCATGCGAGATTGTTTCGGTTTCAATTGATACGACTGACGGATGCGAGGCAATATTTTCGGTCTGCTGGTTATAATGCTAGAAATATTCGGATGATGACGATTGATTAGTTTTCAGGAGACGTCCTTTCTCAATACCGTTCTAAATCCTCTTACATAATTGCTTTACAATTGCCAGGAGCAATCAAAGGTAACGATTATTTCTGCTCCAGCCGAAATGCACGCCTTTCGTACGTAAAGGATTTCCACTACCATCCCCCTCAAAATTTCCAATCCGGAGAGATAGTTTGCCAGTGGAAAATTCAATTAAATGTCAGCAGAATATGAATAATGCACACTTAATGGGATCCAGATTGATCCCCACCCCCACCAGGGGCTCCAATTTTACGATTCGATTCCATTCGATTCGACAACGCCCAACCACACAATCGCTCGTTCCTTCTCTAATCCAGCTTCTCTGCATCCATCCTTGCGTGGCGGTATTATTATGTAAAATTGAATTTTCGATTGTAACTCAATTAAACTGCACGGATTAGACGATTACTCGTTCGCTTCGGCCTCAGTCAGTTACAGTCCTATTAGCAATCTACTCAACTTTACCGACGCTTGACGAGACGGGAAAATAGTTTTCGGGACCGCACGATGGCCAACAGCCATCCTTCAGGACGGCGAGAGGGCGGTGGTTGCATAATTTTCCACCTCCGGTTTCGGCAGGACAGGGCAAAGGGAAATGATGCACATTGCGTTGCGGATTACATCGTCATGGTTGCCGTCCCCGGGCAGTCCAGCAAGACGTCGGATGTTTGTTAGCGCCTTAATGTCGCCTAATCATCGTCTTTCGGTCGACACCAACAGATGCCGCCGCCGCCGCCACCACCGCATTTGTCCGGTTTTCGCTTCATTGGATATTCGCTAACACCCTTAGTGCAACAATGCATCATCACCATCATCGTCATGGTGGTTACATACTGGGGAATCTAGTGCGGGTCGATTGAGTGGGTGTATTGGAGAAGAGTAAGATCTTTAAATGTCGTCTCGATGTAAATCAAGAAGTTGGCAACATACAAGCAGACTTAAATTTATACCAACAGCCTAACAATTTGAGCACTAGGGTTGCTCAATGAATTATCCAATCTGGCGCAGATGGACAAATCCATGCTCATTGTTGAAACGAACGTCAACCCAATCTGGATTCAACACAAGGTTATTGAAGTGCACAGAAAAAAATATGAATTTTAACAGACCCGTGATATTTCCCCTCGTTTAATTTCAAGCCAAAGCAAGCGTTAACAACGTTATTTTTCGCTATCTTTTGTACAAAATACAACATTGTTTGCAATCTTCTATAGAACAGACCTGATTCTAGCGATATCTTGCTTAAATTTACATGAATGATCCCATTAATTTATGCCAAATCCAGAATTCCCTTCATGTGCATTAGATAACGCTTGGATTCTCTTTTGTGGTTCCGACGAAGGTTCTGGTGAGGATTCCGATGAGCAATCAAATGCTGGTAGCTTGATTGGGAAAATGCATAGCAAGAATTTGCCAGCAGATATTGCAATGGAATGCGAATATCTCGAAGATGATGTTGGCTTCCAAAAGTGGATGGAAACAACCTCACATGCAGAGACATCAAATTTTGTTGATGTTCAAACGGATGAAAAAGATGTCCATAATGATAAATTGGTTGAAAATATGCTCTCCATAATCGGCAGGCCCAAATCAAGGACTATAAATTTACAATCCAAATGATATCAACTCAGTCGAATCCTCCAATTTTATAAAACTTGCAAGGAACTCGGCTTTCGATGCCTTGTTGAAGGAATAACGCCAAAAGAACAAAATTCTCGAGAGAAGAAATAATGCACTAAGACATAGTCTGGTTGTTTTGAGACAATCAAGCAAACGACGCCCTAGTAGCACACTTGTTGCCATTCGGTTGAGAAAACATAAATATGACTTGCTAAGTAATAATCAAGTTACCACAACCAATTATGACCGTAATGTGGCTAATCCGGCGTTTTGTGTCCAACAATAAAGGGCGAACACGAAATTATTGCGACACATTCAACAGGGCATAACTTTTTTACCATTGGGTAAAAATCAACCAAATGTTGCACACTTTCTCATTGATGTGTATTGTTTACATGCTGTCAAACTCAAAGTCGTGTTTTTCGATTCAACGAAAATGGAGGTGAACCAACGCGAGTCGAGAGAACAAATTCTTTCCAAACACCTGGAATTTCCTGACCTGTCGCACCGGCAGTTGGGAAAAATGTTGAACATTCACTATTCAACCGTCTCCAGAGTGTTGAAGCGGTTCCAGGAGCGGTTGACGTTGGACCACGGCAAAGGAGCTGGAAGAAAACCGGGACCGGAGAACAAAAAGACGGAGGGAAAGGTGAAGCGGATGATTAAAGCAAATCCCAACGTCTCAAGCCGTGATTTGGCTAAAAAGATCGGCATGTCGCAGAGCTACGTCCAGAATGCAAAGAAGAGAGCTGGACTACATACATAAAAGGTACAGAACTTCCCAAACCGCGATGAGCGGCAACAATCGACGGCTAAAACTCGGGCACGAAAGCTCTACGAGAAGATGCTGACAAAATATGGCTGCTGCGTGCTGGACGACGAAACGTATATAAAAGCCGATTTTAAAAAAAAGCAAATTCCGGGGTTGGAGTTTTTCACCGGCAAGAGCAAGTTCTATGTGGACGACAAATTTAAGAAGAAGAAAATGTCGAAGTTCGCCTCCAAATATCTCATTTGGCAGGCCATCTGCTCTTGCGGACTGAGGAGTGAGCCTTTCGTGACAAAGGGCACAGTAAATGGCGAGATCTACAAATCTGAGTGCCTCGAGAAGCGCCTTTTGCCGTTCTTGCAGCAGCACGACAAAGCTCCGCTATTTTGGCCAGATTTGGCATCATGCCACTATTCTAAAAGTGTCCTGGAGTGGTATGAGGCCAATTCTGTCCATTTTGTTCCAAAGGACATGAATCCGCCAAACTGTCCGGGGCTGCGCCCGGTGGAGCAGTACTGGGCAATGATGAAGCAGGAAGAAAAACGGGAAGAGCAAAAGAAGACAGTCAAAGACGAGAAGGACATGTTAAGAAAATGGAAAAAAAAACTGAGAAACTGGTACCGGATGACACTGTAAAGACTTTGATGGAGGGCATCAAGCGAAAATGCGTTCAATTTTACACTCAAGGCTCCATCGATTAACTTTTCTTTTGATTTTTGAAGTAAATATATGTATAAAACTACCCTAAAATTTTGGTTTGATTCTAAACATTATAAGAAAATTGGCATGACATTTTCTGTGTCGCAATAATTTCGTGTTCGCCCTTTAAGACGAATCCCAAGCTGCTGAAACTTCAAAATGATCTAAAATGTGTGCGATTAACATTAACATTGCCAGATCTTTTTTCTACATGGGTGCCGGATGAAAAATCGAAAATTGATCTACACGGTGAATGCTTTCCACCCATATGAAGAGAAATATATTTTACCACTTTTTCACAGGTCGTCTTTCTTTATACGTGGAAACCAGGGGCAAAAGAACTTAAATTTGTGGAAAGTGAGGTTTTTATACAACTTCACAGCTTTTTTCATCACTGTAGGGAGGTCCATTTGCACCAACCTTTTCCAAGAAAAAGGAAAGAAACCGTCGGCAAGAACCAAGGAAGGAAGTTGTAGCAAAATCCAAATACTATTACTATGTCATACATCGCGTTACGGAAAACATTGTATGAGAAGGGCAGCAGGGTAAATGCACCCTTCTTTTTTGGGGAAATGCTCCTTAAACCTTGGAGAAATGCTCCTTAGATGCGTTTGCCCGGTATAATGCAATCGGAGGTATTAACCTTCTGGTTAGCGCTTGCCGGTTATTTTGACGGGTCTTAAGTTTCTTAAAGATTGTATAGCGGAGCTTCACTCCGCAATCTTCTAGGTAGTTTTGACGGGTTTAAAATTTCATTTTGACAAGTCTTAATTTCATTTTGAAGAGTCTTAATTTCGTTCTGACGGATCTTAATTTCGTTTTGACGACTCTTAAATTCAGAAACTTAAGACCCGTCAAAACTATACAATCTTGATGAAACTTAAGACCTGTCAAAACATCCGGCAAGCGCTAACCAGAAGGCTAATACCTCTGATTGAATCTAAGGAGCGTTTTTCCAAAGTTTAAGGAGCATTTCCGCAAAAAGAAGGGTGCATTTACCCTTTGCCGTAGATTAGAAAGCCGGACCGGATAAGAACCCCCCCAACAGCGCCACTATATTGGCATACAAAAGAAAAAAGAAAGAGGAGGACACGCGAGCATAAAAACAAAAAATACATGTCTGTCCCCTGTGCTTGTAGTATTACCAAAAATTGATGTTATCAGTCTGCGAAATATTTTACGCGTTGGTGAAGTATTTCCAGAGATATACGTATTTAGGGGTGTCCAGAATTTGTCGCGAACAAGGCTTAGCTGGTCTCCAGCCAGTCAGTGCCGTCGAGCGTCAGGTACGACTCGTTGTTTATGATCACAATTGCGTTGCACTTCGCAGGGAAGACATCCGTGATGAGCACCTCCAACCGCTGGTTTTGGATGGCCACTTCCGCTTCCGGCACGGTCAGCCCTAACTTTCGCTTCCTCAGGACGAGGTTCATATTGGCTGAAAGCTTTTTGACCATCTGGCCGGTAGCACCAACCTCCTAGACCCAGGCGCGGAAGGGGACCCGCAGGTGGCAGTATAATCGCTGGAAAATCTGTGAAAAATCTTAAGTTTAGGCGTTTGATCACAAAGGATGGTCGATCCAAATCGTAAGACAGGACACCGAGTCTGCGGTATCGGTTCTTACGTCTACAGGGTGCGGCAGAGAATAATGCGAAAATTTGTTCTATTTCTTTCAAATCCCATTTTCAACTAATTCAAGCACTAATATCAACATTTTCGAGTGCAGTTATCTCTGTAAAGTCCTTTTAAACAAATTTATTCAATGCGTCCTCCATTTTTATCAACAACATCCTCGAGCCGACACCGGAAGCCAGAGCATGCCTTTGGACGTAGTCCTCCGACATTGACTGCCATGTGCGTGTTATGGTTGACTTCTGGGTTTTCTTACACTAGGGTGTGATGTTTTGCAGGCTCGTGCTTCAACATGTGCCCAAATCGAATAATCCAACGGATTAAGATCTGGACTGCTAAAAAAAAAAAAAAAAAAAAAAAAAAAAAATGTTATCGTTCAACCATTGTTGGGTTCGATTGGACGTGTGACACGGCGCTCCATCCTGCTGTAGGACAACGTTTTGGTCCTCGGAGAAGCTGGCCTTCACCTAGGGAAGTACTCGGTCCTTCAAAATACCAATATACACTTCGGTATTGATTTTAACACCAGCATCAATGAAAACAAGGGACATTTTCAAACCGTTGGACGCCACCGAGCCAAACATCATGACACCAGCCGGATGTTTGGTTTGAAATTTGAATTTAACTTTTTCCGGAACGTTCTCCATTTTCTGCGGTGAAATGAACCGGTCCGTGCGGCTGTTGGCCGTTAGACCCAAAATTGAGCGTACACTCTAGTTTTCGTGTTTATTTTGAAGCTACTTAAACAGTAAGATTAATAAATTTTACAAATATACTTCTTTATAGCGATTATTTAAGCTCTACAATAAACAGATAAAAGGTAAAAACTATGTACTTTGAAATTAAATAAGAAATAATATATGAAATAACAAGATTTTTCGCGACACAAAATTGAGCGTACATTTTCAACAACCTTCCGGTTTTTGATTGATTTATTGTTGGTTTGGACAGTTCATTAGCAACCAGTGTGTTGTACTATCCTGTGGATTTGTTTGTTTTAAAATCAAGTCTAAAGTTCTTGTTTTTAGTGAGTTTTCCCCTCGGTTTTCCAAAATGGAAGGAAAAAGGAAGCAAACTGATCTTGTTACCCGAAAACAAATCATTAGTTTGTACTGCAAAGAAAAATCCATGCGGGAAATCGGTGCTATGGTTGGACGCGCTCATACACAGCTCAGAAGGTTATAAATAAGTGGATATATGAAGGAAAGCTGGTGAATAATCCTGGAAGGGGTCGTAAAGGCATACTATCAGCCAGCAACGAACGTTTGATTACAAGAAAAGTCAATCAAAACCCAAAAATCAATGTGCCGGCTTTGACGTCAGAAGTGTAGCAGATGATCAACAGGCCGATATTCAAGGAAACTGTCCGTAGAGTCCTTTGCAAGAGCAACTTACACGGCTGAGTAGCTCGTAACAAACAGTTCATTTCGGCTGCGAACAAGAAAAAGCGTCTTGCCTTTGCTGAGAAGTATGTTTCAAAGTCTGTAGAGTTCTGGGAAAAGGTTCTATTTACGGACGAGACCAAAATAAACCTGTTTGACTCCGGTGGAAAGCAAATTATTTGGAGAACCCCGAATACAACATTTAATCTAATCTAATCTAATCTAATCTAATACAAACGCAGCCAGTACGAGAAAGCACCCTGGAAATAATTGGGTTACTTGACGCTCAATTATTTTTTTGGTCAATATTGATGCTTGCAGCACATCAAAAAAATGATACAAGCGTCAAAGCGGCCAGGCCTACTGCGTTGCATTAACCGAAAAAGATGATTCTGTAAAATGAGTTGGATTCAAAAGAATAGATTTGAACCACAACGCCTTTTGTGAATCTACAGGGGAGGAAGGATGCGTGGACATACCGTACCATACGCTCTGAGGTAAGAATAAAATCATATATAAATAAATAATGAGAATCCGAGTAATGAAAAATATGGTAATGATTATAATGAAAATGTAAAATCAATATGCAATGTCATATAGAATAGTATATAAAATATAGTGGAGGGAACATCCCTTCGTAACGTAACGTAGTAACGTAATATGATAATAATAATTACACATGTCTGCACATTGTTGTCCTGCTGCAAAAGTAGAAGGATTTACATATTTATTATGAACCTAAAAGTTTATACAATATATCATAGCTACGAGAAAAAAGTTGAAAGTTATTTAACAAAACTTGAAAACTCCATGGATGACCTGAAATTATACATACAGAATAGTTCATCTAAAATGTCGATGTGCTGTTCCGATTCCTTGCACCATTTTACTGAACCCCGAATACAACGTTTAAATCCAAAAACTTGAAACCACGGAGGAGGAAATGTTATGCTTTGGGGGTCTATGGCTGCCTGTGGAACAGGAAATATTGAGTTTATTGATACAACTATGGATAAGATGCTGTACATGAACATCCTGAAGAAGCATGTTAAACCAACAGTAAAAAAAACTCAACCTTCCACCGGATTATTGGTTTCAACAAGACAACGACCCCAAGAACACTGCTTACATCGTTAAGGAATCGTTGTTGCATAATGTACCGAAGCAGCTGCACTCTCCTCCTCAGTCACCGGATCTTAACCCGATCGAGTATTTGTGGTCTGAACTTAAGGTACGGGTCAAGAAATGACATCCAACGAACAAAAACTACTTAAAGTTGAAGATAACGGAAGAATGGAACAACATTCCATCGTGGAATCGATGCCCCGCAGACTGAAAGCTGTGATTGATGCACAAGGATGTCACATCAAGTATCAAACGAAAAACTAAACCCAGTACACGATTTTTTCATGAAAACTTGATATATTTGTATGAGTATTTTATTTGTGTACGCTCAATTTTGTGTCGCGAAAAACTTTGTTTTTTTTTTAAATTTTGTCTTAAACTGAACCCTAATTATGACACTTTGTAATTTTCTTTTCGTTATAATAAGTTGAAGTAATCAATTACTCAAAGGATTTTTTAAGTTTAACTGTACTCACTTTGAAACAAAAAATATCCGAAAATAAAATCAAAAACCTATGTGTACGCTCAATTTTGGGAGTAACTGTATATGTATCGAAGAAACTAATCAAATGAAAATGTTCAAAAATGTGCCGAGAACGCACAATCTCAATATAAACAGAGGTATCTGTCAGTTTTTTCACACTGTAAAAAATTTACTCAACAATAAAAGATTTCTTACAAAACTAAAGTATTTTTTCTTTTTACCTCTATTAGGTCAAAAAGTGTAATATAATAAATTATAAACGAAATTCTGCTACTGTCGGTTAAACAAGAAAATGAAGACGAATGGTAAATTTTGAAAAACACGTCAGGTCTCAAATCTCAAATGATCTCAAATAAAAAAAATCAGGAACAAGTCCTGTTAACCAGGACGAATGGTAATCCTTTTCTTATATGTGAATTTTTTTTAAGCTTATTTATACATATTAATTGATTTTACTCAATTTAACTACCATACACAGAAAAAAAAAAAAAGAATTTTAACAGGCGCGTAAAATTTCCCCTCGTTTGATTCCAAGCCAAAGGAAGCGTAAACAACGTTTTTGTTTGCAATCTTTCATCCGCCATACAACAATGTTTGCAATCTTCCGTATAAAATAATAGGTTCAAGCGTTATCTGACTTTAATTTTTATGAAATATCTCATTAATATCTGCCAAATCTAGCATTCCGTTTATTTGCATTAGATAACGCAGAAAATGCAATGTTTCTTTCTATCTGTGTAGCTAAAGCTTTCAAAATATATGTGCGAAATTAATAAAATAAACAATATAACAATTGATTTGCCACAATTATGTCTAAGGATCTCATCTCATCCTCGTTGTTTCTCTTTCTTCTTATTTCAGGTAAAATTTCGCGGCACAGATTCATTGAGTAATGTCAGCTTGATTATCGCATAAGTGAAGCGAGACCATAAAGCCCTCTGAAGTTATCAGACGTCACTCAGAGTGAGATATTGTGGCGAAGAATAGTTTCACGTACTGATGTCAACCATAACATTGAATTTATTTGCTAATTATGCACTTTGTATTGTTGGTAAGTATCAATTCTCTAATTATCTATTTCTAGAAATCTACACTGATAAAAAAGCAATGCTAATATCTATGTAACCCATCTATGATTTTTTGCAATATAATCAACAAATGATGTATACTTCCTATATGTTCACATAACCATTATGTGTAGCTACACATACTATTCATTTGCTACATAAGCTTCATTTGTGCTTCTCACAAGGTTCTGTTTATGTTTGAATAAATGAATATTATGTGGAATTTTACATGGATTTTTGCCAATAAATATGTGTGAATTATTTGCCGCGTATGCACTCAGTTTCCATTGTCAAACTTCGTATATTTTTGCTAGTCAATCCACCGGTACCTATGCTCTAAGTTTTTGTGACACTCCCAGTCTTTTGGAAATGCTTCCATCAGCGATGAAAACGAATTAAAACCATTAACAAAAAATCCAAGACCCCTTCGTGGTTTCAATTGTACAAGCCAGGAGTGACAAAAGCTTTCAAAACAATCTCAGCATTCAGTTGGTTATTTCCGCAGCCATGGAAACGGTCAATCAGTTTTTGTCCTCGAAATATTCAATCAGAAGCCGATTTTTATTATGGTTTAATTTCATTCAATTTGTATCATCATTAAATTGTATTATTCTGTTCGGTCCGTCGTCGTCGTCGTCGTCGTCGTCGTCGTCGCTGCATGGATTGGTGTGACATTTTTTTTTTTCGCTCTGGCTGACGGATGGAACGGGGCATTTATTGAAATTGACATTCATTGAAATGTTGTTACATCGAAAGCCACGCAATTTTGACGCGCCAATTTTCCAATAATTGTGAGTGTGACCCTTTTCGCAGTTTTTTTTAAACCCATTTTTCGAATTATAATTTTCAATCCATGGCGATGCAAGGTTTTTGTCGTTGGAGACGTGATTTTTATGAAAATGTCATTAAACTCATTCTTCTTCAATTTCGGTGACTGGCAATGGGCACGTACTCCCGCGTTGATCGGATCTCCGAGGGGTTGAAAATTACCGGAAAATCAATTTTTCAGCAACTCTTCCATTTCGGGGCACACCTACACGACGCATTAAAGTAAAATTTGCTCATATTTTTTTTCCAAAATGTTCGCTGATGGCTAATTCAGAGTGCCTTTCCACCGGAAAACAATCAAAGGCGGAAAAAAGCGCTTCATAGCCGAGAGACAACCGCGGAGAAAGCAGCTGTCAAAAATAGTTGTGACTGAGTGCGGCTGGGTGGGTTTTACCGGTCGCTTTTTACATGCTTCCTGTCGAATATTTAAAAATTTCAAAAATTCAAATGCGATTTTAAGTCGTCAATTGGTGCTAGTGAAAACACGAGGGTTTTCGAAAAAAAAATTGGAAGCGCATCGGAAAACACGCCATACACGGAGCGCGACGACGACGGGATGGCGGAAACCGACCACGTAAAAACGCGGAGAATATTTTCATAACAGTGAACACACGTGCCTCCGGGGATGTCGAGCAGGACGAGGGTAAAAATCGCGCTAACGTACAGACGTCTACTGCTCATCCCCCGTCCCATGGTGTGGGACCCATCCAGTTCCTTCCTCCAACCGACCACCGTCAGCCCGCATCGTTCGATTTCCGATAGGTCCGGCGGGTGGCGACGAGTTGGAATCGAGGCAAGCAAGGAACTGACAACCTCGCTGAAATATGCGGAAAATGCCTTTGATGGTTGGCTGGTTCGGTTCGGATCGACGAGGTGTAGGTACCAATAACAGCAGTTAACCCTTTGGGCCGTGTGGCCTCGATTTCGGCATCGCTTTCACCTGCCAATGTAACAAAAAAAAAAAAAAAAAAAATGGAAACACGGGTCGTGAGAGTGACACGATCATGTTTTTAGGTGCTATTGATAGGAGTTATTTTGTTTTTTTTTGTATGTAGTAACATTATTGCATGTTTTGTTTTTAATTGACTTGACTGAGATGTCATTTCAGGTGAAGGTCGCCGGAGTATAAAAATACATATCAAATACAAATACAAATCTTAGAATCTGCACTCTTAGAAGAAATCATGTAAATTTAAGTCTGTTTCGATGCACATAAACGGAGCGGGACCGTTCGACTTATAATAGATAACCGTTTTTTTTTAAAAATAACATGACTATAAATATTCTAAATTGACATTTGCTTGTCATGATGTAAAAGTAGTATGATATGTACTACCACCCAATGGGCGTGACGAAGAGCCCCCCCCCCTCCCTTTATTCTCAAACTGTTAGCAATGGGGAGTTGGCATTCCCCCTCTCCCCATCCAGAATGCTTCAATCGGGTGCTCTGATGGTCCCTCCCATTCCCATGAAATATTTAGATAATAGTGTATATACTTATGTAAATGAAAAATACTACAAGCATTCCTATCTATTATATATGATCTTCATTCGGTTGTATAGCCCTTGTCCTACCCAATAAATTTCCACAAAGCACAATGCATCTATGAGTGAAAATCATAAGAATATTACACGATCAAATCATATTAATTTCATCAGCTACGTGCGCCTCCATCCCGATACACTTTAAGACAGTAGTGCCACTTTGAAAAGTTTGAAATCATTCTACCAAATTGAGCAGCACTTCCAAATTGAATAACTTTCTTATTTTAAACTCAAACTAAGCACGGTTTGTTTCAAATGCTTCATGAAAGAATGCCACGTGCCAAGAATGTTTTCAAGGTGCCTCCGATTTAAAAGCTCAATTTTAAAGTAGCTTGTTTGAATAAAAACTGAAATCCCACTTTCACCTTACTGAAAAAGTCAAAATTCCATACGAAACTACGAAGTCGATTGCCGTCAAGCTGAACGATTTTCAAAAAATTCTGAAACTTTTCGGGGATTGTTTTAGGAACATTTCCAACCATAATTTACAATGCAAATTCGTAAACTCGTTTTATTTTGAAAATCGAAACTGCCTAGTGGGTATTAGAATCAAAAGAAGTCGGCCCCAATTTTGCCCAAAACCATATGAGTAGTGTCAAGGGCAAAGTACGGGCATTTTTGTCATGGAGAGGAGATAAAATAAATCAATTTTAGTTTATTCCCTGAAAGTTGACGAAAATCGACTTGTTTATTTATTTATTTATTTGTCGTCGTCAATCAGTTGTAGACCATTTTATTTACAATAAGTTCTTAACTTAACTTAAACCTAGCACGCGCGCAAGTATTTTTTCAATTTTTTTTCGACATCGTAAAATCTTTACTATTGCAATGGTTATTGTAATTAGCCATCATTTGATTGATCGGTCCATATTTTGCATAGTTCGTGCGATAATTATTTGTTGCAAAGAAATGTCAATGTTTTAAATGCCTTGTTGGTGTGTAAAAGTTTAATTTTGATAGAATTTCCATTGAATCAATTCTGTGTGAGACTATATTATTTATAAATGACGCCATAGCAAATTTGCGACGCTTTTTTAATGTTTGAATATTGATAAGCATACATCGAGCCTTATAAGATGGTAAAGGAAATACAGTCCATCCTAGCTTTCTTAGTGCGTATAACAAAAATTGCTTTTGTACTGACTCTATTTTTTCTTCATGTGTTATTGTGAATGGAGACCAAACTATGCTACAATATTCTAGTATTGATCTGACATAAGCAATGTATAAAGTTTTTATCGTATACGGGTCATGAAAGTTATAGTAGAAACGTTTGATAAATCCTAGCATGTTTTTAGCTCTGTTTATAATTGTGTTATAATGACCAATGAACGTAAGTTTAGAGTCTAAAACAACACCAAAATCCCTAATTCTATCACACTTCTCTACATTCTGATTGCCTAAAGTTTGGGTATGTTTCGTTTTCGACTGAAGGTAATTAAGTTACATTTTTTAACATTCAGTTGTAGCAGACTTTTGTTACACCAAGTATGGAACAACAATATCTCATTCTTAAACGCGTTGATGTCCTGCATTTTTTATTTCTAAATAAAGTTTCATGCCGTCAGCGTAAATTAAAAATTTTAGTTTCTTAAGAATAAAAGATAAGTCATTTACAAATAGAATGAATATTTCATTTTTCATTTTTTCATTTTGCAGCGTTTGGTGGGGCAATGAGAGCGCAAGTCAATCCAAAGCCGAGGGTTAGGGAGGGGTAATGGCGAACTGGTCTATGCGGACTACTTGAACGCCATGGGCGGTGATAAGGATTAGGTTGGGGTAAGGGGTTTGTAGTGTTTTTTGGATTGAGATGGCCGCGTTGCTACAAAATGATCTGAAATGTTTAATTTGTTTGTGATTTGAAACTAGTAGTGACTGTAATATAACTTTTTCATCTTAAGTAAGATGAATGTTTTTGATAGTTTGACAGTTTTGATTTCGCATATACTTATCTTTGTGTGCTGTCTTTGATTTTTTCGAGGATGTTTCACATGTACTTTTTCTTGAAATAGATATGATCACTTCCTTGTCAAAACCGCATGTAGCCTAGCGCTGAGTAGGTCCTTCGCACTTCAATCGATCCATTTCACAGCCGTTCTCGATCATGAAATCAATAAGAAAATAAGAGCGAAGAGGGTGTTAGTGGTTCATAATATGCAGGGCGTAGGTGAGAGATTATTGGTGATATTTTCACGACGATATTTTCGTTTCTCTGACTAAGAATTCCGAATTCCTAACCTAACAAAATTTGAACAGCATGAACCAGAAGTAATAATGTTTGAATCAAAAAGGATTTAAAAAAAAAAAAAATACTGGATTAAATTTAGACAACAACATTTTAAATTCTAGCCTAGCTTTGGATCTAGTACTCATCCCCATCCCAAACTTAACAATATTTCAAATCACTGACTAACTAATCTGACACTTGGAAAAGAACAGTTCTATTTCCTATCTAGTTTCTTTTTTTTTTTTATTTATTATCTGGTATGGAGGACACATGCTATAAAATGCATGGAAAGGTAACGATAAAATAAGAAGAAAGACTAGCAACCCCCATCCAACCCCAACCACCTCCATCGCCCGTCCCGACAGACACGCGCATCCCGTCCAAAATGCGCAGACCCCCCCAGTGCCATGCACTAATACTCGAGAGTCGATATTAGTACACGAGACTGAAGAAGTCCGCACACCGTAGACGAAACACGCGTATCCGTCAAGACAAGCAACAAATGTAGCCGAGATCAAACGGAAACTACCAATTCCTCCTCTAATTTTCCAGTTACAGGCATTCCACTAAAAAGCTCACACTTTCCAGGATTCATACATGGAAAGGTTCATTCTATTGTTCCAATGGTGTTCCCTAAGCGGGCCCTCCGCGTCCTATCTCTAATATACATGCTTGTCTTTGTCAGTCTCAAGTAACACTTTTCTATGACTATGTGCTTCATTTCGAACAGTCAGATAATTACCCTGATCAAAACATTCACCCCTTTCGAAAATGTTGCAATTACATTTAGTTATTATACCATGAGCAAACAGGTATTTCGGTTATTCATTCCATAAAAAAATGGATGAGTAACAACATAAGTTGTCAATAAAATGAAAAGTGTACTTTTAGTCGTTTCCCTTAGATTGATAGTAAGAAGTCTAAGAGTGAATTGCGGCATAGCCCGCTAGTATCACATCTGATGTTAGTGCCTTTATATGAACGTTCTACGACGTGGCAGTGAAATAAATGATAAGAAAATGTGATACTTTCACTACTGGTCAAATTCTTGGTCTCACATGCATGTTTATAGCATGAGATAAGCCCTCTCACCGTCGACAAGGTGACAAATTTGACCTACGAGAGGGTCTTTACTTTAAACACTTATTCTTGAGCAGAAATTGAAATGGAATCGAAATTACACTGAAATGGAACCGAAACGAAATCGAAATTAAATTGAAATGGATGCAAAACGGATTCGAAACGGAACCGGAATAGAACCGAAATGGAATTGTAATGGAATTGAAATGGAATCGAAACGAAACCAAAGCGGACCCGAAATAGAACCGAAATGGAGACGAAACGGAATCGAAACGAAACCGATATGGAGCTGAACCAGAAGTGAAATGGAACTACTGTGATTAACACCCCTCTTCTATAGTAAGTCAAACACTAGACCCTCGCTGAGCGGACCCTCCGCACTGTTGCTAAAATAAACTACTTGGAAAGGTTAAATCTACTACTCGTGTTTCCTAAGCGGGCCCTCCGCGTCCTATCTCTAATAAACATGCTTGTCATCGTCAGTATAAAGTAACACTTTTCTGTGGCTTTGTGCTTCATTTCGAACAGTCAGATATTTACCATGATCAAAACATTCACCTTTTTCGAAAATTTTGCAATTACTTTCACTTATTACACCATGGGTAAACCAGGTATTTTGGTTATTCATTCCATGAAATAAATGGATAAACAACAACATAAGTTGCCACGAAAATGAAAAGTGTACTTTTAGTCGTTTCCCTTTGATTGAAAGTAAAAAGTCTAAGAGTGAATTGCGGCCAGTATCACACCTGATGTTAGTGCCTTTATATAAACGTTCTACGACGTGGCAGTGAAATAAATGTGCAGAATATGTGATACTTTCACTACTGGTCAAATTCTTGGTCTCACATGCATGTTTATAGCATGAGATAAGCCCTCTCACCATCGACAAGGTGACAAATTTGACCCGCGAGAGGGTTCTTGCTTTGCAAACCGGCTCTCCTCGATGTCCTAGATGGCCACGTCCTGCTGGACCCGCAGCTGCTGCCGTCGGCACTCGTCCACATCAACCCGGCCGTCGCCGACGTGTCGGAAACCTTCCGGTAGTAACATGATATCTGTGTCTAATGCACTCTCCTTGCACCGATTAAATTACAAACTAGGCCTGCACACCGAATCAAAATTCACTTTGGCATGGTTGTGGTATTTTTCTTTAAAATCTAGTTCTAGATATTTGCACTTGGTTGCAGGAAACAGAATCAATAAGAATAATAAACTCGCTTATGACCTCTAACTTTACACGGTTGCTAAACAATACACACTATCATCCCCCACAATACCCGCGAACGACGACACTTTGGACCTGAGCTCGCTTGAGGAAAAATCACCAACACACCACAGCACAATTGATTGTATGCAGTTTTTTGAAAGAATCGCGAGCACGGCGCGATCCCGCTACACGCAACACTCTTCTTAACTTCAGCTCACCGCAACAAATTGCACACGCACACTAGTAATCCTCGCGACGCAGAACAACGCGACGCGCGATGAGGTGCTACTGCCGCAGTCGTCGTGCTAGATGATAACGTTCAAGTCATCGAAAATATTTGTCAACAGAAAGTCTAAACTAACAGTTCTGTTGATTTTTCACATGGTTTATTTGATGAAGTCCTAAATTAGCAATTTTGTCAAATATGAAATTAAACGTCTCATTTTCCCCAATTATTGGAAGTAGGATGCTTTCATTATCAATGTCTGCAATAAAATCAACATTGCGTTGGTTAGTCACCATATATATGTACTCTTACTTCAAGGGGTAAACAAGACACAATTTCTTCGGCATTCGTAAAAAACTTATCATATATTTCCTTACGGGCATTGTTTGGAGGAAAGTACACTGAAACCAACACATGAGTTTCGTCTCTCAATTTTGTGGTAGTAATTATTTCGGAATTGAATTCAGTTGAAATTGCAACTAAAACTCCACCTCCTGACTTTTTTTCTGACCATTGATAATTACGGTCATCTCTATAAACATTATAATTATTACCAAAAACCTCTTCACTTCTTACACTCTCATCCCAACTCGTTTCATTTGCTAGAATCACGGTATAAAAACTACTAAGAACTTTATTTTGAATTTCGATGATCTTAGCAGCGCTTTTCATCCGATTAAAATTTTGACAATATACCGTGATTTCATTCGTGGAATGAGGGTGGGGTGAAGAGCCTTATAGACTTTGACTAATATTCACCTGTCCGGAATTTGTACTGTTTTGAAAAATGCTGTGATCGCCGGGCTGATTATCCGCATCGTCATATCCTTCCTCTGAGAAATTCGTCAGTTGCGTCGAAAACACGAATGATGAGCATGTCACTGGCACGTTTCACATGATGTAACAGAATTTGAAGAGCACCCAGGGGACGTCCAGTTGGGTTGTCTGACAGGAGAAGATCGCGTAGCTTCGTCATGAGCCGAATTTCGCCTCTCTGGAACTGTATTGGCCGGTGGGTAGTCGGTGTATCGAATGAGTGGCATCCCGGTGGGTTGGAAAATCTTTCCTTCGCTGCCGCAAGAAGTATTCTGTCCGGTGGTAGTAAGCTGTTACCATAGGCGTAGCCAGGATTTCAAATAGGGGGGGGGGGGCGAGTTTTTTTTTTTAGAGAGAGAGAGAGAGAGAGAGAGAGAGAGAGAGAGAGAGAGAGAGAGAGAGAATTACATCGTCTCCAACCAGTGGTTGCACATACTGAACTATTAACATTAACGGACACTTAACGGACAATACAACGCCCGGTGGACCAGTAGAGTAGGGTCAAACTCTCCACCGATTGCTTGTCGATCTGCCAAACTTGGAAGACATCTGCATGGAGTTATCTCAAATTATAATAATCCGTCCAATCTATCACAAAACGTTGCGATTGGTTGAGCGGACTGGAGATAATGAAATCCATTTGTATAAGGCCAAGTCTCTCCCGATTGGTATTAAACCGATGAGCATGGATATCAATAGAAACATAAAGTTACCAGAAGGCACAAAATGCATCTACGGACTCTTATTTTTACGAAATCCCTCAATTTCAATTTTTAATGGATTAGCATAGATTGTTCATTAGACACTTCAATTTGATTGATACAGTTATTAGTTACAGCAGTGCAATAGATTGTAGAATACAGTAGTAAAAATTGTAAGTTACGAAAAAAGAGTTTGGTTCGAGCATCGGCTGTGAAAGGTTGTGTCGATGCTTTATTACGCACTATTTTCCTATCGAGCCTGGCGCGTTTCGTGTTGTTTCGGTTATCTACAATTCGGTGTAACGAGTGATCGAGTGAGCACAGTAAGAGAACAACAAAGCGTCTCTCAAGCGTTCATAAAATTATCCTTGTTTTCCTAACGGAAAACCACCATCACACTTTGTGAGTGGCCCCAATAGCATCCTTACTGTTGTAATCGGTTCGAATCAGAAATCGGTACTAGTATTTAAATATTTTACTAAACGAAGCGTGAATTCAGCTTATTGTTTACCAAAACGAACCCTGCTGCCACCCAATCTTGTCATCCAAAATCCCAGTGATTTCTCGTGGAAGTGGTCTCGGCTTCCAATAAAACGTCCAAATAAACGTTAACGCATTCCTACCTTTTCCTTATTTGACCTGCATTCGGGCGAGGCCAGCGCCGGTATTGCCTTAGTTTGGGATCACCAGTTTTACACATTGAGCATGTTTGCATCATCTGTTGATCTTCTGAGTAATAACAGCTGAACTGGCAGTAACGGAATAACAACTTCGGGCGGTCAATCATGCTCATAAAAACGGATAAATTATTTGAATAGGATACGACAACTGAAACTTCTCGCCCTGACTAGCTTGCTGTTCTGCTTCTCACACGCTGAATCAAACTGTAAGATATGATCAACATATATTCTCAATAATACGAAACTACAGTACCCTAAAACGGGGAAAGCGGGGTAACGGAGCGGTTTGACCCATGCCATGAATAGTTCAAATAAATATTTCTCGTTGATACTTTTTCTAACTATCAACTGTGTTTCTTAATCTAGTATTATTTGGCTTCTGAAAGCTATAGCATAGGTTTGAATATTCAGTTTTTTGATTAACCAAGAACTGAACATTTTATTGAGCATAGCTTCTTCAACTTTCAGCTAGCGGGGAAAAAAATCAATCAATGCTTATCTAATAGCTAACATTACAGATTAAGAGATATTTCCCTAGTAGCACATTTGTTTCAACCCAGTAAAGGTGACTGCTCTGTGACTCAATTAAGTCACAATAGAGCTGCTGAAACCAGTTTTGACTGTTGTGTGCTGCTTGGGGTTTTTAGATAATTTAGGCTACATAGGTTGGGTTCTAGGTTAAAGGAAAAATATTGTAATAAAATTGTTACTCGTAACTATTTAAAAACTATTATATAATTACAACTTTTTTCTCATGGATGTCAATTTTTTACGCTTTTTACAAAATCGAGGCAACTTCGCGTAATTTGGCTTTTTTATTTAGGCAAAGGAGCAATCTGACAAACATCCCAAGCAACACAAAATCGTCATATTTGGTTACAGTGACTTGATTGTGACTTAATTGAGTAGTATTGGAGTAACATCAACTGTATTGCAACAAGTTACCTTGCAACCTTCTGGAGTTAAAAAATAAATAATAATATATTGAAACAAATAATAAATTTCTAAAAATGAAATCAAAACTGGGGGGGGGGGGGCAACGCCCCCCCCCCTCTGCCCCCCTGGCTACGCCTATTGCTGTTACCGCTGTGATCCTTCATGAAATTAAGAGCTCCGTCGTTGTTGCAGAAATTATTGGTGTACTGGTAGTTGTCTTGCGGATGTCTTGAGTATTGATGGCGATTGTCTTGAATATTGCTGGGACTACTGGTTTGACTTCTATTGTAATGAGTATTGTTAGTGTAGTTGTTTCGCGATTGCTTTTTTCGCCTTCTTGAATTTTCGGCTTGTTTTTGTTGTTTTAAGCGATGCAATTCGCGATTGTCGTAATCGGTCCAGTCAGTTTTCCATACTTTTCACGTTTCAAGAAGGCGCCAGCCTGACTGAACCGGGTGAATATTATTGGCATCTTTCAGCTCAATTTCGAGCGAGTCTGCAGAGTCTGAGTGGGAAATAATTTTCGACTCCATTGCATTTACGTTAGCCGATAAAAATTTCAGCTCTTCCATTATGTCTGTTCCAAACATCGGATTTTTAAACATAACATTACCAGAAGCTATAAATTCGGTTGTGCTGCTAATCTTTTTAATACGTTCATTTAAAGATTTCAGGTCATTGGTTAAGCCTGACGTCATTGATTCCATTAACGATGATAAAATTTTCTTTAGATTTATTCATGGCAATATCACAAAGCGATGTTATGTGATTTTTAATGCCAGCAGAACCGCTGCTTTTGATCACCGTCAGTTCTTTTTGTATTTCGTTGATCATACCCTCAAGGCGGCAGATTCCCTCATTCAGAACAGTAGCATTAATTTGCTTCGTCGCGCGATGGGTAACCTGCGTGTAGCTTTCCACTTTTTCGGCTAGTTCAGCCTGTTGCTTTGTCAGCAATTGAACTTCGAAATTAAGCGTTATGAGGGTTTGGCAAGAGCTGCAGCACGGCAGCACATAAGACATAAAATCAATTTTTTTCCCTTTTTTTCTAAGAAATGTGCGCTGGACAGATACTCCCACGCAGGCGGCATGAACGGCACGCGAACAACCTATGCAGGTCCACAATACCGCATCGGCGGTAGAATCGAGCAAGCAAACTTCACAGTTCATGACGAACAAAATGCGCGTAAGCAAAAAACAAAACGTGGGTATGTAAAAAAAAACGCGAAAACGCACGTGGCTAGGAACGAAATTAAAACGCGTCCGAACTGATTGACGATCGACTTAAAAAAAAAAATTAATTTTGGCGTTCATTTTTGTATGTCTCATTTTTGTCGAGTACAGTCTTTAGAAATTGTTATTTTTCGTCCTACTTAATTAAAATGTGACGCTCAAAAGCTGTTCCTATAACTTCTGAATGCCTAATGTGTTTTAACTCATTTACCAATAATAAAGTGCTTTTTATGAACATTTTCTCAAATAAATGATTTGATGTAGGTAGCCCGATATTGTTATTTTGTTAAAGGAAAATTGACTGAATATGTTGTATAAAAAGACCACGCAATGTATCGCCAAGTTAAGTTTTTGTTGATAATTTTTTGATTTTCTGAATAGCTTCCCTAGCATACTGAAAAATCAAGCTGTAATAATTTATTAAACTTTCGAAATTCCCATAAAACATTTAACCACAACTGCAACACTATATAAACCATATTGTGATTAGATCCGTCCATTCATATAGATGGTTTTGGAAAGGGTCCACTAATCTCTTGTAAGATAGATCCAGTTTTAGTCAGTTTTAGTAATGGCTTATCTTGGATTCTTAAAAATTAATGATATAGTTTTGGAATTAAAACTTTAACAATAGGATAAAAACTTAAAATGCTACTTGGGCTCTTACGCCATGCTCATAAATACCCACTAAAGTTATCAGGATGAAAATAAGTTTTTCATCACTTATTTTTGCTTGCTCGGGTACAGCTGCTTTGCGGTGAGATGTGGTAAGGTAATTAATCGTGATCCTTACTATTGGTTCATCATACTCGCCGTACCACCACAGGATCAAGTAAACCACTATCACGCTTTGTAAGTGGCCCCAACAGTATTTTTACTATTGGTTTAGATCGGCCCTAGTCCACTCTCAAGCGTTATTAAAACCTATATTTTTTGTTATATTACGATTTCGACCATAGTGTAGCAATGTAAACCTCGACTGAGTCAATTGTTTATCTGAAAACAATGAAAATATCCATGGTAGAAACCAAACTGCATTTTCAAATTTCAATCTTAACCTTCAGGACTTCCCTGGACCAGTTTAAACGGCTACTGTTCCAGAAAATAAACCATTCCTCTGTTGTTGAAGGTCAAGACGTGCACAGTACGTTGATAGTGCGAAACTTACATTCAGCAAAAATCATAGACTTCCCCAAAGTCGTGCAAATGCATACCAAAGCTGGCACAAGTAGCTGCTCTCTAGCCAATCGAGATGCCGAAAAAAGAAAGCCAACCCAAACAAATGGGAAAACTTCATCTAAAACAAAAATAGAGGAAAAATACACCACGCTAAACTCTTTGAATGAACTTTGACTGGAGAGCAGCAAGCACGTCTCGTCATTCCCGCGCCATTTCATTGCTCCGTTTGCTTGTAAGAGAGTGTCCGTTGGAAAAACACATTTTCACATACGACTTCCCAGCTTCCACCCGGGAAAGCAAGCACACGTATGACTCACTTACTTCGCTGGAGGGGAAAGACGAGACGTTCGGGGGGCACGAAGAGAGCTTTTCTTTCTCCGTTTTGCTCGATTTTTCAGCGAAACAAAACTTTTGTTTCAGTGTATTTTTCATTGTGGTTTAGTTTCGTTTTCCCCTTCCCACCTCATCCTGTCATTCGGTTGGACCCAAGCTCAGTTAGGATCGGCAGACGACGATGCATGCGTTTTGTTCCGTTGCTGTTGCTTCTCTGTTTACCTTTTACAACGTCGGGAGATTTGCTGCAACGGAGGGATGAAGTTCTTTTTTCCAACATTTTCTATTTTCAAAGAAATCACGACTTTCGCCCAGTCTGCTCCTTATTCTGAAGGGAAGACAAATACTTGCCATTTTGTTTATTTGAAGCGAT
Organism: Aedes koreicus; assembly: GCA_024533555.2. Taxonomy (NCBI): domain Eukaryota; kingdom Metazoa; phylum Arthropoda; class Insecta; order Diptera; family Culicidae; genus Aedes; species Aedes koreicus. The sequence continues at coordinate 292,520 of JAHHFK020000742.1, read as the reverse complement.
TTTTACAAAACAGTTTTTTCTTACAGATGTTGTGGGAGATGGCTCAAGTGAATTGGTTTTCGAATCGGACCGAGCTAATGGAGGAGGAAAGTTTTCCGTGCCGATGTACGTTTATTGCGATACTTTGACATATGGTGTAGTGACAGTACAAGTACTGGTAGCGCCATCGTGCTTTGTCTACGATAAGTGTTTGACATTGATATCTGATGGGGAAGTTTCTAGACGATCATTTCGAGAGGAATCGTTTGTGCCGTTCAGGCATGGATCGCTTTTTCGGTTCTTGTTCGATTTGATTGGTTATATAACAAAGCTAGTCTTCTTCCTTGGTGTTTCAAGTTTAATTAGCTAATTTCTTGCTCTTAACTTAGTGTTTGTAGAATCACACCGGAAGGGAATGTTCTACCTGATGACTTGTTGTAGCAGAGTGAGTTGAAATCCCTGCAAACCTTCGAAAAACAACACAATGACTGTTCACTTGTGACAAAAGTCTGGCTACCTCACGTACTTTTGTCCAATCACCAGTTCATTCAGCTCCCTCAAGATTGCACAATACTTTCAGTGCAATTTTTACCTCCACTCCTGCGGTGCTTCTCCAGATCCTCCTCCAGTACTCGATTACTGTTTCTTTATAAAGTTGTGGTGTAGGGTCATTGGGTCGAATGCTATTTGACCGAGCGCCATTCGACTGAATGGGTCCTTGGGAATTTGTATACGTGAAAGATTGAAGTATTTCATTAAATCTTTTCGGCTTGAAATAAATGAACTGACATGGGAGATTATTGCTTCTTTAAATCATAAACAGTTCTTTCTTTCAAAATATCCAATCGGTTAAGCATTGAATTTATTATGTCTTGAAATTTTTGGGTCATCAAACCAATGAACTTTAATGGGGAGGTCTTTTTCTTCTTACAATCAAAACCAGTTCTTTCTCATTTCTAATCTGGCATCTGTGAGTAGGATAAACGAACCGTAATGTTTGCATTTAAAAAAAAAATGGACAAAAATTGCCGATTTTTCATGGGTTCACCTTCACCCGATTTATTTCTATTCATCAACAGGTTATGTATAAACCCCAATGATGTTACTTAAAGCTAAACTAGAATGGTACATTAATGGTCATGACATAAAACAAAACAAAAATTACACTATCGATGCGAATTAGACAAGTCTTTAAAAAAACGACTAAACATACGACGAAGCATCTGGCGAGTCACGTTAAAATCAAACAAGGCGGAAACTCTATTAAAGAGTCTTTGTAAACCGCCAATTGCGCCATACATGCTGTAATTGGTTCGCTGTAGAGGTAACCGCAGCATCGAACTATTCCTCAGGGCTCGGGGTTGCACGTTGATGTTGATTTGCTCCAGAAGATCAGGACAGTCGATGCGGCCTTGCAAGATGTCTGCGATTAACAAAGCCCTGGCTGTATCTCTACGGACTAACAGGGACTCCAGGTTAATCAGATGGCAACGGCTTTCGTAGCTTGGCAAACGATAGGGATCCGTCCACGGTAGTTTACGTAGCGCAAATCTCAAAAACCGTCGTTGAACAGCCTCTACTCTAACGACACCGTTGTTGTAATGAGGAGTCCACACAACCGAGCAATACTCTAATATAGAACGACACAAGGAGCAGTACAACGATTTGAGGCAGTAGATGTCCGTGAAGTCTTTAGCAATCCGGAAGATGAACCCCAGAACGCTGGAGGCTTTGCCGACAGCGTACGAGATATGCTGCTTAAAGGTGAGTTGGGTGTCCAGAATTACTCCTAGGTCCTTGACTTGACTGACGCGCTCAATTTCGGTGCCCAACAAGACATACTTGAATAAAATAGTCTGTTTCTTTTGCGAAAACGAGATAACCGTGCATTTGGCCGGGTTGACATCCATGCGATTCAAATTGCACCAGCCGGCAAAAGCATTCAGCTGACGTTGGAGAAAGCGACAGTCATCGAGTGAGTGCACTCGAAGATAGAGTTTCAGGTCATCTGCGTATGATAGTCGTGGTCCTTCAAAAGCCAAATTTACGTCGTTGAAGTAGATCAAAAAAAATCAACGGTCCCAAGTGACTACCCTGCGGTATACCAGACGGGGCTTTGAACATGTGAGACTGACAATCTCCTATGACTACAGCCAGATGACGGTCAGTGAGGTACGATTGAAACCATTGCAGCAGGCATCCGTTGATCCCAAGCCTGTCCAGTTTGGCAATAGCTATGCGGTGGTTCAATTTATCGAAGGCTGCAGACAAGTCGGTGTAAATGACATCCGTTTGGGCGCGTTTCGCCATACTGTCAGTAATGTAGGAAGTAAGGCACAGCAGGTTAGTGGCAGTGGAGCGACCAACCATGAATCCGTGCTGGTCGGCACTAATATACGGTTTGCAGTGAGCGAGCAACGGTTCCATAATTACAAGCTCAAACAGTTTAGCAACAGCGCCAAGCGAAGTTATGCCACGATAATTGCCAGCGTCCCGTTTGCTACCCTTTTTGTGTACTGGAAACATGTGCGCAAATTTCCAACAGCAAGGAAAAATACCGACAGCCACAGATAGTCGAAAAACGTGAAGCAGCGGGGGCAACAAACTATCCAGGTGTAGTTTGAGAAAGGACGAAGGAATTCCATCCGGCCCGGGATTGTGAGACAATTTGAGTTTAGAGCAGGCCTTGATTATCATCTCTGCATCGATGTCGACTTGGCCCAAGGTTTGACTGGCAAGTGGAACATAGCTGGCCGCAAGTCTAATGTGGTCATCGCTCAATGTCTCCTCGGTGAAAACGCTAGAGAATTTCTCGGAAAATAGCTGGCAAATACCCTGCGGGGTGGAAGCCTTGTTGCCGTGGAGCGACATAGACGACGGAAGGCCAACTTCGTGGCGTTGTTCGTTTACAAATTTCCAGAATTGTTTAGGACGTGACTTGAGCGTTCTCTGTATTCCACGCCGATACTGGAGAAAGCAACGTTTCGCGACTCGTTTGTATTCGTGATTTATCCTAACATAGTGACGACTAAGAAATAGTGTCCGGTGCTTTGTAAATTTTCTGAGGGCAGCTCTCTTGCCAGATTTCAAGCGACGAAGTTCGCTCGTTTGCCAGGGTGGACGAGACGTATGACGATGGATTTTCTTCGGAACGTGTCTGTCTATGACATATGCCAGAACGTTGGAAAATGTTTGAGCGGCTGACTCGACATTGACTGTATCCAAAATATTATCCCAATCGAAAAGCGAGAGTAACTCGGCGATATTGCGATGATTGGCACGAACAAAATCGTAGGAAACTGTGGCAGGTGAAATTTCAAAATCATGTTCCAGCTTTGAGCGTAACGTGACCAGTAGAGGCGGATGATGAAGAGTTAGTTTCACTAGAGGAGAGGGAGCTTCGCATAAGAGTGGAGCGGTGTCTTGGGCGCTCACGAAACAGAGATCTAAGCTGCGGGTATTCTGGTTGGTGACATGATTGATTTGAGAGAGTGTGGCTGAGCTGTAATTGTCCAGAAGGAACGAAGCATTGGAATGCATGACAGAATGATTGGCATCGGGAAATAGAAACCCACTGTCAGATAATTTCCATGAAATCCCAGGCAGATTAAAGTCGCCTATCACCATAACTTCGTCGGTTGCTTTGGCATTTTCCAAAATTGTGAAAACCGATTGACAATGGGTTGCAATTAGGTCACGCTCACGTATGCGGTCGGGTGGAATGTACAGTCCACAAAGGAATAATGTACGATCGCCCAGTTTGATCGACGTCCAAATTTGTTCCAAACAAGTCCAAGAAGGGTTTTCAAAAGCCTTTGCTTTAAATTTTGTACTTATAGCTACTAGTACGCCCCCACCTGTCGCTTTACGGCTATTATCGGCATTCCTGTCACATCGAAATACCTCGTAATCTTTGCCGAATACCTGACAAGAGAGTGTGCGTGAATCCAGCCAGGTCTCCGTGAGGACGATAATGTCGTAGCACTGGTCCGAGGTAGCAATGCGGAAATCGTCGACATCGCTGTTGATACCACCGACATTCTGGTAGTAAATGACGATCTCGTGATGGCGATAGGGAGCATGGATGTTTGAGCGTGATGGTGCGGGTAAGGCTGCCGAAGTACCAATAACACAACTAGAATGCGAGGCAATATCAGGCAAAGGAGAAGCTAAATCGTGAATGTACTTGCCTGCTAAAGCAGGTTGGAAGACCCCCGTTGTGCATCTGGCCTCAGGGCCGAGACGACTAGCTGGAAGTTGGAACAAAATCAGGAAGCGAAAAGCTGGACTAACACGCGTACTTGCCTGAGGTAACACGCTGGAAGACCCCCTCCGGGAAGTGCCGAACCAGCCCAGGAGGCTGAAAGCCACTCTAATAAAGATACAAAAAAAAAAACCTCCGGAACCTCACACTCAGTACCGGGATGACTCTGGTGGCGGGAACACTGGGAGCTAAGACGTTCACAAGAGGAGCTGGTTGAATTCGTGGTTCCACCATCGAGGACTTCACGATGCGGGTCACGTTTTTTGCTTTATCATCTCTCGAAAGGCCGGAAGAAAACATTTTTCCGGCCAAGAATCGCAGGACAATGCTTCCCTCTCCGAATTTTTTGCGGTCCACACCCACTTTGAATGAGACGAAATTCAAAGTGGACAAATCTTTCCCTTTTGGAACAAGTTTTACTGTTCAGTCGTAGTCGGATAAAAAGCAGACAGATGTATCCAGACAAAATGACGGTTGGTATTCAACATCGATGTTTGTTGTGCAAGCCATACACCCCGTAGCTTATTACACCCCGTGGGATACACCGATACAAACCGTAGCTTATTGTTTGTTTTATCTTTTTTCTTGACATAACGTCAATTATAGCATTACATGATACACAATATCCCTCCAACGTTCTTGATTCATGGCTGCTCCCCTTCAATCCTGTGGGCACCTTTCGCAGGATACTGAGTTCGCCAGCGAGTTGCGCTAGACCATCGGTTAATCCTTCGCCTCCAGATTCCTTCCTCCTGCACTCTTCCAAAGATGGTTCTTAACACCCATTGCCCAAAAACTCCAAGTGCCCGTAGAGAACAACCGATCTTTCTAGCGTTTTTTTTTTATAGGATACACTGTGTGCGGGAGCTATGTCCGTTTGACCGCAGTTGCTTGTGGAGCCCTTAGTTGGCACGACTTTCACTGATAATACGCCTTCGGATCTTAGGGCTGTTATCATTGTCCGCAGTAACAAATAAGCCAAGATGGACAAAGTCGTTGACTAGTTGTCTAGTTTGTCTAGTTAGGCCCTGTCGTGCTCTGTTCCGCATGCCGGCATGAACTTCTTTTTTGACGTATTTATCTACAACCCAATCTTCACTGCCTCGCGCTTGAGACTGGTGTGCTGTTCTGTCACCGCCTCAAATTTTCTACCGACAATGTTCACGTCATCGGCAATGTAGCTAAATTTAGTGGATCTGTTGCAAATCGTGCCCTTCATGAGCAATGTTGACCAGCAGGTTAGAGATTCCATCACCTTGACGAAGCTCCCTGCGCGGGTTCGAATGAATTCGATAATTCACCCGATATCCTCACACTGCTCTGAGTTTCATCCATCGTAGCCTTGATTAGTCAGGTCAGCTTTCCTGGAAAGCTCCATGATTGTTCCTTTTCTTTATCAGCTAACTGTATCATATGTGGCTTTGAAGTTGATAAATTGATTATGCGTAGGGACTCGATTTTCACGGCACTTTTGGAGGATCTGCGCAAAGTGAGTAATTTCCATATCAAATTCAAAAGGCAAGAGCAGTGCGATTTTGCAATCATTTTAAGAGTAGAATCAGGACAAAACATTGAACATCCCTAATTATCCTGTCGTGCAATCAGCGATTGTTGTTTGTTGCGAATATTCAAGAACACTTATTAACTTTTGTAGATCTTGTCGGTAGATATTTACTGATGTGACGTGTCCCAAGATAGATTATCACCGAATTCACTCAAAATAAAATTAATTTTAGCTTGCAAAATCGCAGGAACGACTAGCGAATCCATTCGTTGTTCTCTGCAACGAAACTGATCTGCACAACTTGTGAAACTAGCTGTGTATTCAATGCCTCACGCACAACTGTCACAAGTACGAAGCATTCATTGACACAGAAAGAATACACATGCGATGCACGAAAACAAAACAAAGAGCTACGAATTTGTTGTTACAAATAATAATAAAAAAACATCTCTCTAGTGACGAATTTCACGCCAACTCATCCAGTGTTTTACAGCACCCTCTCAGAATCCAATGAAACTTTGTGGGTGTGTAGACTATGCCTTTTGGAGCAACTTTGTTAAATACTTTGTTCTTCCAAAATTTATCTAGACTACCATTTGAAAAGGGCCTAAGTTTTTTGATCGATTTTTTTTTTAAATTAACATAACTCAAAAAGGAAAAGACTTACAAAAAAGAAATGTATGGGTGACTTTTAGAAAACTAGTATTGTAAAATTGATTCTAACACGCTAAAAAAAATATTTTAAAATTTAAAGCCAATTTGCAAAAAAATGACTATCTTAGAATTGGACGGAATTTTTTTTAATAAAGGCAATATAATTGTCTAAAAGTTTTCCGTTCATCGCGAGATGGGCAGTTTTAAGGAAAAAAGTTTCTCTAAGAACAAATTTTTCATGTCCAATTTTTACCGTGTGCCAACTCGTCTTATAATTTGGTCCTTAAACCTCACAGAAGCCATTTAAATTTAATTCTAATGACAATTTGGATTTTTTGAGGTTCTTTGATTGTTTGAAAAATCCAGGCTACCATATGGAAAGGGCTTATTTTTAACTTAATAATGTTTTAAAACTTTAGTGATAATATAATTAAATCAGGTGGTTGCTCCTGATTATTACCAAACCTTTGAAGTAAATTACAAGAAGGACAATAAAACAAAAGCTTTACCATAATATCTGAAGTATTGACCCATGACTCAATAGCAGTTTAGTTGTTTATATCAAAATTGCTAGATTTCATTAAACAAAATTCAATATATTACTCAAACAATATTTTCATGTTAGATGGAGCAGTGGCCCATTATAAGAACAAAAAGAACTTTGGCAGCTTTTTGCAATTTCAAGTACAAGTATGGATTGGAAGCAGAATGGTACTTCGTTGCAACGTCTCATGGGTCTATTTGATGCTATTGTTGGTTCTCTCAAGCGAATGGCAAAGAGAGCAAGCCTTGCTCAAGATTATAGAAACACAATCAAAACTTCTCGGGAACTTTATGACTGGGAAGTTGAATAGACAAATAAAAGTATTACAAAACTGAATTTCTGCTTCATATCAGCTGAACAGTATGCAAAAATGCCAGAAGAACTTGAGGAGTTCTATAGCCACGTAAAGACAATACCTGTTACACAAGTTCATTGCTTTGTACCTATTTCAGAAAATCAAATTTCAGCTAAAAGGTTTTCTGATTCCTTTCACACGATCCCATACCTTTTAAACGATCGGTAACAAATCTTGACCTTCCTTCCGCAACCTAGAACCACAGCAACATGTGTGAGTGCGATAGAAGAGGAGCAGCGATTGGCTGGCCGCCAATAAATGCATTTAGTGCACAGTACAAAAAGGGCGTTTAGCATTCCACCAGATGAAAAACAATATGAATGTCTCATACAATTTACAAGACATTTGTCCTATGCACAAAATCTTTGTTGACGAAACGAGCGAAAGTGGATTTTCGAAACATTTTCAGTGTTGGCTATCTGTGACCTGGTAGAAATATTACATAACTGATTTTCTCATGACATTAGCATTTTCTAACGCACACAAGAACAATCTTTTGCATTATGCAGAGAATTGATGTACTCATATAGTGTAACCTTGCATTTAGCGTACAACACAATCATTTCTCTCCCCTCGATGAAGAATTCTCGCACAATTATTCAAATCGGCATGAACAGGAATGAAATATTATCTCCTCTTTCGGTGATCACGTGCCCGAGTAACACATCTTCATGATTTGATGTTGAGTAAGCTTCTTTATAACCAATTCTAGTCATGTAAAAGTATTTTCAACCGTTATAAAACTTGTGTGTAGCTTGGGTCGTCTAAGGACTGTATCGAAAATAAGTTATCCACATATTTTTCTTTCAAAACATATACAATTTTTTGTTTTATTCAAAAAAAATGGATGATTCTTTATTGTACGGGATTGAAATTGAACATTGTGAAGATCGGGTGAAATTAATATTATTCTTTCACGAATTTTAAAATTATTGATCCAACACTTTTCATCAAGTCTCAGACAAATGTATCATGACATTTTTTGGACGCCTTAGCCCAAATTTTGTTGAACTTCTGCATATTTTCAGCTGCTTTACCAGTCTTTTTGAAGACCTTCTTCAAAATCGCCCAATAGCGTTCGATGGGCCGAAGCTGAGGGCAATTTGGCGGATTAATGGCTTTCACAACGAAATCCATACCCTTTTCCGTAAGCCAATTGAGTTTTTTTTTTGTGTGATGCGACGACGCTAAATCTGGCCAATCCAGTGGAGGAGTACTATGCTTCTGATATAAAGGCAGCAACCTCTTCTGCAGACACTCAGATCGACAGATCTCCGCATTGATTGTTCCGGTAGTGTAAAAAATGGTAGAATTCATACCGCAGGAACATATTGCTTGCCATACCAGCACTTTGCAACCGCAGTGTAGTATTGTGGACCTGGAAGGGTGTTTGAGTTCTCTTTGACATAAGTCTCGTCGTCCATCAAAATACATCGATGCGAAACTCACGATTACAATTTTCGGACCCATGTTGCTACGCGTTGCTTCTGTTCTGCACTTTGTTTGGCGATTTTCTGCTTCTTGTAGGTCGTCAGGTTGTTCCGTTTCTTGATTCAGGTTGTTCCGTTTCTTGATACGTTGAATCATTCCGAGGCTGGTTTCCGCTTTATTGGCCAAATCCCGTATCGACATTGATTTGTTCTTCCGAATTAGTGCTACCACTTTCTGATCCAGCTTAGAGTTGGAAGATCTGGGTTTTCTGCCTCTTCCTGGCAGTTGTTCCAAAGAACAGTGTTCCCCAAACTTGGTTATGATGGATTTTACACGCGCGTGATGTATTCCAAAGCGCTTCGCCAATTTTTGTAAAGTTACATCTTTTTCCTTTTCAATGCGCGACAGTTTGAAAACGAAGAATTTAAACCGTGCTAAAAAGTAAACAAACGAAACAAGACAGCCAAACGCACAGCATACATTGATGAACACATTAAAAACATCCCAAATAAACGACTTCAACGCAAATGTACGTTGATAGCTTATTTTCGATACATTGCCTGTTGCAAAATTTCCTACGATTTATTTTTCTACAAATCAGAGGAGAAACTCAACATCAAAAATCATCCAGACGCTTAGCGCCACGCAGGATTCCACAAATTTAATCAAACTAAACGCATCATTACCTTGCAATCGTTGTGAGCAAAACAACGAAAATCACTTCCAATAAAATTGCCATTCGGAACTCCTTCAGTCCACTGTTATTGGTCTTACGTCTACCAGTTTTCCTATTTATACACTGGACACCAAAAGGTAATAAAAACAATACTTCTGCCGCAAAAACCATGGCGGAAAAGTGATCCACCAGCAGCGGAGGAAAGCACATTTGAATAAAGCCGACCAACCTGTGGTAGTTGCTCACGTCAGCGTTGGTGAAAAAAAAAGAGAATCCACGTCGCGTCGAAAAACTATGTCAATTGGCAACGAAAGTGCTAGTTCGCTATTGTGGCCCGTCTTGGAAGTAAGTTGAATGTTCCTCACCAGCCAGCCACCACCCCTTCGAAGGCTGTAAAAACTCCGCCCGACCATTGCTGGCGATTCCAGGTCTGCGGTAAAGGCAAGTGCCGAAGCAAAAGCAACTTCAAACACAAACAAAACGATAAAGTTCAAGGTATATTTTTGCAAAGCATTTGCTGCATGCATCCTCGGCTCCAACTGCACTGGTTTCGCATCAGGACGGCGTAAAAAATCCCTCTTTTACACAAACACAATTTGACACAGAAAATGGTGAGGCTATAAAAAGCAACGAAAGCTTCCCGAGTGCAAATATAACAGAATCATTTTTCCTTTTCTCCGTGCTCCGGTCCGGCGTCGACGTCTTCGTGTTGAGGAACTACGACCAAGACGGCGGTCGATGATAGTGAACTGTTGTGAGAGAAATGAAACATTATCGCCTCCTGGAAGTGCACTGGGATGGCGGTGAACTTGAATGAAAAAAAAAGCTTGAAAACGGTCAGAATCGATCAGCTTCATCCCGAGGAGGATTCTCAACTGAAACGGTAAAGTTTTAGTTTGAACCTGTCGTGATTGTTGCAATTGATTTCCAAGTTCTGGAGAGTAGTTGGCAGTAACTTTTATTTTTCTCAACCAAGCAGATTTCCGGATTAGAAATGCGGCACTGGCAGAGTATAGATGGATTCCGTATTGGTAATCAATTTAAAGAGTAAACTCTGCTCCTCATGGCTGGGCAATGAATCATCAACCGACCACTTCTACGGAACGGGTTGATGTCCATTATCGGTGTTGTAACCACGTTCGGGTTTTTCCAAAGCAGCTACCGGCCAGGGCGTCGTTGCCTTCATCTCCGAAGCTCGGGCCTTAAATTTTCACTATTTATATAAATCTGTGGTCACGAGAAATAATGGGGCACATCTGTTCGAGCGCCCCCTCCGGAAAGAGATGGCTCTATTACCGCGTTCTCCTTCTCGCCCCTGATGTCGTGGAGCGGCAAGCAAGTTCAATCTTTTCCCACGACCTAGAACTTTTCGTCGAGATTCCGTAAGAAGAAGCATGTGTGGAAAAAATTAATAGAGCAATGGTGCGGCTGGCCTCGCCTATTTATTATGATAATTTAGTTTACACATTATAAGCATCGTCGGTCGGTCGGTCGGATGGAGGTCCTGAAGGTCCAAGGAGAGGCAGAAGCCATGCATCCGGAAGATTGGCCCTTATGGCTGTGGGTTCCTTCCAGTAGTGCCCGGTCTGTCGAATGCCACAGTCACCGTCGTCGTCGCACGTGGTGTGGTATTTGGCTTTCAACTAGATTCTCAAGAGAGAATTCCGTAAAACACGGGCGGCCTAGCCGGGAGGGCAAGACTTTATGGTTGACACTGGAACACGCAGTATGCATGGCTTTAGTGGGAAGGGAGCACACAGCTATGTACATACAGTGCATATATTATCATTAATTTTGGTTCAGTGGTTTTAGCAACCCATTTTTCGACGGCTTCAGGGTTGTTGGTCGTTAAGGATCCAGTTGACTTATTTGCTTCAGTAACGTGTTGTCATTTTTGTTTTTGTATTGAAAGAAGTGGATCTCGGGCATTTGACGTTATACCAACAATCAATATGAAACTAGCGATTTAAAATTGATTCACTGTTGTAGAATCCCTAGGTCCGAAGTACACCTTGCAGTCTGCACCTTTCAATACACTCTTGATCTTTTTGGTACCTTTCGGTACTAGTATCTTGGTATTTATTTTGATTCCCTATGTTATTTTGACAGACTATTTGAGGGTGTGTTGGTGTGAGCTACGTTATTAGAGACAAATCACTAAGCTTGCGACCGAGCTTGGGACCGCACAGTGATTCCAAAGCGGAAAAAAGTCAAAAAATCAACTTCCTCATTTTACAATAAATATATTTGTCTAATTTTGAACGACATTTGAAATTTCTTTTTCCAAAATTTTATGAAGATTGGATGAACATTGTGCTCTCTACATTTTTTCAAAGCATGGGTTCTTTACGGTCGTGGTTTTCTACTCACATACAAAATGTATGGAAAATAGGAAAAAAACTTCAACTATGTTTTCAAATGTGAGCACACATGCGCACATACACCATAATAGGCTTATTTTGCAGATTTTTTTACCAGCTTTCCGAAAATATGGGTTTCATCTTGCACAAACTTGCGCAACTACGGTTCTGGAGGACCGAGTGTGATGTATAACGAACTCAGCTCGATGCACTGAATGTCTGTGTGTGTATGTGTGTAGGAAGTGTGTGTGTGTGTAACGAAACTTCTAACTTAGTTTCCCAAGCAACTACTGAACCGATTTGAATGAAACAACCACCAAATGAAAGGTACTGTAGTCCTATACTTTGCTTTTAAATTATTTGAATCGGTTCACTGGTTCCGGAAATTCCCCGGGGAAGCGGCCAATTTTGGCCTGAGATCAAAACCCATCATGCGGCAGCTTAAATTACATGCGAAAAAAAAAAAACACCAGTTACCAACATAACAAACCCAAACCACCCTTGCCCTCATCCGGGTTGATGTTCCGACTACTTCCGGGAAAGTGGCCACTTTCAGTTTTGGATCGAAACCCATCATGTGACACATCAAATTACATGAGAACTCGAAAATTAGTGCAATGGTGATGATATAAAGTTTCCAGGACCATAATGACCACATCCGGGCTCTTAAAGGGTGTCCACGATGAAATTGCCACACTATGAAATTGCTCTAACTTTTTAACCGTTGGGTAGAATTTGATGGAAATTTGGGTGGATTTAGTTCATAGTGCATTATTTACATTCTGCAAGTTTTAAAGTCCTGTGATCAAAACTCGCGGAAATGGAGTCGAAAGAACAGCTCGTGCGTGATAAAATCTTGCGCATTCATCACGAGAACAAGGATCTCTCGCATCGTTCCATCGCTAAAACGTTGGGAATCGCGAATTTCACGGTGTCGCGAGTGATTAAGCGGTTCGAGGAACGGTTGACCACCGATCGGAAGCCTAGAAGTGAAGGAAAAAGTATTCCGTACAACACCAAAAATCACAACCGCGTAGTTGAGGCCTTCAACCGAAATCCGAACGCCTCCGTTCGGGATGTGGCTAAGAAGCTGCACCTAAGCCGAAGTTTTGTCCAGAAGGCCAAAACTAAGGCTGGGCTTCGAACGTTCAAGGTACAAAAGGCCCCTAATCGCGACGAGAAGCAGAACAAGTCCGCCAAAACCCGTGCCAGGAAGTTGTACCTCAACATGCTGACGAAAGTTGAATGCTGCATCATGGACGACGAAACATATGTGAAGGCCGACTTCAAACAGATCCCAGGCAACCTGTTTTTCACGGCCAAGGATAAGTTCAACGTTCCGGAGCTCAGAAGATGTCCAAATTTGCGAAAAAATTCCTGGTTTGGCAAGCCATCTGCACGTGCGGGAAGCGGAGTGCACCTTTCGTGACGCAGGACACGATGAACGGACAGGTGTACATAAAAGAGTGCCTCCAGAAGCGACTGCTTCCTCTCCTGAAGGCCCACAACGTCCCAACAATCTTCTGGCCGGATTTGGCCTCATGCCACTACTCCAAGGACGTGCTGAAGTGGTATGCGGACAATAAGGTCAATTTCGTGCCGAAAATGTTCAACCCTCCCAACACTCCGGAGCTCCGCCCCATCGAGAAGTACTGGGCGATTATGAAGCAGCACCTTCTTAAACGACCTAAGGTAATGAAGACAGTCGAGGAACTGAAGAAAGTATGGGTTTACATGCAAAAAACGGTTGATTCACAGGTTGTGCAGAATCTTATGGCCGTTGTTAAGGCCAAGGTGCGGGCATTTGCGTATGGACTGTAAATAAAATACGAGTAAAATGGTAAAATGAAGTTTAATAGTTATTTCTCAATCCCTGAAAATTTGATGGAAATCGGATGAAAACTCGAATTTTGCGAATCAATTTTGTGTGTGGCAATTTCATCGTGGACACCCTTTATTCCTAGTACTCCCAAGAAAGTGTTAAAATGGTCAGATCTCACGATAGGTGGATAAATTTAAGTGTTTATTTTCAAATCAATTTACCTGCAATGTGAGAACGAATTCACTGTTGTAACCAATTTTTGATTTCGACTGGTTACTGCATGGTCTTCCGAATCTTCCGTAATATGCGGAATTTCTGAAGAGTTGTGCATCACTTTCGTTCTAGAGTAAGACGATTTTTACCACACATTTTTACAAAGAAAAAATAAAGATGGCTTAGAAAACCGATTGCTGATGCAATGCCCGGGATTGTCAAAGAGAAAAGATCCTGCATCCTGGCTCCTTGGAAAGATGCACTGCTACTTCGCATTTTCAGAGTAATAAATTTCAATTATTGTTGTCATTTCATACGTCAAACTTATTTTACCTTGTTTGCTGCGTTGTAGAAAGCATGCGAGTGACGTTTTGTTATTGGTTATTTGATGAGTTGATAATTAAAACCCAAAAAATACAATCTTGATTAGTTGAGTCGAATGAATATTATGTATCACTCGGTACTCCGAGTCTCGGACCAAAAGTCGATTTCCCAAGCGATCTGTATACCCTTCTTTTGTAAAAAGAGTAAAAAGAATGAACACACATATTGGAATAAATCATTGCAATCATTATAATGACTTAACGTTATATCGTCTGAATTTACTTAATTGAAATAAACTTGAAAATTGTGGTCCACACTAAAATAATAAAAACTGGACATTTCTTTAATTATTTCTAAGATTTTTTTTATATTATTACTACTTCCAAAAACAAAAACTTTTATTTTTCACATACTTTCATCGTAAAAATTGAAACTTGGTCCAATGGTTCAAAAGTGATAATTCTTTAGCAATGTATATTTTATAAGATTTCGTTCAACCGTTTGACGTTCGACCACCCTATTTAAAATGCATCACCCTAATGACATAATAAAAAATTCTAGTCATATAGTTTTCGAAAAGGAACGAACCTACCTAATATTGCAGAATTCTGAGATCCACTTCATCTTTTTGGTTTCGAATTGCTGAGTTTTAAAATTTTTCGAATGTTCCTGAACTTCCGAAAGACCATGACACGGCCACTTAGAGCCGTACATTGGTGTCCACATCGCTTCGCTTCTTCCATTTTATTTACAAATGTTTTTGAAAAGAATCGTATTGCTTTAGGACGAGACTAATGAGTGTTATCGGATGTACCGGACACTCCAGGAGGCCATAAAGTGGCCATATCTCAAAATTGTGGCCTAATACGACAATTTAGAGAACAAATTTAAAATCAGCGTCAAAAAATAACTTGGAAACACATAACTTAGCTATGTAAATTCGCTAAACGCTTAACAATTGTGCTTGATTTGGCCTAAATTCGTTTGGCCTAATGACGTTTGGGGTAATGGCATTTGGATAACCGATCAACATATCTATATATATACATAATGAATGTTTATTTGTTAGTAACGCGAAAACTCGAGTACGGTTGGACCAATTTTGACGGTGTCTTGCGATGATTTGACTTTACTTTGATCCATGCCATCATGATCTGCACAATCGCTGGTGACACTGTACCGGTTAACTTATTCTACTTTAAACGCATTTGTTGTGCATCTTTACCGCATCCTTGTAGTTTTCGCTTGACAATTGCCCAATATTTTTTGATCGGTTTGAACTCAGGGCAAATTCGAAGGATTAATCTCTTTGGCGACGAAATAAACATTGTTTGGTATGCTGCAAACAATGTTAATTTCGTCGCCAAAGAGATCAATAGTACCTCTTTAGAGTATTGGCAGCTGGCTAGATCCTGCCAAAATATAACGTTAGTCTTGTGTTGCCGAATGAGTTGTAAAATCCGCTTTTTCAGACACTCTTTAATGTAAACCTTCGACGTCATTGTGTGAGACGTGATGAAAACCTTGGTTTTAAGGCCACAACTGCAGATTCCTTGCCAAATCATTAGCTTCCGAGGAAACTTATCAGAAAAAAAAACAAATTTATACCTGGAAGGGACATCTCCACCACCAGTTCCCAGGTAAAATTTTCGTCCGGTGATTTTTTTATATTCCATTTTGACATATGTTTCGTCATCCATTAAAATACAGCCATCAAATTTCGTCAAAACTCGTTCGTATAGTAATCGTGCTGCTCGCTTTTGGTCGCTACATTTTGTTTCAGGGAGCGATTCGGATGTTTACTGGCACAAAAAGACTTATATCCTTCTCATGAAAGGATGTTACGCACGGTGGAAAAGTTGGAATCGTATTTCTTTGCCAAATTACTTATGGAGACACCTGAGTTGCCTTTCCGGTACCTCAACACCTTTCTCCTCAGCTGCCACTTTTATGATAGATGCGCTGTGCTCTAACTGCACTCAGAGTATTCTTGAAAAGTTTGATTACAAGACACGCTGTTGAATTTGGGAATTTTAACACTTTTGCTATTTTTGGGGCAGACCACGAAGGATTCTCTAGGTTTTTATGCACAATTAATTACGCGGCTTGTTGTCTTGGAGATGCGAGTACCGTCGTTGTCGTGGTTGTTGTTGTTGTGGTTTCAGGAGGAAGTTGTTCGATTGTAGTTTCTTCTTCAGTTCGAGCCAATGAAGTCGCCGAGGAACTTTCGTTTGCTCCTTGTACAAACGTTGGAAGTGGAACGTTTTCAAGTATTGCCGGACGGTCAGGATTATTCGGCAAATCTCGAGTACTTTTTCAAACAGACGTACCTGATTTTGTAAACAAAGAGGGGAACTAAGATTCAAACGTAAATTTCTCAAAACTTTCAGAATTCTCACGGAAATTGGCATCACCATCATGTTAGAGAAATGTTATTCCTTGTGTTGGTGGCTCTAGTTTGCATGAAAGTGCTAAGAGTTTCAAGAATTTAACGATTGAATTTTTCTTCCCCTCCTTGTTTACAAAATCAGATACGTCTGTTTGAAAAATTTCTCGAGAAATAGCGGTCTGGCATCGGATTCTGTTGAGATGACGAAAACTTTGCAAAGACGACACAGTTCTTCACAACTTCCTTTATCTGAGCGGACATGCCTAGCCAAAAGATATTCGCCCTGGCCAGCCTCAAAGTAGCCAAGATCCCATTATCAATTCGATCAATTTTCTTCTAAATGCATATGGAACCAGGATACGTTCGTTGCGGAATACTAATCCATCTTGGGTCGACAATTCATTCCTGTAGCCGAAATAGATCTTCACACTATCTGGAACGCAGTCAGCACTTTCAGGCCTCCATGCTGTATGTAGTTGATTACCAGCTGAATCGAATCATCCTTCTCGGTTTCGCGAATAATTTCTGCCAGTCTTGCACTTGATACGCTAAGGAAGTTACTCAGCTTCACCTACTGGATTTCGTCACAAACTCTGCTTCTTATACTTGCCACTGGGTTGAACATGTCGAAGCGGTGCTCGTGAAAGTGCATCGGCGATAACTGTCTCCTTTCCGGTGACTTAAACAAGGGACAAATTGTACCGTTGCAGATTGAGCAGCATGTTTTTTTTTTATTATTTTTATTACCTCCTGCTGTAAACGGCGAGGCGCCGACAATAGTGGCTTTTGAAACACGTTCAGGAGAGGTTTATGGTCTGTTCAGATAGTAGTTTTTGGATTGCCAACCACCAACTGGTCAAATCTTACACAAGCGAAAAAAAAGGCAAAGCTTTCTAATCTGTGCGTAATTTTTCTCGGTTGGCTGTCAGTGTCCTTGAGGGGTATCCAATAACTCCGTTATTCTGGAAGACGGCAACACCCAGACTGATGCTACTAGCATCACCCTCGATTGTAAGTGGCTGATTCACATCGTAATAGCGCAATCACGCAATATCAGCTACCAACGTCTTCACCTTCTCTTCAACAGCTGTCCATCTCCACGGAACCGACTCCGAAATCAGCTTTCGAAGGCATGACATGTTGGCACTGAGGTTTCTTATGAAGCGACTAAGATAGGTGACCATTCCCACGAGTCGGTGTACCTCCTTGCGGTTTATTGGCCGCGGAAATTCCCGAATCGCTACTATCTTCGAGTCATCAGCTTGCAGTCCTTGGTCCATGAACACGTGGCCATAGAATTTCACCGACTTTTCACACATTTCTAAATCGATTAAGTTTCACATGATGTTGATCAATCGGCACAACAGTTTCTCCAAGCACTCGTTGTGATTTTGGAGCGCTTCTTCCATGGTATCACCCACACCGAACACAAGAATGTCGTCAGGAATACATTCGACACCCTTAAGGTCTTGAATTACCTCCTACAGCTTAAGCTAGAAGATTTCCGGTGCTGGTGCCACCCCGAAAGGAAGACGGGTCCACAGATAGCGGCCCAACAGGCGTCCAAAACGTGGACAATTTGCTACTAGGCTCGTCGAGGATAACGTGCCAATTTGTTACAAGCCCTTCTTTGCATCCACGGTGGTGAACACTTTTGCCTTCCCCAGCTCCGGTACAATCTCATCCAGAGTTACGAATTGTAGGTTTGGCCTCTTCAATGCCTTGTTTAGGAAGACCGGGTCTAAGCATATGCAGATGCCTGAACCTAGGCCGCCACGTTGAACTATAACAATATTACTCACCCAGTTTCCTTGATGATGATTCCATGCTTCTCAAGATTCTCAGTTCTGCTTTTAGCTGGCTTCACTTCGCGATGGGTACTCGACGTGGGGGCTGAATCGATGGTGTGATGTTATGGTCGATCTCCAACGTTAATCTTCCTGGAAGCTTTCCATAGCTCTCCAAAAATCGCTAGCTTTCCACCAGACTCTGCAATCGAAATTTCGATGGAAGTAGCTGTGGCTCCTGCACTCCAGAAAGCTTCAGTAGACATCTGTGGCCAATCAGGCTAGTGTTGGCTCCCGTGTTGACCTCGCAAAGAACTGTTTCCCACGTAGTGCCAAATTTTAAGTTTAGCTCCGCCAGGACACTTCCTTCGGTGCTAGTGTTATCGAATATCTTCCCAATCTCGTACTTGGTTTCCGATTACCTCTGATTCCGACTCACTTTCACCTGCTTCCTCTTCCTTCACCTGCTTCACACGTTTGGACTTTCTGCTCTTCTTGCACACTTTCTCAAAGTGATTTTTCTTCTTACAGCGGTTACAACGTTTACGCAATGCTGGACAGGCTCCCTTGACGAATTCATGGTAATCGCCGCAAAACTTGCAGCGTAGTTTCTTCATTGACTGACCTTTGGCTTTGAACACTTTATTCACATCCGAATGCGAAGGAAGACTTCCCAACTCCAACGATCGTCTTGCAGCAATTTCCTCCGCGCGACAAAGATCAACAGCTTTATCCAGCGTGATATCCGTGATGGTCGGCATCTTTGTTCTTAGGTGTGGCCACTTGTTTACCGTCACGATCTTGAAAGCAATCAGCTCACTCTCCAGTTCTCCTAGTTTTGCCACTTTAGCCAGCGTCCGGAGCCGTGCCTTAAAGTAATCCACCAACTCATTAGGAAATTGAGCGACAGTGAAAAAATCCAGGCGGTCGATTATGATGTTCCTCTTCACTAGCACTTTCGCTTTGATAGCTTCCAGGTCCGCTACCGGATCTGCTAGCTGCTGGTTGTTCAACTCGAAGTTGAAATACTTTTTTCTGGCTGGCTCACCAATAACCTATAGAAGTACACTTACTTTTCTTGCGTTATGTCTTGCCACTTGTCCATTCCAATTGCACTCTCGTAGTTTCTCCAATTACGCTCGAAAAACTCAAAGTTTTCGGCCATATCACTTTCCAACGATAGCGGTGACGGTTAAGGCACTGGTACACTGGGTGCCGCTGGCTGGGCTGGTTGCTGCTGTTGTCCCTTTGACACAGTAGTAAATAACTGTGAGAAAATCTTCGACTGCTGTTCCATAAAGAGCTGGAATTGTTCCGAATCCATATCGATGAGGATGAGAACAATGACTGTACGATCGCAAAAATTTCCGCCGGTTCAAAATGCCCGTCGACACTACTCAATTCGTCCGCGCGCGACATTCTTACAGTTCACTCGAAAAAAAACTACGAATTCCGCAATTTCACTCCATGACGCTGGAAAAACACTGGAAGCACTCGATTGCTTCTGACACTATGTTATATTCAGTCTTTTGTTATCAGATATCTATTACAGTCAATAACTTCTTTATTCATCTTCACTCTTCAGACGTACAAAAGATAATGATGGCTCAAGTGCTGCATCCACACATTCTATTTTTTTTATTGCAAATTCGTCAAAATGTTCGCGATAGAAGTGATCACCAGTTTGTTGCTCGCCCAGAAGAAGCCGAAAGAGATTGCCAAGGTGGTAGGGTGCCATTTAGCATAAAAAAGTCCCTGCAGGATGGTCCTAAGCAGCGGAAGCCAGGAAGCGGACGTCCGCGCTTTGCACGCACGCCGAACGTGATCAAATCGGTCCGTGCAAAAATTGCTCGCAACCCGGTGCGTTCCATAAGAAAACTTGCAGAGGACGCCAATATTTCGGAGAAATCCATGCGGAGAATCATCAAAGAAGACCTGTATGCATCTTCCAGAGCTAGAGTAAAACGCCACTTGATTACGAACCGGGTCAAGGAACTACGAGTGACTCGTTCCAAGAGTTTGCTTTCCTTGTTGAAGAAGGAAAAAATGATAATCCTGTTCTCCGACGAAAAGCTTTTCAGCATCGATGCTGTGGCCAACAGCCGCACAGACCGGTTCATTTCACCGCAGAAAATGGAGAACGTTCCGTAAAAAGTGAAAATCAAATTTCAAACCAAACATCCGGCTGGTGTCACGATTTTTGGCATGGTGGCGTCCAACGGTTTAAAAATTCCGCCTGTTTTCATTGATGCTGGAGTTAAAATCAATACCGAAGTGTATATCGGTATTTTAAAGGACCAAGTGGTATTTTCCGAGGACCAAAACGTTGTCCTACAGCAGGATGGAGCACCGTGTCACACGTCCAATCGAACCCAGCAATGGCTGAACGATAACATGAAGTTTTGGCCGAAGGATTTGTGGCCCCCTAGCAGTCCAGATCTTAATCCGTTGGATTATTCGATTTGGGCATATGTTGAAACACGAGCCAGCAAAACAATGAAACACTGTTGATAGGAAAGTTTGTCAAACACACCCAATCAAACGCAAATGGTGAACAACTTAAACTATTTATTCAAAGATACAATCTGGTGTTAAGAAGCACTATGGCTAATAAAACATTCATGATAACCTGGGCATCTGGAAACAAAGAAAGCCAAATTGACCACATAATGACTCATTTATCTTCACACATTTTCTTCAAGAAACTCAAAGCTCAATGGGTCCGCAATGTGAACACGGACCATAAATTGATCTGGGGAAAAATCAATGTGGTAAAGGCAAGTCAGCAAACCCATGGCGAGTTTTAAAGAACAACTGACCAAAATCTGGATTGGGACATTTCGCTTTTAAAAAACGAGGTCTTCAAAGACAAATACCTATCAGCGGTGAACAAAATTGCAACCGATTCTGATATCCTCAATATATCGGACACATGGAAAGCATTTTCACATAAACTAAGAAAAGCAGCGGGTAGCACCATAGCCAAATCATCACAGATACCACTATCTCCCAATCGAAGAAAAGCGATGGCAGATGTTAAAAAGTGGTCCTGCAGAGGTAAGTTCGATCCTTACAATAAAAATCACATAAAGCAACTAAACAATGCCAAAGCAAACTTTAGCAAACTGTGTAAGGAAAGCGACAAAAGACGACAAATGGAGTTCTTTGAGAATCTAAGTAGTTGCAAATTAGGAGAGAGAATTAATCGCACATTCCAGTACATGAAAAAACACCGAAAAAGGAAAGCGGCACAGAAAAACCCGAAAATAGCCTTGAACAAATGGATGTCAACATATGCGGAGGAATCCTTACTCCCACAACAAATCTCAAGTCTACCGGATGATACGGTACATCCCGATGCAGAAGCGATAGACGTTATCATCAAAAATAGTAAAAACGGCAAAGCTCCCGGACTTGATGGCATACAAATTGAACTCATCAAATGCGGAGGACCTGGTGTAATTGAAGAACTAAAAAGCATACTGAAGAAAGTATGGGACGAGAATGAACTCCCAGTGGACTGGAAGCGCTCCCTTCTTGTTCCCATATCAAAGATACCTCACCCCAAGAACCCCGGAGACTATCGCCGAATCTGTCTAAGTAGCATCGGATACAAAATCCACGCAGCTTGGTGCCTTCAGGAGACCTTTAAACTTGCAACGCCTATCGGATCCCATCAAGCTGCATTTCTCCACGGCAGATCAACGCTGGATCACGTTTTTGTTGCCAAAAGGATTCTTGAAGAAACATGGAACGCCGGAGATGACCTACATGTCATGACTCTTGATCTGAGCAAGGCCTTCGATAACGTATCTCTGAAAAGTCTACCTAAAATGCTAAAAAAGAAGAACATACCAGACTCATTGATATCTCGCATTATAGAATGCATTAGAGAGGAATCATACCAAACACTTTGGGAGGGTCAAAAAACAACATGGGAAAATAGGAAAATGGGCATAAAGCAAGGCTGTCCTCTTTCTCCATACTTATTCGATATTATTATTGAAAATGTGCTAAAAAACGTAGAGAGCGAGTTAGTAGATCTCTTTGTATTGGACCAAACATGCAGAATTAGTTTCCCAATAATATTAGTCTACGCGGATGATATCCTAATAATCGCAAAATCAAAGGAGCAATTGGAAACTATTTTGCCAGTTCTCCAAAAACATTTAGGAGCTGTAAACCTAATAGTAAACCATTCCAAATCTAAACTTCTTATAAAAACACCCTTAGGAAATGCACCTAAACAATTAATTTTAAATAATGTGGTGTATGAAGTCTCCTCAGAATTAACGTACCTTGGTGTTACTATCACAGATAGACTGTGTAGACCAAAGACGGCGAAAGCCAGGTGTAGAAAAGCTGTTAAAGCATCAAAAGCATTGCAAAGTTTCATCAAAGAAAACAACCCGTCAATACAAGTCAAAAAAATTCTATACGATACCATCGTTGCCCCGACGATGTTGTACGGAACCCAAGTATCAACACTTACAAAAAAATCAAGAATCTCATTGAGGAAATATGAACGTCAAATCGTAAACGAGCTCAGATCCAGCTGTACGAGTGAGGAAAATATCAGTCACAAAGAAGGGCGACCTGCCTTTACGTTTATAGATATTATACAACAAAACATGAATAAATTTGAAGAGATGAGCTCTGAAGATTGGGAAAGGCTTGCATTAGATAGGAAAAATGTAACATTAAAAATAGAAGAAATCTACGGAAAAGAAGAATCTATCGATTCAGATAGCGAAAACTAGAAATAAGTAATCACAAATAAACTTGTACTCTAAAAGAATGCAATGTTGTTGCTGCAACCAAAGAAATTTGATACGTTTTCTCTTACCACCGTTCCACCATTCTTCTCTTTCCAGACATTCGACATTCTTCTCTTCTCTTCTCTTTTCAGAGAGCGAGTCATGGCGCTATAACCATATGCCATAAAGAGCTAGGACTTAAGTTAATGCAAAAGTTCCAACCATCTGAAAATAAATGGAGCATCACTTAACCCTCTTAGACTAGATGCTCCCAACGACCTTGTAAAAAAAAAAAAAAAAAAAAAAAAAAAAAAAAAAAAAAAAAAAAAAAATGCTTTGTACACCAAACAGGGCAGTCTGTCTCACTATTCTCTCCGGCTATTCATTTCCTTTTCCTTTGATATCTACTGAAGGCTACGTGGGTTCCCCGTGTCTTCTTAAGGTAGATACCAAAACCCTCCCTATCTCCAACGGTTGCATGGACGTGGCCAGGTGAGCGATCGAGGAATCTCTTTGTGGAGATTACTGTGTGGAGAAACGTAGCAATATCTGGCTCCGCCTCATGGTGACATGCAGTGTCTTCAACGAATTATTCCTCATCGTAGCTCCATCCACGAGGTGTGCAAACGCCCATGCTAATGATTATTCCCTGAATATTTCATGACAATCGGTTGAGAGACTTGTTTTAGAAGACGAGTTTAAAGTGATGCAATTTAACTGTGGACACCCTTTAGTGCTGACACGTTTCAATGACAACAAAATGGTGTTCACGGTTAAATTGCATCACTTTCAAAAAGCAGTAACATTTTACCCATTGGATTAATTTTAATGAAAATTGGTCCTCAGCGTGTATTGTTTACACTGCGTTCGTTTCATTTTGTATTTTTATTAGTTTCAAAAATGCAGTCAAAGGATCAGCAAGTTCGTGAGAAAATCTTGTACACTCACCGAGATTTTTTTCCGGCACACTTAGTTTTTTCGCCAAGAATCCAACAGAATATTTCGGCATTTCCGTTTACTGAGAGTCAGCAAATAAATTACCAAGAATCAGCTAACAAATGAAATTATTGCCGAAAATCAGCAAATAAACAAAAATTTGACAGAAATGTCAGCAAACTAAACTGCCGAGTTGATCGGCTGTTGGAGATTTTGCCGAGGTAAATTGAATGTGGGCGTTGCAAGAATGATCAGGACAGGTTTTTGAATCAATTGAGCGGGGTAGAGCTTAATCGATACTTTGAACCACCATAACTGTAGACAGTAGACCATAGACAGAAATTAACCAAATTTAGCATAGTTCCTCTTTGAAGTGTATTGTTCACATTCGGTGAATTGCGTAGTTGTGTGGATTGATGCGGCCAAGATGGAAGAGAGTCAAATGGAGACGGGTGAAAAAATCCGGATTTGTCCTATCGTGCCGTGGGGAAAAGGCTGCAAATATGCAATTCAACCGTCTCAAAAGCACTAAAAAGTTTCAATTACCGGTTGACTTTGGATTACAAACCCGGACCAGGAAGCATGTAGGAAGACGGAGGAAAAGATTAAGGGTTATTTCACCCGAAATCCAAACATTTAACACGTGATATTGCAAAAAAAAGGTTGGCGTTCCGCAAAGTTACGTCCAAAAGGTCAAGGCAAGAGCTGGATTACATAGAAAAAGAAAAAAAACACACGCGCCGTGTGAAAACGCACAGCGAGCACACCCCAAAATCTCTTGCTGGTGGTTGGGGGAAAAAACAAAAAAAAAGAACGCCCACCAAAAAAAAGAAGATTCCGGGGAAAAAAAAAAAAAAAAGGGAGAATCTTTTAAAAAGAAGAAAATGTCAAAATTCACATCGAAATACCTCACTTGGCAGGCTACAAAGATGGTAATTGAACAAGATGTCCCGGATAATATTTTTTAGAATAATATAGAGGGTACACTCTCTCTATATGATTGCAACGGCGTCTGGTGACAGCAAATTGAAACATTAGATAATACGTTCACATATCCTAGCACGGATCATAGTATGCGTCGAGATGTTGAGGGTTTGTTTTGATTGTTTTAATTCAATGTTGAAGTGTTGCCAAGTGTCCCATCAGTAAATAATTGCTTAAAATCATTTAACCGCCAAAAACCGGAATCTCATAAGAGCAGCTGCTATGGAAATTCATTTCAAGTAGCAACGAAACGATTCGATGCTTGAGAGGAAATGGGAATTTTGTGCAATCAGCTTTGCTTTTCGCTGTACGTGTTCGGGCATGCATATGTTTGTGTTTGTTTTGTTTATCAATGCGGTTCAACGTTATCTCGTTGACGATGAGAGTGGCGCTGCTATCTGTCTCTAAAATTTAGAAAGATTGAAGGGGGTCTGCAGGCTATCTGTACCTGTGGAAAGCGAAGTGAAATTCTCGTCACAACAGGCATTTCTGAAGCAGCACATTGAAAAACCACTATTTTGACCGGATTTATAGATTGTCAGACTGGGCGCCGGACTACTCTGCGTCTACTATCACTACAGCAATCAGTTTGCTGGATTTGAACGCTTCTATGTACATTTCTACATGCATCATAAATACCTTGGTAAAATTGAAATTAGTCCGATCATCCTCGTTGGTGATGCTGTATTTGAGCAGATCGTAACGATCGATGTTGCGCTGTAGTTTGAGTGATTCTGAAAACACGAAACGATATAGATTTAGTTATTTTTGAAGTAAACACATTTGACCCGAAGATCTTACTGAGCAAATGGATGTCGGCACCACTAAGCAGCTGGTAGAAGATGTGGAAGTTCCGCTCCCCAGGACTTCGGTTCGTTACGCGTGTCTGCCGGGATTATGAAAAGCAACAATTAGTATCAAATTGGTACAGACTTAGTTCAATAACTTAAAGTTTTTACAATCATGAAAAGTACCTTCTCCAGCATATCTTTAGGATTGGCATGGAACAAAATTATATGGAACAGTTAAAAACTCGTGTACCCGCAACCAATGCTGTACTTACATAACGTTAGATGTCCTCCCGTTGGATCGCCCTTGTAATCGAACTCGATATCGAAAAATTTCCCCCTGAAACCAAATACAAATTAAGTGTCCTCGCTCAATCACACCACATTTCACAATACTCACAAACCGGCTGGAGTTGCCGTTTTTGATCGTGCTCGCATTGCCCATCGCCTCCAGGAACACCTCGGCATGCGCTACCCGTTCCCGCATCTTGGCCAGTTCCAAATCTCGCAAGTACACCTCCTTGGTGATGGACTTCAGGATCTGCCGCCGATGAACCGAAGGCGACATCACACTGCTATGATCGTACGTCAGTGCAATCGAGGAGGAGGACTTGTGGATTGACCGAGTGCTGCTCTGGTGGCAACATCGGCTTAAATTGCAACGCTTTTGCAGTGACGGTGAGTAGCCACACATGCGATGCAGATCCATGTGGCTGCTTCCGGCACTACCACTGCTCACGCAGTTGTGCTTCGGACAAGATGCAGCGAATGCCGACTTGAGGGTCGACTTTGTCGGGAAGTCGTTCGCTTCCGTCGACCTGCTGATGGATTGATTCGAGTGCTTCAGACATTTAGGTGTGCTTCCCATCACTCCAGCCCCTCCGCCACCGCCTCCCATTATGACCGCTAGATTCTCCGAACTCTTGTGATGTGAAATCAAATCGAATTCCACCGTCTTCTCATGGGAACATTTCTACACAATAACATTTAATATCAATGTTCGTAGAGTATCTCTATATTGACTCAACTCACCCTAGTGGTGTTGTACTTCATGATACTATCCAATCGCCCGGTTCCACCCGAGGAGCCACTTTCGAACGACGAGCCCACGCGGGTGATGGTGCAGTGCTTCGGGGTCGTTTGACGCGAGTTGGGATTTGATCCACGTAGCGAAAAGATCGGTGTTCGACTACGGCGCATTTCGGACAGCTGCGTCAGGAAGTGGACTATCATCCTGGAGGATTCGGTTTTGCCGGCACCGCTTTCACCCGACAGCACGATGCATTGGTCCTCGTTGTAGTTGAGCAGGAACTGGTGGGCCGAGTTGGCCAGCGCGAAGCTGAAAGTGGAAATGAGGAAGAGACTGCGTTTGAACACCAGCGATTGGGCCATCTATTTATACCAGACACAGTTTGGAAGGAACATGTATTTTTCAGCGGCTTGTAATGCACATATATGAAATGCTAGATTTGGCATTAATTCGTGTGAAAGTTCATGTGAATTGAGGTCAGAGATCGCCTAAATTAGATCTGTTGTATGAAAGATTGCAAACAAATTCGTTGTTTACGGTTGCATTAACGAGGGGAAATTCAATGGAACTTTTAAAAATTCAACATCTTTATCTGTATAGGCATTTCACCCAAATACGCCTCTCACATGCATATTGCTTGCCTCCTCTGGGAATGAACCAGTGGCTGCGCTGGTAAGAAAATCACCACGCTTACGATGAGTGCAAAACAAGCCACGTGTAAAAGGGTGTCTCTTGAGAGCGTTTGAAATTTTGAGAACACGCTCTCGAGTAAAATGAATGAATTCTCGGGGTTTTTTTTTCATTAGGCGAATCTAACATTGAGAGACTCTCTTTGACTACTTTCTCTTTCATTCACCTTTACGTTTTTCATTCTACTATTTGTGTACTAAAGAATGCCTCGAAAGTTTTATAATGGCGCTGTAATGAATGAAAGAGAGTGAGCCCGGAGAGAATCCCTCAATGTTAGATTCGCCCTAATGAAAAAAAGCCCGAGAATTGTGCTCTCGAGCTCGCCCACCAAATTCTCGTTGGTTTACCTCTTGAGATACCGCTCTGCAGAGCCAAATCTTCAGAAAATCTTCAGTGCCCTTTTTTATGCATGTTTCCAAACTTATGAGTCCAAAGTTATAAGCATTTCTTCAATTCCTTTGTGAATTACTGAGGTGTGTAACTACACCACCTAAGTTAGAAACCAATATGCAATGAAAAACCGTGATAATAACGGAGAAACAAAGATCTTATTTCTTTAGTCAAATAGTAATTCGTTTCGGGTGGTGATGGGACACACTCGGACTCTGTTCAATGCCTTACCACATTTTTGGTTCCTAATTAAAATCAATTCAATCTGGGTTTTGGGGCAAAGAGATTCAATATTTAAAAAATATGAAACAAAATGATAAACTCTAGAATAACACTTTCTCCCAATTCATATCAATCTCCTCCAAAATTTTCTTTTCTCACTTTATAATAATAATATATTAATATCCTATAATCCTTTCCCTTCTCTATTTATCCCCTTCTTCATCCTCTTCCCTTCTCTCCTATAACCCCTTTTTCTCCCCCCCCTCCCTTCTTTATTCTCTTTTTTCTCTTCCCTTCATTACAATTTTTTTTTCATTCCCTCCCTCCCAAAATTAGGAAATTTAAAAATCTAATCAAAACCCCCAAAAACCAAAAATAACTAACCAAAAAACGTTACAATTTAAACTATTTAAAAAAATAAAAAAACCTAAAAAAAGATTTTCCTTTTTTATACACGTACCCCCCTTTTTTCCTCCCCCGCGAGTGACCGCGCCCCCCCCCTTTTCTACCTTTTTAACTAACCAAACCAAAAACAAAACAAATAATATTTTGATACAAAACAAACACCCGCCCTCCCCCTACCCCCCCGCCACCCCACCGCACCGGAAAAAAAAAACACATCTCTATAAATATTCACACCACTCTCCCCCAAAAGTCCCTCTCGTAGGTCAAATTTGTCACCTTGTCGACGGTGAGAGGGCTTATTTCATGCTATAAACATGCATGTGAGACAAAGAATTTGACCAGTAGTGAAAGTATCACATTTTCTTATCATTTTTACACAGCCACGTCGTTGAACGTTTATATAAAGGCACTAACATCAGGTGTGATACTAGCGGGCTATGCCGCAATTCACTCTTAGACTTCTTACTATCAATCTAAGGGAAACGACTAAAAGTACACTTTTCATTTTATTGACAACTTATGTTGTTATTCATCCATTTTTTTATGGAATGAATAACCGAAATACCTGATTTGCTCATGGTATAATAACTAAATGTAATTGCAACATTTTCGAAAGGGGTGAATGTTTTGATCAGGGTAATTATCTGACTGTTCGAAATGAAGCACATAGTCATAGAAAAGTGTTACTTGAGACTGACGATGACAAGCATGTATATTAGAGATAGGACGCGGAGGGCCCGCTTAGGGAACACCATTGGAAACAATAGAATAAATTTTTCCATGTATGAATCCTGGAGAGTGTGAGCTTTTTAGTGGAATACCTGTAATTGGAAAATTAGAGGAGGAATTGGTAGTTTCCGTTTGATCTCAGCTACATTTGTTGCTTGTCTTGACGGATACGCGTGTTTCGTCTACGGTGTGCGGACTTCTTCAGTGTCGTGTACTAATATCGACTCTCGAGTATTGGTGCACGACACTGGGGGGGGGGGGGGGGTCTGCGCATTGTGGACGGGATGCGCGTGTCTGTCGGGATAGGCGATGGAGGTGGTTGGGGTTGGATGGGGGTTGCTAGTCTTTCTTCTTATTTTATCGTTACCTTTCCATGTAGTTTATAGCATGTATCCTCCATACCAGACAATAAATAAATAGAAAAAAAAACTAGATAGGAAATAGAATTGTTCTTTTCCAAGTGTCAGATTAGTTAGTCAGTGATTTGAAATATTGTTAAACTTGGGATGGGGATGGTAACTAGATCCAAAGCTAGAGAGTTTTTAGGGAAAAATTTAAAAGTTTTTTTCTAAAATTTAACTTTTTGAATTCAAAAACATTATTTCTTGTTCCTTTCCTTTCAATTTTTTTTTTGGTTGGGAATTCAAATTCTTAGTCAGAGAAACAAAAATATCGTCGTGAAAATATCACCAATAATCTCTCACGTACGCCCTGCATAAAGGGTGTATTCGATAAAAATGGCACACACATATATACTCATCAAAATTAAACTGATTATCGGATTTTCTTGAAATTTTCAGGGAATGAAGAACTACTAATGAGTTTTGATTTACAACATTTGTTTTATTCAATTTCGTCTCCCATCCCGAATGCCCGCACCTTCCTTTTCACTCCACCCATCAAATTTTGTACAACCGATTTTCCCAGTGTTTTTGTTGTTTTTACTCAAATTTTCTTCAATTCTAGCTCTGTTTTTATAGTTTTGGGATGTTTGCGAAGTTCCGTTTTCATAATTGCTCAGAATTTTTCAATTGGACGAAGTTCCGGTGAATTTGGTGGGTTCATATCCTTTGGCACAAAATTGACTCCGTTGGCTCGGTACCACTCCAATACGTTTCGAGCGTAGTGGCAGGATGCTAGATCAGGCCAAAACAGAGTTGATCTTTTGTGCTTCTTAATGAATGGCAAGAGACGCTTCTAAGGCACTCTTCCGTGTAAATCGCACCGTTTATTGTTCCGGAAGTGATGAAGGGAGCACTTATTTCACCACATCCGCAAATCGCCTGCCAGATTAGAAACTTCTTTGCAAATTTCGATAGTTTCTTCTTTCGAACATCCTCCGGAACATCGAACTTCGACTTGGCAACGAAATATTCTTGCCCAGGAAGTTGACGGAAGTCGGCCTTGACGTATGTTTCGTCATCCATCACGATGCAACCGGATTTGGTGAGCAGCTTCGTGTAAAGTTTCCGGGCGCGGGTTTTTGCAGTAATGTTTTGTTTTTCATTCCGGTTTGGGGCTTTTTGCACCTTTGTAAACATGTAACCCAGCACGCTTCATGGTTTTCTGCACAAAACCGACTGACACCTTAGACTTTTTAGCGACATCTCGAATTGACATGTTTGGACGGTTCTTGAATTGTTGTACGACTTTCCTGGCCATTTTACTGTCCATTGGACCACTTTTACGACCACTCCTTTCCTTCCTTTGGACACTCAGACGCTCCTTGAAGGTTCTTATTACACGAGACACAGTTGTATTTGCATTTCCAAGCCTTTTAGCAATCCACCGGTGGGACGCCCCTGGATTTTGATTGTGAGTGCACAAAATTTTCTCACGGACAATTTCTTGTTTCGACGACATGACTGGAACTACTCAATGTATAACTATGAAACTTGGCAGATGTAAATAATGCACTATGGATAAGATCTACTCAAATTTCTAGGTTTTTTACTCATACGATTCAAAAGTTACAGAAGATTTTCTGTGTGCCATTTTTATCGAATACACCCTTTAGTTACCTGAACCTCGAGCAGAGTTATTGTGTGTTTTTGGTGTGTCATTGGTTTTTGTTAGGAAACACTTTAGCCTATTCTATAGCTAAGAAATATATTTTTTTAGGTTAGTCTACATTCCATACAATTTACAGCAAAAAAAACTCACTAGGTTCAACCAGTATAGATTTCTTTAGACAATTTCCCGATACTGGAATACAATTTTAGTCGGTTGGTTTAGGCTTACTTATAACAATGGTTTTCTTGATAAAAGAGGCCTCACAAAAACTTTTCTACTGGCTAGCAACTGCAAACTAATAAATTTCCACTAGACTTTGGAACTATGTCCAACCACTGCGCCGATCGAATCGAGAAAGAACTGTAATTGAAGATTTCCTACATCTTAACGTATTACGCAACGCAGGTGTTCCCTACGAATACTATTACTTCAAAATTTTGCATATTTTTTTTTTTGGTTTTAAAACATTGGCTATACAATCTGCGATCATATCAGAGCGATATGTCTTGCTTCGCGATCAGATTCAAATGGGTGCCTTTAATTCTCGCCACCCGCGGCTCTCCGATATCAAAAGTGGGCACACCATGCAAAAACATTTCTGACAACATTGATTCTATCTGGGTACAATCAGTAACTCGTAAAGCACGCAGTCGATGTACCATATGGCGATTTTATTTGAAAGATTTGACATTACCGCCCCCCAGGGTCCCCCCCGGCACCACCCAGATAACACTACTTTTTACTAGATCCAATCGGTCCTGCTGACGGATAACCGCCACACCACAAATGAAAAAAATAATTGGACACAAAATAATGTTTTTCTCCTTCAATAAAATGTAAAAAAATAAATTTAATTTATTTGTTCCAGCAGAATAAACCAACCCAACCAAAAAAAGAAATAAAGTTTTTTTTCTTTTCTATCAATTTTATAACAAGAAACAATGTCACTTTTCGAGTTTAGAGTACACAGAGACAAATTTGATAGTCCATTTTACCATTATTGGGGGTTAGGATGACTATTGCAGTATAGTGGTTTTGAACCGACTATGATCATGGTCAAAACGGCCATTAAAAATAGTTGATGCAACATTTGCCATAATGTCGGAATAGTCCTTGTTACCATGATCATAGTCAAGAATGCCATGAACGTGGTGAATTCGACCATTTTCATGGTTATTGTAACCATTTAATGCAATAGTCATACTGACCATGATTTAATAGTCCGTATAACGATAGAATTTTTCTCAGAGTAGTGTTGTTACAACATAATACATCTTCTCAATTTTTCATTTCTCCTCTTTCCAATATTTATAATTTAATTTTTTAGTATTATGATTGGGCAGGCCACCGGACTTGTTTTGTAGATTATAGAAAGGAAAAAAAATAAAAAATTCAAATTTTCAGGAATATAATTTTTTTTTTCCCGATGTGCCCCCCTGCCCTCCCAGAAACTGCCACCAATCCGGGCACATCCCGACAAAAATGTAATATCCTAAATTGCACACATACAACACAAAACACCTGAAACACACTCATATGATTCCCCGATGTCCAAAGGACAACTAAGGAAAACCCAGATTTTTTACCACCGACGAAAAAAAAAAAAGATGAAAGAAAGAATAGAAACTACTCCCCTCTCCCCTAGAATATGTGAATTTTAAATTAATGCATTAACGTTTGCATTAAAAAAATGGACTTTTTTTCGGCGGACGAAAACATGCATGTAGGTATGTTGTTGAGTTCTTTCTTTTCTTCGTTTTATTTATCAATTTATCAGCCGCTCCATCTCCTCCTCCAACGATCGCTTCGAGTAGTGGACCGCGTCTTTGCCCTTATGGTATTTCTTGATGAACGACGCAACTTTCGGCAGGCATTTCGTACTATAAATTTTCCCGTTCACGGCCAGTCCGGAGCGAAAGAAAAGCGGCTTTGACATCCCCTTCTCGCTGATTGTCAGCCACAGCAGCACCTTCTTGGGGAACTTGGTGTGTGATATGAACTTCACCTCGGAGCTCACTTCCTTGCCAGTCGTTGCCATCCAGGGTGAGATAGGCTCGTCTTCCATCATCACCGCCACGTCGCGATTCGCCGGGAAAATCGAGTTGACCATCTTATTCAGCCGCTTCCGCTGCGTCATTGCCTGCAGCTCGGAAACCAGTGGACGCGACTTCCGCTTCCTGACATGTATGTTCATGTTCGACAGGTACTTTTTCACTGTTTGGCCGGTTGAACCGACCTCCCGGCCAAGCGCACGCAGCGATGTAGCCACTTTTTCCTCGGTCATCCTCTTCAGCATCTTTTGGAGCTTCTTGACGCTCGGGGTCGTCGGCCGTCCGGAACCGGGCTTTCTTTGGATGCTCTGATTGTTGTCTAATAGTGCCAAGATGTTGTAGATGACGGAACGGGCGTATCCGGCGTCCACAAAGTGCCGCACAATGCCCGTTTCCGACGCGGCGGGACGCCATTCTTT
Source organism: Aedes koreicus (assembly GCA_024533555.2). Lineage (NCBI taxonomy): Eukaryota > Metazoa > Arthropoda > Insecta > Diptera > Culicidae > Aedes > Aedes koreicus. The sequence continues at coordinate 258,804 of JAHHFK020000742.1, read as the reverse complement.
GAACGCGCACACTTCTGAACGGAGTTGCTTCACTGTTTTTGCCATCACGGTTAGAGTTCGATTGATAGAGCTGTCAAATTTTGTCTGCTGACTCATGGGTTACTATGATTGATGCTGCATTGGTAGTTTCGTCAGTGCGGGTGAAGGTAAACCCATGAAAAATCGGCAATTTTTTTTCTTTTTTTTTTTTTTTTGAATGCAAACGTTAATTTAAAATTCGCATATTGTATGTACAGGGGGCGGCAGAACATAATGCGAAAATTGGTTCTATTTCTTTCAAATCCCATTTTCAACTAATTCAAGCAATAATATCAACATTGTCGAGTGCAGTTATCTTTATAAAGTCCTTTTAACAAATTGATTCAATGTGTCCTCCATTTTTATTAATAACATCCTCGCGCTGACGCCGGAAGCCAGAGCATGCCTTTCGGACGTAGTCCTCCGATATTGACTGCGATGTGCGTGTTATGGTTGACTTCAGGGTTTTCACACTAGGGTGTGATGTTTTGCAGGCTCGTGCTTCAACATATGCCCAAATCGAATAATCCAACGGATTAAGATCTGAACTGCTAGGGGGGCCACAAATCCTTGGGCCAAAACTTCATGTTATCGTTCAACCATTGTTAGGTTCGATTGGACGTGTGACACAGCGCTCCATCCTGCTGTAGGACAACGTTTTGGTCCTCGGAGAAGTTGGCCTACACCCAGGGAAGCACTTGGTCCTTTAAAATACCGATATTCACTTCGGTATTGATTTTAACTCCAGCGTCAATGAAAACAGGCGGCATTTTCAAACCGTTGGCCGCCACCAAGCCAAACATCATGACACCTGCCGGATGTTTGGTTTGAAATTTGAATTTCACTTTTTCCGGAACGTTCTCCATTTTCTGCAGTGAAATGAACCGGTCAGTGCGGCTGTTGGCCACAGCATCAATGCTGAAAAGCTTTTCGTCGGAGAACAGGATTATCATTTTTTCCTTCTTCAACAAGGAAAGCAATCTCTTGGAACGAGTCACTCGTAGTTCCTTGACCCGAGCCGTAATCAAGTGGCGTTTCTCTCTGGCTCTGGAAGATGCATGCAGGTCTTCTTTGATGATTCTCCGCATGGATTTCTACGAAATATTGGCTTCCTTTGCAAGTTTTCTTATGGAACGCACCGGGTTGCGAGCAATTTTTGCACGGACCGATTTGATCACGTTCGGCGTGCGTGCAAGCGCGGACGTCCGCTTCCCGGCTTCACTGCTTAGGACCATCCTGCAGGGACTATTTTATGCGGTAAACTGTTGCCGAATGGCACCCTACCACCTTGGCAATCTCTTTCAGCTTCTTCTGGGCGAGCAACAAACTGGTGATCACTTCTTTCGCGAACATTTTGACGAATTTACAATAAAACAAATAGAATGTTTGGATGCAGCACTTGAACACTTGAAAATAAACATAAACACAATACACTTTCGACAGAAATTAGTCACTAGCTACACGAATTAACCCAATACTCAAGTCTGAACATTTTCGCATTATTTTCTGCCGCACTCTGTAGTTCTTTTTTCCTACACGCTCCCTCACAAGAATCTGCAATCCTTTATTCCCAAGGTCAAATTCATACGTTATAACAAACATATCAAAACCGAATGGAGTAAAAATGGAAACCGGAACCTGAACGACAAACCATTCGCAAATGCGCTTGCTAATCTACTTATTTAGAGAATCAACATCAGTGTATCTGACCAGTTCACGCACTCCAGAATTCTCTGGGGTGCGGTTCTGTGTGTTCACTGCAGTATGTTTCAGAGCTGGTATGTTCGCTCTTGTCTCGCACAGAGGAGACGGACAAGTATGCCCTTCTGGAATAAATCGTGACTTAATATAAATGGTGATTTGAATTATATGAAATAACTGTCTAAAGTTTCCACTAAATTAAAAATGATGAAATAAAACAACACCGAAGAAACACCGTTTTTTACTCACCATGCTCACACCGTTTGAATAGATTATATTTTTTAATGGTTGTTCAAATAATAAGTGATTAGCTTTTAACAAACATACATTTTGAGTTTTGGTGGTTTATAGCTTGTAGGTTCGTGTCCCCTTTGCTCACCTTTAGTATAATTATTTTATCTGATATTTTCTAAACAGGAACATCAAACATAACCTTTTAAAACGACGTAAGTAACAAATGTAAGCAAGCTGTATTTTTGTGCTGAATTGTTGCTACTTGCATTCTCAACAAACGAGTAGTTAGTAAAAATTTAAGAAATTTTATTCATAAATGACGAAAAAAAAGAAATTCATATGCGTTCCAACAGCTATTCCTCAATATTTTAAAAATAATTTATATACATATCTGCATCTGCGTTTGGAAATTTCCCAGACCGATTTATCTGATATGATCCAACTGAAACACGTTCTGTCGAAACATGGTATATGTAGGTTTTTTTTTAATTAAGCATGCTGGAAAATATTATACCTACTTTTGAAAACTTTCGAATGTCCATTTATGGTACTTCTGGCCAAAATGAATCAAATAACTGCTTTAGACTGCTTATAATTAAAAAAACCGTATGTATTTTACCCGATGATTCGTTTTGTTATGAAGGTTCTTCTGTTTATAAACACGCGCAGAACCATCGCTTATTCTTCCGGTCTTCCTCTAAACTCTCCACCGATTGCTTGTCGATCTGCCAAACTTGGAAGACATCTGCATGGAGTTATCTCAAATTATAATAATCCGTCCAATCTATCACAAAACGTTGCGATTGGTTGAGCGGACTGGAGATAATAAAATCCATTTGTATAAGGCCAAGTCTCTCCCGGTTGGTATTAAACCGATGAGCATGGATATCAATAGAAACATAAAGTTACCAGAAGGCGCAAAATGCATCTACGGACTCTTATTTTTACGAAATCCTCAATTTCAATTTTAATGGATTAGCATAGACTGTTCATTAGACACTTCAACTTGATTGATACAGTTATTAGTTACGGCAGTGCAATAGATTATAGAATACAGTAGTAAAAATTGTAAGTTACGAAAAAAGAGTTTGGTTCGAGCATCGGCTGTGAAAGGTGTCGATGCTTTATTACGCACTATTTTTCCTATCGAGCATGGCGCGTTTCGTGTTGTTTCGGTTATCTATAATTCGGTGTAACGAGTGATCGAGTGAGCATAGTAAGAGAACAACGAAGCGTCTCAAGCGTTCATAAAATTATCCTTGTTTTCCTAACGGAAAACCACCATCACACTTTGTGAGTGGCTCCAATAGCATCCTTATTATTGGTTTAACTCAGATCAAATCGGATTTCCAACATTATAAAAAATCACCTTGTTTTTCCGATGAAAAAACACCATTACATCCTTACTGTTGTAATCGGTTCGAATCAGAAATCGGTACTAGTATTTAAATATTTTACTAAACGAAGCGTGAATTCAGCTTATTGTTTACCAAAACGAACCCTGCTGCCACCCAATCTTGTCATCCAAAATCCCAGTGATTTCTCGTGGAAGTGCAGCGGTGGTCTCGGCTACCAATAAAACGTCCAAATAAACGTTAACGCACTTTTACCCTTTCCTTATTTGACCCGCATCCGGGCGAGACCAGCGCCGGTATTGCCTTAGTTTGGGATCACCAGTTTTACACTTTGAGCATGCTTTCATCATCTGTTGATTCTCTGAGTAATAACAGCTGAACTGGCAGTAACGGAATAACAACTTCGGGCGGTCAATCATTCTCATTATCCTGCTCATGCTCATAAAAACGGATAAATTATTTGAATAGGATAAGACAACTGCAACTTCTCGCCCTGACTAGCTTGCTGTTCTGCTTCTCACACGCTGACTCAAACTGTAAGATATGATCAACATATATTCTCAATAATACGAAACTACAGTACCCTAAAACGGGGAAAGCGGGGTAACGGGGCGGTTCTAAAATTTTTTTTTTTTTTTTTTTTTTTTTTTTAAAAAAGATACTTTTTCTAATTATTTCAACTGTGTTTCTTAATCTAGTATTATTTGGCTTCTGAAAGCTATAGTATAGGTTTGAATATTCAGTTTTTTGATTAACCAAGGAACTCGAACATTTTATTGAGCATAGCTTCTTCAACTTTCAGCTAGCGGGGAAAAAATCAATCAATGCTTATCTAATAGCTAACATTACAGATTAAGAGATATTTCCCTAGTAGCACATTTGTTTCAACCCAGTAAAGGGGATTGCCTTGTGACTCAATTAAGTCACAATAGAGCTGCTGAAACCAGTTTTGACTGTTGTTTGGAGATGATCACTATGTGTTTCAGCAGGACGGAGCGCCATCGCATACTGCAAATCTCGTTCAGGGCTGGTGGCGACAAAATTTGACCTACTTTTTGGACAAGAATGAATGGCCTCCCAGTTCACCAGATCTGAATCCCTTGGATTATTTCGTATGGTCATACATGCTGGCGAAGGTAAATGACCACAGGGCGTCTAATATGAACCAATTCAAACCCGTAATCAAACGAATTTGGGACGAAATGCCGATGGAAGTCGTGCGTGCCGCCTGTGACGGTTTCAAAAATCGTCTGGAGCTGGTCAAGAAGGTTAAAGACGGTGTTATTTCAAAACATATGCTGTAGTTGATCAGTATTATATTGCAATATAATGGGTAAAGTTATCAATAAAATCTGGATTATCGATTTGAAATAGAGTTTTATTTTGTATGAGAATATATTGGACACGGTGTATATTTAATCACGGCTCGAAGACGCTTTTCAATTGCAAGTCGCACGCACCACCTTTTCCGGCATTTGATCCCAAATCTCAACCGAACGTTTTTTAAATGAGTCCAAACATTTCACCCAGTTTTTCTAGCATGTATCCTAAGATACTGAAGTCCAGTGGGCTCAAATCAGGAGAGGATGCAGGCCATTCAGAGGAACTGATGAAACATAGTAAATTTTGCTTGCACCATTGCTGAACAACTACTGCCTTATGAGCTGAAGCTGAGTTCTGTTGGAAACAAAAAAAAATCCTTTTTAAAAGGTTTCTTAGCACAGGGAATACTTTCATACGCTATTTTTCTCGCCGACAGAGCAGAATTCCTTCAAGTTCACTCCTTCACTATTTTGACCGCTGGGGGAGTGCGTAACCTGCGTTTCTTACCAGGTTTTGTCTTAGGAACAACAGTGTCAGCATCCTTGAAACGTTCCATGGTCCTGTACAAACACAGTCTGCTCAGCTTTAAATGTGACAGCTTCCGTCTGATTTCCATGTTTGTGAATCCGTCAAGATGCAATTTCTCGTCATTGAGAACACCCCTCGCCGAAAAGTTCACCTATCCGATAGAATTGGAGGCTTACATGGGTAGCCTTTGTGCCACGAGAAATTTACGGAAGAAGCCATTGTTTACGTTTGTGAGTTAGGCCCTAATGAAAAATCTTTGTCGCAATATCCGAATTTGTTCTCTACATGAATCCATTTTCGTTTTCGTAAATAAAAGAACACAAATGCAGTTTGTTGCTTACGAATGAACTGACAACAAGTCACTGTTTCAAAACGTACACAAGGGGTTCACCGATAATGGTATATATTGTACCGAGTGGATTACAAATGAGTGTAACACTTTCATGTTACTAGAAAATAAGAAGAATGATTAGTAATTTCCATTTAATTCCAACTACCTTTATTGCTTATCTTGACAGATACGCGTATTTCGTCTACAATGTGCAGACTTCTTCAGTGTCGTGTACTAATACTCGACGAGTATTAGTACACGACACTGAAGAAGTCTGCACATTGTAGACGAAATACGCGTATCTGTCAAGATAAGCAATAAAGGTAGTTGGAATTAAATGGAAATTACTAATCATTCTTCTTATTTTCTAGTTACAGGTATTCCACTAAACAGCTCACACTCTCCATAACTTTCATGTTTCCTACAGGGTGGCCTATTTGTTCTTTTAAATAAATTGGCAATGGAACATTTTTGAAATTTATTCTACATTTTTTTAGATATTTATTAGAACCGTAAACACAATCTTTTTTGACTCTAAAAAAGACCTAAGGCTCAACCGGATTTGATCAGGGCTGGATTTTGAGGAGCAGAGCGGGGATTTTTACCCTACGGAAATCAAAATTTTTGTTTGATGCCGATGACTTGAAAATGCATGAAACGTCGAGATTGGGTGTTATCTAGAATTTTTTTTTTTTGCAAAATCGACTTTCTGGGACTGGGAGTTTTTTCGTGAGAAGGATCCGTGATTTGAAACTTTGATGAATTGGTTTATAAATTTGTTCATAATTATTTCCAAACTTCTTATATACAATTTCGAACAATTATTAGCATTTGGCAGGAGAGATCATCTTCACGAATCGTGTTATATTGCGATCCCGGCAATGCTTTATAGTCCAACTTCGAAATACGTTCCGTCGGCCATTATGATGCAGTACTTATTCTTGGCGAAAAATGTGCCATACAGTTGCTCCACCTGTGCACGATGGCACGACAGTTTTCAACGGAAATCTTTCCCATCTATCTAAATGCGCGTGAAACATTGCTGTGAGTTGTGTTCGATTTGATGTTCGGGTGTGAACAATAAGATGGAGCCGGGTGTGAACAATAAGATGGCAGCGTTAGAAAACTGTGCCTTTATTTTCTGGGACAGTCTATGAGCCAAAGTTCTATATCGATATCCAGCAAGCTCTCAGGTCAAATACGTATCACCATGAATTGCATTTAATATATGGCACAGTTGGAAAAGATTGACACACAAGGAACGATGGAAACTACCTGTTTTAAATCGAAAAAATATATTGGGTAAAATTGGGTTTCTTGGAAGGAAAAAGCGCCAAATTGAAGAACGAGACTGCGAAGCATCGGGAACACTGTATCCTAGGATAAGTTGAACGCGAATGTAGCGCAAAGGCTACATAACACAAGACGATATGTACAGAGACTGGCAAGGGCGCTGCACTGGGTAATTACCAAGATTTGGAAAGAAGAGCATTTACCTAAGGATTGGATGGAAGATATTGTGTGTCCCAGCGATGAAAAGGGTGACAAGCTGGATTGCTGCTACTATCACGCTACTGAGCGTGCAATCACGCTACTGAGCGCCGCCTTCAAGTTGGTCTCCCAAATGTTATGTCGCCACCTGTCTGCAGTTGCAAAGAAGTTCATGGGGCAATACCAAGCGGGATTCATGGGTGCCCCTAAGGACCAGATTTTCACGATTAGGCAAGTCCTGCAGAAATGTCACGAATATAACGTTCCTCCTGTTGGGGCTTACCCGTTACGATTGACGATGGATTATCCACCGCCTGTAATGTAGAGGGCCCAGAAGATGAGATAAGATGATGGTTGATGACGAAATCGTTAGTTGCTTTCTGTGTTAAACTTTTTTTAGTAAAGTGAACCTACTGAGCACCGAATCCGTGTAAAAGAAAATGCATGGCAAATGTTCTTTAGGAATAGAACGGTTAGAAAGACGATTTTCGCCACTTGAGCCCCTAGGCCACGAAACTTTCTTTCATGATCGCACGATAACACAAGGCGGTGTGTATGCACTCTCTAATGGTATATTTCGAACTTAATATGTGTACAATTCTTCTGCTTCTACAATGCGCAATGACCTCTACAAATAAACATCGTTTTGGGTTGCGCATGGGCGCTTTCTACTCTTTTATCTTTTATCACTGGATTACTGTGTTAAAATTTAAAATTTATATTGGTTTCAAGTACTGACTTCGAGATTTAATTTTTAGTTTAACTTTAGGATTTAGGTATTTAGTTTAAGTTCAATTTAGTGTAGGTTTTAGATTCAACTAGTCCTAAATCATTTAAGTATCAATCACCCACACATAATCTTTTCATACCATCAGCAATGGCACACAGATAAAAAAGAAACATTGAATTTTCTGCGTTATCTAATGCACATAAAGGGAATGCTAGATTTAGTAGAAAATAATGGGATATTTCATGTAAATTTTAGCCAGATAACGCCTGAATCTAGCTTGTTGTAAGAAAGATAGCAAACATTGTTGTATGGCGTATGAAAGATGGCAAACAATTTCGTTGTTTACGTCTCATTTGGCTTGGAAATTTTTATGCGCTTGTTAAAATTCATTATTTTTTTCTGCACGAATGTGGATTTCCAAAAAAACTGATGCGGTTGGTCAAAGCAACGATGGATTGAATTATGTGTGTCATCCGAGTTTAAGGGACACTCGCGAGTCCCTTTGAATCTCGGAGAAAGTTACGGCAAGATGATGGATTGCCATGTTTGCTATTTATCATTGCATTGGAGAGTGTGATTCGAAGAGCGGGATAGGCACGAGTGGCAGGATCTTCAGGAAGTCTGTCCAAATTTTTGGCTTCGCCGACGACGTAGTACGTAACTTTGAGACGATGGCGGAAACGTACAATAGACTTAAGGCTGCAGTAAGTAGGATTGAGCTTAACTATGATTAATACATAGAAAACAAAAAAAACATGAAAGGACAATGTTAGCTTCCAACCACGAGTTCAGATCGTATTAGACGTATTTGTGTATCTGGGCTCATTGATGACCACCGATAACGACACCAGCAAAGGTGCATTATGGTTGGCAATCGTGCCTACTTTGGACTCCGAAGTTCGCCGAACTACAAAGTTGACAATCTACAAGGTATTAATTAGACCGGTAGTTCTCTAAGGCCACGAAACACGGGCGTTGCTCGTGGAGGACCAACGCGCCCTTGGTGTCTTTGGTGTTGCGTACGATCTACGTTGGAGTGCAGATGGCAGATGGAAGGAGGCGAACAAACCATGAATTGCATCAGTTGCTAGGAGCGCCTCCTATCTAAAAAAGGTCGACTATGGTGGGTAACAGGCGACTAGAATCGAACCCTGCTTTCCAGCATTATTCTGCATTGTAGCTGCGCATTCACCAACTAAGGTCAGGAAGAAACTAATTTTTACTAAAATGGCACTGAACTGGAAGAAAATACGTTTCAAACCATTCCATAGCTTCCAAAGAGTCTTGTAGTCCGTTCAAGTAACGAAAAAAATGTTTAATGGTTTTCACGCTAAAGTGAGGTGTTAAGCAACCAGTAGCCTAGCTTCTCAAATACTAAAATTTTGAAAACAATTCCAGTAAAATTTAAAAGTTTTATTTTCAAAATCATTGAAAATGTTTATGGCTACAGTATTTATGCAAAAATTGTTCAAATCTGGAAATAGTTGTTACCATGGCGGTTATTGTTAATTTATCAGAAGTTTCTTAAATTCAGAGTCACATTTAAAGGCCATATACGAATGCTTTCAATGTTCACCTCAAATATTAAAAATAAAAACTCTCATCCCTCATACCAGTATTTCAACGATTTCGGGTTATTGAATCATTTATATGTACTACTCCTACAACCCACCACCGCCACGTGACAAAAAGGGAGAAAACCCCGACCTGGTGACTCAAGGAAGTGAAAATCACTGCCACATCAAAAAGGACAACAAAACGAATATATAAACAGCGCGGAAAGTTCATTATGTAAGTTTCAGAGAGAGAAAAAAAACAGGAACGAGACCGACCGACCGTGAGGATCTTGCGGAAGGTATACTATCCCTTTTAGTCGTGACCATAGTGCCACAGTTTCGTGTCCTTTATTTTAACTTTATTCTTTCTAGCCTTCCCCAAAACCAAAGGTGGTGGAGAATGACGATGGTTTGGTAGAATGGGTACAATAAAGGGAGGTTGGTGTAGGTGTACGTTTTACGATATACTTCCTTCACTGCCTTAGTCCCTGCTTGGTTTTAGGCGCTAAGGATTTTTCTTTCATGTTTCATAGACTTGGAAGCGCATATTTTATGAATGAGTGTGTCTTTTTAGCAACATAACGATCCTATCAAATGGATATTATCACGTTGGCGAAACATAGAAAGTGTTTTCCCTCCAATTAAGGTTGACTCAAGAAAACAGCGCTGGCCCGAATTCGTGAAATTATACTAGCGAAAAAACTACAACCATATATGTCATATTTCACGGTATTGTGGGAACGATTCCCATTGCGTTTTCAATTCCACAAAATAGGTGTGAACAGGAATCGCCCAACCCATCCTGGTCAACGCAATTTCTAAAGCACCAGCCTAATCAGATTGTCGAATACTTACATATTGCCAGAATGATCGGCAGTATCAGTCGCTGCACCACCAAACAGATGAAATAGTTGGCCATCTTGAGTCAAGGTCCAGCGATCGTAGTCCTGAAAGTGAGAACGGATAAAAGTGAGATTTAATTAACTTATTTCGACTAATCACCGCTCTCTATACATTATGTACGATGTACCGCGAGTTAAGGTTTAAGGCTAACGTTCGCTTTCCCCACACGCGATAATTACACCCCTATGAGCTAACAACGATCCATCGCATCCGTTGGCCATAGAGAGAAAGTGTATCAATCTTCACTTCGGCGTTGACTTGGGTTAAAACATTGTGTTAATCTCGAATAGCAACGGCTAATAGCGCTACAAGACCACATGCCAACCACAATTACTTGTTCGCTACAAACGACGACGCTAGGGATTGTAATTAATTAATGCACATTAAACGAAGGTAATTTTCGCGATGAGCACACGTGATACTTCTAATGATGGGAGCAGCAATTTTTGCAACAGCAAAAAGTAGTAGCTTCTGCCATAGTGGACAGTGATAAATGGCCCGAACGTGGTGGTTTTATGTGATGAATACATTTCGTTAATCATTTCTCGTAGAACTTAGCCGTTATGCTTTGCGTGTATTGATGTGACTTTTGTAAACTTTGATTATTAATGGGTAGGGTCTCCCTTAGCTGGTGCACGGATGTTACGCCCATTTTGGGCTATCTAGGATTTCATACAGGGCATGGATATCATTGATTCTGATAACATTTAACATTTTGGGTAGGGTCATGATAAGCACAAGCCAATAAAAAAATTACAACCGTCGGATCTAAAGAAAATTCAGTGTACATTGAAAATGAAATCCACATCGTGGCATGAGACATGTAAGTGAACAGTTAAGTGAAAATAGCCCTAGCGGGAAACTTTGACAGCACAAATTTTATCTCCTGTAAATTATTGACTGTAACTAATGTAACGTACTGACCAAGTAGCAATTTCAAAACTGTATTTTATGTGGGAGATTACATCTGTGTTCTTATAGTTTCATATTAAGGCTTACTTGTATCTTCTTCTTAAGATCAGAATATGAATCCATTCGGATTAGACCACACATCGATAATTATCCATTCGGACAGTAATTGCTCTAAAATGACTTTTGTTTTAGTGTGCTTTACGGTGATATGTTTGTTGTGCAACCGATTGGTTTCGGTACAGTGGATCATTTCAAAGATGAGTCGAATTTGGTGTTCGAAAAAGGGTGTCACGTAGAATCAAAATGCAAAACGGTAATCAAATGTAATCGAAAAGTTCGGTCAGACAATTTCCGTGAAAGATTTACCCCAATCCGGCAGAAAGCCGGGCCCCAGCCAGAACGGCCAAGACATCAAAGTGGTTGAGTACATAAGCACAACCCATCGGCGTCGACGCGGGATTTGGCCAAGCAATTCAACTCCAGCATCGGGATGATTCAACGGATCAAAGCTCGGAACTCCCTGAAATCGTACAAAAAGCTCGGCCCAAAACAGGAGCACGAAAAATGTATGACCGGATTCTGGAGAACAAATACGGGTCCATCCTTATCGACGACGAAACCTACGCCAAGGAAAATTCGTGAACGCTGCCCGGACCGCAGTATTATACGAAACCGGTAGACCTGGACGACGCTGAGTTTTGGCAGAAGGTGGTGGCAGAAGGTGGCGATTTGTACCTGTTGATTGTGGCCGTCGCTTAACTGTTTGAAGAAGAGATTGCTGCCACAGTACAGAAAGCATTACGATCCTCCTCTCTTCTGGCCGAATTTGGCTTCCGCCCACTACGCCAAGTCGGTTCTACATCATCTTCATTTAAAATGTTATGTATATTTTGAAAAACTTGTCGTTGTAGATGGAGATCCACGACTAAATTATGACGAAGGGATATTTTCATGAAAAAAAAATTCTTGTCGACATTGCATTCAAATTATCTCGAAAACGATTACATTTAGAAACTTGCATATCACGAGCTTTCTGACTTTAAATGATCTGGAGAATCATATTTAATCATTATAATATGATTATTTCTACACAAAAAATAAAAATGCAAAGATCATGATTTTTTTTTACGGAACATTCAAGTTGCTCCATTTTAGAACAATTTTTATTATTCTTCGTAATACTTAAGAATTTCGGGAAAAAAATGAAAAAAAAATCATAAATTGCAAACACAGGCATCTTCCATTTTCATTTTTTTTTTTTTTTTTTGAATGAATAGTGTTTATTCGGAACACATTTTCTTTAACAAAGGCCTGATTATCTACATTTTTTCCCAGACACAATATCATTTCAATCAACGGTTTACGAATTATGATATTTTGAAGATTACACATATGAAAACACGTGCCCCCTTTTGAAAAATTATTCTTAGGTCCAAACTTTTTATGACAAAGTTTCAAAAACATGATTTCCCATACTTAAACCATGTGGAAAGTTTCATCCAAATCGGAGAGGTTCATGGAAGATTCTGATTTTTTTCTTCTGGCTGATTTCAACTAGAAACGCTCTACATTATATGGTGTAAAGCTATAAGCTAAATGGCTTAGGGGGAGATCCCCTAGTGCCGAACACCTAAGGATTTTAAGGGATATAAAATCAACACTAAGCATAGTTTCAGTTTTTATTCGTTGCAACAATAATTTAAACGTTTAGTTTACAAGCAATTTAATTACACGGAAAAGCTTCAAGTCAACCGCATAGAGCAATTTACCGGAGTTGAGTCCTTCGCACAGATCGTTGATGAAGAGGATGAATATAAGAGGGCCAAAGTGGCTGCCCTGGAAGGAATAGCAAATACGACCGATCTAGCGTCGTGCACCTTGACAAAGGACGTGAAGACAAATATGACTGAAGCCACTGAATGATCCAAGTGCAGTCCAAGGCGGTTCAGTTTTTCAATGGTCAGTTTATGGGGTACCTTGTCGAACGCTTTTGAAAAGTCAACGTAAATTGCATCGACCTGGCATCGCTTCTCCAAAAGTACCGGGGGTAAGTCATGAGGTTCGATGTCGTTGGCCGCTTTTTGACGAAACCATGTCGATGCTAAGAAATCACTGACTGCACAACAGGCTACATCACGTCATTTAACAGACTCTCGAAAACTTTCGCTAGGCAGTTCAGGATTGATATCGGTCGGTAGGTCACAACGCTGTGTGTATTTCCAGCCTTGTGGATTGGAGTAATTGATGCCAGCTTCCAAGCGCCAGGAAACACTCCTTCGGTCAAGGATCGATTGGAGATCGTAGCAAGGACAAGACAGCGACTGACCACACTGTTTGATAAAGACAGGCGGAATGAAATCAGGACCGGGTCCGATGCATCGACTGCGTTGAGAGCGTCGAGAATATCGTCATTATTGAAAGTGACCAAAGGGAGCCGTAGATTATACGACGGAAGGCTTTCCAAGTATTGCTGCGACAGCGGAGGTAAGTTGTCCTCGTGTACGGAATGGAAAAACTCAACTAAAAGATTTGCGGTAGAGACCACATAGCAAGAGCTCGGAGATTGGTACGTAACATCAGCGGGAACCTTGGTCGCGCTCTTCCGTTTGTTGATATAGGCCCAGAAGGATGAAGGGTCTTGTTGGAAATTCATTTGGGTGCGATCAATATACTCATGGAAACGATCATCTAGCAGTCGGTTGTACTCCTCTTCGTTAAACTGCAGATATCTCATGTTCGTAGAAGTTTTGTTGCAAAAGAAACGTTTCCTGATCTTCCGTAAGCGATTACGACGGCTACGGAGTTGTGGTGTCCACAACTTCTTTAATAAAGAAACCAAAACTAAACCAACCCGTTTTCATATGTGAGAAATTAATGTCAAAATGTTCGAATTCTTCGGTTGCTTACATACTTATTGGCTATAGACATTTGATACAAGAGCTTGAATAGTTTAGTTGGCTTAGTTGATTTAGTTGGCTTTCTGGTGTTCAACTTAACCTGCTTGGTATGCATGATGTTTTCTTTCTCTTCAATTGACACTTTCTTGGGAGTATTGGTGTTTATCTTCCCCTCCTTCGATTATCTTACGATGTCTTTTTCTCAGCCTCCACTTTGATCGGACGTCCTTCTTTCTACGAAGTATTAGTGTTTACCTTCAGCTTCTTTGCATGCTTTTCCATTTTCATTTGTTTAACCGCCAGTTTGTATGCAGACAATGTGAGGATTTCACTTTTTTAGACTTCCTTTTTCTGGCATTAGATCTCTGATATTGACGACAGCATCTGCAATGCTTTTACTATGTTTGCTGCATTCTACAACAATCTACAAGTTTGTTGAACGGAAGGATCCGCTGAACTGGCATTTTATTCGGTAGGCCCATCCACCAATGGAATGTTTGTCACATCAGAAGGAAAATAGTCAATTCAATACATGTGGATTGAATGGCCATGTTCCGGAACATTAGACACAAGATTTTGCGATATAACTTCGTGCCACTTTTGCACATGCTTCAGTTGCAAACCCCGTACTATCGATGTGCTCTCATCCACTCACCACAGTGTTCATGGAAGGAATCATTAAATGGTTTCATAAAAGTTCTATCCAGATGTTCCATTTTGTGACTTGTGTGAGGTGGCAAACTGATCAAATGGATGTTCTTATCGCTGCAGAAATTAATGACATCCAGTGTTGTGTGGCTACTGTGACCATCCAAGATGAGCAATACTGGACTGGATTCACTTGACGGGCGAGAGCACTTCACAAAATGCTGAAGCCATTGTAAGAAAAAGTCACCGTTCATCCAATCCTTTCGGTTGAGCTACGCCTGAACTTTCCGGAGTAGCGTTGAACATAAATCGATAATTTTTTTTTTTCTCGGGAATACGAAGAACGGAGGAGTATAGACCCCAGTGGCACTCATGCAGAAGAGGGTTGTTTCGTTTTGACGTAGGACTACGTCTTTGCTTTCGATACAGGGGTACACGTTGCGAGTACAAAAATTAAGAGCGTCACGAAATATGCTTAGGTTTTGAACGTTAATAACTAATTCATTTCATGACCGACTTTTAGAATCTTTGCACCAATCTATCTAGAATATTTCTACGCATCAGTTTTATTATTGAAATTGATTGATTTCCAACATTTAGCTATTGAACATAACGTAAATACAAGGTGATCTCTTATAATGTCGACTATTCAGAGTAAATTTACCAAATACACAGTATAATCCTAGCACAGACTTCATATTTAAGTAAGGAACGTCTCCTAGGCAGCCTTGAATGATATATAACGGGTACACCTTCGCATTTTAATTTAGTTTTTCGGCAGTCACGGAGCTGTGCAGAGCAAGATCTGCTGTAGGAACGTAGTTAGCGGCAGCAAGCACCCTGGAGGGTGCACTGGCGAGCAGTCGTTGTCCAGATAGGCGTTGGCTGTTGGTGCCGATGCTCCCGTCCCCTCACTGCGAGAAACATGGCTGCTGAAGCTAAAGAGTTTGTTTGGTTAAATTCTGCTCTTGTGCTGTTTGAAATATGGATTACCGCGCCCCGGCTGAACATGGCATTACTTTAAACGCCGCGTCTCGGAGTAAATGGCAAAACGCGTTGAACAACCTGCGAACGAAATTCTATAACAGGTAATTCGAGCCGAACTGCAACACGTCAGACCGACCATGTGTACAGATCTATAGTATAGAGGATAGGTTGAGTTCGTTGTAGTTCCTAGTTGTGCATAGCGGATTAGTTGCTGGCGGTATATAATTAATATTTTATAAAATGATTCAGTATTGAACAGAACCAATAACTAAATAACTTGTTTGAAGTTTGCTTTTTTGCAATCACTGCCCGCTGTTTGCTGGCATGTGATGATTTCCCTATCACAGTCATCAGTCTCTTATAACTAGCTAACTAGTTAATGCTGGTAATGTTCTCTTCAAATTGCAATCAGTGCTTAAAAGGGTTTCTTACGTTCTAGTGCCTTGGATAGAGTCCCTACCATTCGATAGGAATCAAATACTTTTGAGAAAGTCTAAGTGAAATGTCGCAGCATATGGCTCCAAAGTATCAGAGCAGCTATCAGAGCGAACATATCTTTAGGCTATTTTAAATAATAGCATGAGTTTGAAGTCGACTTTTAAACATTTGGAGAAATCATTATTGATAATTGAATTCCTGCAAGATAATTATCGTTTAAAATAATGACCAATTAACATAATGATTTTCATACAGTTACATATTCTTGAAAGAAACCTTGTATGTACTTGTAATTCATATTGCTAACAGATCCTCAACTATCTTTCACGCCATAAAGATAGTGACCCTCTCAACCATCGTAGCAAATACAACCGTGGCCGTATCATCATTCAAACCAAACGACCCTTTTCAGGGCCACCAAATGCTTTCTAAAGAGTGTTCAAAATAGTTTCTCACATACTTACTTTCTAATGCCGGTCTAACGTTCCATTAAGACCCTACCCACACCATTTTGACCTAGACTACGTCTATCGGCTAGGGTAGGGGTCAAATGAAAATTTGAAAAATAGCGACCGTCACGAATAATTGAAACACTTGGAACGCTAATCAGTTCATCATTTGTCGATAGACTTCCGAGATTGTAGCTTCAATCAGTTGGAGATTTTCGCGACTGTGGAGTCAATTTTCAAACACGTCAAAATAACATTAATAATTGACTTTGAATTCCCAAACAGGCTTTCAACCATCTATAACGCGACAAGGATAATGGTTTCCAGCTAGTATCAACACAATCACCACAGCCAGCACATCCGTTGCCCTTTCATCATACCAACATTAAAACCCTTTCTAGGACTGCCAAATGATTTGTAAAGAGCAAACTATAGAATTTCCTAACAAACTTACTTATCTATGCCGATCCAACGTCCCATTAGAACAGCACCTACGTTGCAATGTTGCTCAACGAAACAAACGAATCTAATCTAACAAGTTGAACCAGATAATGCATCAAACGGTTTAACTTAGTCTACATCAAACGGCCGTGTGTTATACACAACCCCACTGATTTTTGGTAAGGCTTCGCTTATTCCAATCGATCAATGTCACCTCTATTCTATTAAAGGGTAATCAACAATAATAATAATAACAACTTTCATTACACATTGCTACGTAGTCCTACGTCAACTAAACCCCATTGGTCTGTCCCTTCTAGTTTTTTCCTCGTTCCGCGGATGTAACTTTACCCACTTGACAGACAAATTTGGATGCCAACACATGGAGGTGCTTTAAGACACAGGTTACTCCAGTTTCACCGCAATTGTAGATGTTAGAAGGACGGACGATGTGCTGATCCAGCAGTCTTTGTAGGTTTGAATAGAACAAATCTGTTTGTGACTTGTTGAGTTCAACCGCGCGCATAAGGCTAGCTGATTCTGGAGTTCGCAAATTCTTTACTAGAATCTGAATTCTCAGATTCTCTGCCAAATCAAAAGACAATTTGAGGAACTTTTTCCTGTTAAGTGGAAAATAACGACTTGACAAATCTAAAACCCAAGCCACAAGCTCCTCTTCATAATCGTACGTAAACGTGCTGGCGAATCTTCCCAATTTGGGCTCCAATAGCAATTTTTGCCGGATTTAATGCTTACTGGTTTGTCATGAAGAGTGCCGCTGGAGATTCCGAAAGCAATCGCTGCTTCCCTGATGGACACCTCCTTTGACAAAACCTTGTTAATAAATGCTGTCATCCGTTCCATGGACAAAAAAGGCTGACTAAAAGTAAATTGGTATGCACAAAAAGACCTGTAATTCAATAAGTTTACTTTTACTAAAAATTCAAAGTTACAGCATTAGATGGTTACATTTCTCCAGCTCAAACGAAATCTCGAACCTTCCTCTTGATGGAGCCCATCGGCGCCCGCACAGTGGAAACAGACACGGAATCAGCGCATTTCTTCCATTTTGCCCGAATTTGCTGGATGTCCTTGGATGTCCTTTTTCAATTGGTCGAAATTCCGGGCAATTTGGAGGATTCATTAGCTTGGGGATAAAAACGATCTAGTTGGCAGCACACCACTTCAGAACCACTTTAGAATAGATGCAGCTGGCCAAATCGGGTCAAACGATGCCTTTGCTCCTATGCTTGCGGGTGACCGACAATACAAGCTGTTTCAGGCATTCTTCGATGTAAACTTGGGATTTCATCGTCGAGGATGTGACGAACGGTTCCGTTTTCAGGCCACAACCGCAAATTGCTTGCCAAATCATGCCCTTCTTCGCAAACTTGTCGGCAAACACGAACTTGAATCTTCCCGGCACATCCCCACGTCCAGTCGCGATGTAAAAGTTTTGACCGGGAAGCTGCTTAAAACCGAGTTTGATGCATGTATCATCAACGATCAATGTGCAGCCCTTGTGTTTCGTCAAAGCACAGTCGTACAAGAGCCTTGCACGCTTTTTGGCCACGGAATTCTGCTTTATGTGACGGTTCGGATGTTTACTGGCTTTGTACGACTTGTATCCTTCCCTGGCAAGGAATGTTCCGCACCGTTTGAAAGATGGCGTTGTACCTTCAGGCCACATCTCTGATCGAAAGACCGAGGTTGGCTTTAACGCACCTCCAAACCTTGCTGCGCAGCTGACGATCCCTGGTTCCATTTTTTCCCTAGGTCCGCTGATTCCTTTTCACACTCAGGGTTCCCTTTAAACACTCAACAAACTGTTGTTTTTGGCATCTTCAGCACTTTAGTCAGCTTGGAACCGGACTACTCCGGATTTTCTAGGTATTTGTGCACAATATTTTTTCTACTTTCGAGTTATCAACTGGACTTGAGTCTGTGCTTCTAGTCGGATTATGAAGAAATTGTGCGATTAAACGATACCCGTGTCTTCAGTTTTCAGCTGGAGGTTATGGGCATTGCTCGATGCTAGTTGCCTGATCGGTTTTTTTTGGGTCGGACACGTAATTAAATGGAATCCAGCTAAGTACTTTTTACTCTTTATATTTTTGATATCAGAAGAGTTTAAGCTCCCGTAACGTTTGTTGATCAGGGAGGAAAATTCCTTTAATCGTACATAATTTTTTTGACCGTTTGGTTCAATCGAAAGGTATTTTCAAACCATGAATATGTGAAAGTGTGAGTGTACGTGTGTGTGTGTGTGTGTGTGTGTGTGTGTGTGTGTGTGTGTGTGTGTGTGTGTGTGTGTGTGCCTGTGTGTGTGTGTCTGTGTGTGTGTGTCTGTGTGTGTGTGTGTGTGTGTGTGTGTGTGTGTGTGTGTGTGTGTGTGTGTGTGTGTGTGTGTGTGTGTGTGTGTGTGTGTGTGTGTGTGTGTGTGTGTGTGTGTGTGTGTGAGTGTGTGCCTGTATGTGTATATGTGTATGAGCGTATGACGCTGTGTCGGCACGTCCTTCTTCTCTTTCCAGAAAGCGAGTAAGGCTTTGTGCACAAATTACGTTACGCAAAAAAACGGGATTTTGCACCCCCTCCCTCCCCTATGTAACAATAAGTAACACGTGACCAGACCCCCCCCCCTTAATTACGTAACGCTCAAGGACCTCCTCCCCCCTATTTCTCAATTGTTATAAAAACATCACAAAAACTGTTATTGTTGTTGCTTTTATGTTTAATTCTCATTTGATTCAAAATTGTAGTGTCCAGACAACAGTTCAATCATTTTATTTGTGTAACTTAAAATTGATAAAGATTGCAAACATCAGTCCACTTCTAGCCTCGGCTTTTTTTGTACCGATATTTCACCATGGTCAATACCGTGTGAAAAATAGAAATACTCATGTTGGTGCATCAAATTTAACACCACTTGATGGAAACAGTCCAAATTTATTTCCTATCCTTTTTTAGGCTATGGTGAAATTTTTATTACGCTACCTAAATTTTTCACAGAAGTACGTATTTTAGAAATTGGTATGTCCAAAAATGACTTTTTTTACATGTGTTATCAAATCTTCAAATTTATTAACCATACGAACAAAAAATTTTGTTCACATGAGGTTAATACATTAGTTATAGGGCTGTCAAAAATTCAGTCAAAAATGTTTATAATAGACAAACTTACAGGAGTTTGAACGTGAAGTTTTTTGGAAGCAAAATTTTGCTCGGCTTTTTTTTGCTACTGAGTGTACTACTTTTTATTTCATTTGAATTTCCATAACATAATCTTTTGAAAAGTAAATAAAATGTATTATTATTTAATTATTTAATTGTTTTAATATAAATAACAATATATTTATGCATATTTTTTTTTACAATTCCACCGCTTAGGTCGAGGCAATGCAAAGGTGCATTGCTTCCAAAAATCTTACTTTTTGATTCTACAATAAGTGCTTTTTGTTTCCAATAGAAGCCTCCTTTGCAGCGCTTTTAGAAACAACAATATTTATCGTTGGTTCAAAAATAAAATCGGTATAGTTTGAATGAATAAAAATTATGGGTAAGCCGTGAGTCAACAATAACAAATGTAGCTATACAGAACATTACATTTCTCAGCGTGTAGATGTACCATTTATGGAAAATTGCGCCAATTGGTGATGCAAATCGTCATAAGATACATTTCGTTTAGTAGATCATATTTAAATAGTACGTCTCCATTTATCGTAGCTTTAGAATTTGGTCTGAAATAAAAAGATAGACAGAATTCATTTTCCCTAAAATTTCAGATTTCTTGCACCACTTGGCCTAAAAAGTGTTTCTATTATCGCCACTCGCGTAAGAAACACATGCGATTGAGCATCAAAGGAACCAAAATTTAAAGTTCCAGTTCCAGGTATGGCAAACGTGATTAAAAATACAAAAACAAAGTTTTGGCTCAGTTTCGATATTTTTCCTTCAAAATATGCATTGAAAGTTTTCATTTGACGTATTGAAAGTGGGTTTTTCCCAGAATTTTTAAACATAGTTCTTAACTAGTATTCACTTTTAATTTTTTTTTCAAATTGGTTATTTTGTTACGTAACGATTTTAAAACCCCCCTCCCCCATATGTCACAATAAGTAACGGTTGCTCAACCCCCCTCCCTCCCCTTCATGCGTTACGTAATTTGTGCACAAAGCCTAATGGCGCTATAACCATAAGCCGTAAACGGCTAGGATAAGAGTTAGTGCTCATGTCCCAACCGACAGTTAAGCTCTCACGCAAGAAAAAGGCGCTACACTCTTGGATTTGGAGCTTGGATACAAGTAGGAAACACCTGTGTGGACAATAAAGGAGTGCATTAGCTTCGTCACTCCCAACGACCAATATACATATAAATATACATATGCTTTCTCGCCAAGGAAAGCCTCCCGCACAATCCCATCCAACTTCCAACTCCAGATGTCTATGAAGGTAGCATGAGTTCTCAGCATCTTCTTAAGTAGACATCTAATCAACACTTCCCTCCCATCCCTTGCAGATCATAAGGACCTGGCCAGGTGTTGTGCAAAGAGATTGATGGATGAAGAGCCTGTCACACCCAAGGCAGCTCTTCTGGCGCTTCCATTGTCTCTACAACAGCCAACCCAGGATTGTGTATGGTCGGAAAATGCTATGCTGCTATGCTATGCTAATATTTTTTCTACTTTCGAGTTCCATTTGACGTTATTTCTGAACACGATCGACTACTTTGATCAAACTTGCATCAGTTGTGCTCTATAGAAGTGTAAACAAGCCACTGTCAAAGATTTTCGATTCCCAATGCGAGAGGCGCGCTAGCGGCGCGCAAGGGGCGTACTAATTCACTTTTAGTCAGCCTTTATTTAATTTATAGTTTTTTTTTGCCATGGCCCTTATAACTGTTTGATTTGACCTGCAAAATACAGTAAAAACGATTCTAATAAGCCTAGCAACACATTGTACTGTCCGGCACAGGGCAAGGAAGATAACCTTATGTTCCTATAAGAGGTGTGTTGGGATCTCGCGACCTTCGTTATATTGTTTCTTCAAATGTCTAGTGTAATCTGTTTTTTTTTTCTTTTCTTTATTACTTTGTGTTTGTTTTGTTCCAACTACTAGATCGTGGCGACAACTCTCTGCTGAGACTACAGAATCACATTTCTATTTTCCTTTGACCAATCCATACCCAAAAAATGTCACCCCTTTTAACTTCGGGTGAACCGCTAGTAAACGCTCCATGACTTACTAACAGTAGTATTATGTCACTCATGTTTTCAAAAATCAATGAATTATCGGCTCCGTAAAGCTAACACGGTTGAGACTACTAAATAAATGAACTAGTCAAAAAAAGGCTAAATAATCCCGTAATGCTGTTTCAACTTAAAGTTCATCCGCAAAAGTCCCAAATGAATTTTAATGTATTTTTCCATCATAGATCGTTAAAAAACCTACATTTCCTTTTGGAGAGAGGACCTATTTCGTGCGGTCAAGTTCTAAATCGAACACACTTCAGTTGATAGTTCAAGTTGTTGGCCTTTTTAACTGTGACCAATTGCTTTTCGTTTGTTAATATGGATGAGATCACATACTCAATTGTCTTTAGCCCGCAAATTTTGTTGGGGCTAGAGGTGTGACCTTCATCACTATTATCATTACCATTATCATCATCATTATTTTTATCGTCATCTGACGAGCCCAAAAATAACACACACAAAATTTTACACATCTTAGTTCCAAATATCCCTGAAGAATTCTACATACTAATTATCTGTGAGAAACGAATGGAGTATAGGTATGTGTCAAATTAACGGCACCAATCTTTGGATTCGCATCAGTGAAAAATTCCAAAATGTCGAGTCAAGAAAATCCAAAACAGTTTGAGTCAAAACAATACGCCAAAATGAGTCATTAGTTGTCATTAGTTTCATAGTTTTGGAGGAACGGATAATAACCAATCTACATATACAAATACTTGCATTCATCGCTCAAACGTTCATCAACACATAAGAATCTGCAGCAGTCGTTTTTCAGCCGGAGTGCGCCAAAATAAACATAAAAACCAATAAGCCTATTCCTGTCCCACGCGCTAAACTCTGCATCAATATTTAATAAACAAACGATACAAGTTCGTAATCCGTGACAAAACAGTCGCTTGTCTTCGATGGTGTGTCACAACAGCAACTTGTATCATTTATGTATGTACCTATAAACCTAGTGTAACGGATTGCCGGTACATGTACTTTATGATGGTGGAAATGAGCAGAAATCGATAATATCGATCTTTTTTTTTTCGCTGTGGTCCCATTCAGTATTTTGATCAATTAACTGTTAATTTTATTGTATTTTTCCAGTAACGAATCGATAACGGGCGTATGGTTTAACGTACATATTATTCAGTCCCGGTGAAATGTGATGCATTGAAATATACCGCCCCGGCAGACTAGTGCGATGTGACGAAAGGCACTAATCGACCGATAATAGTTTGTGTGATAAAGTGTTGTGCAACTATACAACCTGTGGATGATTCGCTTCTTTTAATGGAAATAATTAATTCTAAGATTGACTCAGTTGGAATTTTTTAATACCTTTGTTGGAAAAGATAACCTACTGATGAGTTGTCAGAGGAAACATTAGCAATGTCTCATCACATGTGATTCCAAAAAAAAAAACGACAACTGATTGTATTAAATTTGCACACGGCTCATGATAGGGTGCGGTGATGTCATTTGATTCTAACTGAAATGAAAAACAGAAGAAATGAGGAACGACGAAATTCTCTGGCTTTTGTTAAACATTATGAGCGTGCGTCTAGTCGAGTTCGCAACACAAGTAGAATACATATTAGGTAGTCGTATTCCTCGTGACATTATAGGTGTGTCAACTGCGTAAACACACGAGAATACTACCCAGCTACCACCACCCGTGTGAATTCTAGAAATTGTGCTAAATAGGTCTAATCTCTTCCATTCCCTACCTCAAGATGCTGGAGAATCATTCTAAATATTAATACAATACACATATACGAGTTTGATGGGTTCGTTGCTTCGAATGATTTATTTATCAGTGCGACCTCGCGGTCTCTGCCACAAATTATTAGAAGAGCTGATAATTAAAAATACGAATAGATAATGCAAAAGTTGCAAATGATCAACATTACAGACACGTCCGCAGCCGTTTAATCAGGTTTCAAATGATTGATTCGCAAACGGCTGTCGGTACGACTCAGTCAAAAGCGTTGCAACAATCACGAATATTGTTTCTCTTAAGAAATTAATATCCTTATATTTCATTTCTCCCCTGTGAAAAATAATTAATCAAACATCAAATGAATACTTTCGATGGAGGCAAAAAACGCACTCAGATCCATGGTGCTAAAAAATTGGAATAATATTTATAGAATTCCGTTACGTTCGTATATGATGTCATCTACCATTAGCGTTTGAGACTTGCGGCTGATTATCATTTGCTTAGCACGCAGAGATGCACGAATGTGTGCGGTTGTCCGAAGCGAAGCTAGCAGCCACTTGAGGAATGCACGCGGAATTATTAATACAAAGGAGACCCGTTGGATCATTTTAAAATCAACATTTAAAATCTTTCCAGCATACGCGATATGAATCAGACGGCGGGATATGTCTATGGAGCTAACCTTTAAGCTTGCTTATCATATGCCGGCTATTGACGATCCCGGGTGAGTTGTGCACTGGTTGACACCATAATGTAATAAAGTTGCTGACCTTTGCACAAATCGCGATGAACTTTGATCTAGAGAACTTTGCTCTAGAGTCGAAAGATTGTCTTGTACCGACTAGAAAAAAATGTCTGTTCAACTGGTGTTCAAACCACTGATGACGATTTCTTGATCAATTATTCGGAATTTCCATATCAATTATTCGGAATTTCGAGAAAGTGTGATTGCATTACAAGAATCATGATATAACTGAACACCTATATTCTAAGCTTTTTTACGATGCATTCCATATCAATGATTGCTTTATTTGGTTTTCATGCGTGGCGTCTGATAATGCACGCTGTATCAATATTTGTTCAAAGATATGTGGTCGTGTTCAAGAATATGCTTTTTGGATAATTGATGTGTTTTGGATTCTTCCAAAATTTGAGTTCATTTGGTTGCGAACTCGTTCTGCGCTGACCCTTTGAAGATTACAGGGTGCGGCAGGAAAAAATGCGAACATTTATGATATTTCTTTCAAATACCATTTTCAACTACTTTAAGCAACAATATCAACAATTTCGTGTTCAGTTATCGTTATTAGTTCATTTCAAATAATTTTACTCGATTTATCCTCCATTTTTATCAATGGCGACGCCGGAAGCTAGAACACGCCTTTCGAACGTAGTCCTCCGACATCGACTAACATGTGCGTGTTATGACAGACTACAAAGTCTTCACACTAGGGTGAGATGTTCTGCAGACTTCACATACGCCCAAATCGAATAATCCAACGGGTTAAGTCCGGACTGCTAAGGGGACCACAAATCTTTCGGCCAAAACCTCATCGCAGCCATCGTTGGGGCCAATTTGACGTGTGACCTGGCGCTCCATCCTGTTGTAAGACAACGCATTGATCCTCAGAGAAGTTAGCCTTCACCCAAGGAAGTAATTGGTGCTTCAAAATACCGATATACACTTCGGTGTTTATTTTAACACCAATGAAAACAGGCGGCATTTTCAAACCGTTGGACGCCGCCAAGCCAAACATCATGACACCAGCCGGATGTTTGGTTTGGAACTTAAACTTCAATTTCTTCGGAGCATCCTCAAGTTCCTACGGTGAAATGAACCGGTCCATGAGCGGCTGTTAGACACAGCAACGATGCTAAACAGCTTTTCGTCGGATACCATGATTATCATTTTTACCGTCTTCAACAAAGAAAGCAACCTCTTTAAAGGAGTCATTCCTAGCTCCTTTACCCGCTATGTTATCAAGTGGCGTTTCACTCTAGCTCTCGGAGATACGTGCAAGTCTTCTTTGGTGATTCTTCGCATGGATATTCAGAAATGTTGGCTTCCTTGGCAATTTAACAGACGGAACGTACCGGGTTGCGAGCAATTTTTGTATGGACCGGTTTGATCACGTTTAGTAAACGGGCGAGCCGCGGACTTTCACATCCCGGCTTCCAATTCATAGAAAAATCCTGTAGAGACTTTTTGATACGATAAACTGTGGTGAACTGACCGCCTTGCCAACACCCTTCGTCGTTATCACTAGGCGTAAATTGTCACAAATTTTCAATAAAATAATTCCGATTTTCTGATGCACCACTTGAAAGTGAACATAAACAAATCTAGGGTTTTTTTTTTTTCATTAGGGCGAATCTACAATTGAGAGATTCTCTCCGGGCTCGCTCTCTTTCATGCATTACAGCGCCATTATAAAACTTTCGAGGGATTCTTTAGTACAGATCGAAACACAACAATGCTGGCCAGCATACTCTGCAAATATTAGAATGAAAAACGTCAAGGTGATTGGTTTATGAATGAAAGAGAGCGAGCCCCGAGAGAATCTCTCAATTGTAGATTCGCCCTAATGAAAAAAAAAAAACCCTACAAATATTATATCGTATTTTTCCTGCTTCACCCTTTATACGGGAATCAATAAAGCAAACTTCATGTCCCCATGCTTCTAGCGGGGAAGGGGGGGGGGGGGGGGGGGTGATAGAATTAAATCTGCGGTGTTTTTTAATTGTACTGAAACAAACCCACTTCACTGGTGAGTGACCGCAACAGCACTGTTGGTTTAAATCGGTCGTAAAACTCGCCATTTTTACGTAATTTTGTAATCCATTGATATAAACCATTCATTCTTGTGAGTGGCTCCAACAGCATGCCTACTGATGGTTTAAATCAGTCCTCAAATTCGATATTTCAACGTATTCTTGTATTTCATTGAAATAAACCACCCACACTTGTGAGTGGCCCTTGCAGTATCCTAACTGATTGGTTTAAATCGGTCCTCAAACTCGGTGTTAATGTAATTTTGAATTTTACCGAAATAAATCACCCACACTCATTTACAGTTCCTTCAAATTTTAGTTCGCAACTTCTGGTTTCATCAAAATTTAAAGATTTTGAGCATGTATGGGTGCAAACACGTATTGGTGGTGAAACTCATATTTTCATAACAGTGTATTTTCCACCAGGTCAAGCTTGTAAGTCAACATACGAAATCTTTTTTCAAACAGCTGATGAAATTGTAACTCAATTTTCCCCTGAATATAGAGGTCATATATATGGCGATCAATCAGCGCAATGCAGATTTTATTCTTGGCTCAGAAAATAAGAGTATTTTACGTCCTGTTGTTGGTGATAACGAAAGGTTACAATTTATTTTCGAGAAACTTGCGTTTTTAGGGCTTAGCCAAATTAACCGCGTGGATAACCATCAAAATTGCTACTTAGATATTTTATTAACAAATACGCATGAAGATTTCTGCGTAAGTGAATCTCTTTTTCCCTTATGGAAAAATTAGGCGTTTCACACAGCAATCGAGTTTTCTGTTTTTAAGCATAAAAAAACATAATGCCAATGAATGTGATTACGAGAATGACTTTGATAATAACAAAGCAAACTATGACAATCTTAAGAATAAGGTCTGTATCCACATTAATCCGGACACCTTCAAATCATTGTAACTTTTGAAATATTGCACGTAGGAATGAAAAATTTCACTGTGGTATAGCTGAGAGTCTATGATGAAAAAGACTATGATTGATGTTTACATTTCATGTTTAGTATTCAAGATGGCGACGAAAGAAAAACAAGTGCGCGAGCGAATTTTGTACGAGCGAATTTTGTACGGGCGTACGGCAAATCCTGACTTGTCAATACGGGACCTTGCAAAAACATTGGATTTGCCTAAATCCACTGTTCACGATGTGCTCAACGTTGCGCTGGAACGTTTGACGGTGGAGAGGAAACCGAGAAGTGACAAAAACATTGGACGCGCTGATCCTGTCATGGACCGAAAGGTGAAAAGGATATTAACGAAAAACCCAAATCTCTCCATTCGAACGGTGGCTCGTAAAATAGGGATGTCGCCTGGTTTTGTCCAAAAATCAAAACAACGTTTGGGACTTAAGTCGTATAAACAGTAAAAACAGTTCCAAATCGCAACGACAAACAGAACTTGGCAGCAAAATCACGGGCTCGACGTTTGTACTGCGAATATTTGACGAAGTTTTCATGCGTTGTTATGGACGATGAAACTTATGTCCTGGAGGATTTCAAGCAGCTTCCAGGGCTGGCTTTTTATTCTGCTATGGCCAGAAATGCTACAGCTGAGCATTTCAGAACGAAGAAGGCATCGAAATTTCCCAAAAAATACCTTGTGTGGCAAGCAATTTGCACGTGTGGCAAAAAGAGTAAATCTTTCGTCACTACAGGCACAATAAACAAGGAGATCTATCAGAAAGAGTGTCTGCAGAAGCGATTGCTACCCTTCATCAAAAGTCACAAAGAAAAACCGTTGTTCTGGCCCGATTTGGCATCATGCCACTATGCTAAAACTGTGATGGAGTGGTACCAAGCAAATCAAGTGAACATTGTACCAAAAACCTCAAACCCGCCAAATTGCCCAGAGCTACGACCAATCGAGAGATATTGGGCTCTGATGGAGCGGAAGCTTTCTGGAAAGAAGCAAGGAATCAAAGACATCAAACACTTCCAGCAAATTTGGACAAAGACGGCTTCTACGATTTCTGAAGAGTCTGCACAAACCATAATGGACGGAGTTAAGCGCAAAATTCAAAAATGTTATGCAAATACCGAATAACTATGTTTTGTCTTCACGAATTGTTAAAACACATCCCATGAATCTGAAATAAACAACTACGACGGAAAAATAATGCGAAATTTATGTTTTATTCATGTTTTGAGGTGTCCGGATTATTGCGGATACAGACCTTAAATTGAGTAGGGCAAACTGGCAAAAGGTAAACATGTTGAAAGTGCAGTAGAGATATTTTATAAAATGTTTCTGGAAACAATTCAGGAAGAAGTTGCTCTGACGAGAAGACGACGAAACTATGCTTCTAAAAATCCAATTTGGCTTAACAAGCAAATTACTACTTTGAAAATTCGGGAAAAAAAGCTCACAAAATTTACAGAAATTACAATAATCAAGCTAATTTGGAAAAGTATTTGAATATCTGCGACCAACTATAAATATTTTCTCTGTACTATCTCAGTATAACACAAAAACTGAAAATGAGATTAAGTCATGTCCGAAAATTTTCTTCAATTACGGTTAAAATTAAGGTTAAATCGAGCAATTTTCCAACAAATATGACTTTGGACAAAAAAGTTGTAGATAACTCAGAAGATATTTGTAATCTTTTTGCAACATTATTTCAAGATACTTACACAAAATGTCCATCAATGATATTGAAAATATTGGTGTCAGTAACATCGCAGGTCTAGACGCTAATAAAGGCGCAGGACCTGATGGAATTCCACCAGTAGTCATGAAAAACCTAGCAACTGAACTTACAAGTCTTTTATTTTGGCTGTTCAATGTCACTGGAATGTGGTAAATTTCCGAAAGAATGGAAAAAGTCATTCCTCATACCAATTTATAAATCTGGTAAAAAAATCTGATGTTCGAAATTATCGGGGCATTGCCATAATATCATGCATTCCAAAACTTTCCGAATCGATCATAAATAAAAATGTTTTTGGCCAAACTAAAAATAGAATAACTAATGCACAACACGGCTTTTTCAAAGGCCGCCAACTGATACGAATCTACTGGAATTCGTCAATTACTCATTAAATGCAATAAAGGTAATGGAGTAATGGCTCTTTACACCGACTTCAGCAAAGCGTTTGATAGACTAGACATTCCAATGGTGATTTTGAAGTCTGAAAAAATGGGAATTGACATGAGACTGCTCAATTGGATCGAATCGTAAGTTCAATAATAAAAAGACCAATCCAATTCAAGTCACATCGGGAGTTCCTCAAGGGTCACATTAAGGATATCTTCTTTTCATTCTATACATTAATGACATATCTCTTATTTTAAAACATCTCAATGTACTTATAACCATTTCATTCCCCCTTTTTCCATTTTTTTTCCTTTTCATTACGAAGTTCCGGTGAATTTGGTGGGTTCATATCTCTTTGGCACAAAATTGACTCTGTTGGTACCACTCCAATACGTTTCGAGCGTAGTGGCAGGATGCTAGATCAGGCCAAAACAGAGTTGATCCTTTGTGCTTCTTAATGAATGGCAAGAGACGCTTCTTAAGGCACTCTTCCGTGTAAATCTCACCATTTATTGTTTCGGAAGTGATGAAGGGAGCACTTATTTCACCACATCCGCAAATCGCCTGCCAGATTAGAAACTTCTTTGCAAATGTCGATAGTTTCTTCTTTCGAACATCCTCCGGAACATCGAACTTCGACTTGGCAACGAAATATTCTTGCCCAGGAAGTTGAAGGAAGTCGGCCTTGACGTATGTTTCGTCATCCATCACGATGCAACCGGATTTGGTGAGCAGCTTCGTGTAAAGTTTCCGGGCGCGGGTTTTCGCAGTGATGTTTTGTTTTTCATTCCGGTTTGGGGCTTTTTGCACTTTGTAAACATGTAACCCAGCACGCTTCATGGTTTTCTGCACAAAACCGACTGACAGCTTAGACTTTTTAGCGACATCTCGAATTGACATGTTTGGACGGTTCTTGAATTGTTGTACGACTTTCCTGGCCATTTTACTGTCCATTGGACCACTTTTACGGCCACTCCCTTCCTTCCTTTGGACACTCAGACGCTCCTTGAAGGTTCTTATTACACGAGACACAGTTGTATTTGCAATTCCAAGCCTTTTAGCAATCCACCGGTGGTACGCCCCTGGATTTTGATTGTGAGTGCACAAAATTTTCTCACGGACAATTTCTTGTTTCGACGACAAGACTGGAACTACTGAATGTATAACTATGAAACTTGGCAGATGTAAATAATACACTATGGATAAGATCTACTCAAATTTCTAGGTTTTTATTCATACGATTCAAAAGTTACAGAAGATTTTCTGTGTGCCATTTTTATCAAATACACCCTTTATATGCAGATGACATATAAATGTACTTAGAAATTAAGAACGATAATGTGTTTCGCAATGAGATTCAAGATTCCATACATGGTGCTGTAAACGTCTTTTGAAACTAAACGCTAAAAAATGTAATCTTATAACGTATAGCAGAAAACAAAGCACGCCAAATGCTCAAGTTATATTAGGAATTGAAAGTGTACAAAAATGCGATAAAATAAGAGATTTAGGAATTATTCAAGACTCAAAATTATCGTTTATGGATCAATATAACACGATAGTTCATAGGCAATATGCTTAATTTTATAACACGTTTCGGATACCACTTTCAAGATCCCTATACAATTAAAACGCTTTATGTTGCTTATGTGCGGTCAATATTAGAATATTGTAGTATTGTTTGGTCCCCTTATATGAAAAAACACGAAGAACGAATAGGGTCAATCAAAAAACAGTTTTAATTAGGGAAACTGCCTCCATATTAATCTCATTGTTCCTATATTCATCCTACGATGAATCAAATAATTGGGCAGTTGAAGGATCGATTTCGTTTTCTAATAATGTTTGCTTACGTTAAATAATTACTACAAACATTACTAACTAATCCTGTCACGTGTATATCGTTTTTATTTCAAGTAGGATGAATTGCAAAGTGATGAGATTAATATGGGTACATCTTCCCTAAAGAATGTGCACACCAAAAAGTAGTCAACGGGAAATTAGTGGTATTAAATGGAAAATATGAGAAAATCAAAAGTAAATCATTTATTTAAGACTTCATAAAAATACAAATATAAAACATATACAGTTAAGTCAATTTGACTGTTATATCCAAATGCCCCACCTTTCGTTTGACACCTTCCATCAGTTTTTGCACAGTGTCATCCGTCACCAATTTTACAGCTTTCTGCCAGTTACGCCTGAAGCTTTTCGCATCAATTGCTACGCTATTCGTTTTTCGAAGATTCCTCTTGACCAGAGCCCAATACTTTTCGATCGGACGGAGTTCTGGCGAATTTGGCGGATTGCAATAATTTGGGACAATATTTACACCATTAGCAATGTACCAATCCTTAGCCAGTTTTCCATAGTGGCAAGATGCCAGGTCAGGCCAGAACAGCACCGAACCGTTGTGTTCCCGAATGAACGGCAACAGTCGTTTATTCAGACACTCTTTTACGTAACTTTGTCCATTTAGAGTGCCAGTCGTGATGAAGATGTCGCTTCTGAGACCGCATCCACATATTGCGTGCCATACGAGGTATTTTTTGGGAACTTCGACAATTTTTTTTGCTTAAAACGATCAGCAACATTTCCTCTTTGCAACGAGGTATAAAACTGTAGTCCCGGTATCTGCTTAAAGTCAGCTTTGCAATATGTTTCGTCGTCCAATATTATGCAGTCGTATTCCTTCAGCATAGTGTCATATAATTTTCTCGATCGAGATTTTGCGTTCTTGTTCTGGCTGTCGTTACGATTTGGAGCAACACCTACTTTGAATGATTTCAAGCCTGCACTTTTCTTCACTTTCTGGACGTTTTTTTCCCCCCGCCCCTTTTCTCCTTGATGCCCCCCCTTTCTTTCTGTCCCTTCCCTATTGAAATCCCCCTCCCCCATAATTAGGAGAGCCACGGAGAGACCTAGGGCATTTCCGACGACTACTTTTTGGTGTGCACATTCTTTATATGCACTGCGTAGGCTAGGATGGACAGCATTATCTCTCCAGCATATGAAGCACGCTGTTTGCTGATCGATATTGAAACTTTGAAAGAACGTCGGGATTATGCAAAGGTCGATGTTTTAACGGATTTTTGTAGTGCTGAAATAAACCACCGAATTTGTGAGTGGCCCCAACAGTATCCTTACTGTTGGTTTAAATCGGTGCCAAAATTTGAATAATTTTACAGTGCATATCTGTACAGAGAATAAACCGGGAACATTGTTGAATATCTTATTCGCAGCCGACGTCAGTTGAATTCAGCACATCGTTTACCAAAACGGATTCTGCTGCAAACCCAACCATTTTACCCAGCATCCCAGTGATATTTCGTGGAAGTGAAGTGGAGTCCGCGGCTTCCTTCAAAGCGAACATCACGTCAGCATATTCCTACCCTTTCCTTATTTGACCTGCATTCGGACGAGGCCAGCGCCGGTATTGCCTTAGTTTGGATCACAAGTTTTTACACATTGAGGATGTATGCTAGTCCCAAGCATCATCTGTTGGTTCTCTGTGCAATAACAGCTGATCTGGCAATAACAGAGTAGCAACCTCAGCGGCCAATCACGCTCATGTTATTTATAAAAACTGTTCAATTTTTGATGTGTTAGTTTAAACTTTTCTGGTTTTCCAATTACAGTCGTTCTACTAATTTTTTTAAAAAAAAAAAATTTTTTTATTATGTCCCTCCCGGGAATTTTGGCGCCCACGTGTCGGGAATTTTGTCAGCTTCACGTATGTATTTTTGACATTCCGCAAATCGACTGTACTTTGTAAACAATCAACATGGAAGCCGAAAGAAGGGAAAAAATCGTGCACAGGTATTTGTAAAATCCATTGTGGTCTGCATCTAGGCTAGCTAAACAGCTGAAATTGCCCAGAAATACCGTATGGCACGTTATCAAACGGTATAAGGAAACATTGACGACGCTTCGGAAGCCTCAAGCCAATCGTCGGAGTGGAACTGTCGACCGGAAACTGCGTGGTAAGATTTTGAAGACGATTAAGAGGAATCCCAATCTGTCGGACCGTGATTTGGCCAGAAAATTCGGTGCTGCCCATGGTACCGTGAGGAGAACTCGACTCCGGGAAGGAATCAAGTCGTATCGAGCTAGCAAACAGCCAAATCGGACCATAAAACAGAATAGTGTGGCCAGAATCCGTGCTCGGAAGCTATACGACCAGGTGCTGACCAAGTTCGACGGGTGTCTTCTGATGGACGATGAAACCTATGTCAAGGCTGACTTCGAGCAAATCCCAGGTCAAAAAATTTTACTTGGCAACGACTCGGGGATGTTCCAGCCAAATTTAAATTTGTTTTTGCCGACAAATTTGCACGAAAATTCATGATTTGGCAGGGCATTTGCAGAAAAAACAAAGTTTTCGTTACAAATAAGACAATGACGTCGGAACTATACCAAAAAGAGTGTCTCCAAAAACGAATTTTGCCGTTCATTCGATCCCACGACCATCCCGTAATGTTTTGGCCAGATTTGGCAAGCTGTCATTACAGCAAAGTCGTTCAAGAATGGTATGCAGAGAAAGGGGTCCAGGTTGTTCCGAAAAACCTTAACTCACCCAACTGCCCCCAGTTCCGCCCTTTTGAGAAATACTGGGCAATCATGAAGAGGAGACTCAAGGCAAAGGGAGCCGCCTAATGAGCCGTGTTACAGGAAAAATTCGAGAATTCCTTCGAAACCGTGACGAATAATTTTATCCTTATTTTTTCTTAAAAGTATGAAGAAAACGCTACATTTGTATAAAAAAAGATCTTGAATTCAATAATAAATAACTGAAATACAGGCAATTGTTTTTGTTCCAATTCTATCTGAAGCAAGCTTTAATACGCTCGTAAAAGTGTTTTATAACAAGTGTTTTTAAAAAAGTGGCATATATAAAACTCTCCTGGGATATGTAAATGAAAATGGAGATATTGAAGAAAAAAACTCCCCGAAAGAAGAGTTCGAAAGTAGTTCATTAAAAGGTTGAGAAGAAGTATCCAAAAGATCAGGAAGAAGCCCATAGATTTTGGAAGATTTACGAGGAAAGACTAATATTTTGAAGGAAATTTAAAGAGTAAGGAAGAAACTAACAAGACAGAAGATCAATAGAACGACTATACGAAGATTCACATGAATGTCTATAGACTGATGCGAAAATGAAAATTTCTACTCCACAGTGTTTTGATGACCTTTGAAGGCTCCTTGCAGTGAGACATAACAAAATAAGACTGGCACCACGTTCCTAGTTTTAATAAAACTTCTGCTCAGTGAATCCAACAGTCGATTTCCTACGTGTGTCGATAATCTTGAACATATTGTCTATCAATATATACCTGTCTAGTTTGATTTAGATTTAAGAGTGGTTACGGCTCATCATCTCAGAGAACGCATAAGAAAGGTGTGCAAAGAAAAAAATCCAACACCGAGGAAAGAGCCTCGTCAGACTGCACCAGCATTCAAGGCTCCAAGACAGGACGTCGGTTGAATCACATCTGTAAAATCAGTGCATCAATGCATGATATGTGACGCGACATTAAATAAAAATAGTCAACATGTGATACCACCAGGATATGTCTTTGGTTACCATCTCAGTGCTGATGGAATAGGCGCACCCATCGCGACCAGATCATATATCCGAGAGGAGGGAGTTCTTAGACGAATTTCAAAGTCAGTTTCAAACCAAATGAGCTCAATTTTTGAATGATTACACATTCAATCTGTTCGGTAAAATTTCAAACAGCTGAAAAGTTCGGTAAACTTAAAAACAATTCCTAAAAATGGAAAAACATGTAATTTTTTTCGAAATGTACACTGAATGCTTCATTCCAGCATTATCTATTAATAAACAAATAAAATATTTTTATAATGTTCCTTACATTTCATGTGCTGATGATTCAAAGTTTACTGACTTTCTCAGCTGTTTGAAAACTCAGTACAAATTTACCGACCTCAGTAAAAAAAAACTTAGTGTGTAGCGAGGACAGTTCAAGCATAGTTAAGTGAAAATTTCGTTACCTGCTTCAATCTCACTTCAACTATTCCTTTTCAATTTGTAAAATAAATTAAATACCTTATACATTCAGATATATCGAAACATTTCTCATAATATTGGAAAACTATTTAGCGCTAGACCGAATCGGGGAAGGAAGAAAAAGAGATCAGCCCTTGGCAGAAAGAAACAAAAATCAGAAATAAATCATGCTCCATAACTGAAAAAGGCAACCCTATTTAATATTATAAATAACATCTAAATTTCTCCACGAATTTCCGAAGTAGCTCTCAATTTCAAAAAATGTACTCGACGATCTTATAAATTAATGCTAAACAACCACGGTTATTCAAACTGCACTACAAACCTTCATCTCAACTTAAAATCAAACACGCAACCATGAGAACACCACGTCAATCATTTCGCAGTGTAAATAATAAAAACAACAACAGATGAAATGTCACTAATTGATGGACAAATAAGAGAAAAACCAGTTCGGTCAAGTTTTTTATCCGTTTCTTCGCTTCGAAGGCTTCCGTTTTGGTTGAGCAGTTTTTTTTCCAGTATTATGTTTCATATACCGCCAATAAGCCGTTGAGTAACACCGAGATATGGTTCGTTCTAGTTGTTATTCTCCGAACGGAAATCAATGCTGAAAGGTGAATTGGCAACCTTCTTTCGCTAACACAGAAGCAAAAGGGTCACCTGATATCCAAAAGCTGTCATGCTCAAATAAACTACAATAGTTGCTATTCATTCCAGTAACCTACCTGTTGATTATCGGCTATCATCTCTCCATAAAGTATAACTACCGATATAAATTCCCCATAAATTACCAACTAGCATCCATTATATCAAGACCATGTGCACACACCCACGTCACAGAAATTGCACCGCTCGTCATCATTCTAAGCTGCCCTTCCGAAGGGTTAAACTCGCCAAGGCCCTGTACAGCGATGATGATTATGATGGCGTTTCCTGTGAGGGAAGTCAATGCTGCAAATTACCCCTATTGCTATCAACGTTACTCGATCACCAGACAACCGGCGACGGCGTGGATTTCATTGTTAAATCGTGACCACAAATGCAGCACAAAACACAGCCAATATCTCGATAATGACTCCGTTGAAAGCGATAGGGACTGGCCGCGAATTCAAAATAAGCAGAGTGCATTTCTTTGTCTCCATCCGTGCTGGGCGAAAAAGTAGACCGAGCAATGAAGGTCCAGGACGGTCCGGTTTTCTGGGTTACAAGAATTTGGCCTTGTTTCCATGATGGGGTGCGGTTCGACAACGATTGACAATCGCAAGTTCGTTAAACTCGACTACTAGCACCGAATACCGGGTGGTGGTGAAGTCCTAGCAGTGCCTTTTGCATAAGTATCCCATCATCGAAAGAAACGCGTGTGTGTCATCGAATCGAATTTCGAGAGCCGGTAAGAAAATAAACACACGAGAATGAGAAACTGCCGGCACCCAGTCGATATATTATTCTTGCTCAACACATGTGGCAATACTGTATAGAGGTGCATATGCTAAACGGTGTCTCTGGATAGATATGTAGGATGGA
The DNA here is from genome assembly GCA_024533555.2 of Aedes koreicus. NCBI lineage: Eukaryota > Metazoa > Arthropoda > Insecta > Diptera > Culicidae > Aedes > Aedes koreicus. The sequence goes on along the minus strand of JAHHFK020000742.1, from coordinate 221,517 downwards.
AGTACAACTTCATAAGTTGTCGTTGAAGTCGTCTTACAGTCGACGACGACAGGAAAATTCGCCGAGGCCACGATGGTTCAGTTGCAATTGCAATGTGGCGTCATAACTTCCGGAGACGGCTTTTGCCGAATGAATTACGCTCTGGTATCAATGAATGATGTAATGGTATCCTCAAATACCTCAGTCGATAATAGGCTTACCAAACCAGAGGCGGCGGGTTCGATTCCCGGTCCGGTAGAGGGAATCCTTAGGATTGGAAAATGTGTTTGACTTCCCTGATCATTGTGTATCATTGTGCTTGTCACACAACATATAAATTCATGCATTGGAGTTCGCATCAACTGCTCTCAATAACTGTGGAAATGCAATTGGAACACTAAGTTTTAGAGCAAGCAATCAGCTAATTGTGAAAGCAATGCTGAAATGGTACAAAGAAGATGTAATGGAAACAGGTAGTTTAGAAATGTGTTGATGATTGTGATAGGTAGTTTCAGTTTTGTTTATAGGGGAGGTGGAAGGGTTGACGATCTTCAGTACAACGTTTATCTTCAGCCGACCCAGAAAAGCAATTCTACAACAAATATTGTTTGAAATTTCATATCTAATTTCGTAAAATCTTGTTTAGTATGATGATGTTTAGAAGGAATGAGGCTCTTAGGAGTGGACAGTATGTTTTCTACAACAAATATGTGATGAGAAAGTGATGATAGTTCCTTAAGGCTGTAACAATTGAATAGAAGATATATTTCGATTATTTAAAATAAATTGCAGCTAGTGTATTGATAAATAGTATTTTCGGTACATTCTTTAGCGATGCACATTTAAAAATACATTAAAAACTGTATGGTCTTGATGATAAAAATGCTCATTTCGCTTATGCTCATTATGTCCCTAATACTCCTACGCTAGCCGTAGGTTAGGAAGTTCCTCTAGGGATGGCTACTCTGTTGCTAATTCGGCATTGTGCTACAATTGAAAGTCATTAGTATCTGATTTCTTGATCCTTATTGAGTAAATTTGAACATCATGAAACGTCCAATATCCATGGTGAGGATACAGTTCGTAGAATCCAGATGTCCTCCGTCGTTATGTGATGGCCTTCGGAGTAGGTGGCAGCAATAGTTTACAACTTATCTTACATACGCCTGCATTACCTAAAATGTCTGGTTTGTCTTTAGTAGATCACAACAGTGACCTCAAGAAGATCAAAGCAAGCTCTGACCACGAACGGTTGGGCTTTTGTGAGCTGTCACGTTTTTTCTTTATTTTTCCGTACTTTTTGTGTGATGAAATTTATCTACATAAGAATTTCAATTATAACCGTCGCCTGTGATAGTGGATACGGTGTTTATGACCACAGGGTCATACCTAAACATCATTGGTGTGTTAACTAGAACTAAAATCCGGTGTTAATGGATTTCGAGAACGAACCGAAGAATTGGTACATTGGTTTGCTGATTGTTGCTGATTATCCGGGTGAGCGCTTTCCATTTTACTGATTTAACACTGATAGGCAAAATAAAAAGTGCCCACCCCATCGTTTTTTTCAATTCTCTCATTTACTTCGTTCCAATTAAAGTAAACACACTGTATTTTTTTATTATCTTATTTTTTTATATTCTTTTTAAGTTTCACTTATGGAATACTGAAAAAAATGGAGTTTTACTTAAGGAAAAAAAAATCAATTTGTGTTGAAAAAAAAACAGTGACAAAATAAAGTGCCCACTTCAAAAATCGATATGTTTTCGACAAGTTTCCATTGGAAGACACCTCGATTGTTTATGTTTTGATTATTTCGACATGCTCTGATGCAAACGGCTCAACCTGGTGCATTTGTATACGTGATCGCATTGATTCAATTGAAAAAAATGGAGAACGCAGTGCTTTCGAAAGCAATTCCCATGTGTATCCAAAAATTGGTCGTTCGTGATGTGCAAAACGGTGAATTGCAACGGGTTGTCACTAAGAAGTACAGTATCAGTAAGGCAGCGGTTGGCAAAATTCTTCTTGAAGTTGCTAAAACGTTTGGATCAGTGGTGGATCGCCCTTATGGCTGAGGCAGGAAGCGCAAAACGGATGCGAGAACGGACACCAAGATCATGCGCGAAGTCAAGAAGAACCTCGAAGGGAACAGTCCGCGAGATCCCTGAAATCCTGAAGGGGAAAAAAAAAAAAAAAAAAAAAAGTCGCCGTCTCTCGAAAAAGGTTGTGAATAGCAAACTTGCCCGGAAAAAAAAATATATCAGCAAGGCTAAACAAAGCTAAACGGCTTAGGTTTCATGGCGTGAAAAGGAGCACGCTGATAAGGCCCTAGAGTCTCCGGAAAACGGTTCTCTGAACGGACGAATCAAAATTCGAGCTGTTTAACCGAAAGCGGCGGGTTCGTGTTTGGAGCAGATCGGGAGAGGAGCTTCAGGAGCGCCACATCCAAGGCACGATGAAGCATGGAGGAGGAAATGGAATGGTCTGGGGGTGTTTTTCGATGGAAAAAAAAAAAAAAAAAAAAAAAAAAAAAAAAAAAAAAAAAAAAAAAAAAAAAAAAAAAAAAAAAAAAAAAAAAAAAAAAAAAAAAAAAAAAAAAAAAAAAAAAAAAAAAAAAAAAAAAAAAAAAAAAAAAAAATGACCCGAAGCGATACTGGCAAAAAGGGGCGATCAAGTGTGTCTTCCGGTCTTGTCGCATCAAACCGCTGGAATGGCCTGCACAAAGCCCGGACTTCAATCCTATCGAGAATTTGTAAGGCGATTCTCAGTGGCTCAGCTTTGACAAAACCGGTGTTACCAATAAAAATAACTATTTTGAAGCCCTGGAGCGCACTCGGGAAGAGCTAGATCCACAGCACCTAAAGAACAAAATCAACAGAGTATGTCGAAGCGCCTGCAGGAGGTCCTGAAGGCCAAAAGAAAGGTGCACACATATCAATTATTGAAATACTTTTATTTTACTTGAATTGATGTTTTCTGTAGCCTAAATGCTGCGGGCACTTTATTTTGGCACTGTTTTTTTTTTCAACACAAATTGATTTTTTTTTCTTTAAAAAAACTCCTTTTTCTAAAAATTCCATAAGTGAAATTTAAAAAGAATATAAAAAATAAGATTATAAAAAAACTACAGTGTATTTGAATTTTAATTTGAACCAAGTAAATGAGAGAAATTGAAAAAACGATGAGGTGGGCACTTTATTTTGCCTATCAGTGTATAATCCTGTTATAGAACTTCTTTTCAGAAAGATCTCGAGAATGATCTGGGAAAAGGCTAGACGAAAGATACCTAAAATTTTTATTTCTTCATAGTACCATACTTACCATACATACCAACTTAAAACGGTGCTGGCGCCGTTGGTGTAGTGGTAAGCATGAATTCCAGTAGAGGTCGGTGGGATTTGATGAGTGCAATATGTAGTGTCCAGGTGGTGGAGACGTCTTCCTGGCGTCGGTGGATGGCACCACGTTGTGAGTAAATAGGTCAATAAAAATAAAACTTCTTACGGCGTTTGCAGTGGCAATTTCTTGAAAAATGTGCACAACTTTCAAAAGTTTGTTCTGGTGATGTCCGATGACTCTCGATTAATCGCGTTAATCGATTATTGAAGAAAATAATTTGTTCGCCCGTCGATTAACAAATAATCGATGATTATGCTCCGATTTTTTTTTTTTTTTTTAATCTTTATTTTACGTCGGCCTATTTCCTCACATGGTGACAATCACCGACGCCAGGAAGACGACTCCACCACCTGGACCCTACCTAACGACTCATGAATATGAACCGGGACCAACGGCTTTACTTCCCTTCCGAAGGAAGACGTGACTAGATTTTTTCGCCTCAGAAAAACCACCGACGTCGACTGGGATTGAACCCAGACCCACTGGGGTGCCAAGTAGCAGTCACGCTTACCACTACACCACCGACGCCGGCTGAATGCTCCGATTAGTTTTCGATTATTTGAATTTTGAATTATTTAGGTTAAATTATTCGAAAAGTTACACAGCTTCTCAAGTGAGTTGTGTAACACAAATAACGGTATTATTTGTTGAAGAAGATTTTAAAATACATGAACATATAGATTTTAAGTTTCAAGTATTTTTACTCCGAATCACTTTTTGAGGGACAAGTTTGAAATTATTGTGCTATAAATGACTTGGTTTCTACTTAAAAATTATTTATTATTCGGGAATTCCATCAGCTTTAACTCTAAATCACTGTGAAGTATTTGCCATCACCCATATTGGGAATCTTTCTTTGCATTTGCTACTTAGAGAGAAAACATGTGATAAGTGGTGTAATCTGCACCCAAGATACAAATTTAAGTTGATTTTAAAGAGGTAGGGAATAAAAAAAACACTTGAGCTTGCCAGTCTTCCTATAAGCAAATCTTATTTCCTAACCAAACATTGTTTGCATGAAATTCTTATAATAGTCAGTTTTCGTAAATTCATATGCTTCCAAATAAATCTAGGTGAAACGGTAATCTTATTGATTATTATAGTTCTTCTTGATGAACAATCATGACCGCTATTGCGTGTTCTAGAAAATGAAATATAGCTGAAAAATTGCAAGCAAGGGAACGGGCGTGGTATTGAACACCAGACATTCTGTTCAATTAACAGAAGCGAACATGACTAGGCCGCTACGTCACTTTCTAAAGGTGACTTATGTTTGCACCAGTAGAAAGTATTCAAAGTAATCGATTAGTAAAATTAATCAATTATTCTACAACGATTAATCGATGTCGATTTCTAGCACAAAAAAGTAATGGATTAGGTGATAAAATTAGACATCACTAAGCACAGGGGAGCGAAAATTTTAAAATTTGTATCACTCTAAAGTTGCACGCTTCAAAATGAAAATAAACATGCCCTCTACATCAAAAATTATTACAAACAACAGCCTCTTCCGAACAACAATAAACAATCATCATGTTAACCCATGTGCATTGCACCAGAATCACCCGGGCGCCACGGACCAGCAGCAGCAATGCACAACACAACCACAAGTTGAATAAATATTTATTCGCGTGCCGGATGATAGTCGCAAATTCCGCCCTTTTCGACGCACACAATGCAACTCATGTGTCACCACTAATATCCAAATGCTATACACAATCCGACGGCATCAAAGTACTCCCCGTCGTCACGCCGTCATCGCTTCAGATTTCAGTTTTCAAATCGAACCCTATGGAACGAAGCTGCTGCGGCATGATCGTCGGTGGTTAGCCATTCTACTTTGAAACGATTATTGCCACCGGCGACGCCATTGGCTGCTGTCTATTTTTATCGGAAAAGGCGCACCGCGGAGAATATTCAACTGCAGAACTGAGAACGCATTGCACACGTTTACAGATGACCGGAACCGACAAAACAAGGTGCAATCAATGACGAATTCCACGCCGCGTGATCTCTTCCGAGTCGGGTGGAAGTGCTGGTGAAATTATGGAAAGCTGTCGATCGGGCATTATGATGAATGCAGACAGACTCTCTTTGCGTTAGACCTTCCAATGAGTAATCTATTAATCATGTTCAATTTTCATTCGACAGCTCATCACGCCATATTGGATGGGTGTGGATGGCGTGTAATTGAGGTGCACATACTAGCATACCACGGTTGTTTGGGTTGGTATGTTGGGTTTACCCTCGCTAATGTGAGCATTTGACTCCGATATGAATGTATAATGGCAAGCATAGTTTAGATTTCCATCGACGGTTCTGGATATTCCTCTTGGGTTAAGTGGGTCACATCAGTCAACAGATAATATCATTTGTACATACTTGGAATAGACCTCGGCACCGATGCCAGGTATTTTCCAGACATAGGTAGTTGTTTGTGTTTATACATTTCATCTCGAATGAATATTGGAAACTAAAAGAGAAAGTAATTACTCCTCGTTTCATGAATTTGTTGGTAAAGTTCATAGTTAAAGCCAACATGCCTTGATATGTTCACAATCGTATTTTAGAACTAAGACGGGTTCTAAACTAGCAGAATTTAAATTAACACTTCACTTGGTAATTTAAAATAAAAATAAAAAATAAAATATAAAACCCCGGAATATTTTTTTCAAACTATCACTAATAAACGACATTAAATTACTTTAAATTCTTAGAACTAGAAAAGCGCAGGGCTAGTAGCGGATTTATGGATAAATAATAGTGACTTTAGTGACTAAAATAATACAAATAGTGACCAAATAGTGACCAAATAGTGACTAAAAAGTGATTATCAAATTATAGTATTCTTTTTAATCTTTTATACATTTGTTGTATAAGTACAGTAAAAATAAACTAAGTGATCACCCCCGTTTGCAAAAATGAATAATAATGCGGAGCAATGTCACTTTTTGGTTCTTGTACCCGTCGGTTCGTTTTCGAGAACCATTTTCACAGGGCTGTCGTCCGACATTCTTACGACATGCCCAGCCCATCATAGTCGACCGATTTTTGCAATGTGTACGATGGGAGGTTCTCCCAGCAACTGATGCAACTCGTGGTTCATTCGCCTCCTCCACGTTCCGTCTTCCATCTGCACTCCACCGTAGATCGTACGCAGCACCTTCCGTTCAAAGACACCAAGGGCGCGTTGGTCCTCCACTAGCAATGTCCATGTTTCGTGGCCGTAGAGAACACCGGTCTAACTAATGTCTTGTAGATGGTCAACTTTGTAGTTCGGCGAACTTTGTTCGATCTTAGCGTCCTTCGCAGTCCAAAGTAGGCACGATTGACAGCCATAATGTGCCTTTGTATTTCTCTGCTGGTTATCGGCGGTCACCGATGAGCCCAGATACACGAATTCGTCTATTACCTCGATTTCATCACCGTCGATCTGAACTCGTGGTAGGAGGCTAACATAGTCTTCTCGTGAGCCTCTTCCTTTCATGTATTTTGTTTTCAACGCATTAATCACATCCTACCCAATCTTACCAGCTTCAGTCTTAAGTCTGATGTACGTTTCCGCCATCGTCTCAAAGTTACGTGCTACGTCGTCGGCGAAACAAAATAGTTAGACAGACTTCCTGAAGATCGTGCCACTCGTGTCTATCCCAGCTCTTCGAATCACACCCTCCAATGCAATGTTAAACAACAAACACGACAATCCATCACCTTGCCGTAACCCTCTCCGAGATTCGAAGGAACTCGAGAGTGTCCCTGATACTCGGACGACACACATCACTCGATCCATCGTTGCTTTGATCAACCGCGTCAGTTTTTCCGGTTTTTCCTGTGCTAGAGTTACTTCTGACATATCTTGCTTCTCAATTCATCGTTTGAGCAGTTGCCATGTGAAGCTCTTTTCACTACCTTAATCACCTGAGGGTATTTAGGCTCACCTACAGCCGCTTTCTTAGTAAAAAAAAACTGGTTCCAATACTCTTCAATTCTGTACTCTGTACTTAAGGTCAGCACCTAGCATTTTAACAAGTTCCATTCGTTGACCTGAATCGGAAGTAACTTGGCGATTTTCACAACATACTTGGAGCTTTCACTGGATGCAACGGCTGGTGGGTTGAGGCATTGGCATTATTTTATAAACGAATTCTGCAAACCAGACTTTTGACGTAGGGCTACGTCTTTGTTTTCTATACTTCTGTACAATTAAAAAAAATCAAATTGCGACCCTCACGAAAAGTGGTCATGTTTTAATCATTAATATCTCAGTCATTTCTCAAAAGATTATCAAAATTTTTACACCAATCGATCGGAAGTTTTCCTACGCATCAATTTCAGTAGAGAAAATTGTTGATTTCGGGCCACATACTATTGAAAATTTCATAAATGTTAAGCCTTGCCTTAAAAAGTATATTAACTCCTTCAGGCCTAATGACCCTATATGACCCCAAAAGGATAATGGCTGAATAAAATCACACAGACTGAATAAAAGTGTACACTGTCTTCAGCAAATTTGTTTTCCATCAATTCTTATATCTGGAAAATATAAAAAACATATGAGTTTAAGGCCTAATTGACGACCTAGAACATCCTGAATACGAAGAAGTTCTGAAAGAAATACTAAATGCCTTATTAATAGTGTAAAGCGTTGTTATAGAATATTGTACACATGCATTTAATGCGTTTAATATTTTTGTATCTTTCGGAGTTGTCCTTGATCCCAAAATCCCAAAATGTACAAAATGAACATATTTCTTCAAACAGTTGAAATGTCTAAAAAAGCGAATATGGTGAGACCATTCCAGTTAAATAAAAATATGTTCCAGCGTAAAAGTAAAAGAGTTAAAGGAATTTTTAAAATGAAAAATGTAAATTTAAAAAAATGTGTTTTATTATAAGTCAATTTACGGGTTTCGTGTTCGATTTAGGAGCACGCACGGAAGATGATCGGTTTCCGACCAGGAAATAGGTCAGTGGAAAAACAACAAAGCGCTAGAGTTGATCAACTACCATACTACCAATGGACCAGATTCGGTAAGTTTTGCAGAAATGATGCGATTATAATGTGCCCACAAATCATCTATTCATCGATTTCAGATGAGCATACGATACAATTGACCGAGACCAGCTATGGCAGATTATGCATAAACATGGATTTCCAGATAGCCGACGTGGTTTGTTAAGGAAAGATAGATCACGCGGTGCGTCATTCGTGTTCTTGAGAATTTTGAAAAGGTATACCACAGACAAACCGACTTGAAACTCAATCTTCACTATTGATCAAGAATCCATAACGATCGATTCAAATGTGCAGCGATCCCATCTGTCAAAACCTATAGAATCATTTTATCTAAATCAAATAAATGTGTCTAGAATTGCTCAGACATGAACATTCTTATCAAGTTCCCAAGGGTGTTCGTGGCTTCAATAAACGTTCTCAGCGAACACGAAGATAGATGTCAATAATATGATTTGAACCGAAATATTAAGACATTTTCTATTGTCATTCCTGTCGATTTGTCGGTGGCTATACGGCAAGGGGCTAATGGGCTTTTGTGTTCACTGTTTAACATTGCTTTGGAAGGTGGTACAATGTACAGAAAGACTGTCCAACTTTTTTGTTTCGCCAACGACATTCGTATCTTGACACGAAATTTCGAGACGATGGCGGAAGCGTACATCAGACTAAAGGCCAAAGCTAGTAGAATTAGACTCATTCGGAAATGCGTCGGAAATAAAATACATGAAAGAAATAGGTTCACGAGAAGACTATGGGGCTAATTATAAAATCCGAGGTCACTTTGTTCTACTATTTTGATTACAGTTGTCGAGATCGATGAAATTTTGTCGAGTTGGTTGCTCGAAAACTAGTGACTGATCTGTCACATTTAGTTGAGTAAGAGATTTTGTTTTGTTACACATTGTTCATCGGCTAGTGGTAATTGGCTGTGCACGGTAGGAAATGCACCAAACCATTTTTTTGCAGGTGTTTTCACAGAAAAAAAAAATTACTTCTAGCAAAAAATATCTAATCCTATGAAAAATTAAACAAATTACCGTCAGTTCGACTGGCTCGTCGAACTGATTAAAATTAAGGTGGAGCCAGTAAAACTAACATTAAACAGAAGTGGTAGGGAACTGACCAAGAGCTCGATTCATTAGGACCACTAATGCTTGGGTCAAAATAACAAAAAGCAAATTTCATTTTGTCGTTTGAAAACTATTACTTTTGTTATCCAAACAATGGCTCTCAAGCTCAATCGGTGGCCACCCGGCCACTCAGAACAACAATTAAAGTGATGAGCTTTTGAAATTAATCTTATAACTCTGATTTTTTTTTTTCTAAAAGACTTTTAAACGCATCATTCCAGTATATTTGCACTAGGGATTTGGAAATTTATTCGCGGGTTAAGTGGTTTATGGAATTAGTCCTAGATTCCTAGAAGAAACTACCCAGAATTTAGGGCACATCCTGGAAAGTTCATAAGGGAATTCGTAATTTAACGTGAACTAACAGTTAAATTATAAAATCTCCGCGTGCTTTGTGTAAGCCGTAGTGAATACAATCGATTTCCTCTTGAATGTGAGTGTCGGTAGTATTTCCTCGTTTTTTTTGTTTTTTTTTTTGTGGTTCGCCCCCGCACCCGGAAGAAGAGTTACATCAGCTTAGTTTTAACTTAACTCCTTAGTTTTGTTTATTAGTGCTAGTGTTGTGACACCCGGACATAAATTATAAAGTTAGAGTGTTATTGCGCTTTATCGCGAGTGAATCGATGATTATTAGCAGTTTTGAAGTTCAATATAGACTATAGAGTCACCTCATAGTGGGGATTTGGATTATTGGCAGAGTTTGGAGTGAAAAAAAAAAGACTAGTGCAATGTAGAGAACGGTCATTAGCTGGTCAGAAGCAGCAAACGAAAACAACGCGCATAGGCGGGTGAAAAGCTTGCACATAATTTTAGGTGCATCCACCACGGGTTGTATAGAGTTTTGTTATGCAGGTTGCATATCGAACGGGCGGTTTAGCAACATTAATTTTTGCGCATATTTAATCACGAGTGCATGAAATTAATTACGAATCAACGTCGAAAATTTTTATTTTTACGAATAAACAAGATAGTGTGATTGATGAGGCGGACATGGGTGAGATCTATCTGATTATAACTATATAACAATATTCTTATTTTCAAATAATACTAAATACGTGCCTGGAAATTTAAAATTTCCAAATCTGGAAGTGTGTTGCAGTGCCCTTATCCAAATGATATCGGTAATGTTTACATGCGGGGCTTATTGTATGTGAAAGTAACCTCGGCATGGGCGTGACTCTCCAGACATACAGAAATGGGTTGCTGGATCTGCAGGAGAGCTATCACTTTCTAGCTCCCGGATTAAAGCTGCTTCCAATGGTCACTTGAATGATTGTTGTAAACAGATTTCTTCCATAATACCATTGCCGGCCGATGTGTGTTAGATTGCACACACACACACACACACACACACACACACACACACACACACACACACACACACACACACACACACACACACACACACACACACACACACACACACACACACACACACATCCTAGAAAGTTCATAAGGAGACTCCTCAGAGCTTCAGGAAGATACTTTCTAGAAGTTTAGGAAGATACTTCATCAAAAAAAAAAAAAATCTTCTCCTAAGGTCAGGCAGAAACATCTAAGAAGTATAAGGAGCACTTCTCAGTACTTCAAGCAGGAATACCCCAAAAACAAAATAGGACCAAACATCCCCGAAGTTCAAGATCATATTTTCCAGAAGTTCAGGAGCGAATTTCTCCGAAAATCAGGCAAGGGCTTCTCAGAGCTTCAAGAAGAAGTTTAGGGAGAAGGACTTCTTAGAAATTTGGAACTTTCTAAAGGTTCTGGAGATCTTCTCAGATAATATTTTTCAGTTCGGGGAAAGTTTCCCGAATTTCAATAACAAACTAACCAGGGATGGCTCCTTCGATTATTTCTTAAAAAATCAGGAACAAACTTCCACAAAGCTCATGATGATACGTACTAGAAGTTCAGGAGAGAAAATTATCTGATGTTCAGGAAAGGACTTCCCAGAAGTTCCGGAAGAAACATCCCAAAAATTTGGAACTTGCCAGAAATACTAGGGAGCTTTCCCGAAGTTTAGAAGAGAACATTCCAAAAATTCTGAATGAGGATTTTTCAGAAGTTCAGGAACAAACTTCCCCGAAGTTCAAGAGAAAACTTCTCAAAAGGTCAGAAGAGGTCTTCTGAGAAGTTTTTAGAAGAAACTTCCAACAAATTTAAGGGAATTTTCCTAGAAATTCTGGAGTGGACTTTCTCAAAGTTTCAATACAATTTTCCTCGAACTTCAAATGCGACTTATCAGAAGTTTCGAAAAAATAAGCTCAGGAAAACACTTCTTCCAATTTCAGGAAGAAACTTACCAGAGAGGGCACTAGAAGTGTTTTCTCAAAAATTTCAGGGAAGAACTTCACGAAAGTTCAGGAGAAGACTTCCCAGAAGATAGATACTTCTGAGAAAAACAAGAAGAAACTTTCCAGAAGCATAAGGGGTACTTCCTAGTAGTTCAAGCAAGAGTTTCTCAGAATTCAGGAACAAACATCCCCGAAGTTCAGGAGAATACTTCCCTGAAGTTCAGAAGAGAACTTCTCAGATGTTCAGGAAGAAACTTTCAACGAATTAAAAATGGTTCTCCAAGAAATTCTGAGGAAAACTTTCCGAATGTTTTGGACAAATTTCCCTCCCCTCCGTTCAGTATGGGAATTATTAGAAGGTTCGAAAGTAATTAATTTAGGGAAGAAAACTTACCAAAAGTTCCTGGGAGATAAGGTTTGGTTGTAAGATGTGAATTTCCAAGAAAATCCCAGAATTTTTGCAGAAGATCATGAATTCAAGAGATAATCACTGACGAACCGAAGAAGCAGTCTTTACAAAAATAGTTCATACGACCATAATGATTTTTTTTCCCCCACCTTTTTTAAAAACCCTTTTCCCCCCCCCCCCACCAATGGGTTTCCCCAATACCCCCTTCATCTTTGGCCCTGCCGGCTTGCCAATTTTATCCCTTCTCGGATTTATCTCGACCGTCAAATGTTCCGCAAATGATTTGAGCACACCGTGAACAGTGGATTTAGGTAAATACAAGTTTTTTGCAAGTTCCCGTATTTTTTACCTTACGCCCGTACAAAATCCGCTTGCGTGCGTGCTTTTCGTTTGCCGCCATTTTGAACAATAAACATGGATTGTTAACACCAATCATAGTCTTTTTCATCAGAGCATCCCAGCTATACATCAGCGACATTTTTCACTCCTACGAGCATAATTTCAATAACAGTGATTTGAAGGTGTCCGGATTAATGTGGATACAGACCTTATTGTATTAGTCCAATCAACGGAGTACTTTTGAAAATTAAACTTTTGATAATCAGATGCTTCTGATGTCTGCATTTTTGGGGTTGGGGGGGGGGAGTCCGTACCAATAAAAACAAGGTTGGGATAAGCGTGTTACAGATGGAGACGAGGATGGCTACTAGTTTGCCTTTTCAAATTTCCGGGTATTACCAGCAGGAAAAAGAATTGTTAATGTGAAACGAGAGGCAGTCCTTTTTTCATATGAACTGTAGGTTAGGTTAACTATCACTTCACAAACAACGCTCAAATTGCTAACCAATGGATGCTCCAGTGGAGCAAAAAATTCTTGAAAATTTCACGCTTGAAGTCCTAATAGTATTTGAGGTTTGTGCTCAGAAAACTTCGAAGTGATAGAGACTTGATCCCGTATGTCGTTAAGCTCCAAAAATCCAATACTAACAAAATTCCAAAACTGTGTTTTAGAATTATAGGGGCATTTTGATTATAAAATATGTTCTGGCTCGAAGGTGGTTGGTTTTTTGCTTAGCTGTCACGTTTTGCTTCGTGCTGAATTTTTTGGTTATAATTTTCTCCTACAATCGTTGAAAACTGTAATTTTTCTATAACACTTTCGAGTTCGAAAAGGGGCAATAGCCCAAGATGTGATGAGTGTTGTTTTGTTCGTGAGCAATTCATTTGACATTCCACCAGGATGTGGCCCCACTGATGCGGCCCCAGGATGTAATAGTGAAATTTGTAGATTGCTGCAAAGATCAAAAAGAGGAAGTCCTCCGGGATCATCTTTAGTCACGCAATTGTGAGAGAACTGGTTCTGATATATGATTGCGTGTGACCCTGGTGTGTCCGGAACTGGAAGGCTTACTGGAATGATTGATAAGCGCTGTGTGACAGGGGAGCTGAGAGTTCAGCCTGGAGTTTGGTTTAGAGAACACCTCAACTGAATTAAGAAGCTGACGAACCGACTATGGATAATCATCACTGTGGTTACGATGCGCGACGCGGACGGCTTTGAAATTTGGGTGAGCTCTTTCCATTTTACTCCTTTTTTGTTTCAATTATATTATTATGAAGAGATTACGTGGGAGCAAGATTTGTTCTTTCACCACTTTCGAGTCCAATCTCTATTTATAGAATTTATCGAGTTCATGCCATTAGTAGTTTAACTTCTTAAAGGAGGCTCCAGCTGCAGTCTCTTTCTGTAGGGCAAACCTGGTTTTCTAGTAGTAATTTATATATGACTGTGTGCTCGCACCGCTGATCATCACTGCCTTGTATGCGGGATCTGGTATCTCCTGTTGTACCATGGTTTTGTGCAGTAGTGCAATAAGCAGTGCAAATCCAGACGTAAAAAGTTTTCTGGTATCATTTTTGTACCGTTTTATTTTTCAAAGCTTAGGTTGTTGCCTGTTTATTATTCCCTACTTGATCAACTGGAATTCAGCTAAGTATTCTTTATATGTTTGAAACCCAAGTAGGTTTAGGTCCCGTAGAGTAAAATTTTAAGGTCCTTAGCATGGGGCGGAGGGAGCACGGATGTCATCTCCCACATAGCATTAGGTAGAGATTACTGCTGTCTGTTTGTTGTAACGTGCCAACCGCTGAATGTCATAGCTGTATGTTGTATGGGTGACCTGAGACTAAAGGAATCCATTATCCGTTCGGTGAGTTGGGAAGTCTGCCAAAAATATTGCAGGATTTGAAAGTGTGCTCTGTGGAACTCCTCAAAGAAATAACTGACTGATTACAGGCAGGGTGAACTATTTATTTAGCTTTAAATTATTCAGAGTTATCGGCTGTAGATCGTTTGTTGCCATAAGTAGGTTTGTAGCCCAAACTTTACTTGTTTGCTTCATAATCAGAAATCGTGGGTTTATAAGATTAAGTTATAGTTTTTGTAAAGGACATAGAAAAAACAAATCATTGTTCGCGATGAAAGTCATATGAAGATCACATCAGAGAATGCGATAAGTTTTCTTTCATCACCCGGTCTTATATTATCAAACATTCTTCTCGTTTCAGAGAGCGAGTAATGGCGCTATAACCATAAGCCATATGGGGATAGGACTATAGTTAATGCTTAAGTCTCAACCACTTGAAGAGAAATGGAGCATCACTTAACCTTCTTAGACTAGATGCTCCCAACGACCGTTTTAAATAAATGTTTGTTTTGTACACCAAACAGGGCATTCTGTTTAACTATTCTCTCCGACTATTCATTTCCCTTTCCTTTGATATCTACTGAAGACTACGTGGGTTCCCCGTGTCTTCTTAGGGTAGATACCAAATCCTCCCTATCTCCAACGGTTGCATGGACGTGGCCAGGTGAGCGATCGAGGAGTCTCTTTCGTGGAGATTATTGCGTGAATAAACGTATCAGTAACTGGTTCCGTTTCAAGGTGGCATGCAATGTCTTCAACGAATTATTCCTCATCGTAGCTCCATCCACGAGGTGTGCAATGCTAATGCTAATTTTGATAATAAAATATGTTCTTTTTTTATGTTGTTTTTCATAAAAATGCTTATAGACATCATCATCCTAAGCTCAACCGCTTTCGAGATATTTTGAAAACAAATTAGGAAAAGTTTGTTATATTTTGCAAATTCAACACTTCCATAAGTTAGTCATGATTCTTCATCTGTAACGATAAATTGTCCAAAATCAACATAAAATTTCTACAATGACAATTTCACGATAGGTATTATTCAACCACATCCAAACCAAACGACTTGAATGGCACAATCTAATAATGCACATTATTAGCGTACTAGCCAAATTTAGCCAATTTGGTTAGCCAAATTTAGCCATTATTAGCGTATGAGTGGCACTATCTTAAAAAAAACGTAGTCCCTTGGTTTGAATAAGATTGAACAATAACCGGCCGAATTGGCCGCTGCCAAGGTAGTGCACCACCTTGTTTACTCGTTGAAAACATCGAAATGCGATTTTTGCATAGTTAAAATTAAGATTTAGTTGAATTTTGGCTAAGTTAATCTTATTCGAAAACGAATTCGTTGAAAGAAAATACAAAATTAGCAATGTTTCAACAACTACGAGCTCAAGAATTTATCGGAAATTATGGTCAATTAGAAGAAGTAAAATTATGTTACACCAAATCTACTGAAGATTAAAAATAATATTGGGAAAAATACATTAGAACTGTAAATTTCAATGAATCAATAGAATTTTACAACACTATTCAATTGTTCCAAACCAAACGAACGGCGCACAGGTCTACTCGAAGGTCGAATACGCTTTTCAAATTTCGTATGGACAATAAATCTTCCGTTGACTCGCCGAAAAAAAAATACATTCAAACGCAAACGAACACTCATACAGAGCTACGCGCACTTTTTCCCCCGGCAGAGGTTAATTCAATTGGCTGTGAGAATAAATATTTGAACGAAACCGCCACCAATCCGATCCAATCTGACTGTTTTGATTTTTATGACGAAAAGGTCAATAAAACCGTCCGCCAGCAGAGCGATAGCCGATTAGCTCGGTTTTTGATTTTTTGCCCTGTCTATTCAGCACCGTCAATCGGACACGCGAGCGAACCTGAGATAAGCCGTTTCTGAGCAATTTGCCGAAAATGTGATAAGCCACTTACCGAAAGTAGAATTGAAATTGATTGCTAGTTTAATCCATTTGACGTACGATGCTGGAGGCCTCACGAACCACGTCAGAATGGATTTTCATCTTTTTCTTTATTACTGATTAAAATATGCTTCTTATTTTTCCGCACAAGGACACTTTCCGCTACTACAAACACTATCTGCTAAACTGTTGCTACACTCTATGTAACTAAGGCTTAAGTATCGTGTACTACAGGAAAATTATTATCGCCATTCAGCAAGTTAAGTAATTTTCCACTCATTTTCGGTCATCACAATTTTCACACACACACAAAGAAAAAAAGCTAAATAAATAAGAATAGAAGTTAAACGAATAAACAATTCACACTTCGTTAGTCGCCTGTTGCTTGCCGCTGCACTCTGATATGCCGCAGGCCACCACGACGGAAGATATGGTTTTCAACTCATTAGTCTGAAAGTAGAAACAAGTAAACAGTGCAGAGTATTAGTCAGATGTGGCACGTGTTTTTGACGATGTGGTGAGAATGGAATTGGGTCGGTAAACGCCCACATGGTAGTGAAAACTGATGATTTCGTCATGATAATTTTCGTTCCTAAGAGATCCCATCAATTTCTGAATTATTAGTATCGATTCAACCATCAACTCTCGCAGCGAAATCCAACCCTTTCTATTCTTACGATAGTTGCACGCAACACAATCATGTAGAACTTTTACTTTTTCTATTCAACCTTTGACTTACTCTGATCCGATGAAGAACTAGCAGATGGAGACCCAACTTTAAACCAATCCTGGCGAAGCATTCTCGCAATACCTTCATCATTTAAGCCAGGTTCAGCGTTATCCGGAAACTGATCCACATCACAGGTAAAATCATCTTTGAAAACTGGCGCACTCGTTATCCATATTGTGGAAAAATCAATACCTTTAAACAATGCGTGATCTCGTATGCTATCGTAAGACGAATCATCCGTGGCACCCAGTCTCTGCCGAGGTTCCAGCACAAGAATCTTACGGATCAAATCCTCAGCGTCTCGGTTAAAGTCGTTCGGAAAAACAAGCTCCAGATTATTTATTTTCTGGAATATCAGATAATCGTTCGGCCCTTGGAAGGGTGGATAGCCGGCGATAAGCTGATACAGGATGCAACCAAAAGACCACAGATCGGATGCTTCAGTTGAAGCTTTCCCTCTGAGAATTTCCGGCGAAACGTACTGCGCTGTTCCCACAAAGCTGCCTCGTTTTTGCCTTATCTTTCCTAACTGTTCGTCGGAATCGCAATCATCATCATCCTGCTCTTCAAGGCTAGGGATAGCCTGTTTCTTTTCATCTATACGTGCCGAACCAAAATCGGCTATCATGATGTGGAAGTCGTCGTCGAGCAGTACGTTCTCCGGCTTCAGATCTCTGTGTATAATGTTTCGAGCATGCATTTCTTCCATTGCCAACAAGATTTGCGCCGCGTAAAACCTGACACTTTCCATATCTAACTTCTTAACTCTTCGCATCAGTTGCAGCAGTGTGCCTTTTCTAGCATACGTCATCACAAAGTACAACTTCATGGGATCTTGAAAGGTGCAAAATAGCTTAACAAACCCTGGCACACCACTCAGCCTATTAAGTGCTTCCCGCTCGCGTTTAATGTATTCCTGTTTTCTTTCGCGAATAATCTGCCGTTTCTCGCAAACTTTAACTGCAAGAATATAACACTCAATTAACGAAAAACAAAAACAAAAAAAAAGCACGATTTACCTGCCCATTCCTTGGATGTGTGAATATCTTTGGCTAAGTACACGATACTGAAGCTACCTTCGCCTAGCTGTTTCCCGAATATAAAGTCATTGACGCAGCGTTTGGTCGGGGGAAGGGGGTTGCTAGAGGGTCGATTTTCTTCGCCTTCGGTGGCACTCATTTTCGTTCTAGATATAATGGCTAACGACAGCGGATTGATTGAATGGAGTGGGCGACTGTGATGTCCTACGGAAAAAAAATAATAACAAATTTGTAAGCCACAAACAAAGCTATGCGAGCTACCTAGTCACACCGAAAATTTCCTAGCTAAGCTTTCAATTAGGTTGTTGTTTATGTTTCTAGCAGTTTATGTGATTACCATCGGGAAGTAAAGGTTGGATTTCGCTGAAAGTAATTCATTTCCGAATTGAAGGACGCGCGGTTTCCGGTGTATTTTAGTTACCAATTTTACCAATATGCGATTCACGGCAGTGCGGGCCTAGCTGGTTATTTTTGGATTTAGGTTTCTCTGAGACGATACAAAAATGGGCCGATTTGCATTATCATTTGAAATTTCTCGGATGCACAAATCAAAGATAACATAATGCAAACAGATACACGACTCCTGCGATTCACAGGAGACACGAATAACGCTGTCTGGTGAGCAAAAATCCAACTAGTACACTGTTAATATCAAACCAAACACTGAATTCGGTCCTAAGTAAGAATATAAACAAAATCGAGTTGAATATCGATTTGGATAGAAAGACATTACCTTTCTATGAATCATTTTGAAATTATGCTTTAAGATAAAAAAAAATTGAAAATATGACCCGACAACAACACTTCCAATGTACCTTCCGTCTGATTTCGCACAGCTGTGTACATGAGACTTTTGTCAGCCGCTTGTCCAATGTACAATGTTTGTCTAAAATTTCGACAGGTGTTCATCTTCTTTCTTTCTTAGCGTTTCAAGCTTGTTGCGTTCGCAACTAGCTTATTGCTTGCTCTCAAGTTAGTGATCTAAATGCACTTCCACAGTTATTAATTAAGAGCTTTCTATGCCCGGTACCATTTTTGCATTAGTATGATTGTGTGGCAAGTACAATCATGCCCTATGCCCAAGGAGCCGAGAAATTTTCCTTAACGAAAAATTCCTAGACCAGACCGGGAATCGAACCCAGCCACCTCCAGCATGGTTTTGCTATGTAGCCGCGCCTTTACCGACTGAGCTAAGGGAGGACCTACATTTTGTCTTCTAAAAACGCGTGTTCTGATTGTTCGAAGAATTACCCATTTTTTTCAACAAAAAAAAAAAACCAAAAATTTTAATATTTTTTTGACGTGGGACTACGTCTGTGTTTTCAATACTGGGGTACACGTTCGAATTGCGAAAATTTGGAGCGTCACGAAAAATATATAGGTTTTGAACGTTAATAACTAAGTCATTCCACGATTGATTTCCAAAATGTTTGCACCAATCGATTGGGACATTTTCTACGCTTCGATTTCAATATTTAAAACTATTGATTTTTAACATTCAACTATTGAAATTAACGCAAATATAAGGTGATGTCTTATAATGCCGATTTTTCAGAGTAAATTTACTAAATGCACAGTACTTTCCTATCACAGACTTCAAATTTAAGTAAGGAACGTCTCACATGCAGCAGTGCACGATATAAAAGGGGGACACCTTCAAATTTTCTTCATTCGCTCGGCAGCCATGGAGCTGTGCAGAGCGGCAATGGGCCAGTACTGCTCTGGCAGCTGGCGGTTGCAAGTACCCTGCAGGAGGGTACGCGGGCGAGCAACCAGCCAGAATGATGGCTCAGCGGCTGTCGCTAGCGAGTGGCTGGCTGGACAGCCATTTTTAATGCAGTCGTGTGCTATGCCAAGCTCGTGGCAAATTTATCAAATTTGGAGGGAAACATGTATGATCCAGTTGGTAGTCATATCACGATATGATGTACATGTATATGTATAGATATATATGTAGATGATTTCGAAATATATGTAGATGATATAGAAAAATATATAGATGTATATGGTGATGATATTGATATATTTGTATATATATATATATATATATATATATATATATATATATATATATATATATATATAGATATATATCGATATATATGTAGATGATATAAATGTATTTGATGATGATATTGATATGTTTGAAGATGATATCGATATATATGTAGATGATGTAGATAAGACGCAACGTTGAGTGTTAAAAATCCGCAATCACTATGTCTATACAGGCAGAACGGCATTTTTCGGGGTAGAACCATCTGTGTTTAGCGCCCTGGTTCCCAAATTTCGACAGAATGTCAATAACTATTATATGATGTATTTCACACAAAAAGATCTCTTCAGGGCTACTATTCTGATTTTGAAAGAGTGTTATACTGAATTATTATAAGAGTTTGCTCATTGTATCCGCATGACACCTACCTAATTCGTAAATCCTGGCCGATCCTGAATTTCGCACAATTTCTGTTCGATAAATACCAAATATTTCTTAAAATCATGTTTCGGTATAGAAAATAACTCAGGGTCGTTTAAAGTTTATTTGCCTTTTGCAATCGCAGCCCGCTGGTTGCTGGCATGTTATGATTTCCCTATTACAGACATAATTTTATTATAACAAGTTGTTCAATGTTGGTAATGTTCTCTTCAAAATCCAATCAGTGCTTGAAAGTGTTTCTGTTCGTTTTAGTGCGTTGGATAGAGTCCCTACCTTGCAATAGGAATCAAATATTTTTGAGAAAGTGTTTGAAAGAGAAAGTGAAATGTCGCAGAATATGGCTGCAAAGTATCAGAGCAGCAATCGGAGCGAATAAATCTTTAAGCTATTTTAAATAATAGCATGAGTTTAAAGTCGACTTTCAAACATTTGGAGAAGTTATTAAGGGTTTATTGAATTCCTGCAAAAAAAAATTATCGTTTAAATTGATGACCAATTAACATAATGATTTTTATACAGTTACATATTCTTTAAAGAAACCTTGTATGTACTTGTATATAAAATTCATATTTCGAACAGGTCCTCAACTATCTTTCATGCCATAAAGATCAGGACCCTCTCAACCATCGTAGCAAATACGACCGTGTCCGTATCATCATTCAAACCACACGGCCCTTTTCAGAGCCACCAAATGCTTTCTAAAGAGTGTACAATAGAATTTTCTCACATACTTACTTTCTAATGCTGGTCTACGAACACCCACGCTATTTTGACCTAGACTACGTCCATCGGCTAGGGTAGAGGTCAAATGAAAATTTGAAAAATAGCGACCATCACGAATATTTGAAACATTTTGAACGCTAATAACTTTATCATTTCTCGATAGATTTTTGAGATTGTTGCTTCAATCAGTTGGAACTGTCAAGTCAATGTTCAAAAATATCATTAATAATTGACTTTGAATTCCCAAACAGACTTTCAACAATCTATAACGCGATAAGGATAATGGTCTCCAGCTAGTCGATCATATCAACACAATCACCACTGCCAGCACAGCCGTTGCCCTTTCATCATACCAACATTTAAATGCAGTCTAGCACCGCCAAAAGATTTGTAAAGAGCAAATCATAGAATTTTCTAACATACTTACTTATCTATGCCGATCCAACGTCCCATTAGAACAGCACCTACGTTTCAATGTTGCTCTACGAAACGAACGAAACTAATCTACCATGTTGAACCAGACAATGCATCAAACGGTTTAACTTTGTCTACATAAACCGGTCGTGTGTTATACACTGATTTTCGGCAAGGCTTCTTGATCCAATCGATCAATGCAGCCTCTATTCTAATACAGGCAATTAAAAATAATAATAATAAAATTCATTACACATTGCTACGTAGTCCTACGTCAACTTTGCGTACAACCCCATTGGGCTGTCCCTTATAGTTTTTCTAGTGCACGTGTTACAATAATCCGATTGAATAAATATTAAGCCAGCTTTTCGGGTTCTCTAATACAATAGACTACTTTTTAAATGAATGTTTGCTCATTGCAAAGATGAGGTGGTACAAGCATACAAAAATAAAGCTAAAAGGGAGCTAATGTGAACGTTATTCTATTAGTTCTAATCGCAGTGCGGGAAATAAGTATAAAGACAAACTACTTTCTGAAAATTTTCATATTACATTCTATTCTGTGTAAACCACATGCTTTCCAATACAGCAGCAAGTTAAAAGTTTATCATCAGTAGTTTTCCCTTTGAGACGAGTCATTTCAAAACACTCCAAAAGTTTATTGTTTCTCGTGGGAAATAAATATAAAGACAAGATCAAATATTTCAACAGCATCATTTATTTATCGAATTTTAATTCAAGAAAATAACATATTAGTAATGTGTAGCATTTCCCTTTTTAGAAATAACCTCTTGCAGGCGTCTTGGCAACGATTTCAATTCATTCGGATCAAGTTCAGACCATTCATCCTGAATCGCCAACTTTAATTCTTTCACCGTGTCATACTGTCTTCCTTGACCATAAACTTTGCGAGAAAGCAAGCCCCAAACATTCTCGATTGGATTTAAATAGGGATTGGCTGCCGGCCATTCCAGCACAGGGATGTTATGGAAGTCCCAGAAGTTGCTGCCGAGGCATGACAAGAAGCGTTATCCTGTTGAAAGATCATGTTCTCATCCATCTCATTGTCAGCTAATGGAATAAGAACTTCCTCCAGAAGCTGGCAATACATTTCCGAGTTCATCCGTGTTGAAATGAAACAAACGGGTGTCCTTGCAGATACGCTAAATTCTGCCCAAATCATAACGGTATCTCCACCAACATTCCTTTTTTCTTTAGTTGGCCTGTTTTGCCTTTCATCACACCAGCGACTGCTGAAACCATCCGGCCCATCTAGTTTGAACTTCTTTTCAACACTGAACACCACATTAGACCACTCATCCTCCCAGAACTGGTATTTCTCAGCAAAGGCAAAACGGGCCTTGTTGCTTTCGACTCGGAGCAAGTTACCGCGCGAAGGTTTCGGTTTTTACTTGTTCCAGTCGTAGCAACGGCAATTCGTAAAAGTTCAACTATTCAGAAAACAAAGAGAATAAATCTCGGCAATATACCGTGTATTTCGGCCCTATCCTTCAGGCCAGACACCTCTCTCAAGCGAAGGGCTGATTTTCTGTCAGATATGAAATACAATTGTACTAAGCTTCAATGTATAAATCTTTACCCACTTCTGCAGTCTAGTTACCAAATGCAATTTTTCGATACTCCAAAGCTATATCTCAGGCGAAGGACTAGTTGTTCTGAAGGGAAGATTTGAAATTGCAAGTGAAAACTTCAAGAACGTTTTCTTTCACAAATAAGATGAGTACGGCTGCTTGGAACACACTAACTTTATTTCATACAACTATGAGCTTATATAGCCGAAATGATTTACAAAAAAAATACCTGTAAAGAAAAGATTCGCATTTCTCCTTTCCCTTATTCCTCGTGATGCTGCATATGCCCGCATATGCTATTTTCGTCTATTACTATTTTCTTGCTTCTACTCTACGCATGCAGGCTTCAGATCACGTGATTAGGTTATCTGCTACGACGGATAGGCATCGGAACGATTTAGTTTTATTGCTTTATGACAGTTGTCAAACATTTTTGCGTCCTGTCTATGCTCCTTTCATGGTTGAGGTAACAGATATGTTAAAAATGAGAAAATACATTCCTTCTTCGTTCATTAATGATTAATGATTAACAATAATGATATCGCGTGGTAACAGGCATTCTTATGACGATCAAGAAGTTTTGGTGCAGGTGCCATTTTCCTAAGGGAAATATTGGGCTCTTCACTCAAAATCTGACAAATCCGACGTTTGGACACAGGAAGATTTATTTCGGCTTTGATGGCACTCGGACACTGCCTTTGATGGACTGCAAGTCGTTTGATTTCCCTCTTCATCCTCGGTGTCAGAATAGACGGACGTCCGGGTCGCTTCTTAGTGGCATATTTCTTACCCAACCGTAGGTAATTATGCACGACATCCTTACTCCTTTCTATTCTTCTGCCAATTTCCCGAAGAGTCAGACCTTGTTCATGGAGGATAGTTACTTGTCCTCTCTCAAATTCAGTCAATCGCTTGTTTTTCTGCATTTCTCGGCAGTCTGTCGGTGAATTGCGTCTTTATATTTATTTCCTTTGAAGACGAGATCAACAATTGAATCTTATCACACACACATGCTGTAAAAGAATGAACCGGTCATAAACATTTGTGCTTTCAATACATATTCATTGACATGCGTGTTGCTCAAGTTACTCTCACTGAGAGAATGAAACCATTGAACGACAAAATGCGTTATATTTATTTCCCGCACTTCGAATTTATTTAACAGGTGGTTGTTTGTTTCTTTCAAATCGCTAGAACCAGATCAAAGCAATAGGTAGTATAAGAGCACGATCGATCGCATACTCTTTTGCCAGTCAAGGGGATATCTTCCCCCTTGCCAACCCTGCATCTGGGGTAGCTTGGTAATATGCGCCCAATCGCATACTACCGTCCAAATGCCCTCCGCTCGTTTTCAACTTGTATCTTTCAATTTCACAGCCTGCCGTTACGCTAAGCGGAACTATCAATAACTTTCTCTTCATTTCTCTTAGTTCTAGCAATAAATTACTGCCCACTCCTAGAGCCTCTCATGTTGATGGAAAATTAACTGCTTCTGACAAATTTCATCATAGATCGTTACTCAAATGTCGACATGAATCATCTTGCAGTTTTCCTATCAGCCTCAAGTGATATCGGCTCTGCCAGTTATAAGGCCTGGATATAAGGTTAGATCTTTTTTGGTGAGATAAAGTAGTTTGCGAGTCATTGACATGTTTGGAGTAATAAAACACTTTGATTGCTATGAAAATGTTGTTCCAACAAACTCTACTTTCAAGCATACCCAGGCTTTTATCTCCATCCAAAGTGAAGAAGCAGATAAACCACAATAGGGTTCAGGTCCTACAAACTGATGAGACGATCCGAGTCTTGCTAGTTCATCAGCTTTCTCGTTTCCATCAATTCCACAATGGCCAAGAGCCCAGTACACATTGACTTGATTACTACAAGACAACTTTTGGAGCGATTGAACACATTTCCAAACATACTTGGAATTGCATGTTGCTGACTTTAAAGCATTTAGAGCTGCTTGACTGTCCCACATAATGCATATATTTGAATATAATACAACATTAGAGAATTGCTTGAATTTCAGCCTGGAATACAGTTGGCCCCTTCCTCATTGAAATTGATGTGTCAATCCCTGGGCCATTGTTCATTTTTGAACCGTCTGACATTGGCACAATTATGAAAAAAGACGATCAAAAATATTTTCAGCCTTTTGTCATCATTTTATCGACTATGTGTCTTCAGACGAGTTGCTCAACATGTTATTCCGCATCTTTTGAAAAAACACGCCTAACCTTTCATAAGGGCTTAACTACACTTTCAAATTCTAACTTTTTCCAGCTACGAGATAACGGGTAGCTGTCTTCGACAAAGTTGTAGAACAAGTAATTTAAAGAAAAGTTGTTGCAGACACTAAGTTTCCAGAGCCTAACGTTAAAAAGATAAAATTGGTTTGCTTTCAGCACTACTTTAAAATCGGTTTTTTCAGATAATTAGTCAAATTTGAAGATTTCGATATGTTCTAAGAAATTGTAGGAATTATTGAAAACACATTTTTGCTCAATACACCAATGCCCTCTGGTGACAACATTTTGATATATGCTGATTCAAGTGTCTATGTGACGTCATAATCAACCGCCTCAAAAAGGGGGGTGGGTTCAGGCGGGGCCTAAAACCGATTGTATTTGAGAGATTCAATTTTTCTGAAGACACATAGTTAATAAAATGATGACAAAAGGGTGAACATGCGTCTGTATAGAATACAATCGATCCTTGACGGAGGTTTTGACCACCTCTTTCCCACGAATAACGTCCAGGATCAATAACTTGATTTGAACAGTCAAAGTTACAACATACAATTCTCATAGAAGCTTGAGAAATGATCTTTCATAAATTAGAGCAAGGCATGCTCAGAATCGCAGTCAAATTTCAGTAAGATTCAATTCAAATCTAGTGAATCCTAGGTAAACTTTGCTTACAAACTTGATAGAAACTAATACCGAATTTTGAGCAGGAGGAGTTTGCTCAACACTGGGAAAGATGTGTTCATAATACGTAATATTTAATCAGATATGCTCTAAATGCTCAAAAGGACAGAAAGAATTGTTCAGAATACTAAAAGAGATTGGTAAATTTGTTCAAAAGTCTGAAAGTGGTTCGGTGTTATCCCAAGCTAAATTAGCTAGGAATTCTTAAAAGAATCCAATAAAAATGTAGAATAAGATCCACAGGTACCACTCGCTCAGAATCTCAAATATCAAAATCCTATTATAATGGTTTCAAAGAAATATCTTCTCATCAACATGAGACTCTAGGAGTGGATAGCAATTTCTGCTAGAACCAACGCTATGAAGAGAGAGTATTGATAGTTTCGGTAGAGTACGGCAGGCTTGAATAAGGCTTGTTCGCGACAAAATCTGGACAGATTAAATTTGGAACAAAACAAATTTGCTGTTAGTTCAATCCAAGATGCATTTTTTATTCATTCATTAAGCATTATTAGTCATCTTAAAACTAATTACATTTATTTAAATAGGCTGCATGAAGAAACTACGAATTTTTTAGTTGACTCCAGCCATTAGGGGCTTGGCAGACTTCTCTGCAACCGATTTAGCAGCTTTTGTCCAAGATTTTCGAAATAGTTCTATAGTTGTAGCTTGTTGTTTATATTGAGAGAGTTCTCTCTTCACGAGAGCCCAATTCCGCCCGATAGGTCGCAACTCCGGGCAGTTAGGTGGATTCGCCTCTTTCGGTACAACATGGACTCCATTCGCTTTGTACCATTCCAAAACATCTTTGGCATAGTGACAAGATGCCAAATCAGGCCAGAATAACGAGGGGGCGTCATGGCTGCGTAGGAATGGTAACTATCGCTTCTTTAGACATTCTTCACGGTATATTTCCTTGTTTACCGATTCGGAAGTGATGAAGCTTTGGCTTGCTCGACCACAGCTGCATATTGCCTGCCAAACGAAATATTTTTTGGGAAACTTGATCTTTTTCTTCGTCCTAAAATGCTCCTCTACCCCGTTTCGTTGCACGGCAGTATAATAAGACATTCCGGAAGGCTGCTTAAAGTTTTCCAGCACATAAGTTTCATCGTCCATTATCACGCAGGAAAACTTTGTCAAATATTCGCGATACAACTTGCGAGCTCGGGTTTTAGCCGTCACATTCTGTGTATCATTACGGTTCGGTACAGTTTTCACCTTGAACGACTTCAAATCTTGTCAGTGCTTGGAAGTATGCACGAGAGTTGGGGACATTTTTATTTTTCTTTCGACGCCATCTTCGATCTAAAAGCTTGTAGTATCACCAAAAATTGATTTTACACATTGAACAGACATCCGTTCATCATTCTGCGAAATATTTCACGCGTTGATGAAGTATTTCCAGAGACTAACGTATTTAGGGGTGTTCAGATTTTGTCGCGAACAAACCTTAGAAGCAGCTGAAATTGAGCGGAGGACTATTTTGAAAGGCAATACCCGATCTTTTACCAAGCTACCCCAATGCAGGGCAGGCAAGGGGAGACGATATTCCCCTTGATTGGTAAAAGAGTGCGCGCTTGATCGTGCTCATGTACTACCAGTGGCACGGAATGGTTCTAGCGATTTGTAAATTTCTGTTTACACTTCTCAAAATCTACATGTGAGAGAAATCAATTTTCAATTGTTCAGATTGCTTAGTAAGATTCACAAACAGGTCTGCTTAAATGAATTATGGAGAGTGTGAGCTGTTTAGTGGAATACCTGTAACTAGAAAATAAGAAGAATGATTAGTAATTTCCATTTAATTCCAACTACCTTTATTGCTTATCTTGACAGATACGCGTATTTCGTCTACAATGTGCAGACTTCTTCAGTGTCGTGTACTAATACTCTAGTATTAGTACACGACACTGAAGAAGTCTGCACATTGTAGACGAAATACGCGTATCTGTCAAGATAAGCAATAAAGGTAGTTGGAATTAAATGGAAATTACTAATCATTCTTCTTATTTTCTAGGTCTGCTTAAAAAACTGAAATCCCAAGTAGCATTTACTCAAAAGACTGGAAAAAAATCGGATTCGAAAAAATCTAAATCAGGAGTAGCATTTGGTCAGCAAACTAGGAAAAATCCACTTCACAGATCAAACAATACTGTCTTGTAATAGTCGTTCGTTCCAGTAATATTCATAGAACATCCGAGTATGACTCAATTGGAATCGAGCAGGATTTGCCCGAGTAAAAGTCTAACTGAATCCCAAGACTAAATGGCATAAATGAAACTGACACGTAAAGAATTCCAAACAAGATTTGATCATACATTCGGAATCTAAAGTAAGATTCGTTTGAATTTCTTAGCAGGATTCAAATAATACAATCGGAGTATAGAGTATGAATTGTTCATTTGAAAATACAAAAAAAAAATCTTTCAAAAATCTAAACAATATGAAGTCCGAATCCCAATTTCACTCGGCATCCTGAGCAGGAACGTATAGAGCGCTGTCCTTCGCTTAATGTATTCAATGTCGTTCTGCTCATAATTTTTCCAGCCCACATATGGATCGCATAGAATATAGGACAGTAATGCGTAGATCGGCAGTATAGCCACAAAGTGAATTGAAAACTGATTTGTACGTGTTATTCTGGGAATTGAAAATCGTTTGTTGATAGAAATGTTTGTTTTTTTGTTATTGATAGAAATGTAACGTACATCCAATATTACTACTCTATTCCATCATAGGGTAACTGCCCCCATATTAATCTCATTGTTCCTATATTCATCCTACGATGAATCAAACAATTGAGCAGTTGAAGGATCGGTTTCGTTTTCTAATAATGTTTGCTTACGTTAAATAACTACAACAAACATTACTAACTAATCCTGTCACGTGTATATCGTTTTATTTCAAGTAGGATGAATTGCAAAGTGATGAGATTAATATAGGTACATCTTCCCTATATACAATCTTCAGTGAATAAAATATCTCTGTAGGTACTTAAGTATGCATGCCATGTATTGCAGTGTTCAGTTCTTCAGTTCCTCAAGTACCCCCATATACATACTAACATACATTCCAAACTAGCTGTATCACATCATCATGGCTATAAACAACTATCTGCAACAAGCTTATCATACTGCAAAGTCAATGCCAAGGTTGCTACATTCGTATAATTTAATAAACACCCGGCGTACAATCAGTCAAGCGCTAATCCCCATAAGCGTGGGAAATCGCATCTACAAGCTAGATACGCGAACTTAATACCATCAATATTAGCTTTACACTGTGTAAATTACACATAGATGATACCCAGTGCGATAATGTTCAGTCATATTCAATAGAACAAGTCGACATCTTGTTTAACCAGTGTTAAAACAACGGCTGACACCTCTCAACCACGTAGGACAACTAGACTACTTTATTTTTTGGTCATATCACGTGTCAGTTACTTTGGACACTATGTAGGGGCAGGATTGGTAAAAACAAGTTTAATCACAATTCGAACACTGCATTAGTCACCTCACTGCATCTATCTAGACCGACAAGTGGTCTGCTTGTAAACGACGGTTCGCTTCTTCTCATGGTTGACCGGCTTAATAACCTTGAAAACACCAGAGAGCGCACTCGACAAGTTGCAGCAGCTGCTTGTGCTGTATTTTATAAACGAGCATTAATCGTTTTCCAGGTGTCACATATCTGCTTCTATGGTTTAATGAACAGACAGAAGAAATTAGTTCTTCCAAAAATTCTATCCGTCATCTATGTTGTTGATACAATACAAGATAATATGAAATTTACAACAAAATACTATCAGACTGATGTATAAAACAATGACCTACTCATGCATGTCAAAAATTTACAGCTCTCGCTTACCGTGTCTGTTTTGAAGATCGATGAATCCGTTTTCTAAAAATATCCGGATCTTCCGACCCGAGTGCACAAGCAATGTTGACACTGGTCGACTTTTTCCACGCAGTTGTAACTATTTTTTCACAAAAAAAATTATAGCGCTATTTTCGCAGTTGAATACATCAGAATAGCATAACAAGGCTCACAGCACCACATCCACGCAACGAATGATGCACCGTTCTACAAACACACCACCAAAAAGCTTGTCAAAAGCAACACTTGATACCAACACACTGTAACTCGTTTCCATCTCAACGACAAAATAATATTCCTCCACTTCCGTCCAAAACAATCACCCATCCAAGGCACCTTGCCTGCTCACTTACTTCCTTACCGGAACACCGGCCGAGAAGCCATCCTATTATTTCATGATTTACCTCGATTTGATTGAGTGATTTTTACTGCCTATCTTTTTCGCGTCTTATCACAACACTCCGCCTACCCATCACCACCACACCGGTTCCGCGATCCGCACACGGTCTTCTATGCTATTACCTATGCTTTCTCTGCTATTATTTACTCACTGGGCTGTATTGTTTATGTCACTCTACAGTGTGGCACTGGTTGCAGGCTGCTCAGTAGATTTATATAGTATATAAGGCCACCACACACCGAACCGGACAACGCACACCAAAAATACCGGAGGAACGAACGCGAAAACACGTCCTAACTGCACTTTGGTCAACTCGGTTATGATCGAAGTTTTGCTGGCGAACAAAAGCAGCTGTTTTGATGATGGGGTATTAGAGTGTCGTTTACATAGATGAAATATTTTATGCCGGATCCCGTGACTGAAACTGTTAGTTATTGTACTGATACTTGATAGTTTTGTTTTCGAAAATTCGCAGTTCTGCATTAGATACTCAGAGAAAAATTCTGTCGTTATACAGACAATTAAATCATGGTCAAGATGACTATTGCATATAATGGTTACAATAACCATGAAAATGAAAGAATTTACCACGTTCAGGTATTCTTGACTATGATCATGGTAACAAGGACTATTCCGACATTATGGTAAATGTTCAATCAACTATTTTTAATGGCCGTTTTGACCATGATCATAGTCATGCATTCCGAAAAGAGTCCACCAAAAAGAGTCGCACCTTCCTTGGCAAGCTAGTGAATTTCGAAAACTGAAATCGACTAAGAGAGCAGCGTTGAGAAAATTTACTAAATATCATACGCTTGCAATGAAAAACCACTACGTCAGGCTCAATTATGAGTTCAAGCGAGTCAGCCGTCGATGCTACTCGTCATATTAACGAGGGATTCAGTCCAAACTCAGGTCGTATCCGAAGACTTTTTGGAAGCACGTAAACGAGCAGCGCAGAGAGTCTGCCCTACCATCATCAATGGTGTTAAACGGTGAAGTGTTTTCTCCGGCGAGAGATTGCCTAATGAACACGTTACATCAGCAGCTAACAATGTGCCACTATACGGTCAAGCTCTGAGTACAATCGATATCAATGTCGACATGATTACAACCGCCGCAAAACAACTCCATTCGTCCTACAATCCTGGACCCGATGGTGTTCCGTCAGTATTCCTGAAGGGACACATTACCTGCTTACTGACACCGTTGCTTCGCCTATTCCAAATGTCCGTCGCCGCAAGAGGAGTGTTCCCCTCCTGCTGGAAATTTGCACATTTGTTTCCGGTCCACAAGAAAGGAAGCAAAGGAGACATGAATAATTATCGTGGAATCACTTCGTTGAGCGCGATCTCGAAGCTATCTCGAGTTAGTCGTCATGGAGCCTCTACTTTCTCATTGCAAACAATATCTAAGTTGTGATCAACACGGTTTCACTTCCGGTCGTTCCACCACCACTAATGTACTGTGTCTTACATCGTATATCACGGATAGTATGGCTCAACAAGCTCAAACTGACGTCATATATACCGACTTGTCAGCAGCATTCGACAAGCTGAACCACGCCATTGCGATTGCGAAACTAGAAAAACTTGGGGTTAGCGGCAACTTTCTGCGATGGTTTCGCTCATATCTGACCGATCGTCAGCCATTGGGAACTGCCAATCCGGCATTTATCCAGCCACGTCAGGGATACCTCAAGGAAGTCACCTCGGACCGTTGATCTTCCTACTTTATTTCAACGATGTGAATTTGGTCATCGAAGGCCCACGACTATCGTATGCTGACGATCTGAAAATCTACTTTCGGATTCGTGTGACTGACGACTGCATCTTCCTCCAACGTCAATTTGAAGCTTTTGCCAGCTGGTGCAATTTAAACAGAATGGTGGATAACCCTGCGAAGTTTTCGGCAATCACGTTCTCCCGGAAAAAACAACCGATCATATCCGTTTCATCTGCTCAGCTATGAAAATCGTTGCCAGCTGATCGATCTGGAGCTTCTCCATACCAGAAGAGAAACCTCAAGGACGCTTTTTATTGCAGATACATTATAAGGCAGAATAGACTGCTCTTCAATCTTGGAGCAACATTATGCTAAGACTACCTCTCCGCCGTACCAACTACAGCATGAACGGTGCCATTGGTGGATTACAGTGAGTATTCAACCGGGCCTCTCACCTGTTCGACTTTCACCTTTCACGCCAGATGCTGCGTCGGCGTTTTACCAACAATCAATGTGCAACTAGCGATTGGAAATTGGTTCACTGTTGTAGAACCCCTAGGTCCGAAGTATACCTTGCAGTCTGCACCTTGCAACAATTCTTGCGCTTTTCGGTACCTTCCGGTACTAGTGTCTTGGTTGTTGTTTTGATTCACTATGTTATTTTGACACAACATTTGAGAATGTGTTGGTGTGAGCTACGTTGTTAGGGGCGAATCATTGAGCTTGGGACCGAGCTTGGGACCGATGTGCTAGTACTGACTGAGCCAAGAAAAATATCGTATTTGTTCGGGACCTACTGGTCTTAGAGTTAGTCTATGGTTTTACTACGTTTTTAAATGGTGCTTCCGGTGTTGAATAACTATATGACCGCATTTATGTACATGTAATTTTATTATTTGACCCTACGCTTTAACTTTATTTTTTCTCAACATCATTGGGGCCACATTGATCCTGTTGATGTCAACAACAAATAAATAAATAAATAGTCGATCCAAAATCACTATACTGTAATAGTGGTAAAATAATGATAAAATTGACTATCAAATTAGTCTCTGTGTAGATGTAGAAATTTGTATAATGGACGAATCCAGATAGAAAAAAGAAGAAGATACTGAGTGGTGATAAATCTGACAGCTCCCATGTTAAAGTATAGGACGAAAATTTTAATTACCTTCTAAAAATTTCAAATGAAATTCTAATTAAAAGCAGTTTGTTGTATAATAGAAGAAAAATCCTACACAAGTCAATAAAGACATTTTCAGCAAAATAAAATCAAAACAAAAATAATGCCGCTTTTGTGCAGTTTAGGATTTTTCTTCCATCATACAAGAAACTGCTTTTAATTAAAATTTCATTTGAATTTTTTAGAAGCATTTTAAAATGTTCGTCCTACACCCAGAGAAATAAACTTTCGATATTCATAAGATTGCATTATGATTATTTGCTATAAAAAAGCAGTATGAATTTCATAAATTTGCCTCATGAAATATAATGATGTTGAAAAAATAAAAATATGGAGCAACCTGGATTCGAACCTTGAACGTTGAGGTTATGGGTCGAGTGACTTGACCACTAGTATATATCAACAGTTGTAAATAGGAAAGCTCAAAGGCGAACAATAACAACGTCGTGTAAAACAAAATCCATTCATAAGCCAACCATATGAAATTTAGAGCATCGTTCATAAGCTGAACCTTATGAAATTCTCAAGGTTATTTGGCTAAGTGTATACTTCAACATGGGAGCTGTCAGATTTATCACCACTCAATGTTTTCTTCTTGTTTTTCAACATGGATTCGTCTATAGATGGCGACATCAATGCGGCTTATTAACCTGGAATAGAATTTTTTGGTAACATTGGTTTGAGTTTGTGTACACATCAAATTGTACAATGGACGAATCGAACATGAGAAAAGAAGAAGACATCAATTGTTGATAAATCTGACAGCTTCCATGTTAAAGTATAGGACGAAAATTTTAAACTGCTTTTAAAAAATTCAAATGCAATTCTAATCAAAAGCATGCATGCATCAAACATGTTTCTACCTTATGGTGTATTACCATAGACTAACTCTAAGACCAGTAGGTCCCGAAAAAATACGATTTTTTTCTTGGCTCAGTCAGTACTAGCACATCGGTCCCAAGCTCGATCCCAAGCTTAATAATACGCCCCTCATAATGAACTCACACGAACACACTCTCAAATATTCTGTCAAAATAACACAGCAAATCAAAACAAAGGCGTTAGTTAGGTGCTGGCTAAAATATGTATAGTTAAGTGCTGGCTTCAAGGTGTACTTTGGACCAAGGGGTTCTACAACAGTGAACCCATTTAAAATCGCTAGTTGTATATTTGTTGTTGGTTTTACCAACAATTGCGGAATGACGTTGATTACAAAAAAAGTAGATCCGAACTTTTGAGATATTGGCGCCGAGTTTCGTATCTCATCTTCAGTTCATAAAGTGACTGGTTCCTACCCACAATCACTTTTAAAAAATGCATAATTTCTCATCTCTTTCATATGCTGCAAAATTCCTAAAATTATTAATTTTTTGACG
This sequence comes from Aedes koreicus, assembly GCA_024533555.2. Lineage (NCBI taxonomy): Eukaryota > Metazoa > Arthropoda > Insecta > Diptera > Culicidae > Aedes > Aedes koreicus. Next base: position 186,710 of record JAHHFK020000742.1, on the reverse strand, counting down.
TATAACCTCTTTAGGCAATTTTATATGAAACATATTTAAGCATTGTATGCATAATTCTAGTCTTCAAGCAAAGTGCCTTCTTTGAAGTCATAATTCTGAGTCAACAATAGAAAATATATACTAGGTATACTACCTTCATATGCCCTCCGCTCGTTTTCAACTTGTATCTTTTAATTTTCAAAGCCTGCCGTTATGCTAAACGGAACTGTCAATACTTTCTCTTCATTTCTCTTAGTTACCATGCAATCTACACGCTATTTCTAAGCAACCCAAAATCGAGTACGATTCACACAAATTCGCCCAAAGTAAGGCTACTCAAAAGTGAGTATATATAGTTCGTAGTAGCAAGATGACAAACAGTCAACATTGACTTGAATCCGATCGATGATTACTAATTGTCAACGTGTTACCAGCGGGTGGATAGTCATGAAGAAAAGGAATATTTTTTCAACTCAGGAAGTACTAGCACACCGGTCCCAACCTCGGTCCCAAGCTTAATGATTCGTCCCTAAGACCCTAACCCACACCAATACACTCTCAAATATTCTGTACAACATAGCGAATCAAAACAAAGACAAAGACAAAGGTACTGAAAAGCGCATGAGTGCATAGCAAGGTGCAGATGGAAAGGTGTATTTCGGACCTAGGGGTTCTACAACAGTGAACCAATTTCAAATCGCTTGTTGCACATTGATTGTTGGTGTTACTCCCAACCATCTTTACTCACTTTTGAGTAGCCATACCAGCGGCTGGATCCTGAAGAAAACGAATATTTTTTTAACTCAGGAAGTACTAGCCCACCGGTCCCAAGCTCGGTCTCAAGCTTAATGATTCGTCCCTAATAACGTAACTCACACCAACACACCCTCAAATATTCTGTCAAAATAGCATTGCGAATCAAAACAAAAACAGAGATCCTAATACCGAAAGGTATTGAAAAGTGCAAGAGTGTATTGCAAGGTGCAGACTGTAAGGTGTACTTCGGACTTAGGGGTTCTACAACAGTGAACCAAGTTCAAATCGCTAGTTGCATATTGATTGTTGGCCATACTTCCGACGAATTTGAGTCAATCGTACTCAAATTTGGGTTGTTTAGAAATAGCGTGCATCGTGCATGATTTTCTTACATTTTGGTACCTCCTTCTATATACTACATTACCACTCTAGCCACAGGGATTCGCAAGACTAAACGCCTCCGCTTTTCGGCATGCCCACTTGTTTACATCGCTAGTTACTCTGCTATTCCGCCAGAGCTCTCTCTTAATGACATTGAAACGTCAACCGTGTCATTCAGTGCAAAAATTTTCATTTCAGCCGCAAATCCTTAGATTCTGGTCAAATAAATTGGAATTTCTGCGATTAAAGTGCGCCAAATCGATCGGAAAAGTGCGCCGTTAGGTACCGTACAGCCATGACCAGCATGGAGCGTCCTATTGTGTGAGTATTTCTAGTGGGTTGGCAAGACTTAGCTTTGGCTAATTTCTAATCTGTTCCGATAACAGCAACCCGGCAACTCCCGTCGCTCGTCAGCCTAGCCTGGACGACATGAATCTGGACCAGTTCCTGAAGATCTCCAACTATGAGGACACGGTCAAACAGCTGGATATTTACTACGGAATTGGTAGGTTTGATTCCTTATGAGATTCACTTTCCCTTTGCTTCGCTGATTGATTCGTCCTTGGCTGAATGTTAAAACGGGAAAGAGAGTGTTGTTTTCGTTGTTTTGGTCGCGTTGTCTTATCTTCTTACTTGAACGGGTCCGGCTGTTGTTTATGTTTATTTCTCGCACACAGTGAAGCGTCAACTGTTGCAGTTTCAGAGTCCGATTACCGGGTTGTTTCCGGTTCTGAGTACGGACCGCGATGTCGGTAGCGTTCGGGACAGTGTTTACTGTGCGGCTGCGATTTGGAGTCTCTATCAGGCTTACAGGTATGAGTGTTGGATTTTTATTTGGGTTGGTTTTAATTTGGTTTGGAATTTTCTTTTAGACGCATTGACGATGACCGCGGTAAATCGTATGAGTTGGGCCAGTCGGCAGTTAAGTGCATGCGGGGTGTTTTGGAGTGTTGGATTAAACAGGCTCACAGGGTGGAGAAGTTCAAATCGAGACAGTGTGCCGTTAATGCGCTGCATTGCAAGTTCCATCTGGACACGGGAGAGGAAATCTATTCGGATGAAAAGTACAATCATTTACAGATCGATGTGGTCTCAATCTACCTCATATTCCTAGTACAAATGATATCCTCGGGGCTGCAGATCATCTACACCCAGGACGAGGTGGCATTCGTGCAGAACTTGGTGTACTATGTGGAGCGTGCCTATCGTACGCCGGATTATGGCATGTGGGAGCGTGGTTCCAAGTATAATGATGGAACACCAGAAATTCATGCTTCCTCGATTGGAATGGCCAAGTCGGCACTGGAAGCCATCAATGGGTGCAATCTGTTTGGTGAGAAGGGTGCCTCGTGGAGTGTCGTGTACGTTGACATCGATGCGCACAACCGTAATCGGAGTATTTTTGAAACCATGTTACCTCGGGAGTCGAGTTCGAAGGGAGTGGATGCTTCGTTGATTCCGACGCTGTCGTTTCCGGCATTTGCCTCACATGAAGATCGATTGGTAGATTTGACAAAAAATAACGTCATCAAGCGTTTGAGAGGCAAGAAAGGTTTCAAACGGTTCAGCCGGGATGGTTACTTGTCTCGGCTGGAGGACAAAACCAGACGATACTACCACAAGGGGGAGATTAAGGATTTCGAAAATTATGAATGCGAGTGGCCAATATTCTATACTTATATGATTATTGACGGGGTTTTCAAGAATAATTTGGAACAGATTGAAGAGTACCAGATGGAGTTGAGGAAGTGCATGCACTCGGATGCTAATGGAGGTGAGTTAGATGATGTGGAAGGAATGATGTGTGGTATAAATGTCTTTTGCTTTTAGATCCAGTGGTATCGATGTGCTACGCACCGGATGGTGACGGTATGTACACTCGAGCCTCGTCACATTCGTTGTTCCTGTGGGGTCAATCGGTGTTCATCATTGCCCAACTGTTGACTGCCGGCTTGCTGCATATCAACGAACTGGATCCGATTCGTCGTTATCTGCCGTCCTACAATCGCCCCCGCAAAGGCGGTCGTTACTCGGCTTTCCAGGTAAGAATCGTTTGCTCAGGTGTCATTGTCTACCTGAGGTTGTATATTTTGTACGAATACTTCCATTATCCTATCGGATTAATCAGAAACCACATCCACACAAAGACCAGGGCTTCCAGGGTGCACACATTCATAAACCAAAAATTAAGTCACTCACATTGCACACGTGGAAACTGGGCGGTGACAGCAGTATTAACGATGTTGTTTTCTTTATTCTCTTTTCTACATTCCACTCAAACATGCCCGCTCGCTGCCCCTCTCGAACAAACCAATCCAACCTAAACCAATCATATAAAAACAAAATACGGGTTTGCTTCTCCGAAAACGAAATGCAAACCACTAACTCACAATCCATTTGTAATTACACGACCTCCTCTCAAACATACAGGCTAAGCCAGGAATTGTAAGTAGAGCGAATCGCTTGCAGCGATTTTCCCATGCGCCTTCTCCTCTGGTAGAATAGAATCAAAAGGCTCTGTAGATCGGGGTTTCTATTCGTTGGGGAATGTACCTTCTTCTTTTTGTTTATTTTCATCATCATTCTGTTTTAGCTTAGTTGAATAATTTTCGGTCTTGTTTACAAAACCAAATTCTGTTCTAATTTGACTGTTATTCTGTTTTTTTTTTTTATTATTATTAGTTTTGGCTGTTGTGTGCATTAACATTTTTTTCTTCAGTGCTCGACGATATTTGTTGTATTAGGAATGAAAAGTTAGTTTGTAGATTTTAGGATGTTTCGGAAAACTATTTGGCTCCCGATTTTGATTTTTGCTTCTTCGGAAGACGACAAAATTTCGCTCGATCGTGAAAGACAGGCACTCCACTTATGTTGCATAAGTTCTTGAACTTTTCCAATAATCGTAAAATATCTTCTGTTCCTCTCATTATCGTAATTACCGACGAACAAATGGCTTAATTTTCTTCTTTCTTCTTTTACTCAACTCGCTTAATGCGCTACTTTAACGCGCCTAAATTGTAGCGTACAAAAATAGGAAGTGTAAGTATGTTTTGATATCTGCCAACCGATTTCGCCCTTTGTTGCAACTATGTTTCTTTTAAGTTCCTTGCAATTTTTATGCTTTCTTTAAGTTAATCCTTGCGTAACTGTCCTTTGTACATTGCGTCCCAAACCGTGCACTTGATCTTATGTTATATGCTAGCACCCTTCTGTTCGATAACAAAGCATTCCGTTTCAGTTGAGTCGCCTTGTCTACGAAACAATTAATGCAATTTAAAATAATCGCAATATACATTCTCCTCTCTTTCTTCTCCCAATCTAAATGCGCGCTCGAATCTTGTATATATGGCAATCTGATAAAAAAAAAATAACGGTGGTCAACTCTGGTAACATATCAACATTCAATTATGCTCCTATGGAAATCTCCACTCTCCCACTGCTGATGCTTGCTTGTGTCTCTCGTGTCTGTCCGTTTGATTTTTTGTCGTTTGTTTGTTTTTGCCTTAAAGGCCCTAGCAATAATGCACCGTCCATTGTCGCCGGATGGAACCGTAATACTGAAGCGAAACGGCCCCGGCAACGACAATGGCTGTGCCAGTAGGAATGAAGCCATCTGCAATGATAGCGTCGAGGCCAATGTGGTTGACTTCAACAGCAGTAAGGACACCGAGCCCGGTCATTCGGAGGCATCGGTACCGGTGGATAAGCAGCGCGTAAATGAGTTTGGATTTTACATTTACATTTTTTGTTCGTGTTCAGTGTGGTATTGATCTCGTAATTTACATATCTTTAAAATCCTTTAATGGAAAGTAGAACGTTACTTCCGGGCAGAGTGCGTGATTCAACACGTAAACGAGATAAAGGGTGTATAGGTTCAGGCAAGCGATTACAGCAGCCGGATAGAGGGGCTTATTACGGGTCTCACTTTCCCCGTGACACCCGTAATAAGGACAGTAAGTCCCATTTGATTTACACGTGAGTTTTTTCACCGTAATAAGGCCCAAAATATCAGGTGGGACATTAGTTCTTAACGAGATATCGACAAAGATGTTTCATTAGGGCCTAATTGACAAACGTAAACAATTGCTTTTTTCGCGAATATCTCGAAATTGATAACTCGCCTTAATAATCTGCTACGATCATTTCGAAGAGAAAGAGTTCTCCTATCCGATGGATGATGGCTAGACTTTGTATCACAAGATTCACGAGATAGGAAAGAAACCGTTTGTCATGACTGCAGTTAGGTCCTAAAGAACATATTTGTTGATTTGTGACCGAGACTGTTGTTGGTAAGCCTCCACCGACTTGGGAGGCGCCACAAGGGCTCAGCAGCTAGCCAGGTGTCAGCTAGACAGACGTGAGCTTATATGTCGGTGATCGGACCGAGGGAGACGGCATAAAGAAAAACGATGGACTTGCCATAGCAATCTGTAGTTAATAATATAGACTTATGTCATTTTCCTTTTTCGGTTTATTCACATCGGTGTTGCACTGAAACTATTCGTTTGGAGAGGTCTCCAGACTGTGCGTTTTTCCGCCGAGGCAGCGAATAATCGCGGCGAAAATTTCTCCGCGATGAAGTTACCTAGCGGCTTATGGGAGCGCACAAACCAACGCGATTGAAAAACGTTGTCTGCAGCGATTTTGCAGCGTTACAGGCGCGGTTTTCCTTAAGACCACCTGGTGGCATTCCGGATAATGTGGAAAAAAACTGCCATTTATGAAGACGAATCGACAAGGCGGGGTAACACAGCGGATCGGCGAAGTAAGTTTCGGATTAAAATTTCCAGTGAAATTAAACACGCGATGATAACATCACAAATTGCATTCGCGACTACTGTACGCGCGAAATGTGTTGAATCTTCATGTCAGACTTACCAAGGTGTAAGTCAAGGCGCCCACTGATGGGGAGGTGTGGTATCACATAACATAATGTTGAGGTACCGATTTCCTACCCCTTGCAAAAAGAAGAGATTGTGCGGGTTCCGCTGTTCGACGGTTCCAACTATCCGGCATGGAAGTACCGAATGCTGGTTGTGCTAGAAGAGCACGAAATGACGGAGTGCATCGATTGGGAAATTGCGGAAGTAGAAGCTATGAAGGTATAATCAGATGCTACTGCCGCATTGCCGCTAAACAAGAAGAAAATTGCTGCTCGGAAGAAGCTGGATCGCCGTTGCAAATCGTTGCTGATTTCACGCATCCATGATAATCAACTGGAGTACGGATCTTCGATAAGGTTGTCCGTGAGTACAGGAGCACTGGAGCGCAAATTGATGACCTTGATGTGGTGTGTCATCTTCTGCTGACGTTGGGGCCGATGTTTTCAACTGTTGTGACGGAAGAGGAACAAAAAGCCGAATCACAAAAGGCCGAAACACAAAAAGGCCGAAACACAAAAGGCCGAAAATGTATGTAGCTACCACAAAAGGCCGAATCCCAAAAGGCCGAAATTTTTAAAATTTAACATAAAAAGGCCGAAACCACAGAAAAGTGAACATTCTTTAAATCTTCAGTCAGCCATTAAATTGGGGGAAACCCTATAAGGGAAAAAACCACAGTTAGCATTAATTATTTATTTCCAGATATACAGTTATAGTATAAGTTTAGTAATTCCGCAAAATTCTAATATAAACGCACGGAACTCTCGTTTTAATAAATAATACTCGTTTGATATTCTGGAAATACTTTACAAAGTTTTCTTAGATCAGGCATGAAAAATCTAAATTGCTTGTAGACTAAATGAAATAACTAAAATGTTGTAAAAATCCACTCGGTCCGATTTTTTAAGGCCTTTCGTGATTCGGCCTTTTATGTACTTCGGCCATCTGTGGTTTCGGCCTTTTGTGATTCGGCCTTTTATGATTCGGCCTTTTGTGATTCGGCCTTTCGTAGTAATCCCGTTGTGATGGCACTGGAAATGATGCCGGAGGAAAATATAACGATCGAATTTGTTAAATGTCGTCTTCTTGATGAGGAAATTAAGCAGAAAAGCGCTGGTGTGGAGTCTAGTTTCCCAGTTGGTGAGTCCGCTGCATTTTCTGGAAGTGGAAGAAACAAAATGGACAAGCAGCAGAAGAAAACGTTTAAATGTTTCGGCTGCCAGAAAGAAGGTCACAAGCTGTCCGAGTGTTCTGCTAAGAAAAAAACGTATAATCCGAAGAAAAACAGTGCACATTTTGGAGAAGAAAGTGGTGTATGTTTTGTGAGTGTGCGAAAATTTTCGGACAACGGTGAAGTCAACTGGATCGTCGATTCAGGTTCATCGGAGCATTTGACCAACAACAGGAGTTTGTTGAAACAGCTGATGCCGATGAAGAATCCGATGCAGATCGCAGTTGCCAAGTAAGGAGAATGCATCGTTGCAAAGCACCACGGAGAGGTGAATCTTTACTCCCAAGTGAACTGTAAATCTATTCCGATTACTTTAAACAACGCACTGTACATTCCCGAGGCAAGAGTAAACCTCCTATCAGTGTGGAAAAAGGAACTAGCTGGTTTGCAAGTGACGTTCGCGGACGGTAAAGTGTGCATCAAGCGAAAATCGGATATAATCGCAGTTGGTGAGCGACGTGGAAAATTTTATGAACTTGATTTGTTCCGTGGAAGTGTGCGTGATGATTCTTCCCTCTACTTGTGTGGGCGGATTCCGAAACAGCTTGAAATGTGGCATCGTCGGTATAGATCATTGCACCGAATGTATTAACCTCACTTTTTTGACAGTTCAGGGAGCTTGTTTACAAGGTGTTAGAATTTGAATCGCACAAACGAATTTTTTCATTGGCTTTTTCCGGATTCTGTACAATTAGATTCAGGAAATGATGTAAAAATAAGCACTGGTGTCTGTTTTCCGGCAAGTTTACTTCAATCGTAATAAATTTAGAGCACTAATTCTCAAACCTGAACATATTCCAAGTCCACGTAAACAAGCTCCCTGAACTGTCAAAACTGCATTGATGACGCCATCGTGCAATGATCTATACCCATAAAAGCAAAAAAAACAAAAATTTTTTTTTTCGACATAAAATATGTTATAGGCTCTATACACAAAAAACGCTTGGGATTGTCAAATAATTCATTCTATGCACTGTATATAAAAAATTTAAAATTTACACAAATTCCATTTTATATTACTTATACAAACTAGTAGTTAAATATTATTAATGCCAATATTTTAATCACATTGATGAACAATACGTTCAGGATTGTCAAATAGTTCAGTTTATAAACCGAATATATGACATATCGAATATTCCTGGCGCTTCTTAGAATTTCCGATGAAAAATGTATCCAGTACCATATTGGCCACATTTGAGTTCGTTGTTCTGGAAGTGTAAGAAGGGTTCAGTCTCACCATCGGTGGATTAATTCGGGTTTTTTTGCCTTCTTTTTAATTTGTTTCTCAATATTGTCTTCATTCAACTCGATGCATTTAGTCCAGCGATATTCCAACTTTTTCAAGCCATCCAACACTCAGCGCAATAAACTTTCGATATTCATAAGATTGCATTATGATTATTTGCTACAAGAAATCGTTATGAATTTCATCAATTTACCTTATGAAATATAATGATGTTGAAAAAATAGAAATATGGAGCAACCTGGATTCGAACCTTGAACTTTGAGGTTATGGGTCCAGTGACTTGACCACTAGTATACCAACACTTGTAAATAAGAAAGCTTAAAGGCGAACAACAACAAGGTCGTGTAAAACAAAATCCTTTCATAAGTCAACCTTATGAAATTTAAAGCATCGTTCATAAGTTGAACCTTATGAGTTCTTAAGATTATTTGGCTGAGTGAACAAATATGATTTGTCGAATTCCGCAAAATAGGCCTCTGTTGCGACAATGACTTCGGCAACAATTCGTAGTGTAATTCGCAATCGTAATTCGGCAGCAATTCGCGCGTAATTTTGCTGTGGTGATTGCGGATGAGTGAACTGCTGCGTTTCTTCAATTCAGCACCTTCAATCGGTGCAATAAATCAGCATAGTACCAACGATAAACGATTACATACTCGTGTGCTTTTCAGAAATCGCAAACGTTATTTGTGATTGACCCTCGGTCCCTTTCATTTCATGTATCGTAATTTTTGAACACACGTCAGTGTGATGTCTGTTTCCAACGTATATAAGGTACAAGGTATTATAGTCGCTGCAATGTTTATGTAGTGGTACAAAAAAGACAAAGGCAAAAAAAAGTTATGAAATGTCTTCAGAAATGCATGAAATTTAAGCAGTTTCGATTCAACAGCCAGCCAAACGCAAGTTTCTTGCTTGAATTTCTGCATGTAGGTATTAAGTAACTCTTGCACACTCAGAACAAAATCTAAACTAACTAGTTTAAAGTTCACACTAAATCGATATTCGCCTAGTTGACGCATAGCTCCGTATAAACGGCAACTATACTTGCTTAGTATAAACATGAAATATAAGGGGCGTAGTATAATGTTGAAATATATGTGCGTAGTTCAAACGAGATTTATTAGAAACTCAGAATAAATTGTTTTCGCGCCCTGGATTTGTTTTTGTTTTGTCAAAGTAACCTAAATATGAATGAAACCGAACTTTCTTAAATCGGTCGGTGGGGATAAAAACCGTCTGACTCTATAATCGAAAATATTCTGGTCGAGTGGATTTTTCAAAGATGTTTTTCCCAACTTGGGAAAAATGGAACTTGGGTAATGCCACATGCATTTAACCAATTGGACCTCTTTTTCTACGTGGTAATATTTCATGACGTACTAGGTACTACCGAGAAAAAAGAGAGATCCGATTTACTGCCGTCAATTTAATCGAACATTGGAAGCTGTTGTTTGGTGGTTTCAGATCACTGATTCGAAAACGGCAAAATTGAGGAAACATTCTCTAGATATACGCCCCGAAAGCGCATTGATTGTTTGAAAAAAATATCACACTAAACACAACAAGCAATTTCTTTGGAAGTATCGATGAAATGTTGATAAAATGACAACATTATTGCGCTCAAGGAGGGACAATACTGCTATGTAGAATTCTCTCACACAATTTAGACTATGTTTAAACTTTATGAAATGTTAGTATAGTTTTTATACTATGCGACATGTAAACTCCATGAATCATAAAAATGATTCCTTTTTAACTATCAACGATTAGAAGAATCTCAGAGTGTACGTTAATTAAGTATACAAATTGATTGGAGGAATACGTTATTACTGAATATTTTTGAGTCAATTAGCGCTGGAATTTGAGGTGTTCGAAAACGCGATGATGATCGTTTCCTAATTTCGAGTATCACACTTATTCAGGCATTTTTTCTGAATAATTTTAAGAAAAAGTTTATTATTTTAAATAAAGTTAAAGTAGACCAATTTTATCAATTTAATGAAATCTGCATGCGTACGCAAAAACTTAAAAATTTAATTTTTATGATAATGATTATTGTTAGAACATATTGTTCAATTTCACTTTAAGCCCGGCTAAAATCACTGTTTCAGGAAGATCCACAACGATTTAAACTCAAAAATTAGATAAAATTTACACAACTAGAAGGAACTTCGCAGTTTTTCATTACAAATATGGATGTTTGTTTGCCATCCGGTTTCACTCACATTTGAGTAACATCACCCAAAAACCCCAACCCCATCTACCAAACCCCCCTTCCAATTTTCTCAGAGATTAACTCAAAAACGATAAAACCGAACGTAGCCTAAATTGAGTTTAATTGCCACAACCCAATTTGAGTAATCCCCTTTTTTTTTTTTTTGGTATGAAAACGAGTGCCAAGCCCATTGTTTTTCGAGCATTACTCGAAAAAAAAAATCTATAAAAGAATTAACGAAGAAGAAAATACTTTTTTCAAAATTTTCCATAATTCATAAAATGTTTTTTTTTACGGCTTATTGACCAGTATGCAGCTAGCAAGTGAAGACCAGAAGTAATTCTTGCCATTTTTACCGAAACTAATTTTGACAAATGCTCCAGTATGGGTGAAATGTCCTTGCAAAATAACCGAACGGAATATTATCATAGACTAACTCTAAGACCAGTAGGTCCCGAACAAATACCATTTTTTTCTTGGCTCAGTCAGTACTAGCACATCGGTCCCAAGCTTAATAATACGCCCCTAATAATGAACTCACACGAACACACTCTCAAATATTCTGTCAAAATAACACAGCAAATCAAAACAAAGGTGCAAATATGTATAGTTGGGTGCTGGCTTCAAATTGTACTTCGGACCAATGGGTTCAACAACAGTGAACCAATTTCAAATCGCTAGTTGCATATTGATTATTGGTAAAAGCATTTCTTGACCATTACTTGTCCTATGCGAATGCACATTACTTTTGAGCTGAATACTGGCCTTATCCAAGAAATTTTCCTCTATTGTACATAAATTTGCTGGATTTTGTTTTACGATAATATCTTCCGGATTATTGAGCAAATTTCATTGAAGTTTGGAAAAAAATTGTTCTATAATGAAGCGTTCTTGAGTTATGAATATTTGAATTTAGTGAGGTTCTTGAAAATCAATTTGACTTTTCCGGACCAAACCTGTACGATAGTAAAAAAAAACCCCTAATCCTGAAATTTATTTAGTTTCGAGTTGAACTTACTCTTAAACATTAAAACAAAAATTTATGAAAATGAGTTTTTTTTCTTTCGCCTTTTTTATTTCGCCGTTGATCCTCCGTAATGCCCGAGTATGCTCTGTAAGTATAATATGTATACTATGTTCTAATAGTAAAGAGTTGGTGGAGCGATTATTACATTTGTAAAATCAAACAACAAGGCAAGAGTGATGAAATGCTTGCTTACCATTTTCAACACCAAGAAATTTAACCACGTTGTATAAAAGCCATTTTTCCAATTAATCTGGTTTCGATTCATATGCCAGAAAGAGTTTCGAAAATGTTTGGTTTATCTGTAATGGAATATACTAATAAAAATCAACGAATCCCAGTCAAGATAAAACAGCTTAGCCTTTTTAAGATATGTTTCCGCAGCTACAGTGGCTGCTATCTGCTCCATGTCGCGACTGGTTATTAATTTTCGAATACGAATTAGACTTTAAATTAACTTCCGAAGCGCAAATTGACAAAGACGTTTTCCGACTCATCTTATATTATTGAAAAAATTATATGTAGCTATCTCAAAATTGAGTTTGGCGCAGTTTTCTTGCGTTTTGAATAACAATAAATCAAATTCATAAAATATGACTAATCAGCGTTTGACTTTCTAGATATATTTATAAAATTGAGTAAAAGTTACTCAACATTGAGTAAGCTCGAATGAGCGTGTATGTGAGAATAATATGACAGCTGGCAATATGCTTTACCTTGTTCTCAAGGTACTTTGGTCTTTGTTTGCAGTACGAGGGAACGGCATAAGAATGACAAGATCTGTCAACCCGTTTACTGGGGAGTGCTCGTTCGAAAAGGACCGATTTTAATTTTTGAAGAGGACACTGAAATGAAAAAATATTTGTACCAGCTGTTCCATCTTAGTATTCTTCTTTGACGCACCGTGATTTTCCTTCCCCCCCCCAACAAATCGGAAAAAAGATGCCCCCCCAATCCCAAAAAACGGTGCCCATGACTTTTCCGACCGATGGAACCGTTTTCACCTTCTTTGGAGCACGCTCGCCGGGTGAGGTCCACTGTTTTAATTGTTCTTTCATTTCAGGCGTGTAGTGATGGATCCATACTTCGTCAACAGTCACGAAATGCCGTAGAAACTCTTTCGGATTGCGCTTGAAACTGAAAATTTCGAAACAGTGCTCTGAAGTTGTCATGCTAATCCGTTTTTTTTTCTACTCTGTGAGCAAACGCGGCATCCATCTCGCCGATAGCTTTCTCATACCTAATTTTTCGTGAAGGATATTTTGTATGCGTTCAATTAAGATGTCTACAATGTCAGCAATCTATCTGATCTTCACCCGACGACACGATATCATGAATTTTGATAGCCGTATCCTCCGTAGGCACGATGTTCATCAAAAACGGATGTTCGGCTACGCTTGAATTCATTAAACCAATTTCTGGTGGTATCTGGTGGTAGTCTGGTGGGACCTACCTCCAATATCTTGTGATAGTTCATCGAATCAATATCTGGTGGTGCATATCCTTATAAACGGCATTCAACTTTCTTCACATTTCTTCACACGTCTTCCCATCCAAAAAAAGAAAGCGAATCACTGTTCGATATTTGCAAACAAAAGCGACCTTAACAACTTTCAACAGCTATCAAAACAAAACTACTCGATAAATCTGCCTGAAATGTTGACAGCTATTGTTCTAAAGATGGCATCACGGATACAAATTTCGTCCATTTAAATTAAAAATATCGATGTTCAACTTGAAACATAAGAATTGTTCAAAGTAAATAGAAAGCTTGTTTCGAAGGATAATTACAATTTTTTAATTAAATTCAAGGCATTGTTATTTCAACAATACATTCATCGGGTAGGTGAAATATAGCGTGTACTTCCCTCTCCAGAACTTGAGGCTAAGGCAAAGTTTCGACGCTTGCAACATGAGCCAATCGTCACATTTATTGGTAGGTTATTTGCTCGATTCTAGTAGTGCAGGGGAGCAAACTCCTCAAACCTGGAATCTGCTGGCATTCAAGCCAAATTCAAAATTAAGATAACCAAGATTCATAGAATAAATGAAATAAATTTAGAACGCAACCATTAAAATCCAAAATTTGGACGTTTGTTCTAATAATTAATATGTTTAATTTAATCATAACATGATTTTTATTTCAAACATCCATGCCACTTGATTTTAAACATAGAATATGTTTGAACTACCAAAGTTTATGTTTAGATTTACCTGGAATATGTTTGTTATGACGGTCTTTTTTTCTGCGTGATTAACTGATGCCATAAACATTTTGCGTCAGTGATGCCATCAGTTGCTAAACACGGGTACTTAACATACAACCGTCGTAGAACCATGGTCTCAAACGGTAGCTGCTTCGTTTTCCGGTTTGACTTCTGATTCAACATACCGCCAGGGTTCGGACGAGTAGCAGCTCGACTTTAAAATTTCCATTTGGGGTAATTGCTATTGTTTAGCTTTTCGATGCAAAAACGGGCTCGGTCCACTGTGGCGACGATTACATAAATGAATGCAAACTTTTTGTAAAATGACGTCACTCTCTCTCGCAGGCCCATGTTGTGATATGCGCAGTACAGAGAAAGAAGAAACTACGTGTGGTTTGGGTCAATAACAAACTTGATGTGAAATTTATTTCTGCTTTGTGTTTACAGGACCTGGCAACCCTACCCTTTTTGCTAGCGTCCAACAGTATGCAACATATCACGGGCCTTATTTGAATAAGGCCCATCTGACGTTTGTTACTACGGCTACAAACGCCAGTATTGTTAACAAACAATGAATCTTTTGACGTCTGGTTGTAAGAGATGTTAGCTACACGGTCATCTGAATTTACGCTCTTAAGACTATAAAGTTTGCTCTTTCGAGGGAAACTGAGACTATGCCAAAAAGTAGTATATTACTTTTACTCTCTTTAGAGTTAACTGAATATTCGTCAAAATGTGCATACTTTTTACTCCTTTCGAAGAGTAAAAAAATGCATACTTTTTACTTCTTTTGAAAAGTAAAATATGCATACTTTTTAATCCTTTTGACAATTTAAAAGATGTGTACTTTTTACGCATTTTGGAAAATCAATGTTGCTCGAGTATTGCTGAAAATGGCTCAATTCCGTAATTCAAATATGAAAGTGAAAAAGACATCAATTGGTTACACAGTCATGTTTATTAATTGAAAATAAAAAAATAACAAACATGTCTAGAGGTTTTGCGCAGAAATTGACTCACTCATTTTTTTAGTCAAGAAGAAAATGGATATAGTTTTTGGCTCAGGAACTACCAGCACATCGGTCCCAAGCTCGGTCCAAAGCTTAATGATTCGTCCCTAAAAATGTATCTCAAATAGCTGCTTTCGGCCTTAGGGCATGGGAGACCTGTTTTGTTTCATACAGTGTTAAACATACGTAATTACTGACAATAGCAAATATTTATCTTACCTGTCAATTTGGCGAATGCGTCTGTATTCAACGTATTGGATAATTCCTCCATTTTTCCTCCACCGCCAACAACCCCCGCCCTCCAACACTCCCCTCACCAATAAATACTTATTTAAAAATAAATTCG
Organism: Aedes koreicus; assembly: GCA_024533555.2. NCBI lineage: Eukaryota > Metazoa > Arthropoda > Insecta > Diptera > Culicidae > Aedes > Aedes koreicus. Next base: position 171,426 of record JAHHFK020000742.1, on the reverse strand, counting down.
CCACCACCCCACGCCCGGAGTAATTTTTTTTTTCCCCCCGGTGCCCCCTTTTTCCGCATTCTTCTTCCCCCGTTGACATACATGAAAAGGCGTAAAAAGTACTTTTCGTACGAGAGCATGAGCATGAGCATGATTGACCGCCCGAGGTTGCTACTCCGTTATCGCCAGATCAGCTGTTATTACACATACATCCTCAATGTGTAAAAGCTGGTGATCTCAAACTAAGGCAATACCGGTGCCGGCCTCGCCCGAATGCAGGTCAAGTAGGGAATGGGTAGGAATATATTGACGTGATACTCGCTTTATTGGAAGCCGAGAAATCACTGGGATGTTGGATAAAATTGTTGGGTTGGCAGCGGGATCCGTTTTGGTAAACGGTGTACTGAATTCAACTGACGTCGGCAGCGAATAAGACATTTAACTATGTTCCCGATTTATTCTTTGTACAGAAATGCACATTCAAGCTATTCAAATTTTGGCACCGATTTAAACCAACAGTAAGGATGCTGTTGGGGCCACTCACAAGTGTGGGTGGTTTATTTCAGCAGAATACAAAAATATGTTAAAACACCGAGTTTGAGGACCGATTTAAACCAACAGTAGGGATGCCGTTGGGGCCACTCACAAGTGTTAATAGAAAAGGACCTTTTACTACACAGCAGTAATACATCTACCCTACCTGGAATCACCTGTGATTGTGTTTTTTCATTGGAAAGACAAAGTGATTTTTAATAATGCTGCAAAGCCGATTTGGACCGGTTTAAACCAACAGTAAGGATGCTATTGGGGCCACTCACAGAGTGTGATAGTGTTATTTCATTAGGAAAACAAGGTAATTCATCTCAACGCTTGAGAGCCAACTTTAACCGATCTACACCAAAAGGGACAGTGGTTTATTTGTTCCAAGATAGGGTGGCCCGACGAGAATGGCGAACGAAGTTTGGATCACAATTAATTATGTACCTCACCACCGACACATCTTACCCGGCGAACCACTACTTCTCATGATCACTCGATCACTCGCGCAACGAACAATAGGCAACCGAAACAATATACAAAACGCTACGCCCGATGACAAAATGACATTGCGGAACAAAATATCGACACAACCGATTCAACCGATGATCAACGCAAACGTATTAAAAATAAGTATTAATATAGATAAAATGGGTAACAATTACCTGTCCACGTCCTTGAGAGCACTTACTACATCACGAGTCGCCTGTACCCAACTCAGGATGTGCCCGTTTTGAGAAATAGAGAAATATTAGATATTGTCTTCAAAATTTGGTAGAAATAAATTATTTGGGTCCTCCCTTAGCTCAGTCGGTAAAGGCGCAGCTACAAAGCAACACCATGCTGGAGGTGGCTGGGTTCGATTCCCGGTCTGGTCTAGGAATTTTTCGTAAAGGAAAATTTCTCGACTCCCTAGGCATAGGGTATGATTGTACTTGCCGCACAATCATACTAATGCAAAATGGTACTTGGCATCGAAAGCTCTCAATTAATAACTGTGGAAGTGCATTTAGAACACTAAGTTGAGAGCAAGCAATAAGCTAATTGTGAAGGCAATAAGCTTGAAATGCTAAAGAAGAATAAGAAATTATTTAAAGCTGAACGACGCATCAAAAAAAAAAAAAAACACCGGAAACACCCCAAAAACCCCGCGCAAAATGCTTCCAACACAAAACGCCGGCCCCCTTATAAACGTCATTGATGTTAGGCTACAGGAAAATTACAGCCCGCCAGGCAATGACGTTTATATAAGGTCTGGGGCAACGCATTGCTTGCTTGTATTGGTAGCAAAAATAATGTAAACATTGCTGAGTCGACGAGTGATGACGTAACACTATTCAACTATCTATGGGCGTGCATAGGTTCAGATAAAGAAAAACGGTTAAAACGACCATTATAAATGCTGAATTGTGGAAATAATCATGATACAAATGCCATTTATTGAGCAGAAGCATTTCTTCCGCTAACATGGGTCATTTATAGTGAATTTAACTGAGGTAATTGAATTTTGTGTCACATTAACTTGCAAACACTGGGACTTGACAATCGAGTAGCGATATAGAGCTAATCTTCCATCATCGGTAGGCGGGAATCGGTTGAAAAATTAGGTTTTTTAGCGCACACAATAAACAATCACGGAGCGAAAGAATTAAAAAAATAGTATGACGTAGCACTTTCCGAGCTTTTGTGTAGCGTGCGCAGGGAATGCGGTGGTGTAAGTGTAATGAGCGGATTTCACTCATTTCACCAATATTGTTGTGGCTACTGGGCTAGACCTTATATAGATGTCATTGCCCGCCAGGTTCCTGGTTTACCAATGAGATGTATACAGGTGGAGAAGAGCAAGGTGTTTGTCGGAATTAGTAACGAAAAATGTGTAAACAATCCATGATTTCGGGTAGTGACGTAAAACTCCAAAAACAAGCGAATGATAACAAACCAAGTTAAGCATCCTTTTAGTGCACAAGAAGGCATTTTTCAGCCGAAACCTTTAAGAAACTATACCAATTACCAAAAATAAAGATTCCACCTTTTGATTTGCTGCTGTTGTGAATTGTTGTTTTTGGTCACGCATGTTTACAAAAAACAGGTTGTGCATCATCTCACGAACACAATGACAGTATTTTGCATTATACTAATACAACTTAACCACTTCTTCTCCACCTGTATAGATCTCATTGCTGGTTTACAGCAATCAGTGAGAATGTGTGTGTGTCAAAAAGGGTTTAAAGAGAATATGAAATACACTGATATAAAAACGATACTGTCTTTGTTATGATGAAAGTGACAACTATTAAACACGTATTCCAATAGCCAAAGATCTCCGTCTTTCCGTACTTTCGGTTGTAAGATTGCCTTACATCTAAAACAAAGGCTAACTTAACTTCTATCCGCCAATAGTTTTGGATGTTCATTCAGCCGTCCTTTGCGTGACTTCGCGCTCGCATCATCCGATGCCTGAAAGTCGTACTTGTTACTGGTCAGATCTTACCATGGGGCTTAGGTTTCTTTCTTCACGATCGGTATATTTTCATTTCAGTAGTTTCAAGAGTTATTGTTGATCGTCTTTCGGTCATTAGCATAGATTTTACAACTAATGAATGATTTATGATCTCATTTTAATCAGTTCTCTGTAAATTGTGTGTTCACAAAGTAAAGAGTCTTTGTTATAAGTTCATGCAATATTTAGATTATCACCACAGATTAATTAACAGATTAGTGTATTAATCGTTGAATAAGCAATCAAATTCGCATTAATAACGCAATTGTGTAACCATATTACTAACGATAATCAAATTATTTAAAAAAAAAACAACTTACTCATAAACATTTCCCATTAACATTGTTACAACTGCCACACGAAATATTGAATGTTATTTCACTAACTGTTAACTGTCTAGAATGTTGGATGTTTTGCTCGTTTAATTCGTTCTTGTGAATGTTAGTAAGACTAAGCTCTCCCAATCAGAGAACCGTTCTAAATCCGTATGCATTGTCTTAGATTTACATGCCATCAGGAGTTCTTTGTAATGCCTTGCAACTTTCTCTCTCACACATCCGCTCGTAACGCCAATAGGGTACGGCTACCGATCTGGTGGTGCAAATAGTGCTGATCACCGAATCGATGCGTCTGCAAGCGATGATGGCCACCTACGGCATCCAAACGCAAACACCGAATGAGGTAAGCTTTCGTTAAATCTACTATACCGTACCCATCCCAAATATGCTGAATGTCCTTCTAGGTCGAACCCGTCCAAATTTGGTCCTCCACTCAGCTGATCAACGTGTACCAACAGCTGGGAGTAAACGACAAAATAGGTCTAACCGGGCGACCTCCGCGTCCCGTTGGTTCGCTGGGAACCAGTAAGGTACTGTACTGTTGTTCCTAAGAAGCTGGCCAAGGTTCAAGGCGTTTTTGTCGTTGCAGGTTTACCGCATTTGTGGCATGACGGTGCTCTGTTATCCGCTTATCTTTGAAGTGTCCGATTTCTACTTGTATCGGGACATGGCACTGCTGATCGATGACATCAAAACGGAACTTCAATTCGTTGGGAAGTATTGGCGCCTATCGGGACGACCCACGGTCTGCTTGCTGATTCGCGAGGAACACATGCGCGATCCGCAGTTCAAGGAAATGATCGACCTGCTGGCCATGCTGAAGAAGGGCTACTGCGACGGAATGAAAGTTCGCATCGGTCGTCTCCAGAATCTTATCTCGAGCTCCTGTATTGAACATTTGGATTTCATGTCTCAAACGGATCTTCCCGATCCTACCGAAAGTGCATTTGCACAGATCCACCATGACTACATCGGGTACCAAAGTTTGACCGATGTCCCGAGGGCAGAATCCTATAGAGAGAAAAGGATCGTCGCTCAAGATTATCAGAATAAATCGACGGCAGACGTGATCGACGCATTGAAAAATACGGAGTCGATCTTTTTGCAATGTCAACTATTGGGTATAATTTTACATCGTGAAGGTGCTAACTATGAGATTGGGGAATACACGGTGCATGCCCGTTTAACAGATTTATACTATCGAGCCGGTATCCTGCGGTACTGGCGAGCTGTCCGATACTGTAGCTCCCTATTGCGACATATCGTCGATTCAATATCTCCCTTCATTACAACCGTATTAGTAAATGGAAAGCAAATTACAGTGGGTGTTATTGGACAACGAGAGACTGTGTTCGACAAACCGATGACACCGTCGGAGATCCAGAATGTCATGTACTCTACGGTGCAGCCATACGATGTGATTAATGCTGTGTTGCAGCAAGAAGTGGTGCTTTACTGTGGTCGTCTAATTGCGACCAATCCTGATATTTTCAAAGGAATTCTCAAGATTCGCGTTGGCTGGGTATTGGAGGCTATGAAGCTGTACCTTACCATGACAGGAGATGAAGATGCAGACATTGAAAATTTATCACCTTTCTCGATCCGGAAACTATTGTTGAGAGTTCTTACTGTTAGCCAATGGGCTTGTGACGACAGTTTCAGTGCCCTCCAGCGCCGTCAACTGGAGGGGTGTCTCTTCCGAGTCCCACCCTCTCTGTATAATCACGTTTGGGATGTTCTGGAAAGGACTCCCCTTGGCATCACCGTTCAGGATCACAACCTACCGGCAACGACCACTCTTACCAACAAAAGCCGTAGCGAGTTCTCGTTCGCTCTGCAGGTTGAGGAAATGTTGAACAAAATCAGCCAACCAGAGCGGCGCCAGATTGTAGTCGAGCTATTGGTCATCGTAGCCACGATCTTGCGACGCAATCCAGAACTCCGCTTCAATCAGATCCTGGATTTGGATCTCCTGCTGGAGGATTCATTCAGCATGTACTGCAAGGACAACGACTTACCACTGACGAAGGATATATCTCCGTTGTTCTCGCTGTCGCAGAATCAAACCACCGGTTATCTGGCGAGGGCGGCCGTCAACAGCGTGCTACAGAGGTGTGCCCTAGCCACGGAAGACTTTGCTGAGGACGTTGAGGATCACTGCCGGGTGCAGTAACTGCGCTGCGTTGTATTATAAATACAAATGGTGCTCGATGGCACTTCTCTTAAGAATAGCCGGAATTGGTTTTAATGCTGAGCAAAATATGTCTGCTTCCTAACCTTTGTCAGGACTAAGTTGCAACAGTTCGATTAGATTCCAAAGAATTCGTGTTGACAATTTTTTTTTACTTATTTGGCCATGAATCAACTTTACATTAGAAATATACCTTACATTTTAAAATATATTTTATTATTGCTAGGTCGCAAGTTTATAGGAAATAGATGTTTGTATGTAGTTTTTCAAAGAAGTAATACCATACATGCATAAATAGTGTTTCATTTAGTTTCATGAGCAGATTAGTTCCGAATTCCAAGGGTGAGTGAATGCATGACGTTAAATATAGGAAACCCAGCTGGAAGACTTACCCCAGATTTCTATATTTGATCCTATCAATGTTGGTTGAGTTTTTCTGAGGCCTGGGATGTGGAATACTCTGATCTGGGGGAATTTACCTATTTTCTGCAAGCTAAGCTGAGTCCGTCATTTAATGAGTGTTTTCTCAGCGTCGTAAACGCATCTAACGTTGTTGTTTGTTTACATTTATGTACCTGTTCCTTGTTCCTCTCTCAATTTCAATGGACAAACTCATCAAGAGTTTGTGCTTGTTAGTGTATTTATAAAGCGCAAAACTCCTCAAGTGAGTGTTCATTCGGGAGCTCTTGTTTTTCGGTTATCGTTCCATTTGAACTACGTGAAAACAAAACCTTGTTATATTGTGAGACATACAAAATCAGCAGCATACCTGTACCTGTGGTTTGGTTTGATGAAAAATATGGTAACGGAATTGCTCACTTTTTGAAAGGTAACCAATTTAAAGCAAAATACAGATCTAAAATAAGGCCGAATCAGACCTCATCGATTTCTCCTCTCCTAAAATAAGGTGACTAGCAGGAGGTTTGACTGCATTTTTACGCCTTGGGGAGAATCTTTTTATTATGGTTTCACTTGAAAACCGAATTTATCGACTAGCGACAATCGATTTTACTCTCATTCTGTACGTTATACCTAATGTCGGAAGTAGTGCGCTGTATGGCGCATCTGATGCGCCATACAGCGCGCTACTTCCGACATTAGGTTCAACGTATGGATCGACTGTAAAATCAATTGTCGCTAGTCGATAAATTCGGTTTTCAACTGAAACGATAATATCCGTGCCTACTCTGAGAAAAATTTCATCGTTGTACCGACAATTAAATCATGGTCAGGATGACTATCGCATATAATGGTTTCAATAACCATGAAAATGGTCGAATTTACCACGTTCATGGCATTTTTGACTATGATCATGGTAACAAGGACTATTCCGACATTATGGAAAATGTTGCATCAACTATTTTTAATGGTAGTTTTGACCATGATCATAGTCAGTTCAAAATCACTATACTGCAATAGTCATCCTAACCCCCAATAATGGTAAAATTGACTATCAAATTCCTCTCTGTGTAGCATTCTGATGTATAAAATCCTGCACTGAGGCAAAAGAACTTAAGAATTTCATAAGACATAACTTATGAAATAGGATGATTTTTATTTTATAAGCTACTTATGAATTGCATAACCATCAATTATGCATTTCATAAGCGCTACTTATGATTTCCAGAGTGTCGTTGAAGTCATCATTTTCAGTCAAATATCAGTTCGGCAAAATGGCGGATCTTGTAAGCTTCGTATTAAACGAACAGCATTTTATCGCAGATTTGAGTTACCGGTTGTGTGCATTGCACTGTTTCCGCAGATAAACCTACGTTCAGTCGATAACGCTGAATAAAAGTTCTTTTTGTGCACTGTTTTCTAATTATTCGCTTTCGTTTGACACAAATCAAATTTGGGGCTGGGTTGTAGATTGGCGGCAGAGAAATGTAATTATGTTTCATCTAGTTTTTATTACTTCACGCCTCTATATGCTATTTCAATTGATTTCCTTCAAAACACCTTGAAAATTGCTTGCTGGGGAAAGACAGCTTCCAGATTCCACTGGACGTGATCAGGCCATGAAAGAAACAGCAGAAAATCGGAAATCCAGTCGATGTAAGTTTTTTTTTCTTTGTCCCCTGTATAACATAAAAAGCTCAATGTTTTATTTTAACAGGATCTCCATTCGTATAACCATGAAGTTCAAGCAGGTCATCCTTTCACCAAAGATGCCAGCAGCAGCCAAGTAAACAAAATAAATAAACCTATGCTGTAAATTCTGTAAATCCGATTTTCATACTATAAAAATTAATGAAGAATTCCAAATGGACCAACAAGGACATCTTAATTTATCAAACTTTGATTTTTTTGATAAAAACATTCACATTTATGCTGTGTGATTCATATATCATGCTTATGAAATTCACAACAAGATTGCTATGAAATTCATAACTAAGCATTATGATTTTCATTAGTAAAAGCTTATGTCATTCATAACACCTGATTATGGTTTTCATACGGCAAATAATAAAAATCTTAAGTAAAAATATCTACACATTCCCCTTCCCAATCATAAGTTAAACTAATGATTTTCATAACAGATTCTTTTGTCGCAAATTCATAAGCGATTCTTATAGAATTCTTAAGTTCTTTTGCCTTAGTGTGTGAAACCTGCTTCGTGTCTCCTTATTTTAAAAGAGAGGATGACTCTAAAGTCCTATTCGAATTAATTTTAGCTCTACATTGAAATAACTAAGTTGTCAAATGATAATAATCAGTGGCATGGTTTGATGCAATAATATATCCTGAATTTGAATCTAGGTTAATTTTCATAAGTTTTAAAATTTTGTTGCCGGGAATAGTCAACATTGCCGAAGCCAACATTTTTGGCAACATTAAGCTTGTAGTACACTGTTTGTCCAATAGCCAAATATTTGGCATAGGCAGCTAGACAGCTGACAGATATCATAGATGTTGGTCAGGTGCAGGGACCTGGCAACCCTATCCTATTTACTAGCATTTGACAGTAGGCAACATATCACGGGCCTTATTTGAATAAGGCCCGTCTGACGTTTGTTACTACGGGTAGGAACACCAGCATTGTTTACAAACAATGAATCTTTTGACGTTTGGTTGTTAGAGATGTTAGCTACAAGAAAATCGCTGTCCGCCAGGTCCCTGGTCAGGTGCCTATCTGCCTATGACACATATTTGGCTATTGGACAAACAGTGTAATACAAGCTTTAGATCGAATGTACACTCTGAGATTTTCCGGTACTTTCTCCATTGGTCCCGAATACACCTTGCACCTTGCACCTTGCAATACATGCTTGCATTTTTCGGTACTAGAATCTTTGTTTTTGTTTTGATTCGCTGTGTTATTTTGACAGAGAATTTGAGGGGTTGTTCGTTATGTTTTTAGGGGTGAATCATTAAGCTTGGGACTGTGCTTGGGACCGATGTGATGGTAACTTCCTGATCCATTTGATGGCCTTGCAGATGACTCATAACGACCATAAAAGTGATAAATTCTCGAATAATAAGGGCCTAAATGCCAATTGTAAACAATGACTTCAAACGTTGATTTTATTCATATCTCACTCGCTATGAAGGAGTACAAGCAACCCGTGATTGAAGCTATTATCCATCACAGTAGTCTAAAATGTAAATGAATAGAAATATAGATCATTACTAATCATTTGCCACAATTGCCAAAAACCCGGTCACAAACAGAAGCAGTGCCGGACATTGACGGAAAAGTGCACTGGTGAGGCGAGATCAAGTGACCAGAAAGAGAAGCGCTACCATCACAAAGCCAAGGCAGCTTGCGAGGAATCTGAGGAACGTTCAAGGCCGTATTTTTTATTATCATGGCATTGCATCAGGTGAGTGGACGTAAAGCGTGGATCGTGAACTTCGGTGCGACGTGCCATATGTGCGTAGACGCAAACTGCTTTAGTACTTTGGAAGAGAGCGTGTAGCAGGACGACTACCTAGCGGATGGCAAGAAGACCACCACGGAAGGAGTTGGTTCGTGCAGGCTGATCTGGGAGTCACCAGAGGGTGAACGCCACTCTGTTCTCCTCTCGGATGTAATGTACGTCCCACAGTTTGAGACCAACCTTATTTCGGTGAAGAAACTGGCTGCCAAAGGTGTCAAGCTTGAGTTCGATGCGGAACGGTGCCACATTTTCAAGGACAACAAGATAATTAGAGACACAACCACGTCAGGCGGACTGTAAGAGTTGTGGACAGTTGATGTTGCGCTGCAGGTGAGTGAGACCAAACATAATCCTGACTGCTTACACACATGGCACCGCATGCTGGGGCATCGTGAGCCAGATGGCATTCGGGATCTGCAAACCAAAGGGCTGGCGACTGGAATTCGCATCAAGGACTGCGGGTGCTACGTGACCTATGAGTGTTGCGTCGAAGGGAAATTAGCACGTCTGCCATTCCCGAAGCAATACAAGAAGAAGTCGAAGCAGCCGATGGACCTAATCCATACCGACGTGTGGGCCAATGAACACGCCAACGCCAGGGGATTGTCGCAACATTCTGACGATGATCGATGACCACTCTCGCTATACCGTGATATACTTTCTGAAAAATAAGTCGGAAGTTACTGAACGGATCAAGGAGTATGTGCAGTTTGTGAAGAATCATTTCAAGAGGACACCCGAGGTGATTCGATCGAACCAAGGTGGTGAGTACCAAAACGAAGCTCTGAAACGTTTCTGCTGCAACGAGGGTATCAGCCAGCAGTTCACCACAGCCTACACCCCGTAGCAAAATGGGGTTGCGGAGCATCAGAATTGTTCACTGGTGGAGATGGCGCGATGCATGATTCTGGACGCACAACTGCCGTACAAGTACTGGGCCGAAGCTGTGAATACGGCCACATATTTGCAGAACTGTCTACCATCTAAGCCAATATCGAACCCACCGTTCGAGCTCTGGAATTGAGACAGGCCTGATGTCAGCCACCTTAAGATTGTCGGTTTGTTGGCCTACGTGTGGATTCCATCCGAGAAGCGGTCGAAGTGCCCCATTTTGTTGTGTGTTTTTTCTCCCCTCCCCTTCTCGTTTCCCCGGGGCGGTTTTTTTTTTTTTTTTTTTTTTTTCCCACCCACCTGCCGGTGGGGGTCCCGTTTTTACCCCCCCCCGGGGGGGCCGCGGCGGCGTTCCCGCCGGGGGCCCGCACCCCGATGATGACGATGTACCGACTGATGTCAGTGAAAGCAACAGCAGCGATGACCAAGATGGCGATGAGACAAGCGAGGCAGATTTCTACGATTTCGAGACCGCCACTTCCAACAATGAAGAAGATGACCCGAATGACACCGATGCAGAGCTGGCAAATCTCACGGCCATCATGTGACGATGAAAAAACAGGGCATCTCACTGTCACGAGATGAAATGAACTATCATAATCTTTCTTGTCAATCTCACACCATCATGCAGTCATGAGATTTTTTCTCATACGATTTTGTTTCACAAATTTCTAATTAACTTACTTGAAACTAGCCAAGTAATAATATGAAATCGATAGAGTGGAAATTTTATTTGAAGTTTTGTGATGAAATTTACAATTATATCAATAAATGTGCTGGTAATAGCGATGACCAAAACACTATCACGTGCTGTCATGACGAAAAAATCGATGAGATTTAGAAGAAAATCTTCGTCATCGTTTTCTCGCCCGATGAGATTTTCAGACCCAATTCGGTAAAAATCGTTGGTCATTTTTCATTGAAAATAATAAACATTTGCCAGCCCTGCACCCCCGCCGCCCCCCCCCCCCCCAGCCCGACGCCTCCAACAGCTCCCCCCCATAACCGACCCCCCAACCGCCCCACCACCAACCCCCCTCCCACACCCACTTTCCCCCCTCCCCCGGATGAACGTAGCTTGCCGCTACTTTCCCCTGAAGGCCGTCCCCCGCGAAAAGTGTATACGGACTGAAGCAAACAGGACGAGTAGTGAACCATATGATCACCGAGATTCTACGGAGTCTGGGGTACATACCATCGAAAGCAGATCCTTGCCTATTTGTGAGGACTAACAATGGTCGGAATTCGTTCATACTATTGTACGTGGACGATATGCTAATCGCTTGCCATAACTTTTCTTTTTCAGGAGACGTTAGCAACTATGTGGGAATTCGGATCTAACGAGGACGTGATGGACGTTTTTCGCTGGATCAGTCCTCGTATATCCATATGATTGCTGCAAAGTACGGACAAGTAGACGCAAGGCCATATCGGATCCTAATGGACCCTGGTTATCCGAAACTACAGCAAAAGGAGGAAGAACCAATGCCAAGGAAGGACGACTTCCAAAGCTTAGTCGGTGCTTTGCTGTATGTTGCGGTAAACACAAGGCCCGATATTGCCATTAGCGCGTCAATCCTGAGGCGCAAGGTGAGCAATCCAAGCCAAGCTGATTGGACGGAGGCCAAAAGGACGCTCCGTTACCTGATATCGACCGTCGACTTGACGGTGGATGGAGCTTGGCAGACCAGGTCATCTTGAAGGATACGTTGATGCAGACTGGGCTGGAGACCACCAAGACCGTAAGTCAAATTCTGGATTCATCTTTTTATTAGGTGGACCGATTTCGTGGGCTGCTCGGAAACAGTAGTGCGTTACCCTTTCTTCAACCGAAGCAGAATATGTGGCGTTAGCCGAGGGCTGCCAAGAGCTCCTGTGGTTGCAGAAATTGATGAAGGACGTTGGTGAGAAGCCTACTGGACCAAGTACGAGAGGACAACCAGAGCTACATAACAATGCTGCGAGGAGGAAGTCGACGGACCAAGCACATCGACACGCGGTTCAATTTCATCCTAGACTTGGTGAGCAGTGACGTCATCAAGGTTATCTACTGCCCCACCGAATCGATGATCGCTGATGCCTTGACCAAACCGTTGTCGAGGGTGAAGCTGGAAACTTTCCGGATCCAGATGAGACTTCAACCATTGCTGCTTGAGGAGGAGTGAAGGAGTACAAGAAACCCGTGATTGAAGCTGTTATCCATCACAGTAGTCTAAAATGTAAATGAATAGAAATACAGATCATTAGTAATCATTCCGTTGAGGCGATCGGTTCGTTCTTCACTTCCCTCCAATACAAAAAAAACTTTTTTTATTTTTTTTTTGTTTTTTCCCCCCCACCAACAAAAAAAATATACCAAAATTTCTTTTTTACATTTTCCTTTTAATAAAATAAAATTTATTCAAATTCATTGTGTTTTTTTTTTTTTCTGTGTCTCCACAAATTTTCACTCCCCCCCCCCCCCCCCACATACTTTCTCTCTCCACACATCTCACACACACACACGGGATTAAATCAACTAACGTTGTAAACAAACTTGACTCCAAAACCCGACTGTTGTCTGCTTATCAACAGCAGAAAATCCTTAGTGTAGTTTCGGTGATCTCATTTACAAATTCCCAAAAATTACAAATAAAAACCCTCATAAAACGGATCCAGTATGGACCCGCTTGAGTACAAAACACTGCACGAAAGTGCCATGCAAAACAACAATGGCACATCGGCGTTGGATGTATTCCTGCATATCGTTCCCTCGTACTTCACCATCTTCCACACAGTTCAGCTCCTTTCGGCTGCATCGATTACGCACATTCCGGGCCGGTTCCTAGTGGAGTTTTCCCTCGTCGTGATACCCTTCCTTCTGATGGTCACCATCCTGCACCATAAAGTGGCGAATATTGCCGTGACGTTGGCGCTGGTCACCGTGGTTTCGGCGGTGCATCAGCTGAAGAACAAGACACACTTTACGCCGTTTGTGCAGATTCCCGGCAAGAGGCCGCAGTTTATGAGCTCGACCCGAGCGCTGATAAACTTGATGACTGCCGTTTGTATTCTGGCGGTGGACTTTAGGATCTATCCGAGGGAGCTGGCCAAGACTGAGAGTTTTGGATTCGGACTGATGGACGTGGGCGTTGGACTGTACGTTTTTAGCAATGGAATAGTGTATAAGGCTGATATGGAACGCAAGCTTGATTTGCACCGGATAAAGGACGTTGTCCTGGGGAGTTTTCCGTTGTGCGTCTTAGGAGCAGCACGGTTTTTTGTGACCCAAGAAATCGACTACCAGCAGCATGTTTCGGAATACGGGGTACATTGGAACTTCTTCATCACTTTGGCAATCGTTAAGATCTTCGGTACGTTAATAATGGATTTGGTGAGAGACCCGGAGATTGCCAAGTTCATTGCTATATCGGTGCTTTGCTGTCATGAGATGATGCTTCTTTTGGGGGTGTCTCGATATGTTTTGAATGAGGAAATCGGTCGAAGTAACTTTCTGGATGCCAACCGAGAGGGAATAGCATCCGTACCTGGCTATGTAGCTTTGTACTTGGCTTCGACGTACGTGGGATCAGTTATGCGACCGTCGGTGGAGATCCAACCGGTCAAGAAGTTTCTTAGACAGGCGATCAAACTTAGCATCATTGCCGGAGTGTGCTGGAAGATGATCTACGTTTGCGAAGATATGTTTGGGGTCTCTCGGCGGCTCGCCAACATGGGATACGTTTTCTGGATTCTCTCGATTGGTGCCACGATGGGTGTTCTGTTTATGTTGCTTGAGGTGTTCGTGTACTATGTGAGGTTTGAGGAACCAAAAACACCGGACCAGATAATGAAGGGAGACGACTTCTGCATCCCGTACTCGCCGCTGATACTGAACGCAATCAACGAAAATGGGTTGGCTTTCTTTTTGGCAGCCAATCTTCTAACCGGACTGGTTAATATGCTATTTCAAACGATGCTGATCGAACCACCGGCTGCGCTGGTTATCAATTGCTACTACATCTTTATGCTTTGCGTGGTAGTCGTGTTCATGTACGTGAACAAAATCAAGCTGAAGATATGGTAAGGTTAGTGATTATGTCAGTATTTTCTTCTAGTCATTATGAAATTGGGCTCATTGTCTATGTCTGTATTGTAAATTAAGCCACTTGCTATGTCCTGCTTGTGTTGGGAAGTTCAAAAATAAGTGTTCTGGCACTGTTGTCCAAATACGTAAAAGAAGTAACATTCATTGTAGACGTGCCATTTTTTATAACAAAATATAAAATTTCACCAAAAACTGGAAACTTATAACTTAGATGACAATATCCATTATGTTTATAATTCAAGTTACGGCATAATGTTCCGCATGCTTCACGCCTAAATGTAGACAATGAATAGAAACGAGTGAAGCAATCGATCTGAAAGTTCATGAGTGAACATGCGCCGTGCAAAACACCGGGATGAACCCCACATCGTTGTTGCACATGTGTCAAAATAGAGAACTGTCACTTCCAAAAAACTGGACAGCAAAGCAGTGAGAAAAGAGAGAAATACAACAAAGATCGAGTTTCAACAAATTTTTGTGCAATTTGTTATAAAAGTTCGCAAAAACCTAGGAAAAAAGCGGATTTAATGTTTTTTCCTTACCTCTAGTTCTTAGTGTACTCAAAAACATCTAAGATGTCGTCACCAGAAACCAAATTAGAGGTAAAATATTCCCCTTCCATCAAAGACGAAGATTGTTTATGTTCCACAATGAAAAATAATCCACGCATCAACTTCACAGCTCTACGATGACTACGCTTCGGCAACGGAATCGATGGAGGGCCAAATGGCCGTTCCAAATGCCACCCGGAACACGACCGATCCGGGGGCACCCAACTTCAGCACACTCGACGAACCCATCAAAGATACATTCGTGAGTGGACGCATCCTTCTTGAGCATTTGATCGAATAGAAAAATTGATTTTTTTTTCTCTCCTTTTCCACTACAGCTCCGTGACGTGAAGGCAGTCGGGGTCAAGTTCTATCACGTTCTAATACCGCGGGAAAAGAACACCCTGCTCAGAGATTGGGACCTGTGGGGTCCACTGATTCTGTGCACATTCATGGCAACCATTCTGCAGGGATCGGCCGACGATATGTACGACGGGGGACCGGAGTTCGCACAGGTGTTTGTGATAGTGTGGATCGGCGCAATGATAGTGACGCTGAACTCCAAGCTGCTGGGAGGGAATATGTAATTTAGCAGGACTTAAAAGCATTTCAATGAACTGATATTCGAATGACTGTATTCTTCACAGATCCTTTTTCCAATCGGTGTGCGTCCTGGGGTACTGCCTGACGCCTTGTGCGGCCGCTCTGCTGGTGTGTAGGATAATCTTGATAGCGGAGCAGACACACTTTCTGTTCTTTCTGCGATTTCTGGTGGCTGGAGTTGGTTTCGGATGGGCCACGTATGGTAAGTGATACTTTGAGAGTCCGTAATTCGTAGCACTAAAACTTCAATCTGCTCGAATTTAACAACCTGAATTATTGAACAGTTGAAACTTGTTCCTTTATTGGTTAAAATAAGAATTGAAATCTATAAAAGTGGTGCTCAGCCTAACACAGGTCGCGGGCCGAATTCAACTTTTTCAGTAACATCACGGGCCACACTGTTTTTTTTTTTGGTATTTTATTTTTTTACATGGGTTTTTTACCCATAAGGTTTTGTTTGATAAACAGTTGTTCGTTAATTAGTCACTAAACATTTCGTACCCAATGATATTAAAACAGATCAATGAAACATTTTTAAATCATGGCATTTTTATTCTATAAATACATCACTGTGTAAGTAGCAAACAAACAATACCTCAATGTGAGATTTGCTTAAATTTATCTTCTGCTAACTTATCTAAGTTCGCTTTGATACCTGACGATGCAATACGTAGCTGGTTCTCCAAGTGTTCATCAGATAGCTTATTTCTGGCTTTTGACTTAACGGTTTTCATGAGAGAAAATAGTTGTTCACAAATATACGTTGAGCCAAAGCAAGAAGTTATAAAAAGAGCATGGTTTCGCAACTCAGGAAAAGATTCTTCCGAAACGTATTTCGAGTAGAATGTTAGAATGTCATTCTCCTTGAATTTTTCATTCAACTCGATGTCGCATTGCAGTTGTATAAGCTCCATTTGAAAATTTTCCGGAGCACTTTTAGCATCAACACTGAACGGTGTACAAAAAATTTTAAATGGCTGTTCGTTCGCTTTGAAATCTTGGAATCGGTCAGAAAAATCTGCTTGCAGAGAGGAAACTGCACTGGCATACCTGATTTCATCGCATTCTTTGCACGATCCAAGCGTAGAGAAATGAGAAAAATTTCTTGATTTAAGCTGCATTTCCCACAGCGTCAATTTCTGCTCAAAGGATTTGATGTGGTTGAAAAGATTGTGAACAAGCTTATTTTTCCCCTGAAGTTGCACATTCAAATCATTCAGATGTGTCGAGATGTCAATCAAGAATGCAAAATCCGCCATCCATTTTTGATCGTCGAACTGATGAACTGCCTTTCCTTTTTGTTTCATAAACTCTGCGATTTCCGTCTTGAGATCGTAAACACGCTTAAGAACTTTTCCCCTGCTGAGCCAACGAACTTCAGTATAGAAAGGTATGTCTCCATATTCTGCGTCTAGCTCCGACAAAAAAGCTTGGAATTCTCGATGATTGAGAGCATTTGATCGAATAAAATTAACGACCTTAATGACATCCTTCATAACGTTCTTGAACCATACATTTTTAGCACACAAATTTTCCTGGTGTATGATGCAGTGGTACTGCATGAATCGCTCGCTAACACCATCTCGTCGCCGGAGATGAGCAATGGCACCTTCATGCTTTCCTGTGGAACAAAAAATGTTGCTTGTGCTCCTTAAAACGCAAAAAAAAATACACTTACCAATCATAGCTGGGGCACCGTCGGTGATCGCACTCGCCAGTTTCTTCAAATCCATGCCGAATTGGTTTAGAATCGATGAGAGAGCGTTGAAAATATCAACACCTTTTGTGGTGCCTTTGAGCGGAAATAAACGTACGAGCTCTTCAGTAATCTCAAATGTCTTGGAAACACCCCTAACGAAAACCGCTAGCTGAGCGGTGTCTGAAATGTCCGTACTTTCATCCAGTGCCACCGAAAAATATGCGAAGTTTGCAGCTCTTTCCTTCAACGTATTTTGCATATCGTCTGCAATTTCTTCAACTCTACGAGTAATCGTAGCTCGCGACAGAGAAATCAGCGAAAAAACTCGACTTTGGGCTGGACATACCACGTCTACCACTGCCTTCAAACAATCTTTTACAAAATCACCGTCCGAAAAAGGTTTCAAGTGTTTTGTTATTTTTTCCGCAACAATGTAACTGGCTTTAATGCACATTTCATTTTCAACTTTTCTATTATTAAACACGTTTTGCTGACATCGCAGTTTTTCTTTCAATTCACTTGCCTTCTCTGAACGACATTTGCCTGAGAATTTGTCCATTTTCGATGCATGCTTTGACTCGTAATGGCGTTTTAAATTGTACTCTTTCATTACCGCTACTGATTCATTGCAGATTAAGCACACTGGTTTTTGATTGATTGCAGTAAAAAAGTACGCTTCAGTCCACTTTTCTTGAAAAACTCGTCCTTCATCTCCAATCACTCGTTTTTTACTAGCCATTTCGAGAATCACAAACAAACTTCAGAGCGAAACAAAAACACTACCGAACAGTCGCACGCGTGATTGATGAATGGGAGTAGAATTAAGAATAATTTGGCTCTCATTCATTTGACTCTAGCTCTCAATTCATATGAGAAACGAGAGAAAATTAAATGCTCTCCTCGCTGAATACTTTGCACGACGAATGACTCAAATTTCGGTAAGAAAATGAAAAGGAGAATGAAATGGTTTTGTGAATAAAGAGAGAGCTGCGACCAGTGTGCGAAAAATTCAAATTCAATAAGCAGTATCCCGTGAATTTATCCAACATCCATCTCGTCATTCACCGATTCGGTGCAAAACTGAATGTTCAGAAGAGCCAAAATTCGGTGCTAGCAAGAACACATTCAGTCACTCCGTCAGAATGTTTGCGATTATTGTGTTTTGTGTTGCTCTCCTCTTTTTGTTTTGACTGATTAAGCCGGAGATCTGTATAGAAAAATGTGTCGGTAGCATCCTGTGTGAATGAAGGCAATCGGTGCGAGTCACCTTTTTTGGAGGGGACCGAATGCTTGTGTTCGTTCGTTCATTGCCTCTTCTCTTTATTAGTAATTCGTGTGTTCAGCAAAGACCAAAGAATTGAATAATGTTGTTTTTCGCCCTCATTTCGGGCTGTCAATTTTTTCACACACTGGCTGCGACAACACGAGCATTAACTAATGTGCCATAACCATGCTTTTCAACGGCAGACGTGAGAACAGCATTTGACTGCATGAACACAAGCAAAGCAGCGTATGTTGAGTACAAACATCACAATCGAGCTCGCGCGAAGTTTTAAGAGACTGAGAATTCTCATCAACGGAAACATGTTTAAGCAGGCAACAATATGTGTTATCTACAGTATGTTGCTTGATATTTATCTTTTCTGTCCCCACTCCTATCCCTCTTTCCTCCTCCCCTCCCCCCCCCCCTACCCCAAACTAAATACCTCTACCAAAAAAAACAAAAAAACACAACATCTCCCCCTCCCCCCCAACACCCTATTTCATTGCACGATTTGTATTAACCTCAATTTTTTGACAATGCGGGGAGCTTGTTTACAAGGTGTTAGAATCTAAATCGAAGAAAGGAAATTTTACATTGTATTTTTCCGGTTTGTATACGATTCGATTCAGAACATGGTGTAAAACAAGCTCCCTGAACTGTCAGAAATGTATTGATGATGCCATCGGGCAATGATCTATTACTCAGTCTCACCGCCCGATGGCGCCATCTATCGCTTGAGAAATTAAATTTTATCTAGTACATTCTCGTAGTGGGCTATTGTCAAAATTGCACCCAAATCGGACTCGAATTTTTGTTTTGACCGTGTGTGGAAGCGGATTTTAGAAAAATTGAAAAAGAGCATCATGTTCTGCCAACAAATCTAACAGGTTAAGTTCGGTGATTCGATTCTTGTTTTCGGAAGGAAAATCGCGTAGCGAAATCAGCATGTTGGTCATGTTCTGCATGAAATTTTGGGCACGAAAAAGCTTTTGGAGCAATGAGTGCCACGTTTGCTCACTCTGAACTACAAGCTCAACCGTGAGACAATTTTAGAGCAGAACTGTCTGCGTCGTTTCGTGACCGTCCACGAAACATGGATTTATTGGTACCGACAGAGACCAAAAAGACAATCGAAACAGTGGACTTCCCCTGGCGAACGTGCTCCGAAGAAGGCAAAGGCGGTCCTATTGGCCGGAAAGGTGATGGCCACCCTTTTTTGGGGTTTACAAAGTGTCATCTGCATGGACTTCTTAGAGAAGTATCTTCTCATCAACATGAGACCCTGGACAGGAGTGGACAGCAATTTCTCTAACCGTACTCTATTTCTGCCACGTAGTTCTGCCGTACTCTAACGGAACTATCAATACTTTCTCTTCATATCTTTGGTTCTAGCAGAATTTGCTGTCCACTCCTAGGGTCTCATGATGTTGAGAAGATATTTCCTTCAAAACATTATAATTAATTACGTACTTCACGCGTGGAGTAATCAGAACGTAATTAGTAGAATGTACTTAGAGAAGGGCAAAACGGTAACAGGGCTCTACTATGCCGAATTATTGGGGCGATTTGACGCCGAATTGCAGAAAAAGCGGCCCTATTTGGCGAAGAAAAAATCGCACCTCTGCCGTCGCCACGACCAAATTGGTCGAATTGGGCTACGAACTGCTGCCCCACCCAAGCAACATAAAACTCGACAGAATTTAGTTACAGTAACTTCATTGTTACTTAATTGAGTTGCAATAAAGTAACTTCAACTCATTTGCAACAAGTGTGCTGCTAAGGCATGCACCGTATTCTCCAGATTTGGCCCCATGCGACTTCTTTTTGTTTTCAAACCTGAAAAAGTCGCTCTGCAGGCAGGAATTTTAGTCTAATGAAAAGGTCATCGCCGCCACAGCAGCCTACTTTGCAGACCTCGAGAAAACGTATTGTTCAGACGGATTAAAGAAGACCGATCATCGCTGGGTCAAGTGGAGACCATGTTAAGAAATAAACGAACGAACACTTAGAACAATATTGCAATTTTTAATGGCAACCTAACTTTAACTTTTGACTTAGGACTACGTCTGTGTTTTCAATACTGGGGTACACGTTCGAATTGCGAAAATTTGGAGCGTCACGAAAAATATATAGGTTTTGAACGTTAATAAATAAGTCATTCCACGATTGATTTCCAAAATGTTTGCACCAATCGATCGGAACATTTTCTACGCTTCGATTTAAATATTTCAAACTATTGATTTTTAACATGCAACTAATAAAATTAACGCAAATATGAAGTGATGTCTTATAATATCGATTTTTCAGAGTAAATTTACCAAATGCACAGTACTTTCCGCGCACAGACTTCATATTTAAGTAAGGAACGTCTCCTAGGCAGCCATGAATGTTATATAACGGGTACACCTTCGTGGGTACCGGTCGTGGAGCTGTGCAGAGTAGGATCTGCAGTTGGACGAGCAGTCGCTGCCCAGAGAGGCGTTGGTGCAGTTGGCTGTTGTTGCCGATGTTCCCGTCAACCTTGCTGCGAGAAACATGGCTGCTGAAGCCTAAGAGTTGGTGGAAAAAAGCCACCCGTGACAACGAGACAAGAATCAATCATCCCACGTCACCCGAAGATGGCCACCCGCAATGAAGATGAGATGAACCAAGAAAGAAAGTCCAAGTTCAATCGCGAACTGTTTCTCCCCCGCCAACTAAATCCGTCCTTTTCAGGACGACCAAATTAGTTTGCCAACTAAAGAGTTTATTTGGTTGAAATTTTCTCTTGTGATGTTTGAAATTAATTTCAATTACCGCGCCCCGGCTGAACATAGCATTCATTAAACGTCGGGTCCCGTAGTAAATGACAAAGAAGGTTGAACAACCAACGAACGGAATTCGAGCCGAACTGCGTCACTTCAGACCGACCATGTGGTTGAGTTCGTTGTAGTTCCTAGCTATGCATAGCGGATTAGTTGCTGGCGGTGGCAAGCAAATTAGGAAAGGTTCGGTTAAGAAAATCATCCGTCTTGCGTGTAATAATTAAAACTAATTATTGTGGCGTAATAATTGAAGTTCGTCCCCTTTGATGCAATTTGTAACACATTGCCTTCGTTGGTACCGCCTTCTTTCGTGCACTAGCATCCGATGCTTTGACCTAATAGCTTTTAGCAGAACATTTTGATTCAGTCTTACGACAGTCGTTAAGCTGTGCAGTGGTCTTAGGATCGCAGTTGGCGGCGGCGAGCAGTCGCTGCCCAGAGAGGCGTTGGTGCAGTTGGCTGTTGTTGCCGAGGCTCCCGTCAACCTCGCTGCGAGAAACATGGCTGCTGAAGCCTAAAAGTTGGCGGGAAAAAGCCGCCCGTGACAACGAGACAAGAATCAATCATCCCGCGAGATGAACCAAGAAAGAAAGCTCAAGTTCAATAGCGAACTGTTTCTCCCCCGTCAACTAAATCCGTCCTTTTCAGGACGACCAAATTAGTTTGCCAACTGAAGAGTTCGTTTGGATGAATTTTTCTCTTGTGCTGTTTGAAATTTCATTACCGCGCCTCGGCTGAACATGGCATTGCTTTAAACGCCGCGTCCCGGAGTAAATGGCAAAGCGCGTTGAACAACTAATGAACCAACAGATCCATAACTATCTTCTACGCGTTAGAGATAGTGGCCCTCTCAACCATCGTAGAAAATACAACCGGGGCCGTATCATAATTAAGAGCCACCAAATGCTTTCTAAAGAGTGTACAATAGAATTTTCTTGGCCCTTTTCAGGACTGACTTAAATCAATTGGCGGATGGCCCTGACGTGTATGGGAATTCGATTGCTGCGTAGTCCTACGTCAACTTTGCGCTCAACCCCATTGGGCTGTACCTTGTAATTTTTTTCAGCATTTTTTTATTGGGCCTTCTATTTTCTGAAATATTGTTGGTGTCATTCAGGGGATTGTTAGTTTACATTCGTCAACTAGAAAGGTAATTGTCGCAAAGTGGCAACGTAGAAAAACAGTGGACGGTCATCAGTAATGCCATCATCGAGACAAATGAACAGTCTGGTAAAGCTACGCACTTAGCGGAACCAGTGGATCACGGATGGCGGAAGATTGAGAACCGTAGAGAAGCAAAAGCCGTGCTCTAGAGAAGGAAGTCAAATAATGTTGCAGACGGGACAGGCAAGCGTGACTGGACTGCGTTACGGAAGAAGTGGAGAAACCCGCAACAGCTGACAATGCCAATCCACCTCCTCTACGATATCTCACGACACCTGAGTGAATCAAGCATGTACCCGAAGATGTCTGTGAAAGACGTGACTGGACAGTTACTTAACGACCTGCAGAAACATAGGTTTGAACACTTCGAACATATTCTGCAAGCTACTATAGCCAACCTGCTATCAACAGGTTCTATTCTTTTTTAGCATTTCAAGGTTATTGCTTTCTCAACTTGCTCCACAATGCTTGCTCAACTAAATGTTCTAAATGTACTTCTGTAGTTATTAATTGAAATGCCAATTTCGACGCCAATACCATTCTGCATTAGTATGACTGTGTGGCAAACATAACTAGAGTGTCGATAAATTAAGGATCAGACAGGAATCGAACCCATGCACCATTCATGTTGCTTTGTAGCTGTACGTTTACCGACTGTCCGAAGGGGGAGGACAGATGCGAAGCATCACTTGCGTCCACTCCGAGGCCCCATCACCAGCGGCTGGATAGTCATGAAGAAAATGAATATATTTTTTGGCTCATGAAGTACTAGCACACCGGTCCCAAGCTCAATGATTCGTCCCTAAGACCGTAACTCACACCAACACACTCTCAAATATTCTGTCAAAATAACATAGCGAATCAAAACAAAAACAAAGATCCTAACAAAAGGTACCGAAAAGCACAAGAGTTATTGTAAGTTGCAAGACTGCAAGGTGTACGAACCAATTTCAAATCGCTAGTTTCATATTGATTGTTGCCATCACTGCAGGAGATATAAGCAGCTATCCGAATCATGAAATCCAACAAGGCATCCGATCGCATTTCAGCAGAGGTGGGACACCTGCAACTTTTCCAGCTGACTGGCTGCAGGTCACTTTAGTAAATGTCCCCAAAAAAGAGGATTTGACTGTGTGCAACAATTGGCATCGTGGCACTGTCCATCGTTCTCAAACTTCTGTGTGAATCCTGGTGAGTGTGAGCTGTGTTGACCATATTGTCTGGCGCCGCATAAAACTGAAGCCGATCAACGAATTACAAGAACCCCTCTATTTGTTGATATTCATTGACTACGCAAAAGCTTTTGGTTGTCAGAACCACGAAAACCTGAGACATAAAGGAATGTCGGATAAAGGCGTTAACTTCATCGAAGTTTTTACGTGCAGACTCCGGCATAACAGAGCCTTGTTCGACCCTATCCAGGTATTCGCCGGTGCGAGGCAAGGATGTAGACTATCACTGGTACTATTCCTCATGCAATAGTATTGTGTACCAAATCGTGGGCCCATTAGCGCAACAGCGCTCTGATATGCAAAGCATGTTCCTAGCCGAATGCTCCTCTGTGGCTGAATGTCAACACGGATAATCCTTCCAACTGTACGGTAGCGGGGCAAGTAGTGGAGAAAGTTGACAGTTTCCAATATCTTGGCAGCCGTTGACTTAGAGGGACAGTTAGCGTTAGAGGGCGGGACCATGATCGATATAGGTGCACGGATCAAGAAGGGCTGCTTTTGGTATCTTGGACGACATCACCCTAGAGGCTAGGGTGAATCTATAGAAGAAGTGGAGTTAACACACTCTATTGGTATGGTGGACGGATGGATGCGCTCCAGAAAACTGGAGTTAGTCCATCACAAAACGGAGATTACTGTGGTAAAAAAATCGGAGCAACTCCCGATGTTTAGTGCAGGCAACTGCACCATCACCTCAAAGCGGTTGCCCTGAGATACTTGAAGGTTATGATCGACGACAGGCTGTCCTTTATCAGCCACGTCGATGACGCCTGCAAGAAGGCCTCGATGGCTATATCGCCATTTCCCGCATGATGTCGAATAGCTCGGCGGTGCAAGGGAGCAAGTGATAGCTCCGGGCCAGTGTCGCCGTGTCCATACTTTGGTATGGCGAGCGGGCGTGGGCCACCGCTCTCTTAGGTAAGCTCGAAAGTACGCACAGGCTAATGTTCCTAAGAGTAGTCAGCGCATACCGCACAGTGTCACGCGACGCGATCTGGACGTAGAGTGCTTCGAACTACGTGATACTAGAGGTATCCGGAAGACCATTAGAGCCGCATCTATGGTCAAGTGACAGAGGGAATGGAAAAGCTCCACCAAAGGTTAGTGGGACTACCGACTAATTCCGGAGTTATACGGATGGGTCGGTCGACGACATGTGAAGTAAACTTCCACTTGACGCAGATCCTGTCTGACCATGGCTGCTTTAGATAATATCTGTTTTAGACCGTACGAGCACGCCGAGTCCTCCGCGTGTCCCCGGTGCGCAGAAGCAGAGGAACCACAGAACATGTACTTTTTGCATGTCCTCGTAAGGTTGGAGACACGGGAGGGATTTTTGTGGGGCGGGGGGGGGGCCCCCCCCCCCCCCCCCCCGGGTTTTTTTTTGATTCTTTTTGCAGTTTTTTCTCCTCCTCCTCCTCTTTTTATGTCGGACAAACCCGCCGCAAAGTAAAGATTCGTCAAGTCGTGTAGTTCTTACGTCAGCATATAAATCATAACATATGTAACATAAGTCCTGGGAAAAATTCAAAAGCATGGTACTTGAAATCAAACAATCGGATTTTAAAATGCTCTTCAGGGTATTTTATTCTATTAATAAATTGTTGAAAAATATATTTACAGTACGCTCAATGGACCATTATCTTCGATTTTACGCAGTGTACGGCGAACATGTTGAATCAGGTTCTGGACGGTGTCTATGTCTATTTCTTTCATCTTCCGCTTGATTCGATTAACCAATTGTTGCTCATTGTTAGCTTCCCAGCCATTGTCGTACACCGTACGTTTGAGAACACTCCAAAAATTTTCAATTGGACGAGCCTGAGGCACGTTAGGTGGATTGTCCTTTTTCGGTACAAATGGTATGTTTTGCTCAGTTAGCCAATCTAATGTTTTTTTCGCGTAATGACAGCTTGCAAGATCCGGCCAAAACATGATTTCGTCGTCAGCGTGATATTTGTTGATGAATTGCTTCAATTTCGGCAAGCATTGGCTGATATACACGTCAGAATTGACAGCTTTGGCCTTGTTTGGGCGTATCAAAGGCGCCGAGATACCCTTCGATGACATGGCTGCCCACACTAACACCTTTGGCTCATATTTCGATTTGCTGGCATATTTAACATCGTCTGGTGTTGTTTTAATGTTAGCAGTATAGAAACCATCAATTCATGGTGCGAAAACGTGAAGTAAGATTCATCATCCAAAATTTGCAAAATGCTCGCGACGAAGTGCACGGCAGCATTTTGGTATTTTTTCGAGTTGTTGCTGTGTATATTTTGGTGCACGCTGACGTTTCCGATGGATAACGTTATGTTTTCTCAAAATCCGATGGACTGTCATGTTTGAAACCTGAAATTTTCGTGCTAATTAGCGTGTTGATTGGCCAACCTTGTTTTCAGCGCTTGACAGCAGTTTTTTCGTTGTTCTGGCACTCAATTTTGTTGGGCGACCACGTTTCTTGTTATTTTCCGGTTCTTTGCCATCACGACAATCTTTCAAAACACGGTATTTTGTTGATTTTGATATTGGCTCGTCTTTGAACACGCTCAAAATTTCACTTGTACTAAGCCGTCCAAAAAGGTTGGCGACTTGTGCTCGTAAATCCAGCTTGTACGACATTTTTAATGGAAACTACTGCGCAATTTGAGTTTGACAGTTCAGTAGGAACACAGATGAACGTGACAAGTACATTGGTTGACATCTGTGTGTTTGTTAATGCTGTCAAATAAACGCCTGAAAGTATTCCCAGGACTTATGTTACACATGTTAGTTACAGGGTGCGGCAGAAAATAATGCGAAAATGTTCAAACTTGAGTATTGGGTTAATTCGTGTAGCTAGTGACTAATTTCTGTCGAAAGTGTATTTGTTTATGTTTACTTTCAAGTGCTGCATCCAAACATTCTATTTGTTGCATTGCAAATTCGTCAAAATGTTCGCGAAAGAAGTGATCACCAGTTAGTTGCTCGCCCAGAAGGAGCCGAAAGAGATTGCCATTTGGCAACAGTTTACCGCATTAAAAAGTCCCTGCAGGATGGTCTTAAGCACGCACGCCGAACTTGATCAAATCGGTCCGTGCAAAAATTGCTCGCAACCCGGTGCGTTCGATAAGAAAACTTGCAAAGGAAGCCAATATTTCGGAGAAATCCATGCGAAGAATCATCAAAGAAGACCTGCATGCATCTTCCAGAGCCAGAGTGAAACGCCACTTGATTACGGACCGGGTCAAGGAACTACGAGTGACTCGTTCCAAAAGATTGCTTTCCTTGTTGATGAAGGAAAAAATGATAATCCTGTTCTCCGACGAAGAGCTTTTCAGCATCGATGCTGTGGCCAACCGGTTCATTTCGCCGCAGAAAATGGAGAACGTTCCGGAAAAAGTGAAATTCAAATTTCAAATCAAACATCCGGCTGGTGTTATGATGTTTGGCTTGGTGGCGTCCAACGGTTTGAAAATGCAGCCTGTTTGCATTGATGCTGGAGTTAAAATCAATACCGAAGTGTATATCGGTATTTTAAAGGACCAAGTGCTTCCCTGGGTGAAGGCCAACTTCTCCGAGGACCAAAACGTTGTCCAACAGCAGGATGGAGCGCCGTGTCACACGTCCAATCGAACCCAACAATGGTTGAACGATAACATGAAGTTTTGGCCGAAGGATTTGTGGCCCCCTAGCAGTCCAGATCTTAATCCGTTGGATTATTCGATTTGGGCATATGTTGAAGCACGAGCCTGCAAAACATCACACCCTAGTGTGAAAACCCCGAAGTCAACCATAACACGCACATGGCAGTCAATGTCGGAGGACTACGTCCGAAAGGCATGCTCTGGCTTCCGGCGTCGGCTCGAGGATGTTATTAATAAAAATGGAGGACACATTGAATAAATTTGTTTGAAAGGACTTTATAAAGATAACTGCACTCGAAAATGTTGATATTATTGCTTGAACCGGGAGAGCACTCAAAAGCTGCAGGTCTTCATCAACCGATGTCTGCGGTGTATAATTCGTGCATGGTGCCCTAACAACTGGATCTCAAATATTGAGCTCCATCGTCGATGTAATCAGAATTTCGAAAATGTTACTGGAGGTGAGTCGGCCGCACACTGAGAAAGGAAGAAAACGAGATCTGTACGCAAGAACTGAATTGGATCTAGGAGCTCCGACGGAGCCTCAACAAGAATATTCCATATGAAATTCCAGATGCTTCTAGAATAGTTCTGAGATAATTCAAGACTTATTCTGGGAATGTTATCTGCAATGCTTTCTGGATTGTCCTACGTCCAGAATAATTCTGGAGAATTAAAACTCTATAACTATTCCGGAACTGTTCTGGAATGCATCCAAAATAGTTCCCAGATCTAGGAACTTCCAGAGTAATTCTGGCGTTTTTCTAGACTAGCTCTTGGATGCTTCCATAGTAGTTATGGGATGGTTCTATAGAACTACACTGGGATGCTACCATAATGATGTTTTTGAGATTGTATTGATATACTTCTAGAGTTATTATGCGATTATTTTGATTTCATCTTGGACCTTATTATTTGAGAACTGTTTTTGAATGCTTCCAGAGTAGTTTCGAGATTTTTCCAGACTAGTTCTTGGATGCTCCCAGAGTAGTTTTAGAATGGTTCCAGAACTACTCTGAAGGTATCCAAGAGCTAGTCTAGAATAAAATGCCAAAACTACTCTCGAAATACACCAGAATAATTCTAGAAGCATCTTACAACTAAAGGGCGAACACGAAATTATTGCGACACATTCAACAGGGCATAACTTTTTTACCATTGGGTAAAACTCAACCAAATTTTGCACACTTTCTCATTGATGTGTATTGTTTACATGCTGTCAAACTCGAAGTCGTGTTTTTCGATTCAACGAAAATGGAGGTGAACCAACGCGAGTCGAGAGAACAAATTCTTTCCAAACACCTGGAATTTCCTGACCTGTCGCACCGGCAGTTGGGAAAAATGTTGAACATTCACCATTCAACCGTCTCCAGAGTGTTGAAGCGGTGCCAGGAGCGGTTGACGTTGGACCACGGCAAAGGAGCTGGAAGAAAACCGGGACCGGAGAACAAAAAGACGGAGGGAAAGGTGAAGCGGATGATTAAAGCAAATCCCAACGTCTCAAGCCGTGATTTGGCTAAAAAGATCGACATGTCGCAGAGCTACGTCAAGAATGCAAAAAAGAGAGCTGGACTACATACATACAAGGTACAGAACTTCCCAAACCGCGATGAGCGGCAACAATCGACGGCTAAAACTCGGGCACGGAAGCTCTACGAGAAGATGCTGACAAAATATGGCTGCTGTGTGATGGACGACGAAACGTATATAAAAGCCGATTTTAGGCAAATTCCGGGGTTGGAGTTTTTCACCGGCAAGAGCAAGTTCTATGTGGACGACAAATTTAAGAAGAAGAAAATGTCGAAGTTCGCCTCCAAATATCTCATTTGGCAGGCCATCTACTCTTGCGGACTGAGGAGTGAGCCTTTCGTGACAAAGGGCACAGTAAATGGCGAGATCTACAAATCTGAGTGCCTCGAGAAGCGCCTTTTGCCGTTCTTGCAGCAGCACGACGAAGCTCCGCTATTTTGGTCAGATTTGGCATCATGCCACTATTCAAAAAGTGTCCTGGAGTGGTATGAGGCCAATTCTGTCCATTTTGTTCCAAAGGACATGAATCCGCCAAACTGTCCAGAGCTGCGCCCGGTGGAGCAGTACTGGGCAATGATGAAGCGGGAACTTCGGAAGAGAAACTGGTACCGGATGACACTGTAAAGACTTTGATGGAGGGCATCAAGCGAAAATGCGTTCAATTTTACACTCAAGGCTCCATCGATTAACTTTTCTTTTGATTTTTGAAGTAAATATTTGTATAAAACTACCCTAAAATTTTGGTTTGATTCTTAACATTATAAGAAAATTGGCATGACATTTTCGGTGTCGCAATAATTTCGTGTTCGCCCTTTATTCTATAGGCATCTGGGAACATCATACGAATCGTCTGTTGAGAAACCGTATGCAAGCAATTTTTATTTATAGTTGCAAATTGCCAGTTGCGTAACCAATAGATTTATTTCAATTATAAACAGAGGCAAGCACCGATATTAAATCGTAATCCACAAAGAAATGAGATAATCGTGAATCATTTTTCTTGCGCTCAATGCTACTCGGCTCCGTAGAAAAGTTTCTGTGGCATTTGAGCCCTTCACATTACTAATACGTTAAAGCCGGGACCAAATTTCTGAGTATTTAATCATCTCTCTATTCTTCCAGCCTCCATCATATTTCTCGGGGACAGCCAACCAGCCAGTCGGAAAGCCCTGGCCGTGTATCCGATCTTTCTATTCTACTTCATCATCTCGTGGTTGGTATTATCGCACACCAATGTATAATTGTCTGGAAGGATGATTAATTGCGGCCACCGTTCGTCAGAGCTATTTAAGATATATATACATATAAAGGGTGATAATCATGTCCTAGATCCTAGAAAGGTCTTGTGAGAGTGCGTTGTTGTGTTGTAAATAGCGGATCGCTTCCGAAGACTACCTTGCTATTATATTAGTCAAGATTGCTAATTAACGAGAAATCGAGAATAGTACCATGATTTGCTACTGGAAGTTATGTCTTTTTGTACCATATTTTCACTATCATGCACTTGAGAAAATCTTATATGGATAATAAAATAACTCTACATACAAACCCGCCGCCTGTCGGATCGAAAGAAACACCTTGATTGGTCTTAGACTAAAATCTAATTTTATTTATCGAACAGTAATAAAAGTACCGGCGCTAATCTCACAGTAAGAGTAACATTCGAAAGCAGAAAACAGTTAAGCAAAATTATATTTTACTTCAATTGTAATAGTTGTTCCTTCCGTTTGTCTAAAATTACTTTAAATATCCCTAGATTTAAAAATTGCTTCGCTACATCCTTTGCGCTTGCTTCAATCTCGCTCGTCGGAGCTATTCGCTGCACTATGGTTCGGACTTGGAACCAATTCGAACGCCAGTTGCATCTTGACGCAATCCTTCTTGCGGTTCTTGTAAGTCAGACTGTTGGAGCGGGGCTTGCGGCGCATGAAGTGTCGCTCGACCCACTTGAGCATCGTCAGTACCGAATCCGTGGACGGCAGACGCCGCTCGGCCGAGGTCTTGACTATCTGGGCGTTCGTGACGCGGAACGTTGCTGCCATACCTTTGAGGGCCTGTTTGGCAAAAAGAAATTATGAGTGCCTCGCAAGAGAGGGAACGATGCGGCGGGGAACTTACCATCATGGCGTCCTCATCGGTAACGTCGTCACCGGCGTAGATGATCTTGATTCGTTCACTCCAATCCACTCCGAAGGCAGTACGGAGGATGTAGATGGAGGCTCGACCCTTGTTCCACTGGACGGGAGGTTTCGCTTCCACTGCACAGTGTGCCTCGGTAACACTGAAGCCATTATCGGTGATTAGTTGTCGTGCCTTGGACACCAGCTCATGTCGCAGTTCGTTAGGAGTTTCCCGGTAGTGGAACGTCAGTAGGGCACCCTTGTTCTCAACCCAGGCTCCGTGATGACAAACCTTTAAGGAAGCACGATCAGTAACCAGTGAGCTATCGATTACAATTAGTTACTTACCTCTTCTTGCAAGGCCTTCAGTAGTTTGGTCATCTTGCCCTCGTATTCCAGCGGCATAGGGTGGATAAACTTGCTTCCGTCCGGGTGTTCGATCTCCAGGCCGTGGTTTCCGGCGTAAGTGATGCCTTCGATGCCAACCATTGCCTTGACGTTATCCACATTACGACCAGATATGACGGCAATATAGACGTCGGAATGGTTCGACAGGCGTTGTAGTACGTTCTTGGTTTCCGGTGGTAGTGTTGCTAGATCCGGATGCGGTGCAATCGGTGCCAGCGTACCGTCGTAATCCAGTAGCAGAGCCAGTTTGTGATTGTTGCCGATGTAGCTGGGGAGTGAAAAGTGAGCGTCAATTGCCATTTCGTTTCAGAACTAACTCATACTTACTTCAATAGATAATCATCGAAGTCATCCACGGTGACCGGCTGCATCGTGGTAGTACCGATTTCATCCTCCTCAAGCGAGTCCATAGCTTTGAGGAACTGCCTCATCCACTGGTTGACGTCCTGTTGCATTTCTCGTCTTCTCATGCTTCCCATTCTCAGGGAACGCTCATCTTCGGGCATGGTTAGTGCCCGGTGTATAACCTCTGCAGCGGATTCAATCTCGTAGGGATTGCACAGCAGAGCTTCGTGCATGGTTTCTCCCGCTCCGGCGAAGGGTGATACGATCAGAACACCCGGTGGTTCGTTGATTTGGCAAGCAACGAATTCCTTCGCGACCAGATTCATTCCGTCTCGGAGTGGAGTCACCAGACAGACGGCAGCTTCCCGATAGAACGCGGCCAGATCCTCCTGACCAACACATCCGTAGATGTATCGGATGGGTGACCAATTGGCCGTGGTAAACCGACCGTTTATTCGACCCACCAGCTGGTCCATCTCTTCCTTCAGTTCCTGATATTCCTTTACGTCGGTTCGAGACGGCACCGAAATCTGTAGCATACTTACATTTTCACGGTGTTCTGGATGCTTCTCCAGAAGCGATTCGAAAGCCTTGAGACGATTGACCAATCCTTTGGTGTAGTCCAACCGATCTACACCGAGGATGATCTTCTGATTTGTCTTAAGCACCCGTTTCGCCTTCTTGGCCAATTCGACGAATCTGTCGAATGGAATACCAATTGGCAAGGGTCGAACTCTAACGGATCTGCCACCGTGTTCAACTAGCAAATTCTTACGGTCCACCCGGCAACCGAGGTTACGTTGACAGCAGTCGACAAAATTCAAGCAGTAATCTCGAATATGGAAACCGATCATGTCGCAAGCAAGCATTCCTTGCAGGATTTCATCCGACCATGGGAATAAACGGAAAATATCCCATGGTGGAAAGGGTATGTGTAGGAAGAACGCAAGATGACAAGGTAGGTTCTTTTCTTCGGCTTCCTCGCGGATCCAGTTGGCCGCCAGCATTAGGTGGTAATCGTGAATCCAAACAATCGGCACTCCAGGATTGCTCTTTTGATTTAGGCATCTTTCCAATGCAAGGATAGTCTGCGCGGCGAACTCTTTGTTCACCTGATAGTACGACCTCCAGTTATCTGCGTTGAACGTTGCCCGACCGGGCATCGAGTGGAATAGTGGCCAAAACGTTCCATTACAGCATCCGTTGTAATATTTATCGAACGAAATTGGTTCCACATTAACGGACACGACCTGATTGGACAGGAGACCTGCCGTTGGTGTTCGGTCCGATGGATCCGATTCTGGGATTTTGTCCTTATCGGTTAGAGTGATTCCGGACCACCCTACCCAAAGACCTCTGCCCTTGATGACAACCGGAGCTACCGCTGTTACCAAACCACCGGCACTGCAATAAACAAGAAAACAAAAGATCACTTTAGCTATTATACAAGTCGTAAATCAGAAAGCGCGCGCGCAAAGCGCCTAATCCCACGTTGTGTAGGTACTATTCCACCCTTGTTATCAGTTTGTGTTTGAAAACAAAATCCATTCCTGTATAGAGTAATAAAGTCTTTCAAAGTCAAACCCCGTCCAAACTATTTCCGCAAGGGAAGTGTGGACTAGTTGCTGATAACTAGCGTTCCGCGATCGCATGATTATCACGTGAAATCGATCACGATCTACGTGCACTCGCCAAACCGCGGATGACGAATGCCTTCAAATAATGACGTAAATGGGAAATTGTTTTTCCCTCAACCTGGGAGTCATTCTTTCTCTCCAAATCATAAGGTCAACGTGGTGTGCTATTTTGGTGGCACCGCGATAAGTGCTCATTTGCTGGTTGGTAGGAATTTATGTTTTCGCCTGTGGGCATCATCGGGTAGAAATGGACTTTCGCCGATTACGGGTGGTTGGGGTCAGTGGGTCGAGGAGAGATTATGGATTTTGTGACGTAGGCACTTTCTTCAAAGATCGTCAAAAGCTAACCCGGAGCAATTTTTTTTTTTTTTTTTTTGTTGGGGCGTAGAACCACTGCGTCCACTGAGTTGAACTTTTGTGGTATACCCCTGTTTACTATTCTAATTCGCATCTTAAAGCTAGATCACCATTTGTCAAGTGACCAGCCCAAGACGCGTCTCCCAGTCTGGCAAAATTGAGTTTATAAAACCCACCACCTTTCCAGGATTTGCAGTCCAAATTTCTTTAGGTTGCATATAGCCACTGTACAGAAATTTAAGTCTGCTCTTGTACAAAGCATCACAACTGCAAAGCCCGGAGCAATAAACAACATGGTGCTTTTTATCTAGGGAACGATTACACCAGGCCTACTGTTGTGTTGCGGCATTTTCAATGTCAAGTCGATTATCGGACCTGGAAGTGGGTAAACTTATCGACTGCTCGTATCAGTTTGCGACGAAACAAAACTAAAAACACTAGTTAATGACCTATTCCAATGGTGAAGTGCAATGATTTGTACAATTGAAGAGTTGTGGAAGTGCTCATGTCTGGTAATTATTATCTCATCTGGATAGGGCGTGTTACACAATTTTATTACAAATGTACACAGTTGGATTTTAACCGTGCAATATTGTAGTAACAGACCTATCGAGTGCTGCTTGTTTGTTGTTATTGAATTATTCGATTCTTCTTTGCAATGTGTTCTCATTTAAAATCAATACAGGGTACACCTCGTCGCTTAGCACAGTCAGGTCTTGTAGTTCCTTTTCCGTTCCTAACCTCTGCTGTTTCCCAGGTAATTTACCTTTCCGTAGACCCAAAATGATGCAAAAGAGTACAGTCCAGTCAACACAGAATCGCATATGGGGCTATTCATAACCACGTAAACTTTTCAGGGGGAAAGAGGGGGGGGGGGGAAGGGTTATCTAACAAAAGTCTACGCTCCATACAAAATTTCAAAAACAAATTATGGAAAAAAGTCTACAAGGGGGGGGGGGGGGGCGTTGGCGCTGAGATTTTCAAAAATGAGTCTACGTGATTTATGAACAGGCCCTATTATAGCGCATATGAGTACAACGTGGAGGCCATATACGTTCATTCGTTCATTTAACTCCATATAAAATGTATGCATATCGCCTCCATTTTATACTAATATCCGTTATTATAGCGGTCTTTGGTTACTGGGAGGTTGCATGCATGGTAGGTGAACTTACTGTATCCGAACTACAATGTGCCAATGTGCCTTATATCAGATCAAAGAACTGACATCATTTTTAGGCATGGTCGCCATTTTAAATTCAGTGTCTTACAAACCACTATGCAAGCAACCAAAAGTTCAAGCTTTCATTTGGAAACGAGCTCAGAAGTTCACATCCGAATCAAATGATGTTCCGTTGAACCTACTTGCTGAATAACATGACACTATGCCTTCACTCAGGACTGATTTCTCAATTTAACATTTAACAATTTATACGAACTTGAAAGCTCGTGAAATAATTCGGCCTCTTCTTCAATTCTACTTCGTTGTTCACAAAAAATTACTTAAGAAGTTCCTTTGAATTTCAAATATTTCTATCAATCAAAGTGCAAACCTTTGATCAGTGTCAACTGAAGATTCGTTGGCTTTTCTTCAGTTGGCTATTTATTTATGTATAGTGTATGGATCTAGAATTTGGCCTATCTTTAAAAATTGCCTGTCTTCAATTTTTCTTCATATTGATATGTCAGTGAAACAATACAAATGAATATTTTTGATTTTCAGGGTAAAAATAGTGCTTTAATATTTACTTCGAATTTTAATCATAGGCCGAATCCTAGATCCATAGACCAACATTAGAGCACCTTCCTCTATGTAGTATGTAATAGAGCAATGAAATATACTAGAATATTTAATAAAAATATGTCATAGTTGGAATTCGTCATCCTGTAATTTTAATATAGTTATAAATAAAATAATATGATGAAATAATTAAAATAGTAATAATAGGCACATGATAATCGTAGGCAGCTTGGTGCATCTTTACAGCTCAATCAGTGGCAGATGAATATAATTCTGGAATGTGAACGTCTTATTGCAATTAAATAAAACATAAACTATTTAACTATACATGAATCAAAAAATATGAAAAAATAGATATACATAATCAGCAGAATTGAAGAGCATTTCTAGGTTTTTTTTAATTAGGGCAAATCTACAATTGAGAGACTCTCTCTTGCCTCGTTCTCTTTTATCAATTACAGCGTCATTATAAAACTATGGATTGATTTGTTTACACAGATCGCAAGATAAGAGTGCTTGCTAGCATATTGGGCAAACAGCCAAACGAAAAATGTGAAAATGATTTAGCTATTGGTGAAAGAGAAAGTAAACAGAGAGAGTCTCTCAATTGTAGATTCGCCCTAATGAAAAAGAAAACCTAGATTTATTAATTTTAATAATATTCAATAGCCTAAATTAATTGAAAAACACATTTAGAGACAATGCAATAAAATATCTGTACTATCTTGAATCTAAAGGGTGTTTCGATCAAAATTTGGCCGACTTGAACTTGACGCATTTCCTTTCATCGTGCCTTAAACAAATTTGCACACCTCTCATTTTGATGATGTGTGCGTGTAGCATCATGCCTCTATTTTGATTTTGAGATTAGCTCTTCAGTTATCAAAATGTCGTCGAAGGAAGAGAAGCAACGCATCCAAACTCTTCTCACGCCATGTTGGCGAAATTGTTGAAAAAATTGTTGGCTAAATCAACTGTTACCAACGTATTAAAAGTGTTCGGTGAATGTTTGTCGACAGCCAGGAAAGCTGGATCGGGGAGAAATCAAAAGCCGGAAGCAACAGCGACTACAAAAAGAGTTGCCCGCTGTTTCGAGCGGAACCCCAACCTCTCCGTCCTAGATGTCGCAAAGAAGCTGGGAGCGGTGCCTTCAACCGTGGATAGAGCTAAAAAACGAGCTGGACTGTCGACTTACAAGAAAGTGGTGACTCCAAATCGCGACGATAAACAAAACACGTCGGCCAAAGCACGATCGCGAAAGTTGTACACGACGATGCTGACGAAGTTTGATTGCGTGGTACAGGACGATGAAACTTACGCCAAGGCAGACTTTAAACAGCTTCCTGGACAGGAATTTTATACGGCAACCGGACGGGGAAAGGTGGCAGATATTTCCAAGCACATTAAACTGTCAAAGTTCGCGAAGAAATAGCTGGTGTGGCAGGTCATCTGTACCTGTGGCTTGAAGAGCAATGTTTACATTCCGACCGGAACCGGCAACCAGGAAATTTATCTGAGCGAGTGCCTACAAAAACGTCTATTGCCTTTCCTGAAGCGACACAATTGTTCCATTCTATCATTTGGCCGGATTTGACCTCTTGCCATTACGGAAAAAAGGCCATGGAGTGGTATGCTGCCAACAACGTTCAAGTGGTGCCCAAGGACAAGAACCCTCCCAACACGCCTGAGCTCCGCTCAATCGAACAATATTGGACCATCGTCAAGCGGAACCTTAAGAAGACTCAAAAAGCTGTTGTGAGCGAGAAACAGTTCAAGGCAAACTGGCGTTCTGCGGCGAATAAAGTGGACAAGGAGACTGTACAAAATCTTATGGCAGGTGTTAAACGAAAGACTCGGCAATTCGCATTCGGTAAAAAGGAAGCTTAGCTTAATATTTCTCCTGTATTCTGTATTAACTGAACT
This sequence comes from Aedes koreicus, assembly GCA_024533555.2. NCBI lineage: Eukaryota > Metazoa > Arthropoda > Insecta > Diptera > Culicidae > Aedes > Aedes koreicus. Next base: position 134,018 of record JAHHFK020000742.1, on the reverse strand, counting down.
TGAAAAAGAAAAAGAATTTGACTTATTAATGAAAACTTTGATCGACTCACACATTTAACTGTTTTACCAAATTTTGATCGGAACACCCTCTAATGTAACTAATACAGTGTGAACAATAGACATTGAACTGATTTCAACTAATATTCGGAAAATTTACAGCTACTTACTCATAAACCCCAATTGCATATTTACCAATGCCAATATTAAACTATCTAAAAATATATAATAAGCCACAGTTAGGCACACATAATATAATGTATCCCTAAAATTTGACCTACGGTTTTTTTTTGCAAAAGCACAATTTATTTTTCGGTATGCAAACTTAATTTGGAACTTGTGACTATTTTCTGAAAATCTAGGATTTATTACAATGAATGTCAATCAAATTTAGTCAGATTAAGGACATATGAAGATCCTGCAGATAATCTGCTTGCTTAACTATCGACATCAAAATTAGGTATAAAAATAGGTAAATCGTTAATTTCGAGCAATTACATCACAATAAAGTGACGAAATAGTTCTCAATTGCTTAACCTTCCTAAGATAACGTTTGCATTTTAAAAATGGACAAAAATTGCCGATTTTTCATGGGTCTACCTTAACCCGCACTGACGAAACTACCCATGTAGCATCAATCATAGTAACCCATGAGTCAGCAGACAAAATTAGACAGATCTATCAGTCGAACTCTAACCGTGATGGCAAAAACAGTGAAGCAACTCCGTTCAGAAGTGTGCGCGTTCAAAGAACGGCACACCACCGCGTCGAAAACGGACATCGGGCGGCACTTTGTGGACGCCGGATACGCCCGTTCTGGCATCTACAACATCTTGGCACTATTGGACAACAATCAGAGCATCGAAAGAAAGCCGGCTTCCGGACGGCCGACGACCCTGAGCGACAAGAAGCTCCAAAGGATGCTGAAGAGGAAGACCGAGGGAAAAGTGGCTACATCGCTGCGTGCGCTTGGCCGGGAGGTCGGTTCAACCGGCCAAACAGTGAAAAAGTACCTGGCGAACATGAACATACATGTCAGGAAGCGGAAGTGTCCACTGGTTTCGGAGCTGCAGGCAATGGCTGAATAAGATGGTCAACTCGATTTTTCCGGCGAATCGCGACGTGGCGGTGGTGCTGGACGAAGAGACCTATCTCACCCTGGATGGCAACGACTGGCAGAGCACTTCGTATTTTACTTCCCCCACGAAGGAAGTGAGCTCCGAGGTGAAGTTCATTTCACACACCAAGTTCCCCAAGAAGGTGCTGCTGTGGCTGACAATCATCGAGAAGGGGATGTCAAAGCCGTTCTTTTTTCGCTGCGGACTGGCCGTGAACGGGGAAATCTATTGTACAAAATGCCTGCCGGAAGTTGCGTCGTTCATCGAGAAATACCATAAGGGCGAAGACGCGGTGTTCTGGCCGGATCTGGCGTCGGCCCACTACTCGAAGCGATCGTTGGAGGAGATGGAGCGGCTGAATATCGATGTGGTACCCAAGTCGGCCAACCCACCCAACATCCCCCAGCTGCGTCCCATCGAAAATTTCTGGGCCAACCTGAAGCGTAAGATCTACTCCAACAATTTTGTCGCGAAAACTGAGGAGGAATTGATAAATAAAACGAAGAAAAAACTCAAAAACATGCCTACACGCATGTTTTCGTCCGCCATGGCGAATGTTCCGGTTAAGTGCCGGAAGGCCGGTCGCAAGGGCGTAGAATTGTTTTGCAAGTAAGCTCAAGTAATTACCTTCCATGGGAAACTTATCAAAAGCAATCTGTCTTAGCTTTTTTTATCACCATCCGAAAAAGTCCATTTTTTTTATGCAAACATTATTAGGTTCAATTCTGGCCCATTCAATGTAAACCATCTTGTTAATTTTTAAACCAATCGGGCTGAAATTTTGTGACTTTCAATATTTTACGGTTTTTAAAAAATATTTTTTTTAATAAATTAAAGGGGGTTAAAAAAAAAAAAAAGACGCAAAAAAAATTAGGGGCAAATTTACCCCGGTTTCAACCCCCCCAAAAAATTTAAAATTTTAAATTAAAATCAAAATTTTTGCCCATTTTAAAAGGTTTTTGTCTCAAAAATGCATTGGAACAAAAAAACGGGTTCCGGTTACATTTCCCCCCAGGAATTTGCTACAAAGGGAAGGAGGTTTTGATTTCGATGATTTCGATGAACAGAAATGCATATAAAACATTCCAGACTCATTGTAGAGAATTTGCGCCTTGAGCAAAGTTTCTCAGTGTGTAATGAATCGTCTTTTGATATTATTATATTAGTTCCAAATAGTGCTGTAGCGATGGCGCTGAAGTCTATATTTACCAAATGAAGCTCTAGAGAGTTGCCGTCTTCGGCAAAGTTGTTTGGAATATAAAATTTAGTCATTTGACATTATCAGATTAGTTCCAGATTTTGCCACAGAGATGGCACTGCAGTCTATCTCTGTCAAATGAAGATTTAGATAGTTGCCGTCTTCGGTAAAGTTGTTAAGAATGTAGAATTTAGTCACTTGATATTATCATATTAGTTCCAAATTGCGCCGCAAAGATGGTGCTGCAGTATATCTTTGTCAAATGAGGCTCTAGAGAGTTGCCGTCTTCGGCAAAGTTGTTGAGAATGAAGAAATTTGAAATAATCACATTAGTCAAATTGGGCGCAGAGATGGCGCTGAGCTATCTCTGCCAAAGAAGCTCAGAAGTGGCCGTCTTCGGCAAAGTTGTTTGGAATATAAAATTTAGTCATTTGACATTATCAATTAGTTCCAGATTTTGCCACAGAGATGGCACTGCAGTCTATCTCTGTCAAATGAAGATTTAGATAGTTGCCGTCTTCGGTAAAGTTGTTAAGAATGTAGAATTTAGTCACTTGATATTATCATATTAGTTCCAAATTGCGCCGCAAAGATGGTGCTGCAGTATATCTTTGTCAAATGAGGCTCTAGAGAGTTGCCGTCTTCGGCAAAGTTGTTGAGAATGAAGAAATTTGAAATAATCACATTAGTTCCAAATTGGGCCGCAGAGATGGCGCTGTAGCCTATCTCTGCCAAAAGAAGCTCTAGAGAGTGGCCGTCTTCGGCAAAGTTTCTCGGTATGCAACTTGTCGTCTTTTGACATTGAAATATTAATTCCAAATCTTGCCACTAAGATAGCGCTGCAGTCTATCTTTGCTGAATAAAGCTCTAGTCATATGCCGTCTTGGATAAAGTTTCGCCGTATGTCATGTGTTGTCTTTTTAGTTAAAGATTTTGCCACAGAGATTGCACTGCAGTCAATTTCTGTCAAATGAAACTTTAGAGAGTTGTCTTCTTCGGCAAAGTCTCTCAGTATGTAATTTGTCGTCTTTTGTCATTATTATGTCAATTCCAGATCTTGCAACAGATATGGCGCTGTAGTCTATCTTTGCTAAATGAAGCTATAGAGAGTTGACGTCTTCGGCTAAAAAAATCAGTATGTCATTTAACATTATCAGACAGTCTTTTGACATTATCAGATTAGTTTCAACACAAAGAATACACAACTAAGTTAGAACAAAATGTCTTCAACAAATTGGGTACGAATTCAAATCAAAATACTCATTAAAAACTGACTTGTTAATATGAAGTGTAGTATTGAAATGGAGTAATGACACAATTTAACATTCTGATCAACTTTGTACCAGACAGAAATTCTCTCAAGCTTCTTTTGACAAACATAGACTAGAGCTCCATCTCTGCTGAAAGATTTGGAACTAATATGATTACGTCAATAGACGACAAATGTCACAATGAGGAACTTGGCCGAAGATGGCAACTCTCTAGAGCTTCATTTGACAAAAATAGACTACAGCTCCATATCTGCGGCAATACCGTGATCTAATATGATGTTGTCAAAAGACGAGAAATGATATTCTAAGAAACTTTGCAGAAAACGGCAACTCTCTAGAGATTCATTTGGCAAAGATAGACTGCGGCGCTATCTCTGCGACAAGATCTGGAACTAATATGATAATCTCACAAGACGACAAACGGCATATTGGAGAACTTTTCCAAAGACGGAAACTCTCTAGCGCTTCATTTGGAAAAGATAGCCTGCAGCGCCATCTTTGCGGCAAGATCTGGAACTAATCTGATAATGACCAAAGACGACTTATGGAATAATGAGAAACTACTCAAAACTGCAACTATCTAGCGCTTCATTTGGCAAAGATAGACTGCAGCGCCATATCTGCGGGATGATCTAGAACTAATTGAATAATGCCAAAAGATGACATACTGAAAAACTTTGTCGTAGGCGGCAACTCTCTACAGCTAGTCTGGAATGTCTTGTATGCAATTCTGTTCACACATCGAAATCAAAACCTCCTTCCCTTTGTAGCAGATTTCCGGAGGCCTAACTGGAACCAGGTTTTTCTACCACCAATGCATTTTTGAGATCATAAACTTTCAAATGGGGTATACACAGTGTATCTAGATCTAAATTTCATAATTCTAGAAAGGGTTGACATCCAGGTCAACATTGACCCTAATGTCTTATGTGTCAGTTTTTTAATACCCGAGGAAGGTTAACACCAAGGATTCGATTAGCCAATCTGATACAGCAAAAAAGTTCAAGACTACGCAACCTTAAAAAAACCCCCACAAACCCCACACCACCACACACACCCAAACAAAACAACCAACCACCCCCCCCCCAACCCCCCCAAAAACCCCCCAAATTTTTACCCCCCCCCCCAACCCCCCCCCCCCCAACCACCATTTCTTACTTTCCCCCCCCCACCAAAAAAATAACATATTTACAAAATAGCTTTATATTCCATTCTAGGAGGAATTTTCAAACCATGGCACTATGGTACGAATAGCTAAATTTCGCGACAAAAATCGATAACTCGAAAACTATTAATTTTAGACATACGATGTCTTTGGAAGATTTAATCTTAGAAAAAAGATCTATATTTTGGTTTGGGTGGTGACTAGGGTGGTTCTTTTATGTTCATAATAAAAATTCTAACTTTTTATTCTTATGATTTAGAGGAACTGTTGCTCCTACAGAATTGTAGATAATTTAATCTCATGAAACTTTGCTCAAATAACCTAACTTCTATCTCATCTACGTTTCGTTTTATAACAGTTTTTCTAACTGTCCTTAGGGTGGGACCTAAAAAAACAGTTGTTTTGCTCTAATATTTTTATTTCAATTCGAATTTGAAAACTTTGTTTAGGTGACTTTTACGACATAAAAGTGCGCACATTTTGAAGATACAAGATGGTTGCTAGTTATTGTATAAAAAAAGTTGTAGAGGTTGAAGTGTAAATAAAATACGTTTTTTAAGATATCTTACTCACTTATTTGCAAATATTTGCAAACACGGAATACGAGAACTGAAAGTAAAAACTTTCATCTACAAGACCTATGCAAAATCGTTTGTCCCCTTTTGTCCCCTTGTGGAGTAAAACTCATTTTGAAATTGGTCGTTTTGAATTTTTTTCTGCATAACTTTCGATCTGCAGCATCAACAGTTATCATCGAAGTGCGTAACAACGTGAGATTTTTTTTTAAAATGTTTATATTTTTATGTTAACCCATCTCCATTTATTTATTAACATTTATATCACATTACACCTTAAACGGTAAATTCAAATGTTTCTTAGTTGGAAGTACCGTCACAGATGGCGCACATAGTGGATTCCCTTATATTTGACGTTAGCACACTACCCCCATCTGTTCAGCTTTATCACCCATTAGAGTGTGTTCAACAGATGGCGCAGGTGTGTTAGTGATGATGATTTGTACTGCAAAATTTTCAATGTGTTATGTCTGTTTGTCTGTGATATAAATGGAGATGGGTTAACATAAAAATATAAACATTTTCATAAAAATCTCACGTTGCTAGGCACTTTGATGATAATTGTTGATGCTGCAGATCGAAACTTATGCAGAAAAAATTCAAAACGACCAATTTTAAAATGAGTTTTACTCCACAAGGGAACAAAAGGGAACAAACGATTTTGCATAGGTCTTGTAGATGAAAGTTTTTACTTCCAGTTCACGTATTCCGTGTTTGCAAATAAGGGAGTAAGATATCTTGAAAAAACGTATTTTTTTACACTTCAACCTTTACAACTTTTTTATACAATAACTAGCAACCATCTTGTATCTTCAAAATGTGCGCCCTTTTATGTCCTAAAAGTCACCTAAACAAAGTTTTCAAATTCGAATTGAAATAAAAAAAATAAAATAAAAAAACTGTTTTTTAAGGTCTCACCATAAGGACAGTTAGAAAAACTGTTATAAAACGAAACGTTTATGAGATAGAAGTTAGGTTATTTGAGCAAAGTTTCGTGAAATTGAATTATCTACAATTCTGTAGGAGCAACAGTTCCTTTAAATCATGAGAATAAAAAGTTAGAATTTTTATTATGAACATAAAAGGACCACCCTTGTTACCACCCAAACCAAAATATAGATCTTTTTTCTAAGATTAAATCTTCTAAAGACACCATATGTCTTAAGTTAATAGTTTTCGAGTTATCGATTTTTGTTCGATCGATTGAAATTTGGCTATTCGTACCATAGTTATCCCCCCCCGGTTTTTTTATTATTAATCAAGAAGTGTACCAAAATCAATGTTTGAAGAAAATATTGATTCCGTTTCATGCAGATGGAAATTACGTGTTTTGACCGGATAAAGCCAAAACATCCCCTATGTACAAAAAACCCCAATCCATCAAATTTGACCCAGTGTCGCCCGATTGAAGATTTCTTTGGATATTTGAGTTCGCTGGTGTACAAAGACAACTGGAGAGCCAAAGACTTTAAACAACTGCTTGATATAATCAAAAGATGCATTCGCCAAATCAATAAAGAGTATTCAAATGGTCATTTTTTTTTTAAGTAAAGAGAAGTGCCTTTAAAATAAATTAATCAGTTTTCCTTTCTATACCCCGTTAATAGATAGTTCTTCCTGACACCTTTACCGACCGAATTATCTCCTTAACGCTTTTCCCGGCGTGCAATAAAACGACAACAGCTGACCGATTGATCTCTTCTTTTGACATCTTTACATTTACTCAGCACTGGCCAGGGACCTGGTGGACAACGATATTCCTGTTTCCAACATCTCTAACAACTAAACGTCAAAATATCCATTGTTTGTAAACAATGCTGGTGTTCCTACCCGTAGTAACAAACGTCAGCTGGACCGTATTCAAATAAGGCCCGTGATATGTTGCATACTGTCAAACGCCAGTAAATAGGATAGGGTTGCCAGGTCCCTGAATCTGGCACCTAACAACATAAACCATCCAGGGCTGCCAAATATATCAGAATCATGTTCCGCAATCATGATAAATTACTATTTGTATTTGCTGCAAAAAATGGTCATGTACTCTGTACATTATCATAATGATTCGGTGTCAAATACCCCCCCCCCCCCTCTACAACATGACAGATTAACTTAGTTTCGTGTAACCACTTGCAAATCGTAGATGTCGGCCCCGTAACGTAAACATTGGGTTCGTCCCTGGCGGATGCACCGATTTTTCTATCTGAAGCTGCATGTTTTTGTTGCAAAACAACAAGCAAGCGAACCATATCAAAAGAGTCTATTTTTATATTCACGGTATAACTTCAGTTATAAGTATTAAAATATTGAATTTAAATATTGAAATAAATACTTCACGCCATTTTCCTCCCAGCAAACGTAAAAACGCGGCGTTTCCTCAACCACGGCTGCTCGTTTCGAAAGTTTTACACCGCGTTGCATTTTGTGAACGCTACGACAGTTGCGCTGTTTTATTGTATCCAATGAATTTGAGAATAATTGAAGGTTATTGATTTGCCATAGAAACCGTTTAAACAATGATTTTTTTTGTTTTTATTACTGAGGTACTTCATGAAAAAGATTTACATTTACGTTGGGAGGAAAATTCATACATGTATTTACAATCTTGTTACGTGAGGGAGAGAGGGAGTTGAATTTTTTTGTAAATTATAAAAGTTAAGTTGCTAGTATATAAAGCATATTATTATGTGTATAGTATAGTATATAGTATTTATTTTTTTATTTATTTATTGATTCGTCAACAGTTAAAAATGTTTATCCCAATGACAATTAGATAAAACTGAATTACATACAATAACTAACACATACATCTTCGGAAACAACGTTTGTTTACATCACGGGATACATTAAAATTAAACACGTTATAGCAGCTGTAGAGAACGCGACACATGCATAGCACAGGTTCGTGTTTGCCGTAGTTGGTCCTTGAGTGCCGATTTATAAAGAAAGATTGTAAACGTAGGTTTCGTTGTCGAGTATTGATGTTCAAGAGACCAAGTAAAGTGGAACAGTCGATGTTTCCCTGAAGGAGGTCACCAACGAAACACGCTTTGACCACCATACGCCTCCCTTCCAACAATTCCAGATTGATGAGCTTGCACCGACTTTCATAACTTGGCAAACTGCGAGGGTCTTGCTAACGAAGATGTCGCAGAGCAAAGCGTATAAATCTTCGCTGAATGGCTTCGATCCTCTGGACTGCATTTTGGGAGAAATGGGACCAAACGACAGCACAGTACTCCAAAAAAAGAACGAACCAAAGAGCAGTATAGTGCCTTCAGACAATAAACGTCTTTGAAGTTTTTTACGAAGCGGAAGATGAATCCTAACGACGAGGCTTTAGAAACAATGTAGGCAATGTAATTCTCGAATGACAGTTCAGAATCGAGCATTACTCCTAGATCCTTGACTGTTGTTTCACGTTTCAAGCGTGTTCCTCGAAGGATGCAGTCGTGGAGATACATCGCATGTTTTCGGGCAAAGGAGGTAGCCGAGCATTTGGATACATTTAAGGACATTCTGTTGATCCGGCACCAATCGTCGAACACTTGTAGTTCCTGCTGAAGAAAATCGGCGTCTTCTGGGCATTTTATGACGTAGTATAGCTTTAGGGCATCCGCGTAGGATAATTTAGGACCAAGTTCACGTCGTTCATATATAACAGGAATAGGAATGGACCAAGGTGGCTGCCTTGCGGAACGCCGGATGGTACTGAAAAGCTGGACGAGGCATTATCTGAAATCTTCACAGACATAGTTCTACCAGTCAGGTATGAGCGGAGCCAGTTCAACAATTGATCGTGAACCCCCATTTTCTCGTATTTGGAAATTGCAATCTGATGGTTCATTTTATCAAAGGCCGCAGAGAGATCTGTGTATATGGCGTCTATTTGATGACCGCATTCCTTTTCACGGATCACGAACGATGTACATACGGTAAGGTTGCTCGCCGTCGAACGCTTGTGCATACAACTGTGTTGGTCAGCGGTGATGACAAGCGGTGTCGGAGTTTGAAGAACGGAACATCTTTGACCCAATTCTTCGCTAATGAAACATAGATCCAGCAAACGGTTATTCGCGTTCGGAATGCCATTAACTTGCCGAAGTCTGGCGGTAGAATAAGCGCCATGCAAGGAGAGAGAAGCCGGTCTGAATGACGAACAGGAATTGTCTGGATAGCGGAAGCCGTTAGTATCGATGATCCATGAAATCGTGCTGAGGTTAAAATCTCCCATGATGACGATGTTGTCGCTGGGTCCCATTTGTGACACGATCCAATCCAAAGATAAGGCTGCTGTCGCTAACACGATCGGGGGGAATATAGACCACACAGATAAACAGACTCCCGGTTTTAGTGGATAAAGCCACCCAAAGATGTTCAAACGTTGAGTCTTCTGGAGGCTTCAGAAGTCGAGATTTGAATTTTGAGCGCACGGCAAGTATATAAGTATATAAAGTATATAAGTATATAAAGCATATATAGCGATTGATGACTGACCGCTCCACTTAGGAAACGCTAATCGGTTCCATCTTCCCCTTTGAAACACGTTTTATATGAAGCAATTCAAAAATTTTCACCGATTGTCACACTTAATACCTCTCCCTCCCTTCAGTACGTGATATAATTTATGTACCGAACACTTTTAAGTTACCACTGGTTGCGTGTTAATTGGAAGCGTAACATGTAACAAACTTTGCATTCACATATTTTATCGCACACAATATCGCATGTCATATCCATATTTCATATTTCAACCTTTGGTCATATTTCAACCTTTTCAGAAGATACGCTAGATTTTTTTTCGGTTCGACACGTTTGACAGTACCACCAGCGGGTGGATAGTCATGAAGAAAACGAATATTTTTTTTGGCTCAGGAAGTACTAGCACACCGGTCCCAAGCTCGGTCCCAAGCTTAATGATTCGCCCCTAAGACCGTAACTCACACCAATACACTCTCAAATATTCTGTAAAAATAACATAGAGAATCAAAACAAAAACAAAGATACTTGTACCAAAAGGTACTGAAAAGCGCAAGAGTGCATGGCAGGGTGCAGACTGCAAGGAGTACTTCGGAACTAGGAGTTCTACAACAGTGAACCAATTTCAAATCGCTAGTTGCACATTGATTGTTGGTACCACCGGACCAAATTTTTGAGTTTCAGTGACAATGTACTAGAGATGTCAAGTTGTACCCGGGTTGGTCAAAACGAACACGGTTATAACATAAATAATTTAGTTCGTGTTCAATTTCCTGTGCGAATTTTGGTTCAAACAAGCGTCATGACGTCACTACGAAGGTGCCTGAGCGCGTGAAAGACACGAAGCATGCGAAGTGGAATGAAAACCGAATGGCCAAAACCAGGTTGGACAGAGCCCATTGTCAAACCTCGCTACATTACACGCAGACCTCCCAGCCCCCTTCCGTCACTCTCTGAAAACATAGCTTTAATAAGTTTCTTAAGCTAAGAAAGGCTTTGTTAAATAAATATTCAACAAATATTTTTTGGTATTGTCACTTCTACAAACAAAGCACTAGGTAGTACTGAAATGCACGTTCTGTGATCACAATACTCTTTTAGCGAGTTTTAGCAAGAGAGATATTTCGCCCTTGCCTACCCCGCATCTGGGGTAGCTTGGTAAAAGATTATGCGCCCGATTGTATACTACCTTCATATGCCCTCCACTCGATTTCAACTTGTATCTTTCAATTGCCATAACCTGCCGTTACTCTAAACGGAACTATCAATGCTTTCTCTTCAATTCTCTTAGTTCTAGCAATAAAAAAAAAAAAAAAAAAAAACCCAAAAAAAAAAAAAAAACAAAAAAAAAAAAAAAAAAAAAAAAAAAAAAAAAAAAAAAAACCCCCAAAAAAAACCCCTATAAATCAAAAACAAAACAACCCCACCATAAAAAAAAAAAAAAAAAAAAATATTTAACAAAAAAAAACCCCTCAAAAAAAAAAAAACACCATTATATTTTTTCAATATTAAAAAAGAACCGTCCCCGACACCTATATTTTTCCACTCCACTGTCACGAGTGAGGGAGCGCGCTCCTCTCAAAAGTTATTTCCCCCCAAACACAAAATTTATAAAAATCATATAATGCCATTTATCATTTTATTGTTTTGTTATATTGGTTGTTTTGTTGGATCACTAACACAATAAGCAGAAATGATGCATCTAGAGTTGATCTTCCGCTTCCCACACTCACTGGTATATAATTATTTTATAAAAAAAAGATAAAAAAACTCCGCCAAAAATAATATACAAAATAAATAATATAATCAAATAAAACAAACAACAAAAAAAAAAAAAAAATATAAATAAAATAACCAAATTTATTATACTAATATTAATCCACCAAAAAAAAACAACAACAAAAAAAAAAAAAAACCAAAAATAAATAATTATTGGCAGCCGCAAAAAAAAAAAAAAAAATCTCCATAAATGCCCATCACTTGAAACTTTCATAATTTAATGAATTTCAAGCAACAATAAATTCCAAATATGCAATAAAACATTGAGAAATTTCATTTAAAAAAAATCTGAGTAGTGTATTGAAAAAAAAAAAATTCCATAAAAGTATCATAATAATAAAACACGGAAATTTTCCATAGATTTTCCATTAATAAATAAACAAAAAATTCCGTTAAAAAGTTTATTAAAAGGAATAGGAATTTTTTTAAGGTCAAATTCCTTTTTTAATACTTAAATTTATGATTATTTTGAAAATTTATTTTTAATGTTTTGTTTTTTTTTTGATTCGTGGAAAGTTTTCAATTTATGATGGAAACGAATGAGATTTTTAATGGAAATTTTCCTAATCGTAGGAATTTTTTATGGATATTTTTCAATTTATCGATGAAAATGTTTGCTATTTTTATGGAAAATTTTCATTGCTTTTTCGGACTTTTTCTTGAAAACTTTGATTTTTTTTCATTGGAAGAGATAGTACTTTCAATAGAAATTTTAAAAATAATTTCAATGTCGGTTTTATTTATTGCTTGTGAATGATTAAATTATGAAAGTTTTTAATTTTATGCTAACATTTTAGTTTTTCTTTAGGAATTTTCCATTTCTGCATAGCTAGCACCTTTTTTTTTAGCTATTTCAGATTGTTTTATGGATTTTATTTTTTTATTTTTTGTAGGACGTTTATTCAGCTGCTGTTCTGTATTGCGTAAGTTTTCGTCATTTCTATGTTTATTGATGGTAAAAATTACTTCAATTGCAGTAGTGTGTATTTCTACTATTTAGTAATATGTATCCGCACATATTGTAAAGGGATAGTGGATCAGTAAAGTCTACAGCAACTTATCCCGTTTATTTAATATATTCATCAATAATTAAAAAAAAAATTGATCAAGATAATTGTGTTTTTAAACACCATATTTACTTCCATTATGGTAATAATAAATTTACATATTGTCAATGATTTTAACTGTGAAAGATCTACAATTTAGACGAACATGTCTTTGGCAGTTGATAGAAGATTATTTTTGGAAAATCTGCAAAAATTCAAGCTATACATTGTTTTGACAAATTTGTCGTAAAAGAAATTTAATTTAAGGTATAACGGCTCAGGAAGAACCAGCACATCGATCCCTAGCTCATTGAATTATCATAACTCCCAACGAATAACACCTCAAATATTCTATCAATTTATCACAGCGAATCAAAACAAAAATAAAAAAAACAAATATTCTAGTACCGTAAAGCGAAAAAAAATGACGTACTCTTTGGTGTACTCGAGTCCAACGGGGTTCAAAGGCAGTAAACCGACGCATTCTTTTTAGGATACAAAACTGAAATTTTTAAATCTATAAACGACAAACTAGGTTTCTCCGGGGAACAACCTCCCCTAATACTTCGCATTATCACAGTATGCAATAATGAAATTGATTTTTTTTATTACGATTAATCTGTGTCTGCCGACAACACTTTTCACGACATTCTTTACTATAAGCAAAACTCAAATACGTCATTTTAAGTCCATTCATCTCAACTTTTTTCGAAAGCTTGCAAATTATTCACATCTATAGCCATCCAGTTCAAAATGCAATGACCTTCGTTCACTTGCTTTCCCCAAATCCGGTTCACCATCTCACATACACTGGACTATAATTAATCGGCAAAGTACAAACACTTCCTGACCCCTTAATCGCACTTACCTAGCATTTCGGCTGAGATTGCCACTTTTGGGGTCTCGTTTGAGCACGAACGGCAACCGATTTGAAACCACAATGATGCTGCTCTTGGTGTTTGCCTCCTGTGGGCTCGTAACCGTGATCTCACAGTTGGTGGACATCTTCTGCTGCAGCTCGACTAACAACTATCACTTAAAACACACAGACAAAATATCCGACGATCACTTTGGTTCAATCGTTGCTTGGGCTGGGATTATCACATTCGTTAAGAGAGACGCATAATTTGCACGCGTGGTGCAAAATTGTACTGGATTTATCACTGACAGCACGGGGCTTCCTAGTTGTAAAAACCCTGCACAATACACTACAAAAAATAATAAGACCCGGAGTCCTGGGAGATAAGACTTCGGATGATCTTTGAATTGGCTGCCTACGAGAGGATGCTGCCTCTGAAGCAGTTGAGATTCAACTGACTTCCGACTGTGTGCTCCGAGAGCTGATAAAGGAGTCTTTTCGAGTACAGTAGGTGTTATTGTTTTTAATTTTTTGTTTCCACCAACCGTTTGTTATTGACTAACGGCGACCGACCTGCTGCAATCAGCTATTGGGTTGACTGAGATTCATCCCATAGCGGTATAGATGAGAATTCCGTAATGCGATCGACTACGTCTACGCGATCACCGTACACACGTACAATCCGCACACAGGTGCAACCCCGAAGGCGTATCGATAGAACAATATTTACGAACCACACGGGTCATGTTTTGGCCGCCATCGTTTCGATTCGGGACACTGTGTGATGAAAACTCTCGTGTGCGCCGCTAGCTGGCTGACTGCTCATCACCCGGAGTCATTAAAAGTCATGTTTACCGGGCTTATCTCGACCACTCGTTGGTGATAACAAATGCCGTGATTGTGTTGTTTGATTCGCGCGGTGCTATATGGATGGATTTATAGTTTCGAACCTTGTGGCATGCTCAATTTCAATCGAATTCGGGAATGGTGCTCGTGGATGGCTTGCTGTGGACATTGTTTCTGGTATTAATGACTTATAGTGATGGTCTAAAAATAGACTGTGTAACTTGGTGAAGCACCGAGGTTAACCGAGTGAATTAGGTATCAAAAACTATTGCGCCGTTAGTGAGAAAGTAATTCGGAAAGGAATACATTTGGCAGTGAAATATTCAACTTTCAACATTATAAGGCAGACAATTTCATAGAAAATATGTACGAGACTGCAGTGATAGGTTTGGATAGAGGGCCCAAAAACCAAATCTGGGAAACTTATATCTCACGTAACATTTTAAAAGCGCCTAGTCTACTTGATCGATTCTGTCCATCGACTTTTTCTTTGGTTCATCACGTCTAAACAAATGAACTTGTAGCTTTGCTTGCAGCAGCCGTTCGAATGAAGGGGTCATTCGCTTGTGCATTGAATAATTAATTCTATGGAAATAACTTTTGCCAAGAATCGATCAACTGATATGAGCCCTTTTAAAATGTTACACAAGAAATAACGGTTCGAATCTAAGTCTAAATTATACGTCGGAAATTTAATTAGGGAGTTGCTAGGAAATCTAGGATAGGACACAGTTTTATCGGAATAAACTCAACGTGACGTTTTCTCGCTCCGAGTAACTTTTTGGCTTCCTTTTGGATCCTATAAGAATTAACCAAGATAACATGGGATTTACCATTAACCTGTGAAATTAATCGGTCATCCATTAATCTATGAAAATAAGCCACAGTAGTTTTTGATAGGTAAATTTAACAGGGGAAAAGACCTTTGAAAATTATCAGCCCTGAACTGCACAATACTGATTCAAGGTCTTATAAATAATACCGCCTTCTGTTTAAGAAATATCTCATATAATGAACTTGATAAGAAGAAACAATTTATCGCACTTGGGTGAAAGGTGATTGATCCTGGTTCGAACCATTCACGTGGCTTGTCATCTAATCCTTGCATCAATCGTAAGTTTTCTATCAAAGTCTAAGGATTATCATCAAATATTTTGAATTTAGTATCTATATAATGACTATAGTTTGACTTGGAAGGAAATTATAATGTATTGGTGATTTGAAATTTGAATGCTTATTACAGCGAAGATATGATCCTGCTTCGAACGATGCTGACCGTGCTTAGGAACATTCATGTTTTGGTTCGAACTATTGGTTTCAAAACATTCATATGTTACGTAATGCAAACATAAAAATTTGAACAAGTTCTGAATAGATCTGATGAGCTATGTACCTCCCCCTAAATATTTATATATAATTATGCTATATATTGCTCGGGCATAATGACAGATAGACGTCAGGAAGAGCAGGAGGCTCTTTTGGATACATTCATCCTTGTAAGTTTGCCCGTTGGTGGTGCCAGATGTGATGAAGGACTGACTTCTTTTGTCAAATCAACAGCTCGACTTTCAGACAAGGAACTTCTTGGCGAATTTGGACAGGTTCTATTTCCGAACAGCTCATCAACGACCAACCTGAATTTTTTTTTTATTTGTTTATGTCTTCGATTAAAAATATAACGCACAGAAATTTACTTAATAACCATCTCTTATCTTTAATTTAAAAGTATTCTTGCTTACATTAAAATCATACAGGTGGTAAACATCATTGAACAATGCACAACAAACATCAAAAGGGTTATTCTGCTCGTACTGTGTACGATGAGCAGAGCGTCGAAGAAATTACGTTCTCCGAATAGATCTTGAAGGAGCGTTGAACTTGAGCTTTGCCAAGAGTTCGGAGCAGTCAATGTTATTTCCAAGTAGGTCAAACACGAAAAGTTGTTGAAGATTTATCCGCCTACTTCGTAGAGTTGGTAGATTGATGAGTGCGCAACGATGTTCATAAGGCGGCAGTAGGAATCGATTTAGCCGAGGAAGCCTTCGGAGCATAGGCGTAGCCAGGATTTCAAATAGGGGGGGGGGGGGGGGAGTTTTTTTTTAGAGAGAGAGAGAGAGAGAGAGAAAATTACATCGTCTCCAACCAGTGGTTGCACATACTGAACAATTAACATTACCCAAGTAACAAATGCAATTTTAAGGTACACTTGAAGAAGTTCTCAAGACTCATTTGATAAAACCACGCATAAAACTTGATATTCTACATAACATCGATAAAACAGCCATAAAACCCTCATAAGTTCAAAAAGGCCCATACTACAGGAGGTTCTCAAGACTATTTCCCAAGATTCGCTTAAAACTTGATAGTTTTATCGCTACATACTTGTAATGACATGCAGGACATGCTTAAAACTATGATAAAACTACCACAAGTTTTGGTAGTTTTATAATTTTCCTCTTTAAGAACACTTCCAGTCCGTCACAAATATGTTTCGAAGAGAAAAAAAACATCGATGTACATATGATGTTTCTTTTCCAAAGTGGATACGTATGTAAATTAATTGTAAAATTGACCATAAATGCATGAGTTTTTTGCCTGCAATTGATACATTTTTCATGCGATATTCAGTTTATAGGTGTTTTATAACATAAAAGTTCGAAAATTTTAATGCGCCACGGTATAATTGCTAGAACATTGATTTATTTGAAAAATAAAAAAATACTTGAAAATTCAACAATCAGGTGACAAGGCTAATAAATTGTTAGATCTTGAATAAATTGTGTCTACAATCCATTTTAAGTTTTAAAATGTATTTTAAACAGCAGAAATTGTTCGTAGCATTGGAAAAACCAGAGTTTTTTTTGCATACATATGTAAATGGCTACCATTCCGAGGGATTCCAGAATAGCCACGCTCCCCATTTTTTCAATGGTTTTATCTAAAACTACCATAAAACGCATATAAAACTAATATTTCTTGCACAAGACTAACAAGATTTTTTTAGGAGCGCGATTAGTTCATCTTTACTTGTTCTATTCTTGAAAAAGAGGAGTAACGCTTGAATAAAACTTGTTTGAATTGCTCAAGGTAAACAAGTCTTTCGTAAGATAGCCATAAAACTAGTGTGGAGAAGGCACATCATAAACAAAGAAAATGTGAACGTTCAAATCAAAAGTGCCTATGCATAATTGTTGTTCATCATTACAGCTTATAATTTATTGTTTTTAATCAATATCAATATGGCGATTAGAACATTAAAAAAAAACTCTAACTTGAATATGCTAACAATGTATTTGGGAAGAAGAACAGATAATAATATTGCGTTGGCTGAAACACCAGTTGAGCGAAAGATGATTTTTCTCTTGATCTGTACGCTGAACCTAGCGTTGGAAGAAGTGCACTGTGTAGTGGATCACTGAGCGATTCCAGCGCACTACTTCCGACTTTGGATTAAACGTGCGGATCATGGGAAAAATCTATTTTCGCTCAGATGATATACCAATTTTTTCTTGAAACGAGTATAAATATTGTGTAGCCTATTAGGAACTGAAATGCACAACTCGGGAGAATTCAACATTAACATAACATTTGACAATCGTAGTGCACATTAAACCTTACGTCAAAAGTACTGCGCTGTATTTCCACGCTGGTGCGCCATATAACGCACTACCTGAGACGTTAGGTTTAACTTGCACAACTGGCATAAAATCAAACATCATGAGTTATGCATTTCGGTTTTCAACTGGCGACACATTGCACCATTTTATTTTATTCGTTTTACGCATAACGCATAGACCCTTTTGATAAGTTAGTCTCAGTAGGCTGCGAATCCAATGGAATGGACAAAAAAAAAAAAAATTGTCGTTGGTGGCTGAGATGAAGGAGTGTGCAATATATTGGATAGGTTTTTATTGAATTTCCGCTTGAACGATCCGCTAGTTTTTAATTTCTTCCACCTGTGGGCGTCCATTGTTACAGTTTGTTTATTTTTCACATAATGTTCTTTCTCAAGAATATATGCTCTTATATAAAATCAAAGGGGTCTAAGAGAGTTTTATGGCAGCATTTCCAAGATACATTCATCTTAAAGAAGAATGTCATAAAACTTTTACAAAACTTTTATCAGGTTTTATGCATGTTGCGAAACGATGTCTGGAGAGGGGGATCAAGTATCTTATAAAACTACTGATAAGGTGAATTACACTTATAAATGATGTAGTTTTATGGAGGTTTCTTAAAGTGTTCTTTAATCACTCTTAAGAACTGTTAATGAATTAAAACCACCTTAACTTGGAAAATGCCCTGATAAAACCCGATGAACTCCATAATGCTTTGATAAAACTACCATAAAACATGAATAAAACCAATTTGCATTTGAATTGCTACTTGGGTAACGGACACTTAACGGACAATACAACGCCCGGTGGACCAGTAGAGTAGGGTCATTTTCATGTTCCGACAGATCTAAAAATAAAATCAAAACTTAGGGGGGGGGGCAACGGACCCCTTCCCCCCTCCCCCCTGGCTACGCCTATGCTTCGGAGTGCATATCTAATGAAGCTTTTTTGTACTCGTTCTATGCGATCAATCTGAACGGCATGATACGGGGCCCAAACTGTAACCCCATATTCTAGTAAGCTACGAACAAGAGATATATATATAATGCCATCAGACAATACACGTCGGTGATAAGTCCTAGTACTGCGAAGGCTTTTGCTATAGCTGATGAGATGTGTTCTGCAAAACGCAACTTGGAATCAAGCGTAATTCCTAAGTCCTTGATTAGTGTGACTCGTTCTACCGTGGCAGTGTGCATTGAGTATTCGAAGAGTGTTGGTGTGCGTATCCGAGTGATCGAGATTACAGTGCATTTCTTAACGTTCACCGCCATTCCATTTCTAGCGCACCAATCCAAGACATTGTCAACGTCCATCTGCAATGCACAGCAATCCACCAGGGATGTTATGACCCGAAAATTTTGTAGGTCATCTGCGTACGTTATTTTCCTTCAATGACTTTAATGACTTCAATTCATTGCAGAGATCATTCACAAACAGCACGAAGAGAAGTGGCAGGAGATGGCTACCCTGAGGAACGCCTGATATGATGACAAATGGAACCGAAAGTGTCGCACCTAGTCGTACAGATACACTACGGTTCGTCAGGTACGAGAAGATCCAATTAGTCAACCAAACTGGAAAACCAATTCGTCTTAGTTTTTCCACTACCAGATTATGCGGGACTCTGTCAAATGCTTTCAAAAAGTCTATATACACCGCATAGATCTGCTGACGATTTTCAATTATGTCGATAAGCTTTGAAACATAGCTCATTAAATTCGTAGTGGTTTATCGCTTTCTGACAAATCCATGCTGGTCAGCAGTGATAATATGCTGGATTGCAGGATGTTCATCTAACTGCATGCTCTCAAAAACCTTCGGAAGGTAGCTCAGAATGGAAATTCCTCTGTAATTCTGACATCGTGCACGTTGCCCGATTTGTGGATAGGCGTTATCAGAGCCTCTTTCAATTTAACAGGAAACACACTTTCAGCAATGGAACGATTGAAGAGCAGAGAAACTGGTTGAACCAATGAAGCAGAACACTTCTTAATGAAAATCGGCAGGAGTCGGTCTGATCCTGGTCCCTTAGAACTGTCGATAGCATGCAGTTTTGTGCACACGTCATGCTGCGTGAATGAAGTCGTAGGCAGATTTAGGTCGAGCGAATGCAGACTACTCAAGTACGATTCTGACAATGGTGCTGGGCTATTGCTAAGCACTCTTTGGAAGAATGAAGAGAAAAGATTTGCAGAGTCAATTGGTGTCGTTGAGGTTTTATCTTCGTAGCTAACAACCGGGGGAATTCCTCGAGATGACGTTCGATTACGTTGATAAGTCCAAAACTGCTTTGGGTCGTCCTTCATGTTGCTCTCAAGCCGGTGAATGTATGATTGAAAACATGACGTGTTCAGAGCGTGATTCCAAACCGCGCACTAAAGCTTTATGCTCTTCAGTTTTAATCCGAAAATACCGTCTACCAGCTTTTCGCAGCCGATTACGAAGATGTGTACGTTTCCTCAAAGGTACGCGTTGTTCAAAAATTGTTTTCAGTTCAAGATAAAATCGGTTCACAGCATCGTCTAAGGTGCCTAATGTTAAAATACTGTGCCAATCGATTTGTGAGATTTCAGCATTAAGTTCATCATAATCGCATTGGTTAAAGTCGTAGAAGATCTCAACGGTGTTATTGCCCGATGAGATGTGTAAAGCATCAATGGACAAAACAAACGGCTTATGATGACGGTCCACTTTCATCAAAGGCAAGGGCGGTTCTAGTATTTCACAAACACTGGAGTTACTCACAAACGCTAAATCAAGTAACCTCTCATTCTCGTTCATTTGCGACCAGCCGGAAGTAATAATGTTTTCAACTAGCGATAACTCTTGTTCCGACGAAGCATTGGTTGGTATAAAGCATCCAACGTCGTCATCGAAGCTCCAGCGAATGTGTGGTAAGTTGTAGTCGCCATCAACTACAACACTATCCCTGATACTTGCCTGTATGTACAACTTATTGACACACGCTGCATGCTGTTCACAAAGAGCGGGTTCACTGTTAGGAGGCAGATAGATCGCACATACAAAAAGCGAAGCGGCCCCGTCGGTAACACGAACCATTAACTGCTCAAGTCGACGGGCTTCACTGAAGAACTTCCATGAAGTTCTCTGAAGCATGAAGTCAAGTAATGAAGCGTTAGATGAGCTTTAAGAATATAATGATGCATTACCAATGCAATAATGCTACTTTAGCAATGTCTTATGGCATAACAAAAGATATAGCATTCGATCTTAGTAGGGCCCTTTTCAGCTTTAATCCAACTTCAATGATGCACTAGACGTAATGCATTTGCCCTATAACGACTGTTCCAGAAAGTATAAGCACACCTTATTTTAACGCTCACTTTGAATATAATGATTTATTTCAACATGTTTTGGCTGCGTCCTTTTGTTTGCACATTTCTGAATGAAATAGCATCAAAAAAGTGCTCAGTTTTGTGTTACCTACCAAAATAAGTGGTCTTACTCCGGAACAAAGAAAAAGTATCGTGCACAAATGGTGCACTGTGAGCGGACTCTCCTTGAGAAAATTGGACAAGGAAGAGGGTGTAAGCGTCGAAGCGGTACGATCTGCGATTCAAAAATATAGAGAACAGTGTACGTTTGAAGATGCGCCGAAGAGTGGTCGGAAGTCCGGTCCTGTTAGTCCGGATATCGTTAAAAAGATCAGGGATGCCTACAAGCGAAAACCAGCGACCTCCGTTCGGGATGTTGCGAGAAAACTAGGGACCTCGTCGAGTAACGTCATGCGTGCCAAAGAAAGACTTGGGCTAAAAACATACCGGAAGCAGAAAAAACCCTAAAAGGAACTCAAAACAGGCCGCGTCCTTGAAACCACGGGCCCGCAAACTCTACGATTCGTTATTGTGTAGAAATTCGGGGTGTATAATAATGGACGATGAAACGTATGTGAAACTAGATTACAAAACGCTTCCCGGATCTATCAGGCAGCATGAGGCAGCACGAAGGTCAAGTAGTGTTTTGGCCTGATTTGGCGTCATGTCATTACGCAAAGGACACTTTAGAATGGTACAAAAGTCAAAATGTATGTTTCGTGCCGAAAGACATGAATCCGCCGAACTGCCCGGAGGCACAGCCAATCGAGACTTTTTGGGCTTTAACCAAAGCAAAGCTTCGAGAATTCATAAAACCAGCGGACGACATCCAAAAATTTAAAAAAGATTGGCCAAAAGTGGTCAAAATGGTGGGAAGTACCACTGTGCAGAAGCTAATGGGTCATGTTCGAGGAAAAGTTAGGAGTCTTGGCTATGATTAAATATTTTGATTAAACGAGAGTAAAATATCATGTAAGACACAAATACAAATATGATTTGCCAAATAAAATGATTAAAACTCAAAAAAACATGACTTTTTTTTTTGTTTCTCCTCCAACAACCCCCACCCCCCCCAACACAAACCTAAAAAAAAAAAAATTAAAAAAAAAAAAAAATTTAAACCACATTTCCTTATTCTTGAAAACAAATAAAAACCTGAAACACTTGATGTAGAAGGAGATGTTTCGCTCATCGCCATGAGGCACCAAGAGTAGACAGTCATGTTTGCTAGAATAAAAGATATGAAGAGAAAATGTTGAAAGTTCCGTTAGTGTACGGTAGGTTGGAAATGGAATAGAAGTATTGAAAATTGACCGAAAGGGCATGGGTAAAGTAGTACTCGAACCAAGGACGTTATCATTGCCAAACATCCCACTGCGGGGTAGGTTGAGGCACAGATACATCTGCCACCTCAACTGGCTAACTGCTAACTGGCTCCTTCTACATCATAATCGTTACTCCACGTTCGGAGAATACAAATATAACAATTAGAGCTGAAACACTTTTTTAATCTATCACTTGTAAACGCGAGCAAATTTCTTTAAATTCTACAAGAGAAAGCTTATCCTTTAAAATATAGGCCTACTTCGTCTGCGACTTTCAGACTTCTTCAGTGTCGAGTGCTCGACTTGGTTCTTGCACAACCACACTTTGTGAGAGGCCCCAATGGCATCACTATCGTTGGTTTAAATCGGTATCAATAGTTAAATATATATGTGCATCTCCATAAAACCAACTAAATGGAGAATAATCTGAAAAATAAACAAGATTTCAGCGTACCGTTAACCAAAACGAACCCTGTTGACAACACACAACCCTTTTATCCAAAATCTCAGTGATTTCTCGTTTCAACAAACCGAGTATTACGTCAACATATTCCTACCCTTTCCTTAATTAACCTGCATTCTAGTGGAGACGGTGCTAGTATTTCCTTAGTTTGGGATCACCAGTCTTTACATATTGAGGATGTATGTTAGTCCCAAGCATCATCTGTTGTATCAGTCCCAAGTATCATTCTCTGTGTAATTACAGCTGGTCGGGTGGTCAATCATGCTCATACTTGAAAATTTGTTCTATTTCTTTCAAATCCCATTTTCAACTAATTCAAGCAATAATATCAACATTTTCGAGTGCAGTTATCTTTGTAAAGTCCTTTTAAACAAATTTATTCAATGTGTCCTCCATTTTTATTAAAAACATCCTCGAGCCGACGCCGGAAGCCAGAGCATGCCTTTCGGACGTAGACATTGACTGCCATGTGCGTGTTATGGTTGACTTCATATTTCTTCGCGAACTTTGACAGTTTAATTTGCTTGAAAATATCTGCCACCTTTCTCCGTCCGGTTGCCGTATAAAATTCCTGTCCAGAAAGCTGTTTAAAGTCTGCCTTGACGTAAGTTTCATCGTCCAGTACCACGCAATCAAACTTCGTCAGCATCGTCGTGTACAACTTTCGACATCGTGCTTTGGCCGACGTGTTTTGTTTATCGTCGCGATTTGGAGTCACCACTTTCTTGTAAGTCGGCAACTCGTTTTTTAGCTGTATCCACGGTTCAAGGCGCCACTCCCAACTTCTTGGCGACATCTCGGACGGAGAGGTTGGGCTTCCGCTCGAAACAGCGGGCAACTCTTTTTGTAGTCGCTGTGGCCTCCGGCTTTCCTAGCTGTCGTCAAACGTTCACCGAACACTGTTAATACGTTGGTAACAGTTGATTTAGCCACATTCATCAATTTCGCCAACTTGGCGTGAGAGTAGTTTGGATTTTCGCCATGCACGTGCGAAATTTTGATGCGTTGCTTCTCTTCCTTCGACGACATTTTGATAACTGAACTGCTAATCTCAAAATCAAAATAGAGGCATGATGCTACACGCACACATCTTCAAAATGAGGGGTGTGCAAAATTTTTTAATGCAAGATGAAAAGGAATGCGTCAATTTTAATGGTCGACTTATTTTGATCGAAAATCCCTTTAAGATCCCCATCGAAAAAAATGCATGGACTTTTTGAGCCTTAGAGCACTTTTAAATTGATTTAGAGGAAGTAGATTAAGTAGAGATTCTAGAGCTATAGATACTAGAGCGCTACTCGTTGCTCCAGTTATAGAAATGGTGGCAAGCCTTTGCAATTTGTTCAATTTGATCTGCGCCGTTTTCTGTTTGGTTTTTGGCCACCAGATAAGTGACGCGTAGGTGATCTTAGGTTTAACTATAGTAGAATAGATCCAATAAATCATATTCGGCTTCAGACCCCATTGTTTCCCAAAAGTTCTTTTACAGATCCAGAAAGCACTTGTCGCTTTCCCTATTTGTTGTTCAATGTGTTTGTTCCAGTAATGTTTGTTATCTAAAGTTACCCCCAAATACTTAACTTCCGTGGACATTGAAAGTTTTACATAACCTAATTTAAGGTTAGCTATTGAAATGGTACGTCTTTTAGTAAAAGGTGTACAATAGGTGTTTTTGTAGGACTTATTGTCAATTCTTCATGTTTACACCACGATAGTGTGAGATTTAATGCATTTTGCATTCGGTCAGAAAACGTTTCATCAAATTTTCCGCGAACTATAATGACTATTTCATTCGCAAAACCAAGTAACCTCAAAACCTTGATGCTTTAGTTTTTGAAGGAGATCATCAACAACCAGGTTCCACAGAAGCGGAGAAAGAACACTCCCTTGAGGGCAGCCTTTAACTGCTGTTACTCTCATTTCTGAATCTCCTAAAAAGCCCGATTCAAAGTAAATTTGGACGCATTCAAGTGATCATAACTCATGAATTAAACAACATACACGGTTGATCAAAACGTCAAACAAAAAGGTAGCTTTCAAACGATATATAAAAAGTCATTACATTTCACCGTTGCAAACGAACTGTCGCAATTTACTTGTGATCGATGCCAAATCATTAGCTTCCGAGCAAACTTATCAGCAAAAACAAATTTATACCTAGAGGTGACATCCCCACGACCAGTTGCCAGGTAAAATTTTCGTTCGAGGATTTGTTTATAATCCATTTTGACATATGTTTTGTCATCCATTAAAATACAGCCATCAAATTTCGTCAAAACTCGTTCGTATAGTAATCGTGCTCGCTTTTTGGCCACTAAATTTTGTTTCGGGGAGCGATTCGGATGTTAACTGGCACAAAAAGACTTATATCCTTCTTCTGAAAGGATGTTACGCACGGTGGAAAAGTTGGAATCGTATTTCCTTGCCAAATCGCGTATGGAGACACCTGGGTTGCCTTTCACGTACCTCAACACTTTTCTTCTCAGCTCTTTGTCCCTAGTGCCACTGTTATGATAGATGCGCTGTGCTCTATCCACACTCAGAGTATCCTTGTAACGTTTGATTACAAGACACACCGTTGACTTTGGGAATCTTAACACTTTTGAGGCAGACCACGAAGGATTCTTTAGATGTTTGTGCACAATCAATTTTCTTTTCTCAAGTTCCATGATCCGTAATTTCGCCGATCAATCGAGAAAAACTTTTCACCAATTTCTTCGTCAATGAAACATCAACAAATGTCTGTCAAAGGTTTTTTGTTCCAACCACCAATACGCGGTGGTGTATTAAACCGTGCGTCCAGATTTACTTTGAAACGAGCTTTAGGTTTGCGGATAATTCTCTTTTGGATAACATTTCTACTATCCAGTTTACTATGTCTTCATTAAAACCATGATTTCTCATTGCGTTTACCATGGATGTGAAGGATGCATTGTCAAATGCAACTTCAATATCAAGAAACGATGCTAAGAGAATTGCGTTGGAAGCATATGATTTTTCTATTTTAGTAACCAGAGTGTGAAGAGCTGTTACTGTTGATTTTCATTAATTTGATTATATTTAATGGTTTTTTAAAAAGAAATTCTGATATTATGGATTCATCTGTTAGTTTTTCCATTAATTTCAAGAATATTGATGACAGACTAATTGGTGAAGATTCATCTTTTTATTTGCCTTTGGTATAAATACAATTCGGACTTGCATCCTTTTTGTTTGGAATATATCCCAGTAAAAAACGAGACTTGAATAATTCAAACAAAATAGGAATTATTACAGATTTGCACTTTTGAATAAGTGCTGGATAAATTCTATCTGGACCAGGGGATTTGGAAGGACTGAAAAACCTCTGCTACATCAGTAGATCTTAAGTTCTGAACTCCAGAACAGTTTGGATGGCATAGAATATCCCATAACTATCTTATAATGTCTGTTGGTCTTCAAGGACAGTCATTGAATATGTTTGAATACATTTCGTAACTTTGTATTGTGGTTAAAGCTACTGTTACAACTGTAGATCTTTAATTCTGAACTCCAGGACAGTTTGGACGACCTAGCACATCTTAAAACAATATTTCCTACTTTTTTCAATCATTTCTTTGTTATTTAGCCCCAAATCAATCAGAATAAACAAAATTGCTTCTATAATAACGCTTGGAAAAATTAGTCCTGAAAGGGTTAAGGAACATCCAAATAATCATTTATTGGCTGATACGATTCCAAGCATTATATAAATCGATTGATTTCGAACGCCCAATATGAGAAAAAATAAATAAATAAATAACTGACACGTGTCTCGCTTGTCATTATCGCTAGTAATCGATCTGCAATGATTCCATTCACGGAAATTGCCGACCTCATCGTCTATGAATAGCGTGTCTATGTTCAAGCCGAGCATTGTTTACCAAACATTTTCCACTCTTCTGAACGGTATTTTGTCTCCTACTGTGCCTAATCAACATCCCTATTAAATAAAAAAATATAAGGAAAAAAAAATTAAATTTAAACATGGACAATTAATCAACTACCAATGCTTAGCGTTGTACAGTTCGAACAAAAGAATATCATCTGCAAACATGGTGCGAGTTCCTGCTCGTCGATGGCGTTATCAGTGCAGTCGTCGGTCATGCATGCTAGTGCGACTGCAGCTGTATTGATTTCCGTAAAAAAATATTTTGTTTGAGAGTCCAAAGATTCTTACAACATGTCGTAAAAGTGACGAAACTATTTTCCTTGCTTGAAATAGGTTGAAAATATAACCCTATCGAGAGCATCAACAAATACCGTTCTTCATTCGGAATTACGCTTGTTCTAATTACCAAAACACGCCAGCTTCGGTGTGTCAGCATGAATGACTTACGACGTTCATGGTCGGTTGGTAGCCGACGTGAGGTAGTGATGGCCAAAAAAGGTCCAACGGAGATAAGCCACCGAAATATTTTGCTCCATCGATAACCTCCTTTCGGGTGATGGCGATGGAAAGAGGGTTGAAGGGTCGAGTCCACGCTTCCCTCCGTATTCGGTTTGCTTACAAGGCCAGATTTGTCCGTGTAATACCGACCATTACCGGTTGTTGTGAGTATTTCGTATCGCCTGCGACGGCTGGAGGCACAATCTTCCTAGTCGCGATGACCAAGCGCTGCAATTGGTCAGCTACGCCTGGAACGGCTGATAGCGCTACGATGGTTGTTCAGTTGGTACTTCGAAAATCGGTCAGCTTGATTGCAGGCGTCCGGGTGGCACTCCGTCACAATAGGAGGGACGTTATTCAATAAAGCTGGCCCTATTGAATAAGGCGGTGACCATTATCATTTTTCATAAATTCAAAGTTAGTTTTTTCGTTCAATATTGAGGTTCTGATAATGAAAATTTATCACTGTATTCCAATTGACGATAATATGATAATAATTTTCATGATCATTATATCGATTCTCAACGAAAAAAAAAACTCTAGAGAATACGAAACTGCTAATCCATCTGTTGGGGCTTGCTCAGCTAGCAACTCTGTAGTTTGTTATGAAAAGGAAAATTAAATCCTTTTCATTAAGAAGAAGTCCAAAATTGCAAAACATATGAATTTGATTTAGTTTTATGAGATTGCCCGGTTTTTGTTGACTCCAATCGGAGTCAACGAACGCAGACTGAAGCGAGGAAATGAGGAAGATCACTACGTGCCTAATCAGACCAGGACCGCATGGAAGGCAGAATAATGCCTAGTTTCGACCAAAACACGAATCAATTACACATGCTTGTCTACTACTATTTTGTTTGACTTCACAAACATCCTGACCCGAACGGAAAACTTTCCCCAGCAATCAGCACCACAACGGTGGTAAACTTTTTTCCTCCGCCATTCAAAATAAAACCGACTATCTCATGTTCGGAGCAAATGTGATTCACCGACAACAAGAACACAAACCCAGCTATCAAACATTAGCCAGCTATTAGGAAGAGACTATGAAATTAGGGGGAGACTCCGCCACTAAAACGCACCCCTGCTGCTCAGAGCCGTACTCGGGATGTTGTTTCGGGATATTATTGGGGTCTAATAAAAAGTTCAATGGTACAGTTTAATGCTTGGTAAGGCCTTCTATAACATTTAACAGTGCAATTTTATGCGATGCTACACAGAAAAAAATAATGAATTTTAACAGGCGCGTAAAATTTCCCCACGTTTAATTCCAAGCCAAAGGAGGCGTAAACAACGAAATTGTTTGCAATCTTTCATGCGCCATACAACAATCTTTGCAATCTTTCATACAACAGGCTACATTCAGGCGTTATCTGACTTAAATTTATATGAAATATCCTTTTATTTTCTGCCAAATCTAGCGTTCGCTTTATGTGCATAAGATAACGCAGAAAACTAAATGTTTCTTTTTATCTGTGTAAATCTGGGTCAATTTAAGCCACATATCGCCTAAATCAGATTTGTTGTATGAAAGATTGCCGATAATTTTGTTGTTTACGTTTGCATTGGTTTGCAATTGAACGAGGGTAAATTTTACGCGTCTGTTAAAAGTCATCATTTTTTTTTTTCTGAGAGTGGCATTAAATTTCTCATTTTCAAAACATTGCACAGAAGTTTTTTTTTGCACTTTTGCAGATTTTCACAAATCGTGATTTGAACCGATATTTGTTGATTTATTCTTTATCTTGAGGACCAATCAAGCACATGCGTTTCGAAAAAAAAAAGATTTTCTTGTCCGCAGGAGGAACAATATTCATCGAAAGAGTGATATACACATTGAACTTATGGTGTTTGTTCTTCAGTGAAATTGAAACCGTAGGAACAGGAAAGTTTCAACGTCGTTTCCATAACTTGAATGTTTCTTCAAAAGTCGTCATATTTTCTTTCGCTATAATCGGGTAGTGTTGTGATTGGATAGCCAAATAGAGAATGCATGAAGACTGGAATGAAATGCGTGTCGATGACAACTGTTGAGGATGTTGTTAGTGACGACAGGCAAAGTCCGGGAGCCAAGCGCAGTGGAAAAACAACAGGTAGAATTTCAGATCGATCACAGTCGGAGGAAACAATACGTAACTCCACTGTAAAGTGTCGTTTTTTGTATTCTCCCTATGTGGAGTAACGATCTATGATGAAATTTGTCAGAAGCAGATAATCTCCCTTCAACATGAGCAGGGTCTTACAACCTGCTTTAGCAGGCAAGTACATTCACGATTTAGATTCTCCTTTGCCTGATATTGCCACGCATTCTAGTTAAGTCATCGGTACTTCCCGCTGCCACACACGAGATCGTCATTTACTACCAGAATGTCGGCGGTATTAAAAGCGATGTCGACGATTTCCGCATAGCTACTTCGGACCAGTGCTACGACATTATCGTCTTCACGGAGACCTGGCTGGATTCACGCACACTCTCTTCTCAGGTATTCGGCAAAGATTACGAGGTATTTAGATGTGACAGGAATGCCGATAAAAGCTATAAAGCTAAAGGTGGGGGCGTACTAGTGGCTATAAGTACAAAATTTAAAGCAAAGGTAAAAATTATTGTGCTTGGGAGGAGTTATGGTGATGGGCGAGTTTAATTTGCCTGGGGTTGTGTGGGAATTTATTGACAGTGGGTTTCTATTTCCCGGTGCCAATCATTTTGTCATGCATTCCCATGGTTTGTTCCTTCTGGACAATTACAGCTTAGCCACTCTCTCCCAAATCAATCATGTCACCAACCAGAACACACGCAGCTTGAACCTCTGTTTCGTAAGCGCCCAAGACACCGCTCCACTCTTATGCGAAGCTCCCTCTCCTCTAGTGAAACTAACTCTTCATCATCCGCCTTTACTGGTCACGTTACGCTCAAAGCTGGAACATGACTTCGAAATCTCACCTGCCACAGTTTCCTACGATTTTGTTCGTGCCAATCATCGTAATATCGCCGAGTTACTCTCGCTTTTCGATTGGGATAACATTTTGGATACAGTCAATGTCGAGTCAGCCGCTCAAACATTTTCCAACGTTCTGGCATATGTCATAGACAGACACGTTCCAAAGAAAATCCATCGTCATACGTCTCGTCCACTTTGGCAAACGAGCGAACTTCGTCGCTTGAAATCTGGCAAGAGAGCTGCCCTCAGAAAATTCACAAAGCACCGGACACTAATTCTAAGTCGTCACTATGTAAGAATGAATCACGAATACAAACGAGTCGCGAAACGTTGCTTTCTTCAATATCGGCGTGGAATACAGAGAAAGCTCAAGTCACGTCCTAAACAATTCTGGAAATTTGTAAACGAACAACGCCACGAAGTAGGCCTTCCGTCGTCTATGTCGCTCCACGGCAACAAGGCTTCCACCCCGCAGGGTATTTGCCAGCTATTTTCCGAGAAATTTTCTAGCGTTTTCACCGAGGAGACATTGAGCGATGACCACATTAGACTTGCGGCCAGCTATGTTCCCCTTGCCGGTCAAACCTTGGGCCAAGTCGACATCGATGCAGAGATGATAATCAAGGCCTGCTCAAAACTCAAATTATCTCACAATCCCGGGCCGGATGGAATTCCTTCGTCCTTTCTCAAACTGCACTTGGATAGTTTGTTGCCCCCGCTGCTGCACGTTTTTCGACTATCTGCGACTGTCGGTATTTTTCCTCGCTGTTGGAAATTTGCGCACATGTTTCCAGTACACAAAAAGGGTAGCAAACGGGACGCTGGCAATTATCGCGGCATAACTTCGCTTGGCGCTGTTGCTAAACTGTTTGAGCTTGTAATTATGGAACCGTTGCTCGCTCACTGCAAACCGTATATCAGTACCGACCAGCACGGATTCATGGCTGGTCGCTCCACTGCTACTAACCTGCTGTGCCTTACTTCCTACGTTACTGACAGTATGGCGAAACGCGCCCAAACGGATGTCATTTACACCGACTTGTCTGCAGCCTTCGATAAATTGAACCACCGCATAGCTATTGCCAAACTGGACAGGCTTGGGATCAACGGATGCCTGCTGCAATGGTTTCAATCGTACCTCACTGACCGTCATCTGGCTGTAGTCATAGGAGATTGTCAGTCTCACATGTTCAAAGCCACGTCTGGTATACCGCAGGGTAGTCACTTGGGACCGTTGATTTTTTTGATCTACTTCAACGACGTAAATTTGGCTTTCGAAGGACCACGACTATCATACGCAGATGACCTAAAACTCTATCTTCGAGTGCACTCACTCGACGACTGTCGCTTTCTTCAACGTCAGCTAAATGCTTTTGCCGACTGGTGCACTTTGAATCGTATGGATGTCAACCCGGCCAAATGCACGGTTATCTCGTTTTCGCACAAGAAACAGACTATTTTATTCAAGTATGTCTTGTTGGGCACCGAAATTGAGCGCGTCAGTCAAGTCAAGGACTTAGGAGTAATTCTGGACACCCAACTCACCTTCAAGCAGCATATCTCGTACGCTGTCGGCAAAGCCTCCTGCGTTCTGGGGTTCATCTTTCGGATTGCTAAAGACTTCACGGACATCTACTGCCTCAAATCGTTGTACTGCTCCTTGTGTCGTTCTATATTAGAGTATTGCTCGGTTGTGTGGACTCCTCATTACAACAACGGTGTCGTTAGAGTAGAGGCTGTTCAACGACGGTTTTTGAGATTTGCGCTACGTAAACTACCGTGGACGGATCCCTATCGTTTGCCAAGCTACGAAAGCCGTTGCCGTCTAATTAACCTGGAGTCCCTGTTAGCCCGTAGAGATACAGCCAGGGCTTTGTTCATCGCAGACATCTTGCAAGACCGCATCGACTGTCCTGATCTTCTGGAGCAAATCAATATCAACGTGCAGCCCCGAGCCCTGAGGAATAGTTCGATGCTGCGGTTACCTCCACAACGAACCAATTACAGTATGTTTGGCGCAATTGGCGGTTTACAAAGACTTTTTAATAGGGTTTCCGCCTTGTTTGATTTTAACGTGACTCGCCAGATGCTTCGTCGTAAGTTTAGTCATTTTTTTAAAGACCTGTCTAATTCGCATCGATAGTGTAATTTTTAGTTTGTTTTATGTCATGACCATTAATGTACCGTTCTAGTTTAGCTTTAAGTAACATCATTGGGATTTGTACATAATCTGTTGATGAATAGAAATAAATAAATAAAAAAAATATTTAAAAAAAAAAAAAAATCCCCCCCCCCCCCCCCCCCAAACTTTTTTTTTTTTTTTTTTTTTTTTCCCCCCCCACACCTATCCCCCTCTCACTCATTATACCCCCCTCCTCCTCAGCCCTCCAACAACATTTATTTTCTGATTTTTCAACTCAACGCTTGAGACATCGTAAATAGCCTTGTTGATCATGTAGAACATAAAGATCTGAACTCAAGGGTTGTTTTGAAGGTCTATTTTTAACAATTTTGAAAAAACACTTGTTCGCAAGTTTTATCCTTTGAATGGTTTGTATCACTTGTTCAAGCATGTAGACCCTACATTATGTTGAAATACGGTGCAGAAAAAATCCCTATTGAATCGGTAAAGCTTGAGAAACGCTGTGCCCATTCTTTGTAAGATAGAAGATAGAAAGAAACATTCAATTTTCTGCATTAGCATAACGGGAATGCTAGATTTGGCAGAAAATAATAAGATATTTCGTGTAAATTTCAGTCAAATTACGCCTGAATCTAGTCTGTTGTTTGAAAGATTGCCAACATTGTTGTACGGCGCATGAAAGATTGCAAACAATTTCGATGTTTACGCCTCCTTTGGATTAGAATTACACGCAAGGAAATTTTACGCGCCTGTTAAAATTCATTATTTTTTACTGTGAAGGGTAAAAATCCACTTTCGTGAAATTGTACGCCGGTTCGTCAACCTTGGTTTCACTAACATCGCATTTGAATCCGGATCAACACCCGACTGTTTGTGACGAAATCTTCCAGCAAATCTAAGTCTTTATTTATTGCCAGCTTGCTTTTTCGTTTTCTTCCCCCTCATTTAATTCTGGTGGTGTGAGAAGATCGTCTCCCGGATAGAACCGAAGATTCGCAACTTAAAACGCGCACATCCTAAGCACACAAACAGCAAGGGATTGAGGATAAAGGGAATGGGTACGCAGTGCTGAAGCAGGGACTTTCTTTTCAAGCACTTCCATCGCCCGATCCCAAGCGGTGATGGTCAGTCCCGACTTCCAGGAATGTCATTATAATTGTGTGACATGGGGATACACCGCTGCCAGTCAGTCACTGTGTTGCGCTTAGTAGCTTGTTAATCTTTGCGTATTAGCCCAGCCCTTGTTGGCCGGGTGATGTAATTGTAGGGGGGGATCCCTTCCGAGAAGCGGATGCGACGGGTTGGCTGGTGGAAGTGGTGGGAAAAAATATTTTCCATGTTGTTCGGATGGTGGAAACCATGGGAAAAGTTTTCGGAATACATTTGCAGTGCCGTGTCGAGATTGTTCGCAATTGGGTCCTGCAGCCGAGCGTGAGACATTCTTAATTAGGATGGTTGAATTGACTGTTAGTAGCAAGAAGGTGTTTGCCGTATCAAAGAAATTAAGACGTAATTTTCTGAACGTGTTTCGTTTGCGTGAGAATTTCTATTCGAGCATATCGGTATGACCTTTTTGTTCTTGTAAGTGACTTAATTAAGATTTCATGGCGGAATGAAGATAGATATAGAAGAGTTCATTGCTCTCCAAAAACCACTTAAAGCTCGAATTGTGGAAATTTACCACCCACTCTCAAATTCGTGGATGATTGCTTTTCAATCATCATTCTGGAAACGGAATCTCGTCTCGTTTGTGACACGTGGTAGAGAGAAGCATTCACAGTTGATCAAAATGAAGTTGGGACACCTCCCGCTGCGCTGATTCGAAAAGGCATTTGCATAGTTCCGATTGTGGGATAGATGATGTGGAATGTTCGTCTCAGCGGGAGCCATAGGACCACCAAATGGGAGACGAAAATAAGTACTCGTTCAGATTCACAAGTTCCGTGTAGGTACCAACGAAAGACTAAGTAGTAGCAGCAGGTAGGGGTCAAATTTAATACCCATGTCGACCATGTGCGTCAGCAACATGCGTCCAATTTTTTTTGGATGTTGTGGCAAATGGGTTATACATAAGATTGCCATTAAATTAGATCAACTTCAAAAACACTTCTCATGCAACATCATACCACATAGAAACAAATAACTGGGGAAATTACTTTTGCCGCTCTGCCGAGCAGGGCGCCCGATTGCTTAGTGTTTCAAACAGTCAATTACATCTCGAATCCGTCATCCGCTTCTGAAAGGGCACGGAACTCCAATCTCCCACTCATCTCGCCTCCCGAAATAAAACTGCTCTCTCACGCAATCATCTTCATCTTCCTTGTCTTCCCATCAGGCTCTTAATGTGTTTGACAAACAATTCTTCGTGCTGAAGTTCCATCACTAGGGATGAAATGACACCCATTCACCAGCATGATGTGTGAAGAAATTGAGTCTAATTTGTGCTTCCATTCGGACTTAGGCCTTCGTGCAGATGGTCTGGGTGGGCAGATGACGAGCAGCAAATCCAAAATATTATTATCTAAATGAAGACAAAATACTATCCGACCACTTTGCCTTCATGGAATTTGAAGTTATCTAAAAACAAATCCCGCTTTACTTGGGCAAAGGGTCACCATTTTTTGCTTTAAACAAACACATGGAAAAACAATGATGATTACTTCGGCGTCTGGTTGGGATCAGGATTGTTGTTGCAATTTGAAATATCGTAGAGATAACCAAAACAACGGGATTGATACGATGCCAACGAAAAGAGAGTTGGATACTGAACCTACATCGAAAAAGTTTATCTTTTTGGCATCCAACCCCAGTCTCATCATCACGAATGACAACCCACTGGATTAAACTCGAGATGTTGAGAGTTGAGGGTTGTTTAGTTTTTATTTTCAGATGTGATTTTTGGGATTTGCACTCATTATGTTCTAACAAACACACAACATGCTCTATGAGCCTGGTAATAATTAAATTAATTAGGCAAACATCTCATATGTTACAAACCTTGTGAAGTTTTCACAAGGGAAATTAATTATTTCTTCCTTGGACTGTTATAAACATACGATTACTCGCAAACGGCAATTTATTTCAACAAAAATAGATTATCAGAGGAATGTCTCTTCTGAATGATGCTCTTGTTCATTTTCAAAATTGGTTTGTCACTTTCGCGGGCTTGGGGGGGGGGGGGGGGGGGGGGTCGGTCGGGGGTTAGTAGCGGGTTTATTGTAAACTACTGTCGAGCAACTCCCCTCGACACTTGTCACTCTTGAGTCGAGCAAAATAGCGCATTACAGAAGCCGATTGAATCTGATCGAATCGGCAACCAAACTCGACTGTTTGCTACAGTGTTGAAATTTTTCAAAACGTCATTGAAAAACTACAACTTGCAATAATTTAGGAGTTTCATCAATTCAGTCATTTTTGACAGTCGAAGAATAGGTATTTACATGTTTCACTCTTTTTCTGTGAATTACACTAATGTTTTTGTTATTCAGAAAACCTCATTGAGCCACTGTTCCAAAGTTGCGATTTGAAGTATTTTTCGAGGAAGTTATTAAAGGGTGTTTCGATCACAATTTGATCGACTTAAACTTGACGCATTTCCTTTCATCGTGCATCAAAAAATTTTGCACACCCCTCATTTTGAAGATGTGTGCGTGTAGCATCATGCGTCTCTTTTGATTTTGAGATTAGCACTTCAGTTATCAAAATGTCGTCGAAGGAAGAGAAGCAACGCATCAAAATTTTGCGCGTACATGGCGAAAATCCAAACTACTCTCACGCCAAGTTGGCGAAATTGTTGAAAGTGGCTAAATCAACTGTTACCAACGTATTAAAAGTGTTCGGTGAACGTTTGTCAACAGCCAGGAAAGCTGGATCGGGGGGAAATCGAAAGCTGGAGGATAAAGCTTAAAAACGAGCTGAACTGTCGACTTACAAGAAAGTGGTGACTCCAAATCGCGGTGATAAACAAAACACGTCGGCCAAAGCACGATCGCGAAAGTTGTACACGACGATGCTGACGAAGTTTGATTGCGTGGTACAGGACGATGAAACTTAGGTCAAGGCAGACTTTAAACAACTTCCTGGACAGGAATTTTATACGGCAACCGGACGGGGAAAGGTGGCACATTAAACTGTCAAAGTTTGCGAAGAAATATCTGTACCTGTGGCTTGAAGAGCAACGTTTACATTGCGGCCGGAACCGTTAACCAGGAAATTTATCTGAACGAGTGCCTACAAAAACGTCTACTGCCTTTCCTGAAGCGACACAATTGTTCCGTTCTATTTTGGCTGGATTTGGCATCTTGCCATTACGGAAAAAGGCCATGGAGTGTTATGCTGCTAGCAACGTTCAAGGTGTGCCAAGGACAAGAACCCTCCCAACACGCCAGAGCTCCGCCCAATCGAAGAATATTGAGCCATCGTCAAGCGGAACCTTAAGAAGACTCAAAAAGCGGGTGTGAGCGAGAAACAGTTCAAGGCAAACTGGCGTTCTGCGGCGAATAAAGTGGACAAGGTGACTGTACAAAATCTTATGGCAGGTGTTAAACGAAAGACCCGGCAATTCTCATTCGGTAAAAAGGAAGCTTAGCTGAATATTTCTCCTGTATTCTGTATTAACTGAACTTGAAAATGAAAAAGAATTTGACTTATTAATAAAAACTTTGATCGACTCACACACACACATTACTGTTTGACCAAATTTTGATCGAAACACCCTTTAATATGAAGTTAATAATAATCCATAATTGCTTAGATCACACCCCTAACGTAATGCTTTTTTTCATACTATAGCGCTGTAACATAATACAAGGCTATCTTGATGACATTTTCCTTGTAGATAGTTTTTAAAACACCCTTGTATTATGTTACAAGTCTGTAGTCTAAACAAAGCATAACACATCGGTTGTTCGGGAGTAACATCACCCTACCCTCGCTACGCCACTGCCGAATGAGAGGTTCTCTCCAACGATCGTGCCACCGAAGCGAGACGGTATTCTCCCTACCTCTTCGACCGATAGCGACAGCGATCACAGGCGATCGTTATCGGTGACTTCACAGCAGGGATCATCTGGTTGTTAGATAGTAGATGATCTGCTGTGCAATAGTCGTGTCGGCTCTGACTCTCGAGAAGGATGGATGGGAGCAGAGCCACAATAGAAAGGAATGTTCTGTGTTGAGTATTTGCACTGTAAAATAGTTGTAGTGTTGTAAATCTTGTAAATAAAATGTATGTTGGACGAAATATATGTGTTGCGTAATACTCTGTACAAATGTGTGATACGAATGTGTGATGTGATGTGTGGTTGAATGGAACTCCAAATTAAACTCCGAATCAATAAAATACAGTCCACTTATGGAGACGCCCAGTACTTTCTACCACACAACTGGCAGTGTAAATTAATTACCCCCCAATCGGTGTTGGTCAGGGTCCGGTAACCTAACATCGGTCAATAAGTCCCAGGCCTAACTACCAGATGGCGTCATTAATAGAATATCCATATGAT
Source organism: Aedes koreicus (assembly GCA_024533555.2). Classification (NCBI taxonomy): domain Eukaryota; kingdom Metazoa; phylum Arthropoda; class Insecta; order Diptera; family Culicidae; genus Aedes; species Aedes koreicus. The sequence goes on along the minus strand of JAHHFK020000742.1, from coordinate 95,951 downwards.
TTTTCGAAAGAAACAACCCGGATAAAAATAACAATATAGTTGCAATACAATAATATAAAATAACATTTAAAACTATTTCCGACCAAGAATCTTATTGTTTATGTATCAGATTAATCTTGAAGATCTACTATTCACCCCATAAGCTAGAATTTTCAACAATTGCGAAACAATCCAATCAATAGTAATTGTCTAAAATTTTTTCCGAGAAAAATTATTTTATCTACAGGGTGCGGCAGAAAATAATGCGAAAATGTTCAAACTTGAGCATTGAGTCAATTCGTGTAGCTAGTGACTAATTTCTGTCGAAAGTGTATTTGTTTATGTTTACTTTCAAGTGCTGCATCCAAATCCAAATGAATGCTATTTGTTTTATTGCAAATTCGTCAAAATGATCGCGAAAGAAGTGATCACCAGTTTGTTGCTCGCCCAGAAGAAGTCGAAAGAGATTGCCAAGGTGGAAGGGTGCCATTTGGCAACAGTTTACCGCATAAAAAAATCCCTGCTGGATGGTCCTAAGGGCCGGGAAGCAGACGTCCGCGCTTTGCACGCACGCCGAACGTGATCAAATCGGTCTGTGCAAAAATTGCTCGCAACCCGGTGCGTTCCATAAGAAAACTTGCAAAGGAAGCCAATATTTCGGAGAAATCCATGCGGAGAATCATCGAAGAAGACCTGCATGCATCTTTCAGAGCCAGAGTGAAACGCCACTTGATTACGGACCGGGTCAGGGAACTACGAGTGACTCGTACCAAGAGATTGCTTTCCTTGTTGAAGAAGGAAAAAATGATAATCCTGTTCTCCGACGAAAAGCTTTTCAGCATCGATGCTGTGGCCAACAGCCGCACGGACCGGTTCATTTCACCGCAGAAAATGGAGAACGTTCCGGAAAAAGTAACATTCAAATTTCAAACCAAATATCCGGCTGGTGTCATGATGTTTGGCGTGGTGGCGTCCAACGGTTTGAAAATGCCGCCTGTTTTCATTGATGCTGGAGTTAAAATCAATACCGAAGTGTATATCGGCATTTTAAAGGACCAAGTGCTTCCCTGGGTGAAGGCCAACTTCTCCGAGGACCAAAACGTAGTCCTACAGCAGGATGGAGCGCCGGGTCACACGTCCAATCGAATCCAACAATGGTTGAACGGTAACATGAAGTTTTGGCCGAAGGATTTGTGGCCCCCTAGCAGTCCAGATCTAAATCCGTTGGATTATTCGATTTTGGCATATGTTGAAGCACGAGCCTGCAAAACATCACACCCTAGTGTGAAAACCCTGAAGTCACCCATAACACGCACATGGCAGTCAATGTCTGAGGACTACGTCCGAAAGGCATGCTCTGGATTTCGGCGTCGGCTCAAGGATTTTAATAATAAAAATGGAGGACACATTGAATAAATTTGTTCAAAAGGACTTTATAAAGATAACTGCACTCGAAAAGGTTGATATTATTGCTTGAATTAGTTGAAAATGGGATTTGAAAGAAATAGAACATTCGCATTATTTTCTGCCGCACCCTGTGCATACTGAGTCGATATCTGTCAGTCAACACGGTAAATCTGAAGTATGCAATTATGACTTCAGAGTAGGCACTTTGCTTGAAGACTGGAGTTATGCATATTAATGTCTAAAATCCATCATGACTGTGAAGTGAATATTTCGACACTTCACAGTACCCGTTAGATTTTGGCATTGTTCCTTTTTAATCCGGTTCTGAAACGGTATTGAAACATGAAAAAATTGAAGATTCCTAAAATCTTTTTTGTTTTTTTTTTGCATTCCAGGACAAGTGTAGAATTATTTAATCTACTCTCTCTCTCTCTCTCTCTCTCTCTCTCTCTCTCTCTCTTTAAGTGTACTGCACCGGTGCCTGCCTCTCACGCCTGTTCGTCTGCCATCTATTAATGTGTAAGCCGTTGTTATATTGTGAAAGGGCTTATCTCTTGACAATTATTGGTTTGTCTGGGAAGTATACATGATACTCCTTGTATACGAGAGGCTTATTGCAATACGTTAAGTGCAGATTGCCGCATCTGCTGTTTTTACACAAGGAACCAATAGATGATGTTTGAGACTAACATACATCCTCAATGTTCCAAAACTGGTGACCCATTATGAAGCAATACCGGCGCCGGCCGTGCCCGAGTGCTGGCCAAGTAGGGAATGGGAAGGAACGTGTTGAGGTGATACTCGCTTTGAAGGAAGCCACGAGAAATCACTGCGATGTTGGATAGTTGGAAAAAGGTCAGCAGCAGGGTTCGTTTTGGTTAACGATATGCTGAAAGTATGTAACCAGCACTTTCCGTCAAAAGCATGGGACCACTCCTTTAAGCAACAGAACATCGAACGCCAGTTGCACCGCAACCCCGAAAAGTCCGGCATGACCTAATCTCCGTAAACTTGTAGATAATGGTGATCGCTTTTTATGCCTGTGTAGGTAATAGTTAGGCATGAGCAGCGGCATGCCCTCTTTTCTGTGGATATCCTGCAAATAGAGATAAGACAAGTTGGGCCGCTCCTCCGATTGGTGGTCCATAATAGCATTAGTAACTGATATTGATTCCATTGATTCCTACGCTCATTAATTTGGTACCGACCGGGGGAGACTTGGTCCTATACCCAATGCTTTTCTTATCTCCAATCCGTTCAACCACTCGCAATATTTTGTGATATAGTGGGCGAAATATTACAATTTGAAATAATTCTAAGCAGTCGCTTTACCAAAATTTGGCAAGATGCTAGGAAGCGGACCGGAAGTGTAAATGAGCAAACTCCCCCAACATTTTTCGTCAAAAATTAAAGTGCAAAACAAAAAAATAACATTACGATACCCCGATATTTGTTTTCCAGGGATTATCAAAAGAGACAAAACCTCTCATCGCAAAAAGGGCCTTTTTCCCAACTCTGCATGAATTAATTTCCGGTTTCGTTCGATATCGTGGAAAAAGCCGTACAATGACGACGCACTTATCTTTTGATGATATTTTTCCATGGATTTTAAAATGTAGGTCAATTATACCGATGCGGTAAACACCCACCCAGTTGCCCTACACCGCGCTGACGAGGATGGTGTGCAGCGAGTATTGTATGTTTTCACGGTCTACCTGGCTGTGAGATGTATGTACTTGTAGCGAACAATAAGCATAATAGCACACGACAGCTTGATGCACAGCTTAGCAGGCGTAGGGAAAAAGCTGCTAAAGCTGCCACAGCCACCTGCTACCTAAACATTAGCATAGGACGAGAGCTGCTGGTTGTGGCACGGGGGTGAAGTAAGGATTAAACATTTTTTCTGCAGCTAGACTTCCTCTGGACTGCGCTGAAGACAATCTTGTTGCATGCACCTAGTGGTGTCATGTTTGTTTTCTGAGAATATGAGTGTTATTTTTTTTCCCTGCAATCGTGTGCGATTTATAATGCGTTTTAGAGGGTGATCGTATTGAACAAGTTTATTATTTTCAGATTAAATACTAGCTTCTGATAGTTTCAATTCGGCTAAATCATTATTTAATGAAACTGGTTGTTTAGTCGAAAGGAAGATGGTGTCAAACTATTCCTCTTACGAAGCCTCGTCATAACTAAAATTATTTAGCATGGGAAATAAGAACAGTAAACAGCAAGAAGAAAAAGCCAACGATGAGTTTACGGAGGTACTCTTTCCATCCTCTATCGGTGTAGGGGAGAACAGTACAAAATGCACTGGTGGGGTAGAATGACCCACTCAATTAATGTGCTCAAATCTTCAAAACTATAGCTTTAATGAAATGATATTTTATCAATTTTTACATAAAACAGCATAACTCATAATTTTGTTATACAATAAGGCACTAAATACACCAAAATATGATCGAAATTGAATAAATTTTCATGACTGTACCTCACATGTAATTAATAGTGTTCTTAAAATAAACTTTTACCATGCGTTAACATCCATGGTTTGTAATAAATTCACTTCACGTGTATCGCTGACAACAAAACTTCAAGATAGTATCAAAACTTCACTATAATTCCACGTATTTTCAGAATATTTAGACAAAACTATGCAAGACTAAACCTGCGGCAGAACGCACCGTGGCGTTATATACGTCGACACGCTTAGAAAAAAGTACCCGGTGGAGCGGTTAAGTGGAGGAAACCAACCTTGTGTATAATCATGTTAACCTACCGCTGAGTATAAATAATTTACTTCTGGTAAAATTCTACCCAAACGTATGTTATTTGAACCCAATGGTACGTAAACATAATTATATCCAAAGTTGGGTTCCCACACTCAAATGCTTCGTTGGGTACTTTTTCCTAATCGTGTATATAATGAGGAGTTGGCAACATATCGCAAGGTTTTGCTATCTTTATTCCATACCCATTGGCTGCTTGAGCTATAAAGATGTGGCGAGATGTTGCAACCTCCTCACTTTACAACTCTGAGTAACTTATTATAGCCGTGTTTTTACCTTTTTACAAGCGGTGCATGCTATCCTAATATTGTGGTGCATCATATTCCAGTGTTGTGGTGCGTCTTATCCCAATTTTGGTGTGCATATTGAGCAATGAAACAAGCGTTTTACCCCTGGGTCGTCTCGGCATCAAATTGGAAAAGGTTTAAAAAATCATGAAAAATCATCGTTTTGAATTTAAATTACATTTGATCTACAACAAAAACATAGTAATGCACCATATCCAATAGCTTCTTCTTAAATGTCAGCTTCCATTCACTAGTAATTCACGATGTTGCTTAAGCGGTGCGTTTTGTACTATCCTCCCCTACTGGCGATGATGCAAGGTTGTCCATTCTTCTAACTGGCGTATGCGTGTCAAGGTGCAGGTGGTGAATGAATAACTGAAAATGAAAATAAATAAACAGAGATGGACAAAAGCTACCCAAAGCTGGTTTCGAGGCCACGATCTAGTGGCAGATGCCAGTGAAGGTTTGTAAAATGTATAGGTCCATCGTTATCCTTAAAATTAAAGCTGCCATATTTTATACATTCTGAGGCAGGTTAAGCTCATTTTCTCGAGCATTTTCTAAAATGAGTTTTACATAAATCGGTCAGAAATACGGAAAAGATTGGAAATGAATAATGCACTCCACTGAAGAAAAGCGATAGATCAATATTTCCAAAATGTTGCACAGCATTAAACTCAGCTTCAGATTAGGCACCTTCGGAAAACGTTTCCAGTTGAAAGCTAGAAGAATACAATGTGATTGGGATTGGAAACAGTGCACAACTATTTAAAGCAAAATATTGTACAACTCATCGCACTACTTAAGCTCTCAACTGAAATTACCATAATTATTTGCCACATCGCTCTTACATTGGAATGGGCGAACTGAGGAGAGATCCCATCTGCACAGATTTGAGTCAGCGGTTTACCGCTATCTCACAGCATCCCTTCATGTGTGAATGCTTTGTTGACTTGAAGTTTGCCGCATTGCAACAGCAGCAACTTTGTGCTCGGTTGGTATAATTGCTTCTGCTGTTGTTTACCGCGATTAATATATAGCCTTGGTGAGTTGCGGAATCATGAGGTTTCTGTTTGTAATTAGATGCATGCTGGATGCCTCCAACTGAGCATCCGAACAAGAGTACTTAAATAAATGTCAAAATAAGAATATGAATAAAACTTACTTCTTTTTTGGGCAGATGAGCAATCAAATACCACCAAAAGAGGGCCATGTTTAAAAGATGCTACCATAACAATTGGGTCAAACAAAGATCATAATGAAATTTTTGTTTGTTTGTTTCAAGTTAAATTAAAATGAAAAACAGTAAAAATATTCACCTATGCTTCCGGTTAACCGAAACCAAACTGCCGGGACTTTTGTTTACCTGCCTTCAGATTGATTCTGTCCAGCCGCTTCGTCCAGTTGGTTCACACATTAGGCTGCCTCTAGTTATCAACAGTTTTTTTTTGTCCTTTCCTCAGGTTCCGCTTCCCGAACAGGAGGGAATCCCGAGCAGGAGAAAATAACACATGAATACCCTATTTTAATCTTGATAACTGGCCTTGGTATTTCTGAGCGCAGCATAAGAGGTAAAATACCTAAGAAAAATACGTAAGAATTGCAAGCAAAATATCTCTCGAATAACAAAAATTGTTATATGGGATACCTGGGAATACCTCAGAGGTACATACTCTGGGAACGTAGAGAAAGATTTCGTGTAAAATTATGTCTCTTGAAACTACACATACTCAATTCAATTCGACGAAAGATGTGTTTGAGTGAATTTATTTTCTCCTCTCTTTTCAAACTCATTCTTATGTGCTGAACGACGCTTGCATGTGTCGGTCTCAGGGGACAGAAATTTACATGACGTTTTGGTAGTGTGTACTGTTTTGGTATTGTCTAAGCTCAATTTGGTATTCGCTTAACCTTGTGAGAACATTTTTATGGTATTATCCTCAGGTATTTTATCTCTTATGCAGCGCTCTTTAATACAAAGGCCAATTATCAAGATATTCGTTCCTGCCCGAGCACCCGACCCGAGCAGGAACGAATAACTTGATAACTGGCCTTGGTATTTAAGTGCGCTGCACAAGAGGTAAAATACCTAAGGATAATACCATAAATATGTTCCCATGATGTTATGCGAATACCAAATTGAGGTACGACAATACCAAAATAGTACATCCCGAGCAGAAGCGAATAACTTGATAACTGGCCCTGGTATTTATGAGCTCAGATTAAGAGGTAAAATACCTGAGGATAATACCATCAAATTGTTCCCACAATGTCATGCGAATACCGAATTGAGGTAAGACAATACCAAAATAATACCTCTAAGGTGACCAGATACTTACCCAGGTATCCGGAATAGTTATTAGTTATTCTAGCGACATTTTGCTTGCAATTCTTAGGTATTTTGCTTAGGTATTTTACCTCTTAATCTGAGCTCTTTAATTCCAAGGCCAGTTATCAAGATCAAAATTAGGTATTCATATGCTTTTGTGTTCTGCTCGGGTTATGCTGTGCTCTTAAATACCAAGGCCTAATTTTGATCTTGATAACTGGCCTTGGTATTAAAAAGCTCAGATTAAGAGGTAAAATACCTAAACAAAATACCTTTGCAAGCAAAATATCTCTCGAATAACAAAACTCATCGTGTTCGAAAATAATAGGTCATATGAATAAAGTGAGTAAAAGCTTTTACTTTGCTGAAATGCGTACGCCAAACCATTTACTTGAGCATTTACTCACGTCGATATGACAAAAGCAAGAATTTGAGTATTTACTTTTCGAACATCCAAATCCATATGAATAAAAAGAATAATCTGAGTAAATGCTCACAAAATTTTGAGTCACCTGTACAGCATACTCAGTTTAAATCGAACTAATAGAATCGTGTGTTGCGTTGAAAGGAACAACATAAAATATACGTGGGAGGTTTTGTACATTAATTATTTCCAATGGTTGTTGACGTAAACAGTTTTTATCAAAATTTTGATCGTTCAGTGCAAGTTTATACAACGCGACGAGAAGGAGACGATGATAGCTTTTAGCAACTCTGCCGGTTTTTTCAAGAAAATGTGAAATTTGTAGCACAAACATGTGTGGAAGATGATTCTGAAACCTGAGCAGGAGCATTATCATATATACAAAGGATAAAGTGATTTTGGTGATCCCGGATTCCAAGTAACAAATAAATATTTTTGTGGAAACGATTTATTTGCATTGTTTGATTTAAACCACAACAATCAAAAAATTGTTTAAATTCACATCACAACAGAAAAGCCAATATGAAAAATGTTACTAGAACTTACTAAGTTCATAGTGATTCTACTAACACAACGCCTCTCATCAACTGGAAAAACTTTCTTTCCAATTCGTTCAGAACCATTTTTCGGTTTCCAGTCTGCTTCCGGTCCGACTATACTTTGACTCTTTGTCTCATGTTGTTTATTTTCTTCGTCACTAGCTGAACGGACATGTATTTTTCTGCTTCGCTGACGGCGTTTGAGATTTTCCCAGAAGAGCTTTTCCAAAGGATGCCAGAATATCGTAATTTTGCTGCCTGTTGGATTCTGATTTCCATTTTCACTATCCTCATCTGAAAAGAAAGAAAATAGCGTATAGTTAGCATATTTGAAATATTGGTAAATAGAATAGACTTACTGTGATTCTGTTCATCCTCCAGATACTCCTCGTTGAAGGAATCGTCAGACATCTTCCCGTATTGATATTTCAGACCATTTTACTCAAACAGTTTAGTTTACTCAAAGTGGTTTGCTTGTGAGTAATTACTCGTTTTTATTCATATGGCCTAATATCTCCATCCGGTTTTCTTGGGCAGCAAGACATTACCATGTGCTACGCTCACTCCAAACAACTATTTATTCAGCTCCTCGTCGCTGCGAATGGCCGACTGCAAGATACGTGGGATGATTGTAGTATTCTAGTTGTCACAGACAGCGTTTTTTATATCTGAAGATTTCAGTGACCGGATATTTCTTCACAGTTGCTAGATTGGTTCTAGAAAGAAATGGTTCTCCAGCCTTGCTTTGTCTTACGTGCCACAATCGGGTAAGTCACGACGGCTGAGGAAAACTAGGTAGTTCAAACCGTCAGCTGAGAACTAATTTCCACCTCTGAAATCATTTCGCGTCGTCCTCTGTGTTATATACTAGCATTGAGTAGCAAAGAAATTTATAAAACGGGCTGGCTCGATTATAAAATCAAACACTATCGGAGTCTTAAAAGTGGAAGGAAACTGAATGAAATGAAAAGAGTCAGACACTTTTGAACCATTTGTTTTGGAGGACCATGATGTGGAAAAACTAATTTTTAACTTGTTCATTTTCAGATTTGTATAGGAGCTAAAGAAGTTCATTTCTAAAAAAAATTCTCTTTATCGCAATGCTCTCATTTTTCAACATATTTTTTTTTTATTCGAAATGTTATCAGGTTTGTTTGCTTAGTATTCCAGCTCAATAAAAAATGATTTTGATTTCTATTAAATCAAACGTTTCACATTTGACCAAACCTATATCGCAAGCCGTCGGCATTCTGAAAAAAGCTTCTCTGGACTGATGAAAGCAAATTTGAGCTGTGGCTTAGCAGTTCCTGGACTCTGTTGAGTTTCTTCCGAGAGCAGCTCTGTCAAAGCGAGTCACCCCGCTATAAGGGCCGCTTCATAAACCACGTAGATTTTTTTTTTTTGAAAATCTGCTCTCCTCACTCCTCCCTCGTAGACTTTTCTCCATACAATTTTTCCGCTGAAGGCATCCCCCCCCTCCCCCCAAAAAAGTCTACGTGGTTTATGCATAGCCCCTAAGGTTAAAAGCCCAGGCCTTCACCAACCTTAGCGTCTGTTCTCCATGTCAGGAGCGGCTCAAAACGGCGTCTGTTCTCCATGTTAGGGGCGGCCGATCATCGTCCTCGTGTCAGCGTGGGACTCTAAACAGAGCTTTGCATGATGGTCCTCCGGCAAGACATCAGGGGTTAGTTCGGGCCCTACAAGCCAGCCGTAAAAAATAATAGTAATGGAAGCACACGATGTAAATACGGACCGGAACAATCGGCATAGAATCTGGCAACGAAAAAGGACTAACGATTGGAAAATTGGAACATGGAACTGTAAGTCCCTCAATTTCTCGGGAAGTATCCGCATTCATTCTGACTTACTGAGGGTCTGCAAGTTCGACATTGTAGCGCTGTGGGAGGTTTGCTGGAAAGAATCAACGGTACATACGCATAGGGATGGTTATACCATCTACCAGTGCTGCGGCAATACTCGCAAGCTGGGTACAGCTTTTATCGTGATGGGCTAAATGCAAAAGCGCAGGATTGGTTGGTGGCAAATCGACAACAGAATGTACAAGTTGAGAATCAAAGGCCGTTTCTTCAATGTCAGCATAATGAACGTGCACAGCCCTCACCTAGGAAGTGACGATGACGAGGAACTGATGAAATATGGTAATTTTTTCTTACACCACTGCTGAACAATCACTGCCTTATGCTTACCTTACCTTACCAATCAGACTAAGGCCGGTGTGGCCTCTGCTGTACACAGAAGTTGTTTCCATTGTAATCGGTCCATGGCTGTACCTCGCCAGCCTCGCTGTCTGTGGAGGGTCCGCAGGTCGCCTACTACTTGATCGATCCACCTTGCTCGTTGTGCGCCTCTTCTTTTTGTACCCGTCGGTTCCTTTTCGAGAACCATTTTCACAAAGCTGTCGTCCGCCATACTTACGACGTGCCCAGCCCATCGTAGACTGATTTTTGCGATGTGTATGCAGCACCTTCCGTTTAAAGACACCAAGGGCGCGTTGGTCCTCCACTAGCAATGTCCATGTTTCGTGGCCGTAGAGAACTACCGGTCTAATTAATGTCTTGTAGATGGTCAACTTTGTGGTTCGGCGAACTTTGTTTGATCTTAGCGTCCTTCGGAGTCCAAAGTAGGCACGATTGCCAGCCATAATGCGCCTTTGTATTTCTCTGCTGGTGTCGTTATCGGCGGTCACAAATGAGCCCAGGTACACAAATTCGTCTACTACCTCGATTTCATCGCCGTCGATCTGAACTCGTGCTAGGAGGCTAACATTGTCTTCTCGTGAGCCTCTTCCCTTCATGTATTTTGTTTTTAACGCTCAAGTTCATCACAAGCCCAATCCTACCAGCTTCAGCCTTAAGTCTGATGTACGTTTCCGCCATCGTCTCAAAGTTACGTGCTACGATATCAACGTCGTCGGCGAAGCCAAATAGTTGGACAGACTTCCTGAAGATCGTGCCACTCGTGTCTATCCCAGCTCTTCGAATCACACCCTCCAATGCAATGTTAAACAACAAACACGACAATCCATCACCTTGCCGTAACCCTTTCCGAGATTCAAAGGGACTCGAGAGCGTCCTTGATACTCGGACGACACACATCCCTCGATCCATCGTTGCTTTGATCAACCGCGTCAGTTTTTCCGGAAATCCATATTCGTGCATGATCTGCCCAACAACCATATATAATTTTTATTGTTACAATTACAATTACATTTACAGAAGGTTTAATGTTTTGGTATTATTGAAAATATTAATTAACTTCAATGGAAGAATGATTTGTTATACATTTTAGAACAATCCCACTACGTGCTCTCCGAAAGAAATCCTGATTATAATGATAACTAATAAGAATAATGAGAGTACAGCTTTCTAGTTATTCAACGTCCATGCTTCGTACAGGGGATGATCAAAAAGGAGAAGACTAGCAAAATTTTGTCCAGATTCAAAGTGATACAGTTCGGTGAATAATTAACCAATTTTGATGAAACTAGAAATTTATTCTAGTTTTAGCATGTTTAATCAAAATTTGATTTGACTTCCGGGCACCGGAGATATCACGGATACTTTGAGGTTTTGTCAAATGTGCTAATTTTCTGCAGCTCGTTATTTTTTATGTTACTTGAAAATCGGAAATATTATATTTTTCTCAGAAACTAGAATTTATAACAAGTCTGTCAGTGGTTGAAGATCGTGAATCGGCCCATAAACAACCGAGATATGGCTATTTCCGTAAAATGTAGTTTTTTACCCTATTGCCTGACACTTCTTATGTTGAAAAACTCCTTTTTAATTTATCTGTAACTCTGCGTACCCTTAACCAAATTAGATGCAACTTTTTCCATACGATTACAAATTTATCCTAGTTTTTGGAAGAGTAGCGGACATTTCGTTATTTTCCGTTGTTCCGGATTCATTATCGGGAATCGTGAAGGAAGTACCCTACCAGTGTAATGGCCAGAGTTAGAACTGTATCAAACCTGGCTTGCGACATATCAAACTTCATGATTTTACAAACCAATACCACTGGTAGTCAACCTGAGAGTATTCTTTCACATTGGCCACACCTGGTGACGTTCCGGATTCCGGGTTCCCCCAGGGAAGTGGCCAGATTTCGAATGATGTCAAACCCTGGCTTGCGACACATCAAACTTCATGATTTTACAAAGCAATACCGCTGGTGGTCAACCTGAGAGTATTCGGTCACATTGGCCACACCTGGTGACGTTGTGGATTCCGGGTTTCCCCGGAGAATTGGCGAGATATAGAACGATTCCAAACTATGGATTGCAACACATCAAACTTCATGATTTTACAAATCAAGATTACTGGTGCTCAACCTGAGAGTTTTCGGTCACATTGGTCAGACCTGGTGACGCTCCGGGATCCGGGTTCCCCCAGGGAAGTGGCTGGATTTAGAACGATATCCAACCTGGCTAGCAACACATCAAACTTCATGATTTTACAAACCAATACCACTGGTGGCGAATCTGAGGTTTCTATTGTGGGCATCACCCAAGCAACACACAAGTTTTATAGCGGTTGAAAATACTTTTATATGACTAAATTTGGTTATATAGAAGCATATTCAACATGAAATCATGAAGATGTGTTACTCGGGCAGGATTCAATGGCAAATTATTCGAACATAGTTTCGAAAATATATAAAAGTTCGGATATGCTAACAATAATTCAGTTATTTTGATTAGATAGTTCGTTTCAACGGAAAATCGCGTTTAATAAGGCGTGGGTCCACCATTCGCATTTTAGAGACGATGGTGGAAATACACTTCTCACGCGTGCTTCTAATGTAGACCAAAGTGGCTCGATAATGTTGAGGTCTGGTGACTGTGCTGGCCAAGCAAGGTGATGAAAGTCTGTGTCATGCTCTTCGTACCACGCCTTTATGATTTGAGCAGTGTGGATTGGAGCGTTGTCATCTTGGAAGATTCCTCTGCCATCAGAAAAGATGGTCTTCATCATTGGCAGCACCTGTTGGGCAATTGTGTTATTTTAAGTATATTGTGAAGGTTTTCTAAAAAATACCTGGTCATCCAATATTTCTTGATAATCTTTGGCCTTTATTTTTCCCTTCATAGCAACTAAAAGCCCAAGAGAATGCCACGATATTGCACCCCAAGCCATAACTGACCCCCCGCCATGTTTAACGGTTGGCAGAAGGCAGCCAGGGTTGTAGGCTTCTCAAGGAGTACGCCATACGTACACTCGACCTGTAGTTGGAAACAGGGTAAAAGATGATTCGTCCGACCACACAACATGGTTGCATTGATCTGGCGTCCATTCCTTATGATCCTTGCACCAGCGCTTCCTGTTTACCGCGTTTTGCGGTTTTATTAGCGGTTTAGAAATGGCCGCACGAGCGTAAAGATTCATGTCGTGCAGCTCCCTTCGGACAGATGATGTAGAAACTGGTTCTTGAAGCGCATTGTTCAAAGCAGCAGATGCTTTAACAGCACTAATGCGTCTGTCTGCTTTGACTATGCGCTTCAACGAACGTTGCTACCGGTCATCCATCTTCTGCTTCCGTCCACAGCTACTTTTATCAGGCGATGTTTTTCCATGTTTTTTATATTCCGACATTATCCGGCAAACTGTGGCCCTGGCAACACCAACCAGTTTGCATGTTTCAGCGATCGAAGCACCGGCTTCTCTAGCCCCGACTATACGGCCCCGTTGAAATTCCGTAAGCTCTAATGGCATTTCGAACTGCACACTTCAGCACTTAACCTTGATTTGTCCCATGTGCAAGCACTCAATCCTGTCACCTTTTGTCTTCTTCTATGCAAACATGTACACGGATAAAAAATAATACCCAATTTGAGTTCTTTTCCGCCAGGTCGATGGTTCCGTACACCAAATTAATTTTGATCTATTTTTCAAAATATTTTGAGTTATTGTTAGTTTAGGTATTGTTTTGTAAAATCATGAAGTTTGATGTGTCGCAAGCCAGGGTTTGACATCATTCGAAATCTGGCCACTTCCCTGGGGGAACCCGGAATCCGGAACGTCACCAGGTGTGGCCAATGTGAAAGAATACTCTCAGGTTGACTACCAGTGGTATTGGTTTGTAAAATCATGAAGTTTGAAATGTCGCAAGCCAGGTTTGATACAGTTCTAACTCTGGCCATTACACTGGTAGGGTACTTCCTTCACGATTCCCGATAATGAATCCGGAACTACGGAAAATAACGAAATGTCCGCTACTTTTTCAAAAACTAGGATAAATTTGTGATCGTATGGAAAAAGTTGCATCTAATTTGGTTAAGGGTACGCAGAGTTACAGATAAATTAAAAAGGAGTTTTTCAACATAAGAAGTGTCAGGCAATTGGGTAAAAGACTACATTTTACGGAAATAGCCATATCTCGGTTGTTTATGGGCCGATTCACAATCTACAACGACTGACAGACTTGTTATGAATTCTAGTTTCTGAGAAAAATATAATATTTCCGATTTTCAAGTAACATAAAAAATAACGAGCTGCAGAAAATTAGCACATTTGACATAACCTCAAAGTATCCATGATATTTCCGGTGCCCGGAAGTCAAATCAAATTTTGATTAAACATGCTAAAACTAGAATAAATTTTCCGTCGAACGCTTCTAGTTTCATCAAAATCGGTTAATTATATACCGAACTGTATCACTTTGAATCTGGATAAAATTTTGCTAGTCTTCTCATTTTTGATCATCCCCTGTATATCCCAATTTGGCTGTATTTAGTAGTTTTTTCCTGGAAAAAATAGTTCAATCCGGTCAAAAGGTTGTCAAAAAATACGCCCTAGTTTTTGGAATCTGTATTTTTCGGAACATCTTCCGATCATTTCTGTGGAACAAGTTAACCGATTATTGAAAATAGTACCAAACCTCTTTGGAACTAAAAACCTTTGATTTGACCTAAAAAACAAATCTAGGGTTTTTTTTTCATTAGGGCGAATCTACAATGGAGAGATTCTCTCCGGGCTCGCTCTCTTGCATTCATTACAGCGCCGTTATAAAACTTTCGAGGGATTCTTTAGTACAGATCGAAACACAAAAGTGCTGGCTAGCATACTCTACAAATAGTAGAATGAAAAACGTAAAGGTGATTGGTTTATGAATGAAAGAGAGCGAGCCCAGAGAGAATCTCTCAATTGTAGATTCGCCCTAAGGACAACTTTAAAACAGCCCCCCCCCCCCCCTCCTTCCCCCCCCCTTCTTTTGAATAGCCCCTAATGAAAATAAACCCTAGAAATAACCGTACATTGTGCTGTAAAAATGTCCGTTCACATCTGGCACGATTCTATTTGGCAACATGAAACCTATTGCCAAAATCGAAAGCTTACTGTATCACGGTAAGCATGGACAAAGGTAGTACCGAATACTTACTAAGATTTCCACAAGTTTTTTTCTTGTCCATAATCCATCCCATTCATCATCATTTCTAATCATGTATAAAAAAAAGAGTACACCAATGTTCGAAGCCTGCGGCCCCACCCCCAGAAGTCAAAATTATTAGAGTTTTATTAATAACAACTTTTGCATCGGCGGCATTGGCGACGACGTTCGCCTTCGTCTCCTCAGTTTCCTAATTAAATTAATGAACCCCACTCCTTCCGTTCGCGTACGCTTCAGTTTTCCTTTTGTTCTCGTCTCCTTCGTCATCTCCTCGCACTCCTCTTGCCTTGGTTATTGTTCATGCTTTTTTTTCTTCTCTATCCTGGATGCGCCACGCCAATATTTCCCTCTGACCGCACGGCTGGTGAGCGTTACTCATAATTGGGTTTGGTTCAAAGTTTTGTGTGAATCAATATGATAAAACTTCCTCGAGTAATCGGTCGGATTATTGAAGACAGTATTGGATCAAAGTAGGCTGCGCTGTGAGAGTTTTAGGGTGAATTGTTTTTCTTTTCGTGAAATGGTCATTTATTAATTTTCCATATAAAATGCTATAATTAGAAACCGAAATGGTAATTGTATTCATGAGATATGACAGCGGGAAGGGTTTTGCACAGCGCTTTGGACAGGCATGTCAAATTGATATATACTGTAAATAGAAGTGACATTTGGCCCTCGTGAAATAACTCGAAAAAGCGATAGTGAAAATGGTTGCGAAAACAAAATTGTGGTTTTCCTTTCAGAAGTTTACACCTCACGCTAAGTGAAATCCGCTAAGGTGTATTGAAAAATTGACTTCATTGAATTGTTAACTTTTCGCTCAAATTCGTTGATTTTCATGCCATTATATTTTCATTCATTCATTCATGCCATGACAAAAATCCACGAAAGCGGAAAACATTCGTACAATTATGTTCGTTTTCGATGGATCCTATCTGGTTTAATAGTTCCAAACGAAGTGAATTATTGGCAGCTTGCTTTTCTCCGTTGGTGAATAGGCATGAATTCTGAGTGAACTGTTCACTTTGTTTCGAACTATTTACTAAGGTTGTGTCCCAATTAACGAATTAATTTTAATTTTCATTTTAACTTGACAGATGGAAAATAATCCAATAAGTCTGCTACTCGAGCTGACTTATTTCTGACAGACGGGAACTCAATTTTGATAGACACCTTATCGAAAGTTTGTTGATCAGTGACCACTGTCCAACTGCCAAGTTTATGTAAAATTAAAATTAATTGGCGTATTGGTACACTTCATGAAAATTCTCATTCAACCCACTTTTAAGCTATCGTCATCGACCGTTCGAACGACTGGCACGTTTGTGGTGCACGGGAATCTTAATTTTTGCTATTATGACTATAAAGTATGCTCTGTCGAGGGAAACTGGGACTACGCCAAAAAGGAGGATATTACTTTTACTCTCATTTGCGTTAACTGAATATACATCAAAATATGCATACTTTTTACTCCTTATGACAAGTTAAAAATGCATGCTTTTTACTGCTTTTGAAAGGTAAAAAATTGATATTTTTTACTCCTTTTGAAAACATAAAAGATGTGTACTTTTTACGCATTTCGAAAAATAAATATTGCTCGAGTATTGCTGTCAACGGTTCAAATCTGTAATTCAAATTCAAAAGTGAAAAAACCTTTATTGATCCACAGCCATGTTTATTAATTGAAAACGTATTGGATAATTCCTCCATTTTCTATACTGGACAGCACAAAACAATTTCGGAACTTAAACACGGTGCTTATCAAATAAATTCTGATTTGAAAATGGCGTCAGCGTCAAGTCACGGGCAGAGTTCATTTTCTTTTCTCAGCGGTGCCTAGTTTTTACGCATTTTTTTTCGCTGTTGACATACTTGAAAAGGAGTAAAGAGTACTTCTGATTCCTGTGTAAAAACAAGTCCCTTTTTGACGTATCAACTATAATCTTGAAAATGTGCAAAATATAGTCATAAAATGAGTTTTCCAGATTAACCGTGTTTGCCATTACGGCAGACCTTCCCGCTGCTGTTGCTTCTACGATGGTTAACAATTAATGTAACTGAGGTAAAAAAAACGTTTCCTGCTCACAAATTGTGGTCTCTCATCATTTCACTCGGCGACAGACGCGCACATCGCCGGTTCTAGGCGAAGTTGCTAGGTCTTCATCTCCAGAGATTTTCCGGGATGGGGGAAGGCCCACGGGGAGACAGTGCAAAAATTTCGTTCCTTTAATTTATGTTTGTTGCTAGGATGTTTTTATAAATTTCCCCGAGTACCCAATAACCATAAATTATAACACGGGAGTTCTTATCGAGAAAGGTCCTTTCCCAGGTTCCTCGGAACGGTCTCGCGGTGGTAGGGAGAATTTATTGTAAATGCAACCGTTTAGCTTTGCACCGAGCATGGAACGAGGCGTTCTGGGTAAAGGCAACGATTGCGGAATTGAAAATAGAAAGCAGTTTATGTTCGGAGAGAAAGCTGGCTGAAATATGGCGGGGTGATTTTTTACCTGCAGAGATAAAACGACGTTCGTGTCATGTTTAGTGTTCCGTATTTTTGATTTTATGTATAATTCGCTTAATTTATCGGAATTCATTTTTCTTCGTTCATTATTTATTTAGGAGGTACTTATTTTGTTCTTATCGTATTTTGCTGACTTTGCAAAGTGTTTGGATAGCACATTTCAAACAAACCTATATTCGACGCGTTCATCTGTCAAAAACTTGCTCCTGAACTTTCGGTAAACAGTGATCGTTTTCGAGCTGCCGCGAATCGAAAAGAGTGTTATAATTCGAGTGGACACGTGGCTTCTTGAGAAGGATGTCTCGAAGAACATAATAGCTAAACTTTTCGGAATTCATCCCGAAAGCGCTTAAATTTGTCATCAACAAGTTCGTGGAACGCTATTCGTTCGATGAGCTGCCAAGAAGAGGAAGAAAACGCGGTCCAGCTGACCCAAAAGGCCCAAACATAATGTGGACGGAAACGGCAAGTTTGACAGTTGTCGCAAATGACGTCGATATGTCCAATTGGAATTAACTTGGATCCAATCAGTTTTCTATTCGACAAGCAGATTGTGTTAGATTGGGCTCTTCCGCTGCCGTTGCCGTTCCGCTTCCGTTATCACTGCGTTCGAGCCTAAAATTGGATCGGAAGGTAGTCAACCTCATCCTTCGGAACAGATCGATGTCGATTCGTAATTTGGCCAAAAAGGCTGGAATGGTGCAAAGAATCAAGAAGACTTTTGCAACGACCGTCTGCCTGTGTTTTGGTCGATGACGAAACGTATGTGACAGAGGACTCCAGAACGCTTCTAGGACCGCAATTTTACACCAAGGTCATTGGCGTGAGCATCTCCGAAAAGTCGTTCATGGTATTTCCAGAAGGTTCTCGCATGGCAGGCATTTTTTTCCTGCGGCTCCAAGTAATCGATTTTTTCCACTAAAAGTACGATCAATGCAGATGTTTACCGTTCTGAGTATTACCAGAAAATGCGTCCGTTATACAAACAGACGTCTGCCCATTATGCCGAAACCACAGTACAGTGGATGCAAGAAAATTGAGTAGATTTTGTTGAGAAAGACATCAATCCTACCAATTGTCCACAGTTTCGTCCAATTGAATGCTACTGGGCTATCGTCAAGCGCAACTTCAAGAAGGGTGGTAAGGAGTGCAAGCCCATAGAAGAGTTCAAAAAGAATTGGTCTGCGGCTTCCAGAAAATGCGACAAAACTACTGTCCAAAACCAAAATAAGATAATTCTGGAAATTAAGTTGCCATCATCATGTTTTTGTTTTATCTAAGAGAGCAAAACTTGAATTTAATGATACAGTTTTTTAACCTTCTTTAGGTGTCAGGGTCAATAAGATCCGGAATGGATTTTCAAAATGCTATAACTTTCTAAAATAAACAACTCGATGTTTGAATTTTCTTGACTTACCCTTAATCATATAAAGTTACGTTTCTGCATTGCACCTAATTTTTTGACATTTCGGAAGGGCTGTTGAAAAAAGTCACGAATAAGGTGTTTCAGATCATATTGACTCGGATTTCAAATTCACATTGCGGAGGGATTATATGACCAAACTTCAAAGTCTTTGCAGTCAAATTGCGTATTGGAGTTCCAATTAATTTCCGGTGAATACTGCCCTATTTGACCCGATTGGCCACAAGGAATCTGTGCCGGAAGAGGCGGCGACAGAAACAAATTTTCATCGGAACGTGCTTTTCGACGGCTCAAACTTCATGATTTTTCATAAATAGTCTACCTTATTTAGTTTATTTACATGGCATAACGTCACAATACTATAACATAGCCTGATACACAATATCCCTCCATAATGCCCGATTCGTGGCTGCTCCTCTCCAATCCCTTGGGCACCTTGTACCCCCTAGGGGTTTGCTCCACCTGGTCTGACCATCTTGCTCGTTGCGCCCAACGTCGTCTTGTACCAACCGGATTCCCGTCGAACACCATTTTTGCTGGATAGTTGCCCGGCATTCTCGCAACATGTCCTGCCCAGCGTATCCTTCCAGCTTTTGCCACCTTATGAATACTGGGTTCGCCGGCGAGTTGCTCGAGCTCATAGTTCATCCTCCGCCTCCATAGTCCGTCCTCCTGTACTCCACCAAAGATGGTTCTTAACACCCGTCGTTCAAAAACTCCGAGTTATCGTTGTCCGCAGTAACCAGTGAGCCGAGATGGACAAATTCATCGACTACCTCGAACTCACCGCCGTCGATCGTTACACTGCTGCCCAGTCGGGTCCGCCTGCCAGCATGTACTTCATTTTGGACGTATTTATCTTCAACCCAATCTTCTATGGTTCGCGCTTCAGTCTGGTGTACTGCTCTGCCACCGCCTCAAATGTTCTGCCGACAATATCCACGTCATCGAAAAAGTAGATAAATTAACCGGATCTGTTGAAAATCGTGCCTCGCATGTTAAACGCCGCTCGTCGCATAACACCTTCAGGAGCAATGTTTAACAGGAGGCAAGAGAGACCATCACCTTGACGAAGCCCCCTGCGGGATTCGAATGAACCCGATAATCCACCCGACATCCTCACTCAGCACTGGGTTCCATCCATCGTAGCCTTGATAAGTCGGGTCAGTCAGATCAGTGGATGCCAAATACGGATTTTTGCCGAAACCACGCAAACTTCAAGGTTTTTCGTTAAAAATCTACCTCTAGTCATACAATGGATGAATGACTAAACGGTTCCTTCAGGGCATCCGCAATGTTCCGGAATGGCCAATATGGTCATTGGTCCATTTCAAGGCTAGAAGTAGACAACTCATGAAAAATCATGAAGTTTGAGCCGTCGATTACCTTTTTTCGATGAAAATTTGTATCTATCGCCGCCTCACGGATCATGGCAAAACATGCCCTCTTCCGACCCAGATTCCTTGTGGCCAATTGAGTCAAAAAGGGCAATACTCTCCAGAATATGCAAATTGGGACTCCAACAAGTATTTTGTCTGCAATGACTTTAAAGTTTGGTCATATAAACTTTCTACAATATGGTTTGAAATCCCGGTAAATGTGTTCCGAAACACCTAAGGGAAGGTCCATTAATTATGCAACGCAGTAAGGGTGGAGGTAGGGGGAGTTAGGAAAATATGACATTCCACAAAAAAATTTTGATGGTCCATACAAAAAACTTGTCAAGAAAGGGGGGGGGGGGGGAGGTGTCTAAAAAGTCACATTTAGGATACAGTTCTTAATATCCTACGAAGGATCACCGTTACTGCCCCAAGAGCCTTGTGTTGGGAAGAACGAAAATGGATGTTGTAGTTGAAGGATTGCTGGAATGTCGAATACTTTCTCGTTGTCGGTGATGAGCTTGAATTTTCTACCGTAGAGGTATTGCTAGAATCTGCGAATACCGAAGATGATCACGTACGCTTCGCGATCGATCCGCTTGTAGGCTTGTTGTGTAGACTTGAGCGTCTGGGATGCGTATTGTATTGGCTTTTCCGAACCATCCTAGTAGACATGGCTCGGAACTACACCGACTCCGTACGGAGACGCGTCACTTTGTTGAACGCCTCTGCAATGACTTCATTCTGACACAGGGAACCACATTGTTCAGAAGATTGTTAAGAGGGTACAAGGTCGTCCTCCGACTCGGGAAGAATCGACCGTTGTAATTTTCAAGTCCCACGAAAGAACGAACTTGGTCCTTGTTTTCTGGTACTTGTATATCCTGGACAGCATCGCTTTTCTTCTGCACCTTGTGGATACCGTCTTTGTTGATCAGGTACCCGCAGTACTCGATCTCATTGGCGAAGAACTGACGTTTGTCCGAGTTGATCCGCATGGTGTAAGAACTTAGCCTTCGCAGAACTTCGTCTACTCGTTGCAGATGGATGAAATAATTGAAGCCGTTGAGTTGACCGTTGACAGCCTTGATCGTAGTTCAGTCGGTTAACACCGTGGAATACTAACCTGAAGTAGTGCGCCAAGCGGTAACACTTTGCATTGCAGCAGATCTTAACCTTTCTCGGGTATTGAAAAAAAACTGACACATAAGATATTAGGGTCAATATTGACCCGGATTTCAACCCTTTATAGAACTATGAAATTTCAAACTAGACACAATGCTTGTATCCCTTTTGAAAGGTTATCTCAAAAATGCATTGATGGTGGAAAAACCTGGTAACATTGGCTACCGGGAATCTGCTACAAACGGAAGGAGGTTTTGATATCGATGTGTGAACAGGATTGCATACAAAGCATTCCAGACTAGTTATAGAGAATAGCTGTCTTGGAAAAAGTTCCTCATTATGTCATTTGTCATCTTTTGCCATTATCAGATTTGTTCCAGATCTTTCCGAAGAGATGGCGCTGCAGTCTACTTCTTCCAAATGAAGCGCTAGAGAGTTGCCGTCTTCGGCAAAGTTTTTAAGTATGTAATTTTTCGTCTTTTGACATTATCATATTATTTCCAGATATTGCCGTAGAGATGGCGCTGTAGTCTATCTTTGTCAAATGAAGCTATAGAGAGTTGTCGTCTTCGTCAAATTTCTCATTATGTCATTTGTCGTCTTTTGAGATTATCACATTAGTTCCAGATCTTGCCACAAAGTTGGTGCCGCAGTCTATCTTTGCAAAATGAAGCTCTAGAGAGTTGAAATACATTTAGCTTATCATTTTTTTGTTGTTGCATAAAGCACGTAATCAATTATAATGTTTGAAATGGAAATATCCTTCTTATCAACATGCAACCCTAGGAGTGGCCAGCAATTTCTGCTAGAAAAAAGTTGTGAAGAGAAAGTATTGATAGTAAGAGCAGAGAGTCTAGAGAGTTGCCGTTCTCTGCAAAGTTTATTTGTATGTCATTTGTCGTCTTTTGATATTATCATATTAGTTCCAGATCATGCCGCAGAAATGTCGCTGCAATCTATCTTTGTCAAATGAAGCTTTAGAGAGTGGGCAAAGTTTCTCATTGTGATACTTGTCGTCTTTTGACGTAATCAGATTAGTTCCAGATCTTTCAGCAGAGATGGAGCTGTAGTCTGTGTTTGTCAGAGGAAGCTTTAGAGAGCTGCCGTCATAGGCATAGTTTTTTGGTATGGGACGGTTCATTAATTATCGTAGGGGAGGGGGGGGGGGGGAGCTTTTGAGAAAACGTGACTATCAATACAAAAATGTTTGAAGGTCCATACAAAAAACGTGACAAGGGGGGGGGGGGGGGTGTTATGAAAAGTCACTTTTTGTATGACATAATTAATGGATGTTCCCTATGTAATATGTCGTCTTTTGTCATTATCATTATTTCAACCATATAGTATGTAGTTCTAGAAAGATGCCATCGTCAGCAAAGCTATTGAATATGTCGTGGATCGTCTTATGATATTGTCATATTTGTTCCAGATTTTTCGTCAGAAATGGCACTGCAGTCTATCTTAGCTAAGCTCTCAAGAATTAATTCGGCAAATTTGCTCAGTATATAATATGGAGGCATTTCACATTATCATATTTGTTGCAGATTGTGCTGCAGAGAAGTAATCTATATCAGTTATAGGGAGATACCATCATGGGCAAAGTTATTGAATATGTTGAAGACCGTGATTACAGGAAATAAGATCGCGCAATAGTCTCGTTTTACTGTTTTCTAAAATGTTCAAAATGCCAAGGATATTTATTTAAATTATCAGATATGTTTTAGATCGTACCGCTGAGATGGCGCTGTTATTGATGTGTTCCAAAGAAAGCTCTAGAGAATTTCTGTCTGGTAGGCAGTTGATCGGAATGTTAAATTGTGTCATTTGATATGATTTTTATGATTTTACTCCATTTTAAAACTACACTTCATACTAACAAGTCTACTGGTTAGGCTCAAATTCACGAAAACTCTTTGCATGTCCATCTTAGTGGTCCCGCACGATATTTAGGGCAATTCGTGAACTTCGAAAAATTGTCTGACTATATATAGAACTAAAATAACTCTAAGAAAATACTTCGTTTATTAGGTCATGTTGCCAAAAAACGGAAACCTACACTCATGAAATTATCCGTACGATATGAATACGATCTGAACTATGAGCCTCAAAGCAAGGGTCCAAGACCCATTTCATACGAAACCATATGAAATGATTACTGTTGCATTAGTCGAGAAAAACATGCCTCATATGCACTTTCAATCGAAATTACTTATCAAGCGTGTGGTGTCCCGTTGGACTGTGGCTCGCCTCTGGATCCCGAGGTTCATAGTTTGAATCCCGATTGCAACTTTTTTTCTGTGAGCAAAACTTTCATACGATCGTCCTATGAACTTCTTTCCATTAGAGAATCGTATGAAATTTGCAATAATATCTGGTGGCAAATTTCCATACGATATTTGAATGAATTCCTCTCGATTTGTTCGCTCAGTGTTCTGTATTTGTATTCACCACTAGCTAACGCAACATGCCATTTGTGCGGCGATAGTGTTTTTAACGAAGTATTAACGTATTTCGATTTGAATTCGAACACAATTTTTTGAAGTAATTTTGTTCTAACTTAGACGTTTGTTCTCTGTGCTGGAACTAATCCGATAATGTTAAAGACGAAAAATGATATACTGAAATTTTTTGCCGAAGATGGCAACTCTCTATAGTTTCATTTAGCGAAGATAGACTGCAGCGCCATATTTGCTGCAAGATCTATAATAAATATTATGTGCGCAACTAAGTTCCCGCGGTTTAGCAACAGATGGCACCAATAGTAAGTGCTGGTTGAATGTTGTACATCTCAAGCGTCATAAACCAGACATCAGACATATGGTAAACAAACCGCTTTGCCAAATCAGTGATTTTGGTTTAGTGTTATATATTTTGGTTGTTTGAAGATGTCTGATTTCGTGCCAAATAATCGTCATTTGCGGGAAGTGTTGATTTTCTTCTTTCATTCGAAGAAAAACGGCGGCTGAAGCACATCGAGAGCTCCAAAAAGTTTACGGTGATGCTGCTCTGAGTGAAACAACGTGTCGTGATTGGTTTCGTCGCTTCAAAAACGGTGATTTCAGTGTTGATGATCGTCCGCGTGAAGGAAGGCCAAAAAACTTCGAAGACTCGGAATTGGAGGCATTGCTCGATGAGGATCCGTGCTTGGTTCAGAATTAGGAGTTTCCCGCCAAGCCGTTTCTAAGCAATTGCATGCGTTGGGAATGATTCAAAAGCAAGGAACTTGGGTTCCTTACGATTAGAAGCCAAGAGATGTTGAGCGTCGTTTTTTCGTCTGTGAACAACTGCTCCAGCGGCAAAAAAGGAAGAGTTTTCTACATCGCATTGTGACGGGTGACGAAAAATGGATTCATTACAGTAACCCAAAACGGAAACATTCATGGGGACTGCCCGGGCATGCTTCAACATCGTCGCCTAGGCCGAATATTCACGCTGCGAAGGTTATGCTGTGTATTTGGTGGGACCAAGTTGGTGTTATTTATTATGAGCTGTTGAAACCAAACGAAACCATTACCGGGGAACGGTATCGAACTCAATTGATGCGATTGAGCCGAGCACTGCACGAAAAACGGCCACAATACGAGCACAGACACGAAAAAGTGATTTTTCAGCATGACAACGCTCGACCTCACGTTGCGAAACCCGTGAAAACCTACTTGGAAACGCTCAAATGGGAAGTCCTACTCCACCCGCCATATTCTCCTGATATTGCACCGTCCGATTATTACTTGTTCCGTTCGATGGCACATGGTCTCACTGGTCAGCAATTCCACTCATATGATGACATCTTAAAATGGCTTGATTCTTGGATAGCATCAAAAGACGAACAGTTCTATCGAAATGGTATTCACGTTCTACCAGAAAGATGGGAAAAAGTCGTAGCTAGTGATGGGCAATACTTTGAATAATTCGTTTGTAACCTTTGTTTTCAAAATAAAGTTCCTTTTTCACCAAAAAACAGCGAGAACTTAGTTGCGCACCTAATATAATAATTGCTAAAGACGACAAATTACATACTGAGGACTTTGCCGAAGACGACAACTCTCTAGAGCTTCATTTAGCAAAGATAGACTGCAGTGCCATCTCTGAAGCAAGAACTGTAATTAATTTGATAATCTCAAAAGACGACAAATGCTATACTGAAAAACTTTGTAGAAGATGGCAACCCTCTAGAGCTTCATTTGGAAAATATAGGCTGGAGCGCCATCTCTGCGGTGCGATCTGGAACTAATGTGGTTATTTCAAATATCTTCATTTTACATTCTCAACAACTTTGCTGACGAAGACAACTCTCTACAGCCTCATTTGGCAAATATAGACTTCAGCGCCATCTTTGCGGCGCAGTTTGGAACTAATGTCAAGTGACTTCATTTTACATTCTGAGCAACTTTACCGAAGATGGCTACACTTTTGTTCAAGCTTGGGCTCTATTTGCCGGCCACCGGCTGTTGTTCTACCCGTTAGTTCTGCTTACGGAGCCACAAATCATCGGATTGAATAATCAGCCCCAAAAAAGCACTGCTGCACCGACGTTTTCACTGCACTCACTGTCTTCACGCTCTTTCACCATGAGACTTGATGCCCCGAATCGCACTCACATTCGATTCGCGACTCACACGAAAAGCTCGCACGCAAAGCTTGTCTCGACCGAAGGAAACTCCCGGTAGTGTGGATCTTTTCGGATCAGTTTAATGAAAGGGCCTACAACGGTTGCACTACACACATGCTATTCAAATGTTCGAACGGTCAAAGGGGGTAATAACACACGGGCTAGCCACCGAACGCTTCTGCTATTTATTTGCAACTGTTTGAATTTAATTTCTGGTATTGATTTGAAGCGATCGAGGGAATGATCATACAGTGATCGCATGCTATTATTGTTTCAGTGAGAATTCAATAGTTCAAAAATTCAAATTGGCTTATGGTCTAGAATAAAACTACTATTTACAAATTTACAAAGCTGTTTGGAAAAAAAATGATAAGCATAACGATCATCTCTAAGGCTTCATTTGACAAAAAAAGACTGCAGCGCCATCTCTGAGGCAATATCTAGAACCAACCTGATAATGTCCAATGACTACATTTTATATTCGAGCGTTTCCAGGCGAAATGACCTGGAAATGTGGAAAATTATTTTCGATATTTTTTTATTTGAATGAAACTTTGCATACGTATTTGGCTTAGGAGACTGAGCATTTTCCGCGCTAACATAGATTTTTGTGACTCAAGAGTCAGTTTTAAAAAGGGCGTAAGCATTTTGAATAGCACTTCAATTATTAATTTGTTGCTCGAAAACCTTTGCTTGTACAAAAAAAAACCGTCTAAGAACAAATTGTGACCCTATGTGTGAAGGTTGTGAAAAAAATATATACTGAGAAAAAAAAAATTGGGAAAAAATCGACAATTAACATGAAAATTAGAATATCTTTAAAAAAATTTTTTGATTTTTTTAATTTTTTGCCTGTCAAAATTTGAAGTTATTACGCAAATTTGAACGAAGAGTTAAGGATGGAAAAATGTCAGGGAAAAAAGTTTTTAGAACATTAACTTTCAGGGCATTTCTCAAAATTTGAATATTTGCGGAATAAACGTATTCTGATTATATAATCTGATTTTTGAAGTATTTAAAAAAATTTAAGCCCTTGGTAATGACCTTCGTAAGTGCATTTGTTTTCGAGATATTTGCAATTTAATTTTATCATACTCGAATAATTTTCGAATATGCGACCTTTTAATAAATTGTTTGCGTTTTTTTAGTTACCACAAAACATTTTTCGAAATGTTTTTTTAAGTTTTATACAACTCTCTCTTTGACAGCAAGACGATTGTTTCGGGCCGGATACATAAGAATATTCTGAACACATATACTCCAGGACGATATAGGGTTGATATGCTAGTAATGGACCCCTTAGTAGAAGCACAGAGAACAGACATTGATGTCCATATACCTTTTCTGGAAAAACGTGTGTAAAAGTTTATATGAGCAGCCACTTTACTAAGCAAGTGCAGAGAAAAACAAACAAAAAATTTCAGGTTATGTGCTAGGCTTTTTATTGATAAACGTTTACCTGACAGTTATCACACAACTGCAGCGCCGCCTACCAGGAGCATAACGACATACATTTGAAATGTCGGTTTAAAGTTTTACACAAGTAGCAGACCGAAGATGAACGTCTGTTCTCTGTGGTAGAAGCTTTGAACAATTTTGATGAATTCCACAAGAATTTTAATTTATTTTTTTGCAACACCCCAACATTTCATGAAAAAAACTAGTCATTTACACAAAATTATGGTAAACACCAGTTTTTAGTCCAGGTTTTCCTGGTATACATCGATAATTCGCACTGGTCATAATGCGCGTTTTTTGGACCCATTTTCTTATTTTAGACCCGGGTCTATAATGCGCATTATAGACCTGGGTCCATAATACGAATATCAACTAATTTGATTAAAATGATTGATCTGACGCTGCTAAGCCAATTTGTTATCTCGTAGACAAATAGGGTAGCGCATATATTTTGGAGATGTATATATTATTGCTAGACACAGTTCTGTTTTGCTGATTCAAACTGTGATCTTAAGTTGAAATAACCTGAATGTTTGGTGAAAATTGCCATAGTTTATGGTTGGGTAAACCATAAATATGATTGAGAACAAACTACATGATTAGTTTCCCTCATCTGGTGTCAGCAAAATTCCTATCAGATGTTTGTGCGGGAACATTTCGTGAGTCCGGAGTGATTTGGTGTGATTTATGATACAGCATATGAACATATTTGCATTAAGGAACCGAACACCCTGTATAATGTATTTTACAGCAAAGTGACCAAAATACATACATGTTCAAAATATATTCGTTCCCGTACACTGCAAAGTGGTCAAAAAGTCGATTTTAACGCTCTAAACTGATAGCTCCTTAAACAGTGGAGCTAGAGCGATGGCGTCTTTGGCAAAGTTGATGGATATGACAAGTGTCGTATTTTGACGGCATGACTTTTGTGATCAATCCCCCTAAAAGTAAGATAAAAATTCAACTTCAAGAGCTGGAACATTCAGTGATGGCAACATAGCACGCAAGTTGTTTTTTTGTTAGCCTGAACAGTTTAATTTTCTGCGATATCTAATGCACATTTGCTATGCAGAATGCTACATTTGGCTTTAGCTCATGGAATATTTGATATAAATTTAGGCCTGATGTCGACTGAATCTGGTCTGTTGTATGAAACATTGCAAACAATTTCTTTGTTAACACTTGCTTTAACTAATAATTGGTTGGAAATTATACGCGTCCATTTAAATTCTTTTTTTTTTTATTATTGCCAGAAAATGAGCGTTTGCTGGTCAGTTTATACCCTTGGTATACCCAAGCAACCAAAAGTTCTGATCAAAGGGTGTTTTTGGCATATCCAGCTAATCGAAGGATTATGATGAGAATTCTATTCAGCTTACTTTTTTAAGTAATTAACCGAACTTTCTAGTTCACATTCAATGATTAAGCTGCTAGCAGCATTCTTCATAAACTTCTAAAGAAAACTTTGAAGTTCACAGAAGGTTCGTTCAAGAGGTTGTAGAGAATGCTATTCAGCTTAAAAAGTACCTCAAACGAACTCAACAAAACCAAAAAAAAAAAAGACATTTGTGTTCGACATTTTTGTTCTTGTTTTTGTTCTAATCCTGCCGCAAATTTATTTTTAGAGTGCTGTGTGTAATGAAATGATGATTGAGTTCAATTTGATTATATTTTCTTAGTTAAATTAAATTTTTCATAAATACTTACTAGCTAGTCTCGAACTCGAGTCCTCCTCTTTAAAACCGGGATACTTACCACTGTGCCATATGGACTGGGTGGTTTATGCTATGATTTTACTCAAAGCGTTGATTCCATGCATTAGTACTTTTTTGTTCCCTATAATCCTACATCGTTTTGATTAATTTAGAATCACGCAATGTAACGACTCCTCAGTTTGAGTGTTTGGAAGTAAATTCAAATTAGTAGCCAAAATAGGATTATCCTATGAGGTCAGTAAAATTACTTATATTGAGTCTTACCGAACAAAATCAATCAGACACTGCTTAATACCTTTGTACCAATATTGTCCTCCAGCGACTTTAAAAATTTCGGAAGTTGCTTGCCAGGATGCCTTCATAAGCGGAACGGGCAACCTTTTCCCGAATAAAAATTTACAATAGGATTACAATACAAAACCATAAATTTATAATTAGTTTTGTTGTTGAACTGCAAACTATACTGTTCATGTATACTTCTACTAGAACGACACTATTATCAGTATAATTCATAGACAATAAAGTCTATTGTAGCGAAAATTTTACCAGTAAAAAGTCAATAAAATAAATGGTTTTTGTTTGAAACTGTTCGAGAAAAACTTGGTTGTTTAATTGTTAAGATACATAACAACCCTGCATTCTATTGTAAAATCGTCATCAACAATAGATTCTATGGTAGGAAACAATAATTTAAAATGTTACCTTATCGTTGAGAACAATATAGCCTTTAGTATCTACCATTTTTTTATAGGTTGTTTTACAATAGATTCAATCGTAGTTTTAATCTGATTTTAATTAGGGTTAATCTCCAATATTAGATTTATGGATTCGTGTGATTAATTAGTTTTGCGGGCCCAAACTAATGCACTCATTCAAATCCATTTAATCCAATGCAGCACAATATTTATCTATTTCAAATGATGAATATCAATAATCTAATGAGTCATCATCACTTTCCAGAAAATCTTCCATTTCGCTGTCATCGTCTTCAGGTCAATTGTCTTCGGACGGAGATGTATATGTCTTGGGTAATCGGTCCCAATTTCTCTTTCGTTTGAAACATTTTGTGATGTGGTAAGCTA
This sequence comes from Aedes koreicus, assembly GCA_024533555.2. Lineage (NCBI taxonomy): Eukaryota > Metazoa > Arthropoda > Insecta > Diptera > Culicidae > Aedes > Aedes koreicus. The sequence continues at coordinate 65,475 of JAHHFK020000742.1, read as the reverse complement.
TTGTTTTCCTATAAAGCAGGATAAAAAAACATTCAAATAAAAAAAAAAACTACATATTAACTAGCTTGTTGAGTGACAGCTTCATTTTCCGCATCCTATTTAGCCAGCAATCAATGTGTAACTAGCGACTTGAAATTGGTTAACTGTTGTAGAGGCCCTAGTTCCGAAGTAAACCTTGCAGTCTGCACCTTGCCATGCACTCTTGCGCTTTTCAGTACCTAGTATCTTTGTTTTTGTTTTGATTCGCTATGTTGTTTTGACAGAATATTTGAGGGTGTATTGGTGTGAGTTACGTTATTAGGGGCGAATCATCCCAAGCAACACAGCTTGTTATAAACAAGTTGAAAATACTGTCCAATGACAAATACATGCAATTAATAAGCAATTAACTTCATTTCATACTTTAATATGACGTAAAAAGCACAAAATGTGCAGCCTTATAAAACAAAAGGTGAAAAAAAAATAAAACCTCATACAAAAATAAAACAGCGCCAGGTATGGGATTCGAACCCTAGTCCTTGGCGTGAAAGGTTCTAGCTTCTTTACTATACCAATTCCGATGATTGAAAAGTCTATTCTTAGTACCTACGATTTGCTTTTCGTTGGCAATGAAACCACAATCTTGTACAACAAATCCATCCTTATGTCACAAAATATGTTTTGCAAAACATGGTTGATGTAATGTTATTTCAACAGTGTTTTATACTATCTATAAAATCTTGTCCTGTTTATGTTTTATAAATGTATAGAACGATGTTTTTACGAACAACTATTAGGAATAAATCACTCGCAGCAGTGAAAAAAGTATTTTTAGCTTAATCATAGTCAGAGAAAACTGGTTTGACCCATTGATCTTATAAAATATGAATGATTCAAACCGCTCAGAACGTGACATATTTTGCAAAACACTTATAATATATTTATAAAACAAAATATTATAATTCATTCTAAAATGATGATTTTCTTTGAGTTACTTGGGATTAAGCTTGGGACCGAGCTTGGGACCGATGTGCTAGTACTTCCTGAGCCAAAAAATATATTCATTTCCTTCATGACTATCCAGCCGCTGATTAAGCTAACAGTTTTTCACGATGGTAATAAAATAAGCCATTCTTTTTTAATGTTTTTGAAAAATCCATTCTTTGCTCTTGTATCATTTCAAACTTGAAATACAACACGAGATCACTCTTCAAATGTAAACAATCGTTTTTACATTTTCTGAAAGTTTTACTTAGAACTTTGCGTGTACTTCGAAAAGTAGGAAAGTAGCTTCAACATAGATGTATTGCAAGCTTTTGCGCTTAATAAAAGTACGGTTAGTACTTTTATTGAACTTTATGTTAGAGATTGATTTGAAGTTCAAATCAAGTTCTCAACTATCAACATATGAACTTGAAGGTTGGGTTGAATAGCAAGAAAAAACTATTCTCAAACTTTTAAGTTCCTTTAAATATTAATGACACTTTAAAGAAAATTATAGTTTCTGTTTGTCCGTGATGTGTCTTGTTATTTCAGCAAAAAAGTTCCATGGAACTAAATTTCAACTAAATGTGGACTTCTGAGTTCTCATCTCAAGTGAACTTTTGGTTGCTTGGGACAGACAAATGAAAATCCAGATTTTTGCTAATAGAGGGGTCAGGCATGTAGGTGTTAACGAGCGGGAACAAACGGCAAATTATGTTAATTATTCTTACACGCAGGCAAAAGGAACCCTGTTAAAAATACTGAATAGACAAAGTAAAAATAATATTAACACAATTAGATATAAATGATAGCATATAAAGTTGAAATGTTAATTACTTAGCAGGATCACCTAGGTTAATTTATGAATGTAAAATAATGTAAAATTTAGAATAAACAAAGAGTTACAAAAAAAAACAAAAAACGGCAAATTATAAATGATGTAACCGTTTCGATACACGTTTTCAGACAATCTCCTTGTCGCAAGGAGACAAAACATCACAACTACTCCTTAAAACTCGATTTCCACAATGAGAGATTGAATTGTTACTCCGGAGCTCACTCCCAAAATAACTCAATCAATACAGCATAAATTTGTACGGCTCACTCGGACAGTGCTCTCAATGGCCATCAGCTCCAGCTTCGATGTATCAATATTCTTTCTCGGCATTGTCTTATCCTTCTCAAGGAACGAGCCATCTTCCCCTCCCAGTCAGTATTTGGATCCATATCAAAAGAAAGGAAAGCTGCCGCCATACGGCGACGCCAGCCGATGATGTGGGAAGAAATTTGAAACTGCTCAGGACAGACCTCGAGCCTCCGGTGGGGCTGGTCAGCCTAGTCGTCGTTTCACTATCGGGCAGCGAGTGGGAAGATTGTGAAAGCAACCCAACTTATCTGCCCAGTATATCTTGATCAATACGGTGAGGGTGATAATAGCTACTATTCCACAGAGGGCTTTAATTCTCCTACTCGTTATCGATGTGTTTCCGTGTCAGTAAATTAGATAAAGTGAAGCATATTGTGAAACTGGTGGCAGGTTGTATTAATCCTAATCAAATTATTCGGTTGCTGGGAAAGAATTACGGGAAATGTATTTCGAGATTGCGTGTCAAACTAACGGAAGAGATGGTATCCAGTTTTGAAAAATCTTTAAATGCAATTTAGAATGCATATGTTTATAAATTTCAGAAAGTTTATATTAAGGAATATTTATTTATTTACATGGCATAACGTCACAATACTATAACATAGCCTGATACACAATAGCCCTCCATAATGCCCGATTCGTGGCTGCTCCTCTCCAATCCCTTTTGCACCTTGTACCCCCTAGGTATTGCTCCACCTGGTCTGACCATCTTGCTCGTTGCGCCCCACGTCGTCTTGTACCAACCGGATTCCCGTCGAACACCATTTTTGCAGGATAGTTGCCCGGCATTCTCGCAACATGTCCTGCCCAGCGTTTCCTTCCAGCTTTTGCCACCTTATGAATACTGGGTTCGCCGGCAAGTTGCGCGTGGTTCATCCTTCGCCTCCATAGTCCGTCCTCCTGCAAATTAAGGAATATACTCATTGTTATTTTCAATTCTAGACTAACATTTGAAATGGGCGGTATTTCAAAATCACGAAACCGAGAAAACTGGAGGCAAAGATTCGCATAGAAAGCTCCAATAAACCATTTATTATGCTCACAGCTTGTATAATAATGCAGTCCTTAACCTTTTCACACAATATAAGCAGAAATATGTTTTATTGAGTTATACGTTGATAAACACCAAATTACGCCCTGTTTATTTTAAGACTTTTATTGCGCCTTAGGTTGTTCGCCTTTTAAACTGCCAGCACTGGAAACTCGCCGTTAAATTATGACATTCTGGCATCTTGTTTGTTATTACGCCTACGCTCTTTAGTCACATTAATCAAGTCAGCGCCAACATTAGATTCGGGTGAATCTGCTTTTGTAAACAATGGCTTACGTAGTCATTTTCTCTTGAACAAAAGGTCACAAATACAAATTAAGCACTCTTTAAGGAAGAGGAGCTTTATCTCTATCTGCTGATATATTCAATTTGAAGGAATTGTATTCTACTTCCGATAAATTAGCAGACAAAGTGGCCGAGTGGTACCCAGTCTGACGTACTGATCAGGAGGTCAGAGGTTCAATCCCAGGTTCGACCTCTTTTCCTTTTTTTTTTACTTTCTTCTTGAAGACCACTTTTTGCGATTCCTCAGATTTTTCGCTGATTTGAGAAATTGTTCACCGACCGTTTAGCTGTTAAGATGTCGGTAAAAAGGTACCGAAAATCTGTGGAATATGCCAAGTGAGTGGCAATGTTAGAAAATATTCAATATAAAAGTAGAACAATATTTTGCGAATGCTGGTAAGATAATTTTGCATTAGAGTAAACAACGTACGAAGATCAGATGGTATTTCATTTGGTGATAGATACACGGAAAATAATTTGTTCTTCAATATGAGAAAAACAGGTCATGATTTCATGAATATGTTGTATTTTCGTGTTATGAATATACACCATGAACAATATTATGAACTATGTTTCCGCCGCAATGAAATCATAAATCAATCGGGTTCAAACCGTGAGCTGAATTCCTGATACTGGAAACTTTATTCATGAATCTGGGAAACCACCTTCTCGACTCTAAATGTAAACAAAAAAATAAATCCACCGTCAAGATTCGAACCTAGTGATGATGTGAAGAGCTGTGATAGTAATTAGTGGATGTACTTATTACGCTATTGTTGTTCTTGAATAAATTGTTGATTAATGAAGCTGATTACACAACTTTAGATTAGAGTCAAAACAACATTTCCAAAGTTCATAACCCGTATCTGTCATTTCAATCATGAAACCATGAAAAAGAGTCATGAATTCATGAAACAAGATAAGAGTTCGGTTTATGATTTTTTATTCATGAAAACAGAAACGGATTTGTTTCCGTGTATATAAGTTTGTGAATAAGAATATAATTTTAACTTTTGCATTGCCCCCCCAAATCAAGATATTATCTTGTTGTTGTTCATTCTATACAAAAATCGGTACACTGAAAATTTATGTTGATACTGGGCGTGGCGGGAAACATTGATTTATCCCAAGATAATAATTAAAGCACTGTCGAGAGTTATAACTTCATACTCATCTCACGAATAACCATGGTCTAGGGACTACGGATTCAATAACACTTCTTCCCAAAAATAAAGGATCAAACCCCTTGTCAGAAACATAACAAAAAACGCTGCACAACTCATCGTGGAAGCGCTTTTTTTATCAATTACATATTCAGTCGATATAGTAGATCTGTCAGTCATTCCTGCAAGACGAGAGACCAGACCAGACCAGAGAGACGTTTCTTTTTTATTGATAACAAAATATTCGTAGCTTTCTTTATTGTTTTCGTACAATGAACAAATATAATTTCTGTGCCAACAAATGCTTCGTGCTTTTGACAGTTGCACGTGTGGCATTAAATAAATACGAAGGAAGCTTCTTAGAAAGTACAAATCAGTTTAGTTGCTGAAAAAACAATGAACAGATTCGTCAGTTCTACCTTCAGTTTCGTTATAAAATTGAAATTTAACTACCGCAAAATGTTCATCCCCTTATCATCATTTAAGACCTGCGGTTGCAAAGTTTCTTGTGGTTTTGTCAAGTTATTCAGTAGGATTGATAAAAGTAGTGCTACGAACAGACATCTGCAATGTGACAAAACGTAAAGTAGGACTAGATATTAGTAAGATCACTTAAAGCGTGATGTATCGACTGTGGTGAGACTCTATACTGCAAATTCGTACTAGAGATACAAAAACATACCTGTTAATTGTACAGATTGATGCTATCCACCAAAAATGACTTAACCGATGCTTATGAAGTTCTATCACAGAATTGAAATGAATGTTGTCCACCGAGGTTAATTTGATTGATGCCTTCGAAGCGGCCATTCTTCTAGTACGTCGATGAATTTCTGACAAACTATGTATGATGATTTCCAGACATGGTTATTTAAAAACGATAAACAATGAAACGCAAAAGAAGATTTTTCAAGAACCTGTTTAATCTGTATCTTTTCTAAAAATCTGTAATCTGTATATACAAAAAATCTGTATGATTACAGATAAATCTGTATATGTAGCATCCCTGTTCATGGCTGCCTAGGAGACGTTCCTTACTTAAATATCTGAAGGCTGTATATGGTATAAAAATGTATTGGTGGTGGAAAAACATGGTTCCAGTTACATTGGCCACCGGGAATCTGCTACAAATGGATAGAGGTTGTTAATTCAATGTGTGAGCAAAACAGTCCAGAGTAGTTATAGAGAGTTTTCGTCTTGGGAAAAATTTCTCAGGATGTCATTCGTCGTCTTTTGACATTATCATATTAGTTCCACATCATGCCGCAGAGATGGCGCTGCAGTCTATCTTTTCTAAATGAGGCGCTAGAGAAATGCCGTCTTGGGCAAAGTTTCTCAGTATGTTGTTTGTCGTCGTTTGACATTGTCATATTAGTTCCACATCATGCCGCAGAGATGGCGCTGCAGTCTATCTTTTCTAAATGAGGCGCTAGAGAAATGCCGTCTTGGGCAAAGTTTCTTAGTATGTTGTTTGTCGTCGTTTGACATTGTTATATTAGTTCCACATCATGCCACATAGATGGCACTGCAGTCTATCTTTTCTAAATGATGCGCTAGAGAAATGCCGTCTTGGGCAAAGTTTCTCAGTATGTTGTTTGTCGTCGTTTGACATTATCATATTTGTTCCACATCATGCCGCAGAGATGGCGCTGCAGTCTATCTTTTCTAAATGAGGCGCTAGAGAAATGCCGTCTTCGGCAAAGTTTCTCAGTATGTTGTTTGTCGTCGTTTGACATTGTCATATTAGTTCCACATCATGCCACATAGATGGCACTGCAGTCTATCTTTTCTAAATGATGCGCTAGAGAAATGCCGTCTTGGGCAAAGTTTCTCAGTATGTTGTTTGTCGTCGTTTGACATTATCATATTTGTTCCACATCATGCCGCAGAGATGGCGCTGCAGTCTATCTTTTCTAAATGAGGCGCTAGAGAAATGCCGTCTTCGGCAAAGTTTCTCAGTATGTTGTTTGTCGTCGTTTGACATTGTCATATTAGTTCCACATCATGCCACATAGATGGCACTGCAGTCTATCTTTTCTAAATGATGCGCTAGAGAAATGCCGTCTTGGGCAAAGTTTCTCAGTATGTTGTTTGTCGTCGTTTGACATTATCATATTTGTTCCACATCATGCCGCAGAGATGGCGCTGCAGTCTATCTTTTCTAAATGAGGCGCTAGAGAAATGCCGTCTTCGGCAAAGTTTCTCAGTATGTTTTTTGTCGTCGTTTGACATTGTTATATTAGTTCCACATTATGTATACTATAGAGATGGCGATGCAGATTATCTTTTCCAAATGCATTGCTAGAGAGTTACCGCCCGTGGCAAAATTTCTCAGTATGTTATTCGTCGTCTTTTGACATTGTCATATTAGTTCTAAATTATGCCGTAAATATGGCAGCGCCATCTCTGAAGTACGATCTGGATCTAACGTGATTATTTTGAATGCCTTTATTATATACAATTAACATCTTTTCTAAAGACAGCACCTTCCTATAGCACGATTTGGCAATTTAGATTGCGGCGCCATATTTGCGGCGTAATTTGGAGCTAATCTGATAATGTCAAGTGACTATATTTTACATTCTCAACCAACTTTACTGAGAACGGCAACTCTCTAAAGCTTCATTTGGAAAAGATATTTTTTTACGCGGAGGGCCCGCTTAGGAAACACCATTTTGAGAAATAGAATAGACTTTCCCAAGTAGTTTGTATTAGTAACAGTGTTCACGTTAGTCATTTTCTTTATCAAAGGATCATTGTTTTCACATTAATTTCCTTGTATTGCCTATTTTTGTTCTTATCAGGTTAATTTCATGCACATGAGGTTGAAATTTTGTTTAACCGTTGTGTGTCCGACAGGGTACCCGGGTACCTTTTTGGATTTCAATTCGCGATATTTCAATGATTTTTAATCGTAGGAAGTTGAAACTCTGCCAGATCCAAGAGAATGACGGTCAAAATCGATTGCAGGGGTAAACAGAATTTTCGGGCAAGAAGGAAGGGGGAGGGGTACCCGGGTACCTACAAAACTAAAATGCCTACATCTCCGGCAATTTTCAACCGATTTCAACAGATTTGGACTCCTTGGATTGAAAATTTACTTTTCTATCAAGTTATTATCACGATGGACCATTTCGAACACTCAGAATTCTAGAAAATCCGGGTTTTCACGGGGATGTCCTGATGTAATGATACTGATCGTGGATTTTGGTAGAAATCCAGCAATATGGGTATCAAACTTCTTAAAGTTTCTTCAGCAGATTGACTTTTCTTGTTTTGGGTCCATCGGATGTATGAAAGTGGCCAGTCCGGAGTAGGTTCCCCAAGGGTCCGTGGCTGGTCATAGGGATTTTTCAATGGAACCATAACAATATGTGTATCGAACTGCTTGAAATTTTCTCAAGCGTTTGTTCCTTGTAATCCTGAGTTCATCAGACAAGTAGGCCTCGGAGTGACCGTTTGTCCCTGAACCGGTCATTCCGAAACAGGTTCCCGTGAGGCCTGGAGTGGTCAAAAACATTTTCTGAAGTAAACCCTGACAATATGAGTATCAAAATTCGTGAAATTTCTTCAGTAGGTTATTTGTCAACGTTTTGTGACCATTTGATGATTTGTCCCCGGACTGATTTGAGTAGCCAGAAAAATTTCAGAAGGAAACTCTGGCAATATGGGTATCAAAATTCATTAAATTTCGTCAGTAGGATGTTTGTCAACGTTTTAAGGCCATTTGATTATTTGTTCCTGGAATGTTTATTTCGGAACAGGTTCATGGGAGGCCGAAAGAAAGACCGATTCCTGCGGGATGTGGCTAATAGTTTGTTGGCAAGCCCACTGGGCAGTTGCCGCCGGCTACCAAGTGTGTCCCGGTGACGCCCTTTTAATTCACGGTTGACAGTTCGTAGAGAAACGTCAGTTTGAAAGATCGATAAACGGAAAGAAGGATCAATTCAATTGATTCATTGTGCAATTTCACTGATTCTGATCAATCACGGAGTAGCAACCATTGAAACGTGCAGTAAGTCTAAGCTAAGCTAATACCGTCTTTGGAGCTTGAACCAAGTGATTTAAAAGTGGGTTTCTCAAAAAAGACCATTTTCTATTCAATGAAATGAATAAAGTTTCAAGTAATTGTTACTTAACCAAATGAATGAAGATTTCTCAAGTATATATATAGTAGTATATATTGAATCATATTTCTATTCACTATCGTAGATGACACGTGATCGCTTGCGGTTCGTAGTTGAATCCCATTTTATATATATGGATGACCACTAATCAGCATGACTGTTCAAACTTTTGACTAGCACAGCTGCTTTCACATACAGTTAGATTTTTGAAGAATCTGCATTTGTTTGTTTAGCTATGCTGATGGCATGCAATCTTTTATTTTTCACTGTTGCTATTGACTTACTTCATGTGTACTGCGAATCAAAATGAAATTTTTTTTTTTTTCTTCTACGTCGTTTTTTAAAATAACGTGTTTTTTTTACGCGATTTTTTTACGCAGGTTTTTTTACGCGGTACCACTACCGTAATGAAAAAATACTTCAGTGTACTGCAGCGCCATCTATGCAGCGTAATTTGGAACTAATATGATAATATTAAAATACTACAAATAACATACTGAGAAACGTTGCCGAAGACAGCAACTCTCTAGCGTTTAATTTAGAAAAGATAGACTGCAGTGCCATCTATGCGGCATGATGTGGAACTAATATAACAATGTCAAACGACGACAAACAACATACTGAGAATTTTTGCCCAAGACGGCATTTCTCTAGCGCCTCATTTAGAAAAGATAGACTGCAGTGCCATCTATGCGGCATGATGTGGAACTAATATGACAATGTCAAACGACGACAAACAACATACTGAGAAACTTTGCCCAAGACGGCATTTCTCTAGCGCCTCATTTAGAAAAGATAGACTGCAGCGCCATCTCTGCGGCATGATGTGGAACTAATATGATAATGTCAAAAGACGACGAATGACATCCTGAGAAATTTTGCCGAAGACGAAAACTCTCTATAACTACTCTGGACTGTTTTGCTCACACATTGAATTAACAACCTCTATCCATTTGTAGCAGATTCCCGGTGGCCAATGTAACTGGAACCATGTTTTTCCACCACCAATACATTTTTATGACCATATACTTTCAATATGAATATGAAATATAATTTTTATTTCCTTGACTTTTTTTACGTCGTTTTTTGAAATAACGCGGTTTTTTTACGCGGAAAACCACACCAAACAAACAAAAAAAAAAAAAACAAAAAAAAAAAAAAAAAAAAAAAACAAAAAAAAAAAAAAAAAAAAAAAAAAAAAATAAATAAATAAAAAAAAAAAAAAACAACAAAAAAAAAAAAAGAAACACCAACACCCACCAACCCCCACCCCCCTCCCTCCCCTCCCCTTCCACCCCCCCCCCCCCCCCCCCCTGCTCCAAAAAGGAGGCACCACCAACAACAAAAAAAACACACCAACCAAAAGAAAAAACACCACCAACCAAAAAAAAAAAAACCAAAAAAAAAGAGAAAACCCCCCCAGAAGGAGAAAAAAAACCAACCACGCCGAAACCTCCCCCTCCCCCCCCACCCCCCCCTCCACAAAAAAACAAAAACACAAAAAAGGAAACAAAAAAAGGAAGACCCCCCCCCCCCCCAAGGAGAAGGTGTGGGAAAAGAGGGGTTTTCAGTGGTAATCTCATATACCCCCACTCACCCCTCCCCCCAATAAAAGCAGCTGCTTCCTTTGTCGCTTCTAAAAATTATTACCGAAGATAAGAACACACTTGAACACTACAAACAGCTACTCATTTGATACATTTTCGGCACCTTTTGGTATTATTTATTTATTTTTTTAACTCTTTATTTGTTAGAAATTTATTAATATTTACATTTCATGTTGATCTAGGTGCTTCAGATACTACTGCTGTAACGTATCAACCTTAATTGTTAAAATATGTACCTAATTTTGTTTACATTGTTCATGCCTAAACAGGTTCTTATTCCTGCGTATCAATGTAACAATAATAATCTTAAAACTAAAAACAAACTAAATTTAATTTAACTAAGGATAAAGGGAATTAATCATTGCAAAAGAAGATTGCAACGATTTTTGTCTGAAATTATTAATTATTTTGTTGGACATTTGTTCTAAAATCTCAACATTCTCACATTCGCAACTATGTACTTCGTTAGTACTGTACTAAGAAGTGTTATTGTCCTGGTTTTGGAATTATTTGATTAGAATTTGTTTTCTTCAAAGCGAAGCAAACTCATTTGATGAAATCTCGATGAAACCTTATCCTTAGCAAGTAAAAGAGGTAAAAACTATCGACGGCGTATCAACTAACAATGGAAATCAACAACATTATGTCCAGGGCATAATTTCAATTTGACATTTTAACGGGCGAAAATTTACGGCGAAATGATTTCTGCTTTGTGATTAAGGTTATTTTCAAGCTTTGATAAAGAAGGTTATGTTTACTCATAAAATCACTAAATATATTCTTCAAGCTCAAGTCGAAATAAGTACTCTGAGAAAAATTCGTTATACCGACAATTAAATCATGGTCAGGATGACTATCACATATAATGGTTACAATAACCATGAAAATTGTCGAGTTCACCACGTTCATGGCACTTTTGACTATGATCATGGTAACAAGGACTATTCCGACATTATGGAAAATCTTGGATCAACTATTAAAAAATGGTCGTTTTAACCATGATCATAGTCGGTTCAAAATCACTATACTGCAATAGTCATCCTAACCATCCAATTTGTCTCTGTGTATATGATGATTAGAATAGAGTTTGCCTGAAATATTAAACTATTAGCCGGGATTTTAAGCTAACTGAAAAAAGCGGCGGAACAGCAAAATAAATAGTGCAATGTTTGATCCCGAAGATCGCCATAATTAATTTTTCTTGTTTAAGGAAGTGCATAATTGATTTTAATGTCATTGTCAAGGTAAATTCGTTATTCTGAAATTGTTCAATTAAAATATAATACAATATGATTTGTTTACATTTGGGCTCTTCTATCCATACTCCATACATATCCATACATACGTTAGTGTTAGTCTAGAATTGATATTGAAATTCGAATATCTGCCTCCAAAACAAATTAGCGGCAATCGATTTTAACTGAATCGAAATAAGTATTCACATCATTGAACGGAACGCCCATCGAATTGCTAGGTTTTATCGTACAGCCTCAATCGAAATAATGATATAAAAACAATCAAGCAAATGCAGTGAATTCTGACGGGCAAAATGAATAAGTTGATTGCTGCTAGCTCAGCAACAAAATCAATGCAATGGAAGACGATAGGAGTTTTTATTGACGACACCGAATCCAGCGGATCAACAAAAGCGAGACTCGTTATTGTTCTTCCGGTTGACAATCGGTTGACAATCAACAATCAACAAATCGAGCGAACCGTTAGCGTTGTAATGATGCTTAATGGGGTCTGCTCCTCAATTCGACGTTTCTGTTGTATTCGTGCTTAATTTTATCGTGTGGCTTTCGTGTATCTTCTCCGGTTCACCCTGGAAATAAACTTCATAAAAAATACAAGATATCCCTCGACAAATTCTATTGATTTTTCTGGTTGTGGCGTACTTCCGTATCTTATTCTCTGACTTCCCTATCCCACCGACCGACGAAAATAAAACACAACATTCCATGGCCATAAATCGATCAAAGTTCAACGTCATTTCAGGCTATTCACAGATAATTCCCAGAAGCATCCACGGAAAAGTGACACCCGGGGAGTAATTTTTCACACACCAACTGCTAGAAGTCCGCCCTTTTTATTGCCAAGGATTACATGGAGCTCAGGTGAACACACAACACACAACCCCAAAAAGCAGCGCAAACCAATTCAAATCATACACTTGTGACTCGGTGACACAATTCCGCCACCTACCCAGCATAATACAAATAGGAAAAAAATAAAGAGATAACATACAGAAAACACACGCACATCCGTGGCCCGTGGGGGAGGAAGATACATGGCACTCAACATAAAATTCAAAAGCACAAATCACCTTTTTGACAGCATCATGGGGTTCGGGGGGACGGCAAGGCGCAATGTCACAAGACAAACACAGTGACACATCATCGCCGTTCGCAGCTGGCGGTGAAGCCCGCATGAGCCCACGTGGCTTGGTTGGAAAATAAAATTGATTACATATTTCGTGCCTGTGTCTGCTTGGGTGGCTTTGGTCGGGCGATCGGTTGCTTGGATGATTTTGGAATTTTTCTTTGGCTTCACATCTTGCCTGGCTGTGGTTTTTGACTCCCCTTTGTTGATGTTTTGAGAATTTGTCATGGCATTTGGAAAGCTTCTAGTGTGATAATAATGTTCTTGGGAACTTTGATAGGAGCAGCTGTTTTTTTTGCTCGGTTATCAGTTGGAATGGCGGAACCTAACTCTAACTTGAGTGGTGTTTACTTACATATGTTGAATAGCTGTGATACATGGGCAAGATTTATATATTTTATTTTGCAAAAAGGGTATGAGTATTTAATGTTTTAATTTTCGCCTCTTGACACGTTTCGAGAAGTATCGGTAATGATTTAATGGTGCTTCAAGGAAATTATGAGATTTTATTTCTTTTTTTTACCATCCAACGTAGAACGTTGTTACAAAGTTATTACTAGTTAAAATAAGTTCATATAGTTTTGGTACTTTTGTTGTGCTAAGAAAATTTTACCACATACATTTTATTTGGTTTTTGTTCTACGAAATTTTTACCTATACACTACAAAAACAAGCATAATTCTGCAAAACTTTAGGGAATTCTTCGGCTTCTTCTTGTTGTATAAAAGGGGCTTTCAGCCTTAGGCTGATTAACCACCGGAGGGGTTCACCTGCTTCATTAGACTTCTTCACGTTACTCGGCCCACGGCTGCTGATCCTCAGTTTGCTGGACCAACCATGCTTGCAAGGTCCTACTCAATTACGTCCTGCCACCTCGAGCGTTGAGCTACCTATGCGTCTTGTCCAAGCCGGGCTTGAGGCGAACACCATTTTGACCGGGTTGTTTTCCGGCAGCCTGACGACATGCCCGGCCCATCGCATCCTGCCTGCCTTTGCCATACTCATGATGCTGGGTTCACCGTATAGTAGCGCTAGTGGTTCGTGCTTATTCGCCATACACCGTCTTTATAAACACCTCCATATATAGTCTGCACCATGCTTCGTACAAACTAGAGATGGGCAATTCAGCTCTTTTTATAGAGCGGATCTGAGCCGATCAGCTCATAGGAATAAATCGATTCTTTTGACCAGCTCTTTTGATTTTGTGACGTCAACATACGCACAAGTGTGAAAGTGACTATCCTAGGTTGCTATTGGTCTCCATTATGGATAAAATTAAGCTTTAGCAAAGAAAATACTTCACAACTTGTTTTTAGTCTACTCGATTCACATATGTGATCTGATCACGTGAAGTACAAGATTACCAGATTACCTTATTCAATTAACCAACTATAATCGAGATGTTTGATTCACCACTCAGTAAGATTCGACATGCATTTATTATTCAGTTAAAAAATTAGCAAAAGGATTCGACTTTATTTTTAAATGACTATTCAAAAATGAAATGGATTTTAGATTCTTTAGAGTAAATACTAGCACCAACACAGTAGAACTAATTAGATTCGTCTATTTTGACTAAGTGTGTAGTCACGTCTTCCATTGATGATGCTTCTCCGAATTTCGCAGCTCTCATTATTGTCATTATTAACACAGCTCACAATATTGACATTACTACAATACTTGTAGCCAACGGAAAAGACGTCAGGACTCAGCTGTCTTTCATCTATTTCAAAATTCGACTGAATACATATCTGAAGGAAAAATGTCTCTCTTCATCTAGGTGGCCGAAAGGTATATATTTCTGGGAATTGAAGGATAGCAGATCAGCCGCAAATTTTCCCAATCTGCGACTCTTCCTCCATTTAGAAACGGTACGTCCCTAACTACTCAGTGGGCATCGGGAGACTGCAGCATGGAGGTAGAATAACTGAATCCCGACGCGCAGTAGATAAAGCTCGATTCAAATTAAATCTGGACGCACGGTTTAATACACCACCGCGTCCTTGGTGGTTGGAACAAAAAACATTTGACAGGCATTTCTTGATGTTTCATTCACAAAGAAATTGGTGAAAAGTTTTACTCGAATGATCGACGCATCTCGAAATTACGGATCATGGAACTTGAGAAAAGAAAATTAATTGTGCACAAACATCTAGAGAATCCTTCGTGGTATGCCTCAAAATAGCAAAAGTGTTTAAATTCCCAAAGTCAACGGTGTGTCTTGTAATCAAACGTTACAAGGATACTCTGAGTGTGGATAAAGTACAGCGCATCTATCATAAAAGTGGCACTAGGGACAAATAGCTGAGGAGAAAGGTGTTGAGGTACGTGAAAGGCAACCCATGTGTCTCCATACGTGATTTGGCAAAGAATTCCAACGATATCAACTTTTCCACCGTGCGTAACATCCTCTTAAGAGAAGGATATTAGTATTTTTGTACCAGTGAACATCCGAATCGTACCCTGAAACAAAATTTAGTGGCCAAAAAGCGACCACGATTACTATACGAACGAGTTTTGACGAAATTTTATGGCTGTATTTTAATGGTTCCCCGACGAAATTTTTTTTATCTGGCAACTGGTCGTGGGGATGTCCCTTCCAGGTATAAATTTGTTTTTGCTGATAAGTTTGCTCGGAAACTAATGATTTGGCAAGGAATCTGCAGTCGTGGCCTTAAAACCAAGATTTTCATCATATCTCACACAATGACATTAAAAAGTGTCTGAAAAAGCGGATCTAGCCATCTAGACCACTACTCTAAGGAGGTACTAGAATGGTATGCTTGGTTCAAAACGGTAAAATGTAAGAATTTGTTATATATCGTTTGAAAGCTGAATAAATACCCTCTTGTTAGACGTTTAGATCAACATGTGTGTTGTTTAATTCTACTACTACTACTACTACTACTACTACTACTACTACTACTACTACTACTACTACTACTACTACTACTACTACTACTACTACTACTACTACTACTACTACTACTACTACTACTACTACTACTACTACTGCTGCTGCTGCTGCTGCTGCTGCTGCTGCTGCTGCTGCTGCTGCTGCTGCTGCTGCTGCTGCTGCTGCTGCTGCTGCTGCTGCTGCTGCTGCTGCTGCTACTGCTGCTGCTGCTGCTGCTGCTGCTGCTGCTGCTGCTGCTGCTGCTGCTGCTGCTGCTGCTGCTGCTGCTGCTGCTGCTGCTGCTGCTGCTGCTGCTGCTGCTGCTGCTGCTGCTGCTGCTGCTGCTGCTGCTGCTGCTGCTGCTGCTGCTGCTGCTGCTGCTGCTGCTGCTGCTGCTGCTGCTGCTGCTGCTGCTGCTGCTGCTGCTGCTGCTGCTGCTGCTGCTGCTGCTGCTGCTGCTGCTGCTGCTGCTGCTGCTGCTGCTGCTGCTGCTGCTGCTGCTGCTGCTGCTGCTGCTGCTGCTCTGCTGCTGCTGCTGCTGCTGCTGCTGCTGCTGCTGCTGCTGCTGCTGCTGCTGCTGCTGCTGCTGCTGCTGCTGCTGCTGCTGCTGCTGCTGCTGCTGCTGCTGCTGCTGCTGCTGCTGCTGCTGCTGCTGCTGCTGCTGCTGCTGCTGCTGCTGCTGCTGCTGCTGCTGCTGCTGCTGCTGCTGCTGCTGCTGCTGCTGCTGCTGCTGCTGCTGCTGCTGCTGCTGCTGCTGCTGCTGCTGCTGCTGCTGCTGCTGCTGCTGCTGCTGCTGCTGCTGCTGCTGCTGCTGCTGCTGCTGCTGCTGCTGCTGCTGCTGCTGCTGCTGCTGCTGCTGCTGCTGCTGCTGCTGCTGCTGCTGCTGCTGCTGCTGCTGCTGCTGCTGCTGCTGCTGCTGCTGCTGCTGCTGCTGCTGCTACTGCTACTGCTACTGCTACTGCTACTGCTACTGCTACTGCTGCTGCTAGTGCTACTGCTAGTGCTACTGCTAGTGCTACTGCTACTGCTACTGCTACTGCTACTGCTACTGCTACTGCTACTGCTACTGCTACTGCTACTGCTACTGCTACTGCTACTGCTACTGCTACTGCTACTGCTACTGCTACTGCTACTGCTACTGCTACTGCTACTGCTACTGCTTCTGATACTATCTACTATCTACTATCTATTATCTACTATCTACTATCTACTATCTACTATCTACTATCTACTATCTACTATCTACTATCTACTATCTACTATCTACTATCTACTATCTACTATCTACTATCTACTATCTACTAACTACTATCTACTATCTACTATCTACTATCTACTATCTACTATCTACTATCTACTATCTACTATCTACTATCTACTATCTACTATCTACTAACTACTATCTACTATCTACTATCTACTATCTACTATCTACTATCTACTATCTACTATCTACTATCTACTATCTACTATCTACTTTCTAAGGCTTGCTTCATTTAGAATTGGAACAAACTTTTGCTCATATTATGGCGCTCCTGGTGGACGGATTTGGAACAACGAACATGGAAGCCGAAAGAAGGGAAAAAATTGTGCACAGTTATTTGGAAAATCCATTGTGGTCTGCATATAGGCTAGCTAAACAGCTGAAATTGCCCAGAAATACCGTATGGCGCGTTATCAAACGGTATAAGGAAACATTGACGACGATTCGGAAGCCTCAAGCCAATCGTAAGGAGTGGAACTGTCGACCGGAAACTGCGTGGTAAGATTTTGAAGACGATTAAGAGGAATCCCAATCTGTCGGACCGTGATTTGGCCAGAAAATTCGGTGCTGCCCATAGTACCATGAGGAGAACTCGACTCCGGGAAGGAATCAAGTCATATCGAGCTAGCAAACAGCCAAATCGGACCATAAAACAGAATAGTGTGGCCAAAATCCGTGCTCGGAAGCTATACGGCCAGGTGCTGACCAAGTTCGACGGGTGTCTTCTGATGGACGATGAAACCTATGTCAAGGCTGACTTCGGGCAAATCCCAGGTCAAAAATTTTACTTGGCAACGGCTCGGGGGGATGTTCTAGCCAAATTTAAATTTGTTTTTGCCGACAAATTTGCACGAAAATTCATGATTTGGCAGGGCATTTGCAGCTGTGGCAAAAAAACGAAAGTTTTCGTTACAAATAAGACAATGACGTCGGAACTATACCAAAAAGAGTGCCTCCAAAAACAAATTTTGCCGTTCATTCGATCCCACGACCATCCCGTAATGTTTTGGCCAGATATGGCAAGCTGTCATTACAGCAAAGTCGTTCAAGAATGGTATGCAGAGAAAGGGGTCCAGGTTGTTCCGAAAAACCTTAACCCACCCAACTGCCCCCAGTTCCGCCCTATTGAGAAATACTGGGCAATCATGAAGAGGAGACTCAAGGCAAAGGGAAAGGTTGTCAAAGACATCAATCAGATGAAGACCTGGTGGAATAAGATAGCTAAAACGATGGACGAAGAAGGTGTGCGCCGCCTAATGAGCCGTGTTACAGGAAAAATTCGAGAATTCCTTCGACACCGTGACGAATAATTTTATCCGTATTTTTTCTTAAAAGTATGAAGAAAACGCTACATTTGTATAAAAAAAGATCTTGAATTCAATAATAAATAACTGAAATACAGGCAATTGTTTTTGTTCCAATTCTATCTGAAGCAAGCTTTACTATCTACTATCTACTATCTACAACCTACAACCTACAACCTACAACCTACAACCTACCACCTACCACCTACCACCTACCGCCTGATACATTCTACTACATACTACCTACTTGCTTTAGATTTAGGCTGCCAAATTGCCTGCCGAAAGTGGCCGCCTTCCTCCGAAAGCGCAGTATTGACCACTACCTCAAAAGGTCATTGGAAGAGACGAACAGCCGGAACATCACTGTGGTACCGAAGACCGCGAATACTTTGAACGCACCCCTGCTGTAAGGATGCTCGTCAGAGATCTGTAAATGTGTGATTTGTTTTTCGAATTTTAATCAAGGATTTATTCTTCTTCGATCTCGTACGTTCCTTTGAAAACACCCTAGCAACACACTTGTTGCAAATCAGTTCAAGTTACTTAAATGCAACTCAATTATGTCACAATCAAGTTACTGCTACCAATTGTGTCAGTTTTGTGTTGCTTGGGCTGTCTATTTGGGACGTAAGTAAACTTTACGGAATTTGTCTCAAATTTTCAAAATTAGTTTTGAAAATTTGAGACAAGAAGTTCTGAACAACAAATTCCAGGGCTGGGGAGTTTGAAATTGTAAGATTCGCGCTTATCTTATAAAGGTGGACCATCCTTTTCCAAATGCTTAGCTTCAATCAAGTTCTTGTTGCACTAATACACAGAGATAGTTTAATTGATTCATTCATTTTGACAGTCACTTGTGACTTACTTTTTAAATCAACAGGTAATAAATAAAACGTATCTAAGCCACGATTCTTGTGAACAACCATAATCTTCAGCTCTAATCCTTTACAAACTAGCGCGAACAGAACCTATCCAGATTTTAATTGAATGTTTAAGGGAAATATTTCAAGCATTGAGGAGTGTGAACAAGCAATCGCTAGAACCATTCTAAGCCACTGTACTATGGTACGAATAGTCAAATTTCGCGACAAAAATCGATATCTCGAAAACCATTAGCTTTAGACAAATGATGCTTTTGGAAGATTGTATTTTAAAAATAAGATCTATCCTTGGGCTATGCATAAACCACGTAGACATTTTTTTGGGGGGAGGGGGTTTGACCAAAGTCTACGCTCCATAAATAATTTCAAAAAATTGTATGGAGAAAAGTCTGCGAGGGGGAGGGGGGTCTGAGATTTTCAAAAATGAGTCTACTTGGTTTATGAACCGGCCCTTTTGGTTTGAGTGGTGACAAGGGTGGTCCTATTATGTTTATAATAAAAATTCTAACTTTTAATTTCTATGATTTAGAGGAACTTTTGCTCTTTAAAAATTGTAGGTAATTTAATTTAATGAAACTTTGCAGAAGAAATGTAACTTCTATCTCATCTACGTATCTTTTTAAAACAGTTTTTCTAACTTTCCTTAGAGTGGGACTTAAAAAAACAGTTTTTTTGCTCTAATTTTCTTATTTCAATTTTTATTTGAAAAATTTATTAGAATGAATTTTAGGGCTTAATATAATGCACATTTTGAAGATACAAGATGGTTGCTAGTTATTGTATAAAAAAAGTTTGAGAAGTTGAAGTGTAAAAAAATACGTTTTTTCAAGATATCTTATTCACTTATTTGCAAATATTTGCAAACACAATATACTTAAACTGAAAGGGAAAACTTCCACCTACAAGACCTTTGCTAAATCGTTTGTCCCCTTTTGTCCCCTTGTGGAGTAAAACTCATTTAAAAAATTGGTAGTTTTGCATTTTATCTGTTTAACCTTCGATCAGCAGAATCAACAAATATCATCAAAGTGCCTAACAATGTGAGATTTTTATGAAAATGTTTATATTTTTATGTTAACCCATCTCCTTTTATTTATTAACATATATATCACAGACAGATAACACATTGAAAATTTTGCATTACAAATCATCGTCACTAACACACCTTCGCCATCTGTTGATCACACTGTGATGAGTGAGAAAGCTGAACAGATGAGGGTAGTGTGCTAACGTCAAACGTAAAGGAATCATACTGCCAACTTAGAAACATTTGAATTGGCCGTTTACGGCGTAATCGTTGAAGAAACTGCAAGAGTTATGTCTATTTGTCTGTGTTGACATATTAACATTTGTTTACCTACGTCCGGGCATGGTTATAACAATTATAGTTGAATGTTATAGTGAATCTCTGTAACTATAATCGTTTTTGTACACTATGTATCAGAGTTACAGATCTAAAATGTTCACAGATATGTAGTTTAGGCACAGAGAACAGACATCCAAGCTGGAGTGCCCTCCGTGTGTAAATTTCTGTAACTGCTATTTTAAAATTACAGCTCGTTTTCGTTAGTTTTGGTGAATCGTACGTTGATGGCGCTACACTTTTATCGAGATTTGATAGGCTATCACTTTTAGTTTGGTGAAACCTAGACTAGGCGGCGTTGTTTTTCCAACGGTTTGCTTTTAAAAATTTACACAGAAAATTGGAAAAAATATGTTCGAGCCTGGATGTCTGTTCTCTGTGGTTTATGTTACGGCCTTCAAATGCTCGGTACATCATACATAAAAATTGAACGCAAATGAGTGCATGAATGAAGCCATACCTACTACATATGAGTTATTCAAATTTTCTGCGTGAAATGTACATGATTTCTGAGAGTTATGCCATGGCAAAGAGCTATGTTTTGATGAAAATCAGCCGCTGTTATGGCAGAAACATCGAATGCCAAAAAATTGACTAAAGAAGTGCTCGTTCGAGTTATGAAAAAGTTGCTTTTCGTTTACATCGTTATTTCGTCGTTTGAGAGCAACCAATGAAATAAATTTTCATATGATTGGTTTAAAGTGAAGAATCCAAAGCTTTAAAACATAAATTGCTACACAGTAAAATCAAAAAAATAATAAGTAAAATAAAATGTATAATTTTTTCTTACAATTTCTCTACACTCCACTGTTTTGCAAATCAATCTTAATTGAAAGCACTAAAAGCTGATTACATCCTTTTGCATCCTTTTCGAAAATCCATCCCGACTTATTCGCTTCTTGATAATTTGGCTCGATTCCCTCGTTTATGGCTATTACTTAACCATCAACCATGTGCTGAAATGGTGATTTATGGTTGTTTCATCCGTTTTGTATTTTTGCCTCTCCACTCTTCATAGTACGCTTATTGCCACCGGGGATAAAAGCCGAAAACCACAGTAGGACGGGGTGGAAAAAAGCTCCAGCCTGGCCTTCCATCAAATTGACCTTTCTACCAACGACCGACATATGGCCGATGGATTCCACTCTTATTCCGTCTCGTCGGTGTTCGGTTCTCTTGCTACATTATACAAAATGCACATGGCAATAAAGTCCCATGTTCCTTTTTACACTTTCCAATGGGAATCTTGAGCAGATGGAATGGGCTGGCAGATAATTGAAAAGGTTATCCACCATCAAAACGGGCTGTTTGAGGGGCATTTCAGTAAATGTTTGAGTTCTTTTAATGTGCCATTTTTGCACAAAGTAACGCGAGTACCTCTGCTTTTCTCAGTTTCGCCTTATTCTTATACTTACTGAGTTTTTCTGGAGCCTATACGCGAAACGTCAAACAAAGGTGTTTTTTACCCTTCTTACACCAAAAGAAGGGTATTAAGATCGCTTGAAAACTCGACTTTTTATTCGAGGCCCAGAGGGCCGAGTGTCATATACCATTCGACTCATCTCGACGAACTGAGCACATGTCTGTGTGTATGTATGTGTGTGTGTGCGTTACAAATAATGTCACATCGGTTTCTCAGCCAGGTAATCGAAAACTTTGAGAAGCTCCTTGAGTTGAATCCTCAAACTCGCTTCATGACTTTGTACCATTTATACATAACACAGGATGTCAGCCCTTCGCTGAATATTCCAAATCGTGTTTGCTTCTCCAACTTCGGAAATTCGGTTCATTTTGATTTATCCATGAAACAGGAGCTTCGTGGAATCCCAGAGCATCATCGTCCTATGATTGCTCCGGTGATATTTGCTGCAAAGTTTGGCCTAGTTGATTCCACCAAAACGTTTTTCACTGACGGGTCTTTGATAGAGGACTCCGCTGGCTTTGGTGTATACAATGAAAATTATAGCGTCGCACGTAAACTTCAAGCACCTTGTTCTGTTTTTGTCGCGGAATTGGCGGCAATTCATTTTTCCTTAGAAATTGTTGCCTCACTAACATCGGATCAATACTTCATTTTCACGAATAGTCTATGTTCTATAGAGGCTATTCGCTCCTTTAGGCCTTATGAAAATACGAGGTCTTCTAAGTGCTTTACCTTCACGTTCTTTTATTATCATCTTTGTTTGGGTCCCTTCTCATTGTTCGATTCCTGACAATGAGAAAGCGGACTCACTTGCAAGGGTGGGCGCTATGGAAGGCGATATTTATGACCGACAAATCGCCTTCAACGAATTTTTCTATATTTTTCGTCAGATATCACTCTTTAGCTGGCAGTATAAATGGAGTAAAGGAGATTTGGGTAGATGGCTACATTCTATCACTCCTAAGGTGTCTAAGAAATGTTGGTTTAGGGGATTGGATGTAGGTCGAGACTTCATTCGTGTGTTGTCTCACCTCATGTCCAATCATTATTCTTTAAACGCTCATTTGTTCCGTGTTGGGCTGGGAGACAGCAATCTCTGTGAATGTGGACAAGGTTACCAGGACGCAGATCACGTTATTTGGTTTTGTGCTGAGCATCGTCGAGTCAGATCTGAGGTTTATGATTCCCTTCGGGCTCGAAGTAGACAACCCAATGTACCGATTCGAGACATTTTGGCTGCACGCGATCTGGAGTTTATGAAACTCATTTATGTGTTTTTGTCTAACATTAGCCTTAGATTGTAGATTGATTAACTTACTAGTTTAGGTTAAATTTTTGAGAAATGTGTGCGTCAGTGTGTGATTGCGGTTGTGTGTGTGTGAGTGTGGTTGTGTGTGTGAGTTTGGTTGTATGTGTGAGTAGGTGAGTGATTTTTTTTAAAATTTAAAACGTTCAATTAAAAAATTGTAATTAGAAGTTCTAGATAAATATAAGAAAACCATTGTTCCTTATGCTTTGCTCAAAATTCCCACCGTAATTTTCCCATCCATAAATTTGTAATTCCTTTTAACCTCGAGACGGCCGCGAGTAATCGGTTCTACCCCCTTAACCCTAGTTCTAAGATAACTGATGTATATAAACAGGAAAACTTGGCTCTGTAAAGTTGATTCGATTGAGCCTGTACAAATAAATGAATTCATAGAAAAAAAGAACTATACGGATATTTTACGGTTCTTTTTTTTTTTTAACTTTTAATGCCAGGGAGTGCCCAAAACACCTTAATCTCGTCCTTCCTTGACGATTAACTTCTGTAAATTCGATCAATTAACTGTTTATTTTGCCATCACATTGGGTTTAGGTGCCACCGCGCAAATTCTAAAGCATTGGCTGGGTTGCTTTCCTAGGTTCCCTCGGCTTACCAGCCGAAGTGAAAATTGGGTAGACTGTGATGGAACTACCCTGTTGATTGTTGTTGACTGTTGATCGACATGTTTGTCTCCATCGGTATAATGTAGGTCAAGGACAGTCTATGGACAATCTTAATACTTTAAAAGTCCAAATTTGGTGCATCATCAAAACTGATAGTTTTTGACTTATGTTGAGTAGTACCCCATCCAGACTTAAATCTATGTTACGTGATATAGAAAATCTTGATACATATTACAATCGTATATCGTACATTATATCGTACATATTATTTCCAGTGAAAACTAGATGTCTATGTCAAGTAATATAGGTTGTAGTGTGAACGGGTTATGAGACGTCAAAAAAGACTAGTACTAGAATTAACGGTCTTTATAGTTCCATTTAGGGAAGAGATTCTGTCATTTATTTTGAAAGCTTTGACCACCTAAACATCTTGATTCAAGAATCAATCTTAGCTGGAAGTGTTTTCAAAATAAAGCATGAAAAGGCCAAGTGGAAGTCGATGGCCAGAAAATAACTGTTCCCAACACTTCACTGATAAGTACCTAGTTTATGCAAATACTTTGGTTCTCCCAAAACCTTGACGTAAGTGGCATCCAACATCGAACTGAAACTAGGTTAATTGGCCTGCTACTTAGCTTTCAGGTTAGTTTTTCATCGCACCACATTTCGCTACGGACTACTAAACTGCCGCATCATTGATTGCGAGATGGGAAGTCATCAATCAACCATGCACCCCATTCAACACGTCGTTGTTGTTTGTTCGGTTGCTAGGATTGCTCGTTGTGAAGAAAAATGTAGCAATAATGATGGTGCGAATTTCAGGCACTCACTTATTTCGGCGATGAAATTATCCTAATTAGTTGATAACTTTCGATGGAAATTCCATTCTGTGTCCTGCTCGGATGCTCGTAAAAAGTTATTTTCAGACATCCAGATATAAACAGAGACAATATTGGATAAATATTTTTCCAAAGTATGAACAATCCCAAGGAGCAATTCAGGAAATTGTTTTGATTAGCTCCTCTGCACCTCTTGTGTATATTTGTATTTAGGTATTAGGGATATAATAGGCACCATAAACGGATTTTAGGGGCTTAATGGGCACCACAATTAAATTACAAAGTATTTGATCAATCCCATTATTCATCCATTGCGCTATCAACCACAAGGATAAGAGTCACAAAATATTAATCCAATTCAAAATGCTTGAAAAGTGGTGTGGCTGAGATTGTTGCACAAGGAGCACCCGACTTATACCGTGTCCAATATATTCTCATACAAATTGAAACTACATTTACTCCTTAATGGAATTCAAATTTTATTAATGATTACATTTATTGAAAGGCAATGTCAAAAAAACAAGAAACATTACAGCATGTGTTTTAAAATAACTCGCCATCTCGTCCCATGTTTACTGGATTACGGACTTGAATTGTACCAAAGTTGGCTCGGAAACTCCAAGAACTTTTTGGTTTTTGAATGCCTGGAGTCCCAGGCTTTGTTTCAGTATATTGTGCATGGAAGATTTCAAAACAGCCATTTTCCGTACCGACCACTGATACTATCGTCGGATCTGTTCTCTCACCGAGCAAGGTCGGCCAGACCTCTTCCGGTCATTCAATCAAGAAGTTCCACGGTACCTTTTGATTGATAAACGAAATCGCGCTTCACACCTTGGTTTTTTGGATTTCTGGAGATGGAACCTTATCTTCTATAACTTTTTAATCCACCTGTCCCGAAATAGCTCCATAGTTCGCAAAAGAAAGACACTGCATATTCATTTGCACAACCCAATAGAAGGATATTCGATCATCCTTACTTTCAGAGAGTAAAAAGAAACAATTCAAGTTAGTTTTTTGCATCATTCATTTAATTTAACTCCTTTATATCCGAGCCTTGGCCTTAACCCCAGCCAGTAGGTTCTGCACGACCTCATAACCGACAGTTTTTTTTTGCTATTAACCCATGCTTTCTTCATTTCTTCTACATTCTTCAACCGTTTTAGAAAGTGCTCCTTCATAATGGCCCAATTTGTTTTATTGCGCGAAGTCTGGGGGGTTCAGATCTTTCGACACGAAATCGACATCATCCGTCTTCTACCACTCTAGCACATCCTTCGTGTAGTGGTATGATGCCAAATCCGGCCAGAAGATCGTCGAACCGTCGTAAACCTTCAGGAGAGGGAGAAGCCGCTTTTGGAGACACTCTTCCAAATATGTACACCTGTCCATTCATGGTGCTTGCGATAGCGAAAGGTGTGCTCCGCTTTCCGCAAGTACAAATCGCTTGCTAAATTAAGAACTTCTTGGCGACCTTCGACATCTTCTGTGTCCGGAGGTCCTCAGGAACATCACACTTATCCTTGGCAGTCACATACAGGTTTCCTGGAATCTGGTTGAAATCCGCCTTCACATATGTCGCGTCATCGATTACGCCGCAGTGTGGTTCCGTTAGCTTCTGGTCGTACAACTTCCGGGCACGGCTTTTTGCGACCGTATTCTGTTTCTGGTCACGGTTTGGGGACTTCCGATTTCAGTGATGGAAAAAATCGCTTCGAACAACGTTCAATTTTGAATCTTTTGCGAACACGCTCTTGGAAGAATTTCAATCTGAGTGATCTTCTGCCGACATCATAACACACTGAAAGAATCGTCTATGAATGCATTCATTGATTCACGAAGATTGACTCGCCTCCATCGCCTCGATAGTGCAAAAGTTGTTGATTATTACGGTGTTATGTGTTGCTGTTGCTGTTTGCTGTTGTTAGCTGCTTGTCGAAAAAAACTCATTCTCGTTTTGCTTCACGGTCATCTTTGAATCACAGTGATAAACCAAGTAAGTAGGTATTATTGGGAGTAAAATTATGAGCAAAACACAATTTTTGTTTTTGTTTTAATTTCTAAAATGATAAGATGGTGCACTCAAAAACCACCCTGCTGCAGGTTGATGGGAAGTTTTGCTGCAAGGCTGTAGAAGAATGTGGACAACTTGATGGCCGGAAATTTTACTCGGCATGTTCTGAAACAACATCTGACCGTCAATGCTGCATTATATTTACCGATGCCGACAGTGGCCGAATCTGGATCTAAGCCGGCAAGGAAGAAGTTGAAAAAACTTCAAAAATTATAAATATTCAGAAATTATAAAACAAAAGTTATAAAAAAAGAGTTATATTCAAATTGAGCATTAAATGGATGCAAGATGAGTGAAGAGAAAGAATAACGTCTGTTTGCCTGTGCTGATACTGTTCAAGGCGGCTAGAATACTTTTAGGAATATTTCCTGGTACTCAATCAAACGTAATCTGAGCATAATGGCCAGTAAGTTCTGAACCTCGAACGTACGTAGTCCAGCTCGAGTTTTGGTATTCTGCACGAAAGTCTTGCTCAAATGCAACTTTTTAGCCACATCTCTTAATAAGGCGTCCGGTTTCCGTTTGAAGGCGCAACCACGCGTTTGTAATCGTTCTCGTTGACCTGAAGGCTTTTTTTTCGGATCTTCGCTACCGAACAACGTCAGACGTTTTCCGAACCGTTTTATGATACCAGACACCGTGGAATTCCGTGGATTCCGATTTTTTCCGATGGCACGATGCGACAGAACCTTATTCTCAAAGTCCTGGTGCAAAACTTTTTCGCGTTCATTAGAAATTAAATTTCATTTAATTTTACAAAACGGATCAAAAGGATTTTAGACGGTACACCCTGTATTGAAACCAAACGAGTGCTTTTCGCTATTTGATCCGACCGAATCCATCACAATGCCATTGAAACAGTATTTTTAAAGACTAAGACGTTGTCGAATTTTCTGTGGGTAATTACTCTGACCAGTGACCAAATCCGTCTTGTTCGCTCCACCGTTGCCAGCTGTTGGAGCTCATCGAAGAGGATTCCCGTGTGCGAACCAGAGGACTGGAGAAAGCGTTAGTTCTTAAAGCCTGCCACTTTTTGTGTGGCGCTAGTGACGATTTTAAAATTTTATGCTCGATTCACAACGGATTATATTTCTTTACAATATTTCTTCTACCAAACTACTAGTATCATTAATTTAGATAAAACATTATAATACCTGGCTGATAATCAATGAAAAAATACTATCATTGTGATAACCACTTCACTAAGAACAACACGGAAGATATTTCTCTCGAATCAAATTAACGACAAAACACGACAACTTCCGCCGCAAATATTGTGTTTGCTGCATATAGCCTTCAAGAAAATCGAGCTGTCAAATTAGCACTAACGCAGCACCAACACGGAAATGAAAACCGACCTAAAATAAGCTTCTTTTGACGCAACCGTGAGCTATCGTTCAATAAGTTAAATTTAGGTAAACTTTGGTTTACCTAATTTTAGGTAAACGGGGGTAAAAGAAAGAAAAAAAACAACCCTAAAAAAGCCAGCGGTGGGTAAAATTAAAGACTGTATGCGATGAAATTTGGACACACAAAATAGGTCACCAAACATTTTCCTTGAGCCCGATTCTTTTCAAATTTTCTGGAAATAAAGTACTACTAAATGGTTAAGTTTTGACATCATTGGTTCATTGAACCTCTTCTCCCAACCCAAATGCCCGCACCTTTGCCTTGACCCCTTTCATCAAATTCTGGGCAATGATAGGACCGACTTGCTTACTTACTTTTAACCACATTTTCTTTAGTTCAAGTTCATTTTCTATCAGTTTTGGAGTTTTAACGAGCTTTGCCTTCATGATTGCCCAACATTTTTCAATTGGGCGAAGTTTCGGAGTGTTTGGAGGGTTGACGTCTTTTGGTACAAAAACTACATTTTTATCTTTGTACCAGTCTAAGGCGGGCCGGGCATAGTGGCAAGATGCCAAATCTGGCCAAAACAGTGTCGGGCTATCGTGAGATCTCAAGAAGGGCAGAAGTCGTTTTTGGAGGCATTCGTCCTTGTAGATTTGTCCGTTGACGGTCCCAGAGGTGATGAAGGGCTGACTCATTTTGCCACATCCGCAGATCGCTTTCCAGACAAGGAATTTTTTGGCGAATTTCGACAGTTTCTTCTTCCGTACACTCTCCGGAACGTCCAACTTAGAGGTGGCGACGTAGTGTTCCTGTCCTGGCATTTGTTTGGTGTCGGCTTTAATGTAGGTCTCATCGTCCATCACAATGCAGAACGGTTTTGTGAGCCACTCCCTGTACAGTTTTCTTGCACGAGTTTTGGCCACCGAGTTCTGTTTATCGCTCCGGTTCGGTGCCTTCTGGACCTTGTACACATGTAATCCAGAACGTTTCATTGTTTTCTGCACAAAACAAACTGAAACTTTCGCCTTTTTCGCAACATCCCTGATCGAAATGTTGAGATAACGCTTAAATTGGTTCAATACCATCCTGGCCTTCTACGGATTTCATGTGCCACGTTTTTAGCCACTACCATTTTTCCGCTTGGTTGTCTTACGGTCCTTGAACGTTTTGATCACATGAGATACGGTTGAATGTGCGATTCCGAGCTGTTTTCCGATCCATCGATGAGAAGCGTTTGGGTTTTCGAAGTGAGTGCTGAATGAAATACAATCAGTTAAAATTTCAATAATTTTTACCCACACGCTAAAAAGTTACGAACAATTGCGTGTGTCCAAATTTCATCGAATACAGTCTTTAACTTAGGGTGGAAAAAAAAAATAAAGAAAAAAAGGGGGGTATTTTTTTTTTTTTTTGATAAAAAAAAAAAAAAAAAAAATATATATAAAAATTTAAAAAAAAAAAGTATTTTTTTTTTTCACACAGAAAGAAAAAAAAAAATAGAAAACAATTCATAAATCGCCAATCAACACCAATCGCCTGGACAAGACTCCGTCCTACTTCCGTCATAACCGGTTACTGCCGGTGATTACCAGCTTCACCCAAACACTAGGGCCGCTCGTCTCTCGTCGTCGAGATCACCACGAGAAACCTGCGATGCTGCGAGTACCAGATCTATAGGAAGGGAAACAAATAATCATCAATCACTAGATATAATTTCAGAAGAACTTCGCGGCAAGGGAGAATTTGCTTATGTAAACAAACATTTCATTCGCTGATTTCTCGCGAATATTTCAGTTTCAGCTCAGTTCCAAAAACTAACACCACAATCAAGTAGAGGAATGATTTCTCTAAAATTTAGTAGATTATGTTTTTGAGATTGAACTTATTTTCGTGAGAAATCATAGATTGAAATGTTTGTTTCGAAAAGCAGATTCGGATTTCTTTTGAAGTACTTTTGAAGTGCACCCTTGCCGCCATCGACAACCGCAGGCGTAGGGCACACAACACACCGATGCACCGTTGCACTCCGTCGCTTCGTATTGGCCGTCGAACACCAATCGGCTAGACAAGACTTCATCGGCCGAAGTCAAAAAAAAAAAACGCCGCCACCAGGAACATGGGACCTACAAATAATTTTTCAACCCAAAACCCCCCGAAACCCGAAAGAAATATATATCCCCGCCCGGGGGGGAAGAATATATAAAAAAAAAAAAACACAAAAAAAAAAAAAACCAACAAACAAAAAAAAGAACACCCCCTCCCCCGCCGCACCCCACTGGAGAAAAAAAAAACATTTTTTTTCCCCCCCCCCCCCAATTTTTCTTTTTTTATTAAAAAATTTTTTTTTGTGTGACGCACCACAACAACAAAAAAATGAGACCCCCCTAAAAAAACCCCCACAAAAAAAAAAGTGGTTTTTTTTCCCCCCCCCGCCCCGCAAAAAGAAAAAATGGATTTTTTTCCCCTATTCCCCCAATATTTTCATGTTTTTCACAATTGTCTTTGCTTGGTGTGACTTAAGATCAATACAATACCCGAGCAGAACACAAAAGCATATGAATACCTAATTTTGATCTTGATAACTGGCCTTGGTATTAAAGAGCTCAGATTAAGCGGTAAAATACCTAAGCAAAATACCCAAGAATTGCAAGCAAAATGTCTCTAGAATAACTAAACTTGATATTCCGGATACCTGGGTAAGTATCTGGTCACCTTAGAGGTATTATTTTGGTATTGTCTTACCTCAATTCGGTATTCGCATGACATTGTGGGAACAATTTGATGGTATTATCCTCAGGTATTTTACCTCTTAATCTGAGCTCATAAATACCAAGGCCAGTTATCAAGTTATTCGCTTCTGCTCGGGTGTTTTTTTAAAATTTTACAAAAAAAAAATTAAAATTAATTTTTTTTTTTTTTTTTTTAACAAAAATATTGTTTTTTTTACCCCCCCTTCCCCCAAAATTTTTTGTTTTTTTAAAAGATTTTTTTTTTCCTGTTTCCCAAAAAACAAAAAAAAAAACTAGTCCTATATAAAAATGCCTGAAAAATTGATTGGAGTTGGTTTCATTCACCGCACGACTCTGTGAACGAAGCTATGGCTGATTTTACCCTAATTTCCCTAGTATTTTTGTGTGATTCAGAAATTTATTTGTTCGGTGTGTTTTCACAGCAACAAAATAAGACTAGTCCTATGTAAAATGTTCTGGTCAATCGATTGGAGTTAGTTTCATTAACCGCACGGCTCTGTGAATGAAGATATGGCTGATTTTACCCGGAATCCCCTGACATTTTCATGTTTTGCCAAATTTTCTTTGCTCTGAGTGACTTAACATTTACACAATAAAACTAGTCGTTTGTCAAATTTGCTGGGGAATCGAATGTATTTGGTTTCATTCACCGCACGGCTCTGTGAACGTAGATATGGCTGATTATACCCTGATTCCCCTAATATTTTCATGTTTTTCACAATTTTCTTCACTCGGTGTGACTCAAGATCAATAAAATAATGCTAGTGCTTAGTAAAATTTTCTGAAAAATCGATTGAAATTGGTTTTATTAACTCTGTGAACGTAGATATGGCTGATTTTACCCCGATTCCCTTAATAGTTTTGTGTTTATCATAAATTTCTTTGGTCGCAGTTACTCAAGATCACGAATGAAGGCTAGTCCTTTGTAAAGTTTGCTGAAAAATCAATTGGAATTCGTTTTGTTTTCCGCACAGCTCTGTGAACGAAGATATGGTCGATTTTACCCCGATTCCCCTAATTGTTTTGTGTTGTTCAGAGATTGCTTTGTTCGGTGTGATTCAAGAACAACAAAATAAGGCTAGTCCTATGTAAAATTGCCTGAACAATTGATTGGAGTTGGTTTCACTAACCGCACAGCTCGGTTAATGAAGAACTGGCTGATTTTACCCTAATTTCCATAATATTTTTGTGTTATTCAGAAATATCTCTGCTCGGTGTGACTCAATATCAATAAAATAATGCTAGTTCTTTGAAAAAATTTCTGGGGAATCCCAGGAGTTGATTTCGTTAACCTTACGGCTCTGTGAACGAAGAAACTCTTGGTTTTTCCCTGTTGCCCCTAATATTTCCGTTACATTCGGAAATTTCTTCATTTTTGTTTTATTCAGAAATTTCGCTGCTCGGTGTGACAAAAAAAGAAGCTAGTCCTAAGTAAAATTTGACAAAAAAGAAGCTAGTCCTGAGCAAAATTTCCTGGTTAATTGAATGTAGTTGGTTTCATTGACCGCATTGCTCTGTGAACGAAAAAATTACTGATTTTATTCTGATTCCCTTCATATTTTTGTGTTATTCAAAAATTTTTATGTTCTGAGTGACTCAAGATTAACCAAATATAGCTATTCATTTGTAAAATTTTATGGAGAATCGATTTAAGTTGGTTTCATCTACCGCACGGCTCTTATAACGAAGTTATCGCTGATTATGCCCCATTTATCCAATTTTGTATTACTTTGGTTTCTTTCGTCACTAAATTTTTTTCTTCTTCAAATAAAACATATGGGAACTTTCGGACCACTTCAAGAAAAAGTTTATATTGTTTTTATTTTCACCAATTCAACAACCTTCTTCCTCACTGCCACACTACTCTTCTTCATCACTGCCATCGTTTCCACTGTCTATTAAAATATCATGTTCGTGAGATACACAAAACTTCAACATCTGTGCTTCAAATTCCTGGTGCTGTTTTTTACCACTTAATTTTACCGACATATAGGACATCTTGGGATCAGACCAAGTCAAAGCTTCCTTCATCATGTCTTCAAGATTGTCCTCTGGAAAGTTTTCCGTGCGAAATGAAGTCGAGTGAACTTGTGCCGTTTGTGGCTTGTTTCTCCAGGTTGCTCGTCCACGAAGTTCATCGTTAACAAAAATGAAACAAAAATTTATCTCTACTGATTGCAAATTTTGATGATTAAATTATTATTTAATTTACCAAACGGTCAACCAGCATCGGCAAGTGTTTATACTTGTGTAGAAAAGTAGGAAGTTGCTTCACAAATGGAAATTCCTGTCAGTTTTGTTGCTCAATATCAGAGTACAAAGTTTTTATTTTACTGGAGTCCAGCTTCTTTAAAGAGAGTGCAAGGCTGCTTATGAGTCGAATATTGTTAACCAAATCACCATTGCTGCAAACTTCTGTGGTTCTGCTAGGCGCCTCCTAGCCATGTTTCCGTCATTAGAGCTTCCGCATCCTCCAGCTTTTGGGCGACTAACGGTCATTTTAAAATGCTATTCAAGCTCATCACCCATCCGCATTCCTAGCAAATTTCACAAAGAATCAGTCTTATTCCATTGATCTTGAGTCACAGCGAGCAAAGAAAATTGTGAAAAGCATGAAAATAATAGGGAAATCAGCTTAAAATCAGCCATATCTTCATTCGCAGTGCCGTGCGGTAAACGAAACTAACTTCAATCGATTTTCCTGGAAATTTTACATAGGACTAGCATCATTTTGTTGATCTTGAGTCACACCAAGCAAAGAAATTTTCTGAACAACAAGGAAATATTAGAGGAACCAGGGTAAAATGAGCTCATTTGCTCCCCAAGCAGTTTTGTGCGGCCAATGAGACCACGTTCATTCGGTTCCTTGGAAATTTTCCTTCAAGGTAAGGTTATTTTTACAGAAATCGTTCCACTCCGAGCTGAGATATAGAATTCTTTCGCGTTTCGGGCAGTTTTTTTTTCCCATTGTGCGCCGCAGAGTTGTTTTTACTCAAAACAAGCTTTATGATAAATTGAGTTATAAGTTTCTTGTTACCAACCTGTAGGTAATGCATGCATTTCTCAACCGTTGAGGTAAAATGAACTAACAGAGCACTTTGATTTCTACCTAATAAGATACTGTAACGCGTTTACTTAGATTTAGGTAATTTAAACTCAAATTTTCAGTACATTTCATTTTGCGTGAAGTTTTCGGCTTCACGATTGTTGTTCGTGGATGACAGCAGCTTCAGTCCTGTGGTGTGTACAGCCATGTTTCCAAATCCTCAATTTTCAGTTTGTTTTCAGTGTACGACATTTTTGAAACAAGCAATTTAAACCGGGTTTGCAAGTAAACTAGCAACAGATCACAGTCAAACGCACAGCATGCTCTGGTGAGCTAATCAAAACCATCACAAATACTTGCGGACAATACTAATAAATAACTATCCACAAATGGTTAGGATGATATTACCCACCAGTTCCATACTGATTTCCGATACACTCCTTATACGGCTATTAAGCCCTATAGTAGCTACATAACAGTTCTATATTGCGAAAATGACAAAATATATGGCTTGTGTTTACTTGGAGGGTCATTTAAATGACCTTCGGTGGAACGAAGTGTAGTAACATGACCGAACTCCATCTGTGGAAATACTCATTATACACCTGGATGTAATTATTCGTGGTATGACTGTGTGTTGTATTGTTTGAGAAAAAAATCGTCTGAAATGGATGTCTTATCCCAGGTTATCACTCTTTTGTAACGAATCATGCTTCGCATCAACCCAATCCTGAAATAATTTAAGATTGATCTCCATGAACTTTGTCAAAACTCACTCACAGTCATTTATATTTTCTAACTTCTACAACCTTTATCCACCTCAACCAACCTTCACAGGAAAAATAATACGATTCTCTAATCTTTATCACTCTGTCTCCTCTCCCCATCTTACCGGAAGGACAGCAAACAATATTACACGAGGCAATGCTGTTCGTTTATCAGTTTCATGGAAATATGAAACAACCGACCCAACCCAATCCACTTCTTCTTAGACATGAAGTCAGAGTCACTAGTAAGAGGAAATGGTGTGATATGCGCCGACATTCTTTATTCCCTTCAACAAAGGGTTTTTCGTCAAATTTAACTCGCGAATCGGTTCACAGCCTAAAGCTAGTTGTACTGAGTAAGCGAGAGCGGGAACGAGGTGGAAAGGCCGATCATCTGAATAAATTTTCTCCTAAGCCAGAGGAAACTGCCATGAAAAGAACGAGAGTGAATGATTCTCTGTGTATGATTAAATTAGGAAAAAATCCTCGTAAGCTAAAGCAGGAGCCGTATTGCGGATCTTGAAACGAAGAACTTTTGCTCACAAGCGTTCGTACAAAAAGTCGTTCGTTTCGAGGTACATAATGCCACTCCAGGATGTTTTGACGACATAGAACTCCACATTCGATATGTTAGAACGGTTGCTATTGAACAAAGATGCTGTAAGTTCTACTTTGGCTTTATTGGATTCGACCCGCTTCCTGGCCGTTTCAATGAAATTTCGTCAGGTTTCGATTGAAATTTCGCCAGAAAAATGTGTTTCCTTACCTAAACTCAGTTCTTGCCTATTTATGAGGGAACGGATCAAACGGCATTCAAACGATTCTCTTCCTCCAATTTTCAAAAAGTTGGTAGATGAACTGGAAGATAGTCTCATCAAGCGGTTCGGGGAAAGAGAATCGAATGAACTGATCGCTCAGCCATCTTTCTCGATCCACGGTTTAAGAAGCAAGGTTTTGGAGATGTAGAGATTTACAACGCGACGCAGCAAGGTCTCGTGTACAAAATGCGGAAGAATATTGATACTTCGTATGAAAATCAGCAAGCTGAACCCCAAACGGCATCGGCATCAGATAATGATGAAAAGGTTATGCATTCTTGCACCGCGTACTCTTGATTGTTGGAAATAACCGGAACAGCAAAGTTTGAACAGCAGAAAGGATTTATTTTACAACTAGCTTGAGTGGAGTCTTGAACAGGAATTACAAAATTTTCTCAGTTGTCGGTCTCCAAGGTGGTCATCAGCACACTGCGTTACCGATTTACTCCAACAACCCCCCCCCCCTGAATCGGTAAGTCCTAGGAGGGTCCTCAGTTCACGGAAACGTCCAGGTTCCAGGGCCTTGGTGAACGTGTCCGCTATCTGGTGTGCAGTAGCAATTGCTTCGATTTGAAGTCGTCCTTGTGCCA
Source organism: Aedes koreicus (assembly GCA_024533555.2). NCBI lineage: Eukaryota > Metazoa > Arthropoda > Insecta > Diptera > Culicidae > Aedes > Aedes koreicus. The sequence goes on along the minus strand of JAHHFK020000742.1, from coordinate 29,453 downwards.
CGTGGTCGCGTAGGAAATGGTGCTTCACATCCACGTGCTTGACACGTTTGGTTTCGGTGTTTGTCGCCATCGCAATGCACCCATGGTTGTCTTCGAACATCTTGAATGCCGTGCCGGGTTGAACTTCCTTCAGGTCCTCAAGGATTCCGTGCAGCCACAGCCCTTCGGAGGCCGCGGCACTTAAAGCTGCATACTCTGCTTCACACGATGACAGTGCAACGGTTTGTTGCTTGCGGCTGGCCCAGGACACGGTGTTCCCAAAGACCTTGTAGACGTAGCCGCTAACGGATTTCCTATCCTCAGCATCCGATGCCCAGTCGGCGTCTGCGTACCCGACCAGCGCCTCGGCGTCGTCGTTTTGCTTGTACTGGAGCTTAAGGTTCTTCGTCCCCTTCACGTAACGGACCACTCTCTTCAGGGCTTGCCAGTGGGCCTCACCAGGTTGAACTTGGAAGCGCCCCAGGTATCCAACAGCGTAGCATATGTCCGGTCGGACACACAGCATCGTATACATCAGGCTGCCCAGCAATTGACGGTACGGATGCGACACAGGATTCGCAGCTCGTGGTGGCAGGAAACAGCCTTTCTCCATTGGGGTCTTCACATTGTTGCAGTCTTGCATGCCGAACTTCGTCAGCACACGGTCCACAGCAGCTTCTTGCGCCAGGTACATGCATCCGGTGGCGCTGTCGTATCGGATCTTCATTCCGAGGAAATGATTAACCACGCCGCAATGCGTCATCTGGAGCTTCTTGGAAAGAGCACGCTTGATCTCCTTCACCAGATCCAGCCGATCGCCAGCAATGAGCAAATCGTCCACAAAGATGATGATGTATACCCCCCTCGATGGTCGATCCTGGTATACAAACAATAATCGTGCCGGGAACGAGTGAAGCCGAAATCCAGTAGAAGGTCGTTCAGCTTGTTGTTCCAACAGCGAGGGCTTTGCTTGAGTCCATACAACGATCGCTCCAGCTTGCAAACGAGGCTCGGAGGTGCTGCAACTCCTTCGGGTATGGCCATGTAGACGTTTTCTTCAAGCTACCCGTAGAGGAATGTGGTCTTCACATCGAGTTGGTGAACGTGCATCCTTCGGTGGGTTGCTACAGCAAGAACGGTTCGTATCGTGGCCAACTTCGATACGGGGGAATATGTTTCGTTGTAGTCTACTCCGGGCTTCTGCTGGAATCCCTTCGCCACCAAGCGCGCCTTGTAACGGACCGATTCGCCATGCTCGTCCGGCTTGATTCGGAAGACCCATTTCGACTTGAGCGGAACCACATTAGCAGGACATCGCACCAATCGCCAAACATGGTTGTCCGCTAGCGACTGCAGTTTCTCACGGACCGTTTGCTGCCAAAGGGCTTCGTCGGCTCGTCCAGCGATCTTCTTGTACGCCTCCGGGACATCGAAGATCGAACGCTCGGCCTCATCTCGTCCCACGGAACCGTCAAATGGAACATCAGAAACGTTTTGGGATGCATCGGGGAGTCTGTGCTCCCGTTCGCTGCGCCTCCGGGTTTCCATTTCAAGGTTTGAACCACGGTCTAGTTGCGAAGGGAGCGCTCCAGTTTCGTCAACACCGTCGTTTTCAATCTCGTCTTCTTCATCGTCAGTCAGGATGTCGTCATGTTGAGCCACCAGTGGCTCATCGGGTTGAACGGATTGTTCAGGGGGTTGCACGTGTTCCTCGTCTTGATCCTCGAACTCGTACGGAGCAACAACCAAAAGAGTTTCGTCACGGATCTGGGTGGCAAACGGAAAACTGCTCTCATCGAACTTGACATCTCTGGCAAGGAATAACTGCTTCTTCTCTTTGTCCCACAGGCGGTAGGCGTTCGGCGCGAAGCCGATCATCACAGCAGGCTTCCTTTTCGGATCCAGTTTCCTCCTCTGGGCCGTGGCCACCCAAGCAAATGCTTTACAGCCGAACACACGTAGTTTTCTCACATCCGGCTTGTGACCAGTCCACATTTCCGCAGGAGTCTTCCAGCCAGATACCGCGGTGGTTGAACTTCTGTTCGTCAAGTATACCGCCGCTAGAACCGCTTCGTTCCACAGATTCTTCGGAACTTGACCTTCAATAAGCATCGCACGCACCCTTTCGACGATTGTCCGATTCAACCGTTCGGACACTCCATTCTGCTGTGGTGTGTACGCTGCGGTTGGCTCGACTTGGATCCCCTTGGAAACGTACCAATCTCGCTGGTCATTGGAGCAATACTCGCGCCCTTGGTCGACAGTCAGCTTCGAAATCGAATGCCCCAGAGCGGCACTCGCCATGGCCTCGTACTCTCGAAACTTCTGGAACACCTCGGACTTCTTCTTGATGGGATATGCTACTGCGAAGTGCGTATAATCATCAATAAAGGTGACGAAGTACCGAGAACCATCCCAGGCCACTGCTTTCCGAGAACACAAACATCGCAAAAATCCAATTTTTCTGGTTCCTCGGGAATACCTGTTACCATGTCATGCTTCACGAGTGTCTGCAAACTCTTGCTCCCCAAATAAGCCAGTCGAAGATGCCACAGGTTACCGGTCACAGCTCCACACATGTTGGCCGCCACCGTATCGCGCGTAGATCGAGCTCGTAAAAGTCGCCCCGCATGGGACATCTCGCAATCAGGTCACGACCTTGCTTCATGATCGCTTCCTTTTTCGTGAATGTGACATCCAGGTTTGCTTTTGCCATCGTCTTCACAGATAGCAGGTTCGCTCGAAGATCTGGTACGAAGAGCACATCATGCAGGCTGATATAATTACCTTCCTTGTTGACGCCTTTGATTGTTCCTCGGTGCCAGCACACCAGGGATTGATCGTCCTTCGCCACGTTGATGACGATAGGTTGCTTCAGCTTCGTGAGGTCGGCGAAACAGTGCTTCACATTCACAAGGTGGTCCGAGGCTCCGGAATCCAGCTTGAAGGAAACCACTCCCTCGTCCTTTGTTTGGGAGCCTCTTCCGGTCATGAAAGCCACCGCCTTACCTCCAGCAGCAGCGTTAGCTTCAGCGCGCCCTTCCGTCTTCAACTTCACACGACAGTCCTTGGCCTTGTGCCCCTTCTTCTGGCAACGGTTGCACTTTCCGGTGAACTCACCAGGTTTCTGCTTCGATCTTTGGAATACTGCAGGTTTCTTTTGGTAGGAATTCGCTGCCCGGTCGGGTTTCTTGAGTTCCTCTGCAAACAGCTGGGACACAATATCGTTCTCTTCAAGCTTCGCTCCGGCCAGCTTCAGTTGCCGGATCAGCTCTTCGAAGGGTTTCAGGTGATCTTTCACGGACGCACCTTCCACCATTCGCAGCTTCGCAAGTTGCTTCCTGGCGAATGTCTGCGACGAGACGGACTTCTTGGCGTAGGCGGATTCAAGGCTCATCCACATCTCCTTGGACGTCTCCTGGTCCCGCACAAAATGCAGCAAATCGTCATGGACGAATGACGTCAGCAGGAACGCCGCCTTACCGTCATCTTCTTGGAACTTCGTGAGCTCGGCCGCTTCCGTCGGAGGATCTTTCTTGATGATATCCAACAGCTTCACGGACTTCAGATACTTCTTCACTCAAAAAGGCCAATTGTCGAAACCGGTGCCCGAGAACTGCGGGATCCCGTGGACCAAATCCTTGCGTGAGTCGCCCTTAACCTCTTGATTGTTGAAAATAACCGGAACAGCAAAGTTTGAACAGCAGAAAGGATTTATTTTGCAACTAGCTTGAGTGGAGTCTTGAACAGGAATTACAAAATTTTCTCAGTTGTTTATTTAAGGAAACTTAGGTTGCTAGGGAGGCCGTCGGTCTCCACGGAGGTCATCAGCACACTGCGTTACCGATTTACTCCAACACGTACCTTGTGAACGGATCTTTTCCAAAGCAGAACAACTGGTCGGTGAGAAACGTAGTAGGCTAACCACGAAACATATTTCGTAAATTGTAATTACTGTTTTTCAAAAAAAAAAAACCAAACCGAATATTTCAACGAAAAATACACAATTTTTTTCAAAAATTTCAATACGCTGATCCGAATCAGCTAGGTGCTACAAAAAGAGCAAATGAACTGTTCTGAAGAACTAGCTCACTTCAATGAGCGAAATTGTTCGGAGCCATTTTCCCACCTCTACCTAAGACCGTAACTCACACCAATACACTCTCAAATATTCTGTCAAAATAACGTAGCGAATCAAAACAAAAACAAAGATACTTGTACCAAATGTTACTGAGAAGCGCAAGATTGCATGACAAGGTGCAGACTGCACGGTGTACTTCGGAACTAGGGGTTCTACAACAGTGAACCAATTTCAAATCGCAAGTTGCACATTGATTGTTGATCTTACCGCATCAGTGCATATACTTCCCGCCATAACGCATAGATAACGCCTACTTTTATGCAACCTACAAATAAGATTTCGTCCAAATCTCAAAGCCAAGCCTTTCTTTTCAAAATCAGGATGCACGATATACCCCACCGCCCCCTAAAAACCGGAGGTCATCGTAAACTTTCACCTTTTTTCCAATGTTGCGTTGTTTTATTTTGAAACCATCAACCCTCCGTGAATGGCACCGGTGTTCGTTGGTTCTAAAACAGCTCATCCCTTTTACCATCAGAGTGTTCGTGTCAAGGTCGCCGAAGGTGTCGCATCAAGCCCTCTCTTCCCATCGACGCTGAATTTTCCGACCTTCACACAGAGCGGCAGCGTGTCGCAGAGAGTACCAACCAGACCGTGGCGTGTTTTTAACGATGAAATATGAAACCGGGTCTGATTGAGCCGGGAATGTGACTTGACCATGCAGAAGCTGGGGATACGGAGGCACCCGGACACATGTCACAACACCACTGGCTGCTTGTTTCTGTCCACGGTGGATTGCTTTCTGTGACTGGAGCACCGTTGTGCAGTTTCATGGGATTGGATTGGAACAGTGCGAATGAATTTGTGCTACCATATTCTTGGCACTCTGTTTTTATCATTTGACAGTTTAACGTTCTCAGGGGGGTTTTCTGATATATTTGTGAATGTCAATTTATCTTTATTATATTTGATAGAAAACTGATTATTCTCTAGAAGGGGGTAGCTACCGATTTCACAGAAGTAAGAACTATCTCCTAATCCTGTTTGACGGGCCAGAGAAATCTTCATCGAAATGTCCTTAGTCACCCAAAATTGATTTGCTTTCCAAATGAGTATTAAGCTTCATAAAAAATAATAATAAGAAAAGAAAAACAAAACATCGTTTTGAATCTAGTTCGTCATTGGAAACAATTTCTCATCGCAAAACCTAAAAATAAACGTCTAAAAGTTCATTAACAAGTTTTTTTCCTCTGATTTCTTTCATTGCAGAACTCGGTGCTGTTAACCTACATTCCAACAAAAGAAGTACAGAAAAGAACCCACCCTCAAGTCCATTTTCCAGCTGAATAAACGCTTGATGAGTGACCGGCACCGGAACAAAAGGCAACATTCTGCTTCCCAATGGAGTGATAGGAAGCACCATTTTCATTTTGTTTTTTCGTCCTTTTCCACTGCTTGCCACAGAATCGGATGGAAAACTGAAAATAGAAGCAACACAACAACAACCGGTGCTAAAAACAACATGCTGAAAAACTATAGACGGTGCCCATGGCGCTGCTGCGGTCCCCAAATGGTCTGCCCTGACGCCGTCGTCAATCTAAGTAATAATAGAAGGAACATAGTGGGTACTTACAGCCAGTAAGTGATAAGTGAATGGGAAGACAATGGTGATTGTGAGCGGTGACTGAAGACGGCATGAGATGGCATTTTAAAGTTGGCGTGCTTTTTCCCATGTGGATAATGGATAACGAGCATGGCGAAAGGAAGGGACGACGGCAAACCAAAACAAACATCCAGTAGAGTGGAGCAAAAAAAAACTCAATGATCAAAGGAGCCTAGAACATGGTTCGGGAGATGGTAGTTGGTTAAGTGTGTTTTAAGGCTTTTTTAGAGCGTTACATCGTTATTGCCAGGATTCAGATAGACGTTGTGTTATACAAGAAATTGGCTTTCTATAGTAAACGGAGACTGAGAGCAAAGCATGAATAGGATCTAAGTTTTTTCTCAATCTTATGCCATTTCATACAAGGAGATGCTGAAGGTGGTATTTTTCCAATGCATCATTTATTTCAAATGGCGTTTTGATACACAATTGTTTTGTTTTGAATGTTTTAATATTCATGAAACTCCAACAAACAAATTATCGCCATTTATGAGAAAAAATAGCATTGGGAGTCAGGTTTGACAACCGAGGCTAACAATTGTCACTGACAACAACTCTAAAGCAAATTTTCAATAGGCCCTAAGTAACATATTGCTATTATCAAGAAAATCAATTTAGAAATTTTGGAAATTAGTTTCAATTACTATTTTTGAACCAAGTCATAATATTTGAAGCAAATTATTTACATTATTTTTGTTTAACTTTTTACTTACGACCTATTGAAAATTTGCTCTAGAACTTATGATTAAAATTTCAATCACTGAATCACTGAACCGTAACTATCCATCGCCGACCTTGCTCGTATAGCAACGAGTATAATTTTTCAATGATAATAAACAATCAGGCACATTCACATTATTCTTTACATGTTCTGTTTGAAGAAATTTATTGGGAAGCTGAGCATGTTCTGTTTAAAGCTGCTAATTAGGAAAATGATTTAATTCTCGGACAAAAACAAACTTCACTGGTCATCCTGAAAGGAGTTGTACGAAGTGTTGGCTTGAAGCGCTAGAAAGCTGTTTTCTCATTATTCTTATTAGTTATCACTGGGTTCAGGGTGCGAGTGCTGCTACTCTTGCAACCAAATCAATGAAAATATAATAGAACTGGCACGTTTATGGTTGCTTTTCGGCATGAGTTTTTTTTTTTGACTAAGAAGGGGTTCAAACTTCTATCAGAACATGCTTCTCAACCGAGAAATACACATTTTGTGATATAGTTACCCTGATAGTGAGCATGCTTGTATGAGGAGACCCTCTTTTCAGAGGGGCTCTTTTCAGAGGGGCGAGGTTTATCAAATCACCATAAAATCATTGCCTTCAAACCCCCCACATACCAAATTTGGTTCCATTTTCTTTATTAGTTCTCGAGTTAGGCCGAAATTTGTGTTTTATGTGTATGAGAGACCTCCCTCCCCCCCTCACTTCCATAGGGGAAAAGGGTCTCAAAAAATCAAAAGAACCTTCATTAGCCCGAAAAACTTCTGCATACAAATTTTCACGCTGATCGGTTCCGTAGTTTCCGAGTCAATAAGGGTCAGACAGACTAACAGAAATTCATTGAGAAATCCTGCTTCCAAAAACCCCCACATTCCAAATGTGGTTCCATTTGCTTGAATAATTCTCGAGAATTATTTATGTATGGAAACCCCCCTTCCCGAGGGCGGAGGGGTGTCAACTCAACATAGAAACATTTTTTTGTTTTAGATTAGAGTTTAAGATTAGTTCTTGGGTAATGCAGAAATCTTGAACTACCATAGAAACATTTCTTGGCTCCAGAAACCTCCACATGCCACATTTGAATCCATTTGCTTATTTTGCTCTCGTGTTATGCAGAAAATTTTGTTACATTTGTATGGGAGAACCCCCCCCCCCCACCCGAAGGCGGAAGGAATTCAACTCACCATAGACAAATGTCTTGCCCTCAAAAAACTTCCACCTGTCAAATAAGGTTCCATTTGCTTGATTAGTTATTGAGTTATGCAGAAATTTTTGTTTCATTTGTATGAGTGCCCTCCCTTCCAGAAAAAGGAGGGGGCTCAAACCACCATAAAACATTTTTTGCTTTCAAAAACTTTCACATGCCAAATTTAGTTCCATTTACTTAATTAGTTCTCCAGTTATGCAGAAAATTGTGTTACATTTCCATGCCATCTCGAATGAACGAATAAAACGTCTACAGCAGACGTACATTTTAAAGAGACGTTAATAAAATGAATCCTCATCCCTTCCAGAGAAGGAATGAGTCTAAAACCAAGAAACATTTCTTGCCTTCAAAAACTTCCACATGTCCAGTTATGCAGAAATTTGTGTTAAAAAGGGTGGAGAGGTCTCAAACCCCTAATAGAAACATTTCTTGCCTTCAATAACCTCCACATGCCAAATTTGGTTCCATTTGCTTAATTTGTTCTCGAGTTATGCAGAAATTTATGTTTCATTTGTAAGACAGACAGACAGACAGACAGACAGACAGACAGACAGACAGACAGACAGACAGACAGACAGACAGACAGACAGACAGACAGACAGACAGACAGACAGACAGACAGACAGACAGACAGACAGACAGACAGACAGACAGACAGACAGACAGACAGACAGACAGACAGACAGACAGACAGACAGACAGACAGACAGACAGACAGACAGACAGACAGACAGACAGACAGACAGACAGACAGACAGACAGACAGACAGACAGACAGACAGACAGACAGACAGACAGACAGACAGACAGACAGACAGACAGACAGACAGACAGACAGACAGACAGACAGACAGACAGACAGACAGACAGACAGACAGACAGACAGACAGACAGACAGACAGACAGACAGACAGACAGACAGACAGACAGACAGACAGACAGACAGACAGACAGACAGACAGACAGACAGACAGACAGACAGACAGACAGACAGACAGACAGACAGACAGACAGACAGACAGACAGACAGACAGACAGACAGACAGACAGACAGACAGACAGACAGACAGACAGACAGACAGACAGACAGACAGACAGACAGACAGACAGACAGACAGACAGACAGACAGACAGACAGACAGACAGACAGACAGACAGACAGACAGACAGACAGACAGACAGACAGACAGACAGACAGACAGACAGACAGACAGACAGACAGACAGACAGACAGACAGACAGACAGACAGACAGACAGACAGACAGACAGACAGACAGACAGACAGACAGACAGACAGACAGACAGACAGACAGACAGACAGACAGACAGACAGACAGACAGACAGACAGACAGACAGACAGACAGACAGACAGACAGACAGACAGACAGACAGACAGACAGACAGACAGACAGACAGACAGACAGACAGACAGACAGACAGACAGACAGACAGACAGACAGACAGACAGACAGACAGACAGACAGACAGACAGACAGACAGACAGACAGACAGACAGACAGACAGACAGACAGACAGACAGACAGACAGACAGACAGACAGACAGACAGACAGACAGACAGACAGACAGACAGACAGACAGACAGACAGACAGACAGACAGACAGACAGACAGAAATGTATTTTTATTTAGAAAGATTGGTCATGGTTTCTTTCAGAGCGAGCATTAAGGGATTGTTGCGTACACAATGTAGAAAGCCAGTGATGTTTTTTCTTCTTCTTTATTTTACGTCGGCCTATGTCCTCACATGGTGACAATCACCGACGCCAGGAAGACGACCCACCATCTGGACCCTACCTATCGACTCATGAATATGAGCCGGGACCAACGGCTTTACTTCCCTTCCGAAGGAAGACGTGACCAGATTGTTTCACCTCAGAAAAACCACCGCCGTCTTCTGGGATTGAACCCAGACCCACTGGGATGCCAAGAAGCAGTCACGCTTACCACTACACCACCAACGCCGGCCCAGTGATGTTTTCAACGAATATTATTTTATTACGTTAAACTTACCGAGAATATTCAGATGTGCGCGAAACATTCATCATACTTCCCCTAACGTTGACGATGTTTTCAATTTTGACCATGAGGTTCCTGAGGGTTTCATTAGTTGGCAAATGCTTCGGTTTGATTTCTTCAAGAATATTCTTTGCCGTTTGGATTATGTCTCCCACACGCCTCCCATATGAGGAGACGCAGGTTGGTTAAAACTCCACGAAGTGGACGCTGCACAGTGTGGTCAAAAAGTCGATTTTAACGCTCTCAACTGATAGCTCCCTAAACAGTGGAGCTAGCGCGATAGCATCTTTGGCAAAATTGCTAGTATGACAAGCTTCATATTTCGACGGCATGACTTTTGTGATCAATCCCCCTAAAAGTGAGAAAAAAATTCAACATTTTTAGGATTTAGAGGTAGAGAGTTGATGTCTTGAGCAAAATTGTAGAAAAAGTCAATACAAAGAACTTTGTTCAACACATAAAAATTGTATGTTTCACCCAATTGGAGATACAGAGCATTTTATAAGAACTAACCTCCAAAAACACATATTTTACTGACACATTTTGTTTTTAATTTTAAGGACAATAGAATGTTGTACAAAGTTATTTGCAATATCAAAATACAAAAGTTTCCACAACATACTATACCTGCATCATTTCAGTGGGATAAGTTATTGAACTTTTTTCCGTTTTTTTCGTCGTATTTTTGAAGGCTGTACCAAACTTAGGAGCAAGTAAGAGCAAACAGCTTTCAAGTGGTGGTTAGTTGGTCCATCCACGACCGTTTGCTGGGAGGTCATGCTCAAAACTTATATCGATAGTTTTACTATATTTCACGATTCAAACAGTATAAGAAATTGCGTTGTCATGGTAACCACACCTTCAAACTCATTATTATTAGCTCAATTTTACATTCTGTGCTGGTCAGTATTTTTATTCATTATAGGGTAAGGAACGGCTTAAACAGGGGTCACTATTTTAATCAGTTGTTAGGAAATAGGTCTATAACTCCTACATTTTCTAAATTATTTCACTTTAAATGATACGAACATAAACTCTATCTATCGGGCTAATGGTTCGACGTATATATCATGATTGATTACCAATTTATTACTGTCATTTTGAAGATTTAAAATATATCATCTAGAAAACCATCAAATTCCTACCTGCTGAAGAAGTTCGCTCAAATTTTGCCTTAGTGTATTTTGCATTTGCATCGCGTGTACCGGAGAGCATGTCTTCATCAGCTGTCTTCCACAACTAGGCTTGTTGCCAGAATGTGATGTTGAGCATGGAGTTAAATTTATTACATATTTAGATAATCTGAAATCGCTATTTATTTCATGTTTCTTCCAGTCATTGGAGGTTGATCTATGCTTATGATTATATTGTCCATCATCTGGCACTATCATTTGCAATAAAAAATATGTTTTGTAGCTGTCCAATAGTACCCAACGATAAATAATGCTTCGCTGTTGAGCGGCAGCTATGGCATCACTGTTGCTTTTGAGAGAGCCCATGTTCCCTCTCTTCTTTGTTAACCATGGATATAGCGCACCGGTAATGTAACGTGAAGCCTGCTGTCTCTTGCATTTGTTTGTTTTTAAACGAAGCATCCCGCTTGTCGTCACAGTTGCTTTGGCTAACATTTGCGTGAGAGTAAATGAAATAAGAAATACACATTGCCAATCTAAAGATCAATGACTAACTAAAAGTTTGGTCGTGTAAGTCTGTCTCATAACCTGCTAGGTGACGAGTTTGTGGTCGTAACAATCGACATGTTTTGGTTGATTGTTTTCGAGAGCGGTTGGGTAAAACGAAGGAGCGGGTTGACGTTTGCAGCAAATCGTCAACTGGCCTATTTCATTTCGCCTTCGCACACATGCACAAAATCGCACTCATACAATATTGTTAGTATATGTACAGATTGAGGAGCTGAAGAAAACATTTTTTTAATCGGAAAGCAATCCGCATGCGTTTAAGAAGTCCCTGCAATTGGGAACTTTATTCCATGGCTATGAAATTTTCTGAGCTTAATGCTCGTTGCTGAAGGTATGTTCCGATAGACCAGACGTAAGCAGAGGGATTAATGTCTAAATATTGTCAGTTCTAATTATAGATTACATACAGTTTCATCAAATGTCTTAGGGGCTGACTAAACTGCTTAAAACCCGTCCCATACCCTATTTTAAATTAAAAACACTTTTTTTTTTATTATTTATTAAAAATTATTTTTTTTATCACCGTTTTTATTTTTACCCCCCGCTTTTTTCGCTAGCTAGCGCTTTTTACCCCCCCCAAACTTTTTTAACTTTTTTTGGGACAACTACGAATGCTTGTAACCAATGGATCTGATGATACCCCAACAAACACCAGTGTCGAATAATCGCTTGTTCAAACAAATTTGGAGAAATTATTCAGCTAGAACAGCAGAAATTATTAGCTAGAACAAACAGCTGAGCAACCCCGCCAAATTTGTTTGAACAAACAGTTAGTCAGCATTGATGTTTGTTGGGACTAGAAACCAGTTCAAGAGATCGCAATTCGTAGCATTTCTTGATGGCTTGCGGGTATTCTGTAGATGTCTGTAGAACTAATTAAGTTTTGTAAATTTAGTCGTTGGTATCAGTATAAAATGCATATACCTCTTTCCACCTGCTTGCCTCTTGAGCTTCTTCAGAATGTGAATCCGTCCTTTTCGGTGCTTTATGCTTCTTCTAGGTTCTGATATTGTTACGTTTGTTGTTCCGACGCTAATGTCCACTTGTTTTGTAATTTCACGAACGGAAAACGGTTTATGCGATTTAAAAAGGCGTACCGCTGCCGGCTCCTTTTTCTGGCTCGATGCCCCCTTTTTGCGTCCAGATTTCGGCAAATCTTCAAGAGAACACGTTTCTCCAAATTTTTTAACAATCTTGAAGACTTCACACTGCACTTCACGCTTTTTGCCAATTCTCGAAACGACAACTTTTTGCAAAACCATTAGTGCAGAATTAATCTGCGAGTTGATAAGCTGATGGGTCGAAATTTCTCACTTTTTGTCGATTTTTCAGGTGTGTTGCCAAAGCAAACGATGTTTTTACACATTGAGTGAAAATTCATAATTTTTCGTTACGTTTTATCCCTAAACCATTAATAAACAGGTGTACATTTTTTTTAATGAACAGCCCTTAGCAGGTTATGAGCCACACGTGCACGACCAAACTTTTAGTTAGTCATTAATCTGTAGATTGGTAATGTGTATTTCTCATTTCATTTACCCTCAAGGAAAGGTAGACAAAGCGACAAACGTGATGCTTCGTTTAACCCTTATGTGATCGCAGAGTATCCGGGTACTTTTTCATGTTTTACGTTAAGAAATTTCATAGTTTATTTTAAAACAAGAAACTGAAATTCAGTAACATCTTAATAAAAGTTGGAAGGCAACTTTTGGCATATAAACATTTCGTATAATAGCAAGTGTAGTGTCCGCGGCCTGAGTTTTCTTCTCCCGACATTGTTAAAATTTTGGGAAGAAAATAAAAACCAAACCGTTCGTCTCAAAAATCGTCACAAGAATCTGGCGCAGTCGGTAGGATTCGAACCTACGCTCCCAAAGGGAATCTGATTTCCACCTAATACCTTCGTATCCTGATCCTACCGACTGCGCCAGATTTTTGAGACGAACGGTTTGGTTTTTATTTTCTTCCCAAAATTTTAACAATGTCGGGAGAAGAAAACTCAGGCCGCGGACACTACAGCAAGGAGGGCCAAAAGGGGGGGACTTCGATTTTTTACCCCTTAAGTGATCGACAGGGTACCCGGGTTCTCACCAAAATCAAATGATTATAACTCTGGCTATTATTGAGCAATTTAAATTCTTTTGGCATCATTAGATTCAAAAACTCATTCACTCCAGGGACATTATCAGCAATGAATCCGGGTTTCTGGGGCTGTGTTCCGGTACGGAGACACAATTTCGGAACAGCTATTGAATTTCCGAAATCGATGTCAAAATCTTTGGAATAATTCCTAGATGGCCATAAATTATAAATTGATAAATTTCACAAATTTTGATACCCATATTGACAGGGTTTCCTTCTAAATATGTTCATGGCCACTCGAGGCCCCACGGGAACCTGTTCCGGAAAGACAGTATTCTACTGAAAATGTTCATGGCCACTCTAGGCCCCACGGGAACCTGTTACAGAATGGCCGTTGCAGGAACAAGTCGACATATGGCCTACAATGGAATAGACATAGTTTCTAGGAATTATTCCGAAGATTTGGACATCCATTCCAGCAAAATTCAATAGATGTTTCCAAATAGTGTTTCCGTACTTCACCACTGTACTGGAAACCCAGATTTACGAGAACCAGTTGAATTCAAATGGTAATTGCTGATCATTTTCTCGAAGCGAATGAATCAAACGGTGCTAATAGAATTCAAATCGGTCAATAATAGCCAGAGTTATAATCATTTGAATTTGGTGGGTACATGGTTACCCTGTCGATCACTTAAAGGTGTTTTTTTTTTATCTAACACATAAGGGTTAAAAACGAGGAAATGTAAGAGATAGCAGGCTTCACGATACCATACCGGTGCGCTTTAGCCTTGGTTAACAAAAGAGAGGAAAAATGAGCACGATCAAAAGTAACTGTGATGCCATAGTTGCCGCTCAACAGCCAAGGATTATTTATCGTTAAGTAATGTTGGACATCTCCAAAACACATGTTTTCATTGCTATGATGATGTCAGATGATGGACAATATAATCATAAGCATAGATATACCTAAAAAGACGGGAAGAAACATAAAATAAATAGTGATTTCAAATTATCTAAACATGAAATAAATTCAATTCAATGTTAAACATCACATGCTGGATATAATCCTGGATGTGAGAAGGAGCTGATTGAAACATTTTCTCCGGTACACGCGTCTAAATGCAAAATATGCAAAGGCTGCCTAAATCGAATTTCTTCAGCTGGTAGGAAACTGAGTGTTTACTGGATGATGTATTTAATTTTTCAAGATGACAGTAACTAATTGGTAATCAATCATGATTCACAAATCGAATCAATTGCCCGATAGGTAGAGTTTATGTTCTTATCATTCAATGTGAAATAGTTTGGAAAACATAGGAGTTCTAGACCTATTTCCTGAGAACTGATAGAAACAGTCACCCTTGATTAAGCCGTTCCCTATCCTCTTTGAAATCACAACTGCACCAAACTTGCAATGTTGGTCAGCAAAGGCCCAACATATTCATCCAGTCAGGTATGCTCATTATAAACCTGTTGGCTGTGGAGAGACATGCTGTCAAAGTTTCTACGGATAATTTGCAGACACCCTGTACTAGCGTTGAGTAGCATACAGTGGGGAAAATTCGTTTAAACGTAATTTCATTTTAGCGTTTATTTTCAACACAAAAGATCGAGACGAAAAATCAAATATAGGTTGTCATAGCCTATCAGAAGTTTCGTATTTGAGAACACAATTTGATTGGAAGTTCATAATGACTTTTAAAAAAATTCCAAAAAAGGTGATTTGGGGGGGATTCGTTTAAACGCACTTGTAGTTTTATTAATCAAATCGAATGCACAGTTCAAAAATCAACAATAAACAATAGTTAATGCTTCGTTTGCTTTCCGTTTTTCTGAATAGTTTCGAAAATTCTGTTCGGCATTGATTTCACCAGCTTCTGCTGAGTTTTATCAGGTATCAAGCTCCAGGCTTCTCTTACGGCTGACTCAAGTTCACGAACTGTTTTAAACTACCTTCCGCCTTTGTAAACCTGTCGTGCCAGGATGCCCCACAAGTTCTCGATAGGATTTACATCCGGACTACGAGCTGGCCAATCCAGAAGACTGATGTCTCGTTCAGAAAACCATTTCAAAGATTGCTT
Organism: Aedes koreicus; assembly: GCA_024533555.2. Taxonomy (NCBI): domain Eukaryota; kingdom Metazoa; phylum Arthropoda; class Insecta; order Diptera; family Culicidae; genus Aedes; species Aedes koreicus. Next base: position 13,899 of record JAHHFK020000742.1, on the reverse strand, counting down.
CAGTAAACGGGATCAAAACACCTGCAGAAGCTCCAAGTACTTTTCCGAATTCATCCTGGTCGAAATGGTGGCAATAGGGGTCTTTCCATGGATCGAAAAAGCGGCCCAAGACATTAGAGTGCCACCTCCAAAGTTCCTGCTCAGCTTAACCTGCGGAGATTTCCTCAAATCGTATCAATAATATGCGGTGCAGTCTGGGCCATCCAAATTGAATTTCTTCTCGTCAGAAAAAAATAACATTATCCCATTCCGTAGTCCACGGCATGTATTTTTTTTAGCGAAATTCAATCTTGCGTTAATGTGAGCCGGTTGAAGATTGTTTTTTTTTGCTTTTTTGTGTACTTTAAGTGGCCACATCCATGTAGAATCTGCCGTACACGCCTCTTAGAAATGGAAAGCCCCATTTCTTGCTTGATTTGTGCAGCAGAGAAGTTTCCAGAGTCACCCATTTGTATAATTTGGTTCCGGACACGATTGGTAATCTTCGAATTTCCCAATGTTTTCTTTTTTACGCCATACTTCTTGCCTTTTTTCAGCAGGTTCCTGATTGCTGCTTCCGATCTGTGGATCACACGTGCAATTTCGCGATTGCTCTCACCGCGACTTTTGAGTTCTCGAACCAGTATTTGCTCCGACTGGCTTAAATACTTTCCTTTACCCATTTTGCCGAAAACAAGCAACAACCACCGCGCAACGCAAATTCAAACTCGTGTTCATGGCGGTCGAGGGCTATACAGTGTAAATATGACAGATTCGCAAGATAACAGTAGCATAGGTACGCTCAATGCGGCTTTACGTTAGTGTGCGTTTAAACGAATTTTCCCTCTAAAATCACCTTTTTTGGATTTTTTCAGAGATTACAATGAACTTCCGTTCAAATTGTGTTCTCAAAAACGTAACTACTGATAGGCTTTAGTAAACTGTATTTAACTTTTTGTTTCGATCTTTTGTATTGGAAATAAACCCAAAAATGACCTTGCGTTAAAACGAATTTCCCCCACTGTAGTCTGGAAATAAGAGGGTCAGGCGACTGCAAGTCAGGAAGCAAAATTTATAAAAGTAGACGGTCTGGGTTTATAAAATCAAACCCTATCGAAGTCTTAAATCTGGAATGAACATAATGAAATGAAAGGAAGAATACGATTTTGAACCATTTTCTACTCGGGTGCTCAACCTGAGGGCGAAAACCGAACTTTCACCCTGTTCATATTCAGATTTGTACGTCATTTTTAGCAAATAGTTGAACAACTTATAATAAAAGCACGTGTTTAAAATTTATGTGCCAACATTTTTTCCACTCGAATGGTGTGTGAATGAAGTAATTCTGTTTAATCCAACGAGAGTCATAAGCGTTCAAAAACCTTCCTCTTTAGCGTAACGCTCTCATTTTTCAAATGTTTGAAATGACTCCCGTTATAGAAAACAGAAATGTAGTTCTACGTCAAAGAGTCTTAACACACACGAACACGGATCAAACCAGCTCTCTTAAAAGATAAACTAACCATTCGGTAGGATAGGATCAACGATGAGCATGCAAACAAACCTCCATTAATCTGAGAAGAACTCGAACTTGCCTCCTCCCTGTCACTTATTTTGTTATCTAGAAAGACCCAACACCGGAGGTGCTTCCTCGGATGCTTTGCCACAGACGATTGCGACGAAGCTCTATGGCTGCAAAGTTGTTTCTCCGGAAAAAGTGTTCCTGCCATTTGCTTCTATTCCTAGGTTTCAGTGTCTCCATCAGGATGGAAAGGTGAACACCGATCGGTAGGTGTGCAAACCAACTTGACATCGCCAGAAGCATCAAATGGAAGAAAAATCTCCGCAGGGGAAAATTGTGAAAGTTTAGAGAAGTCGTTTGTCGGTTAGTTTTCTTTTTTTTATTGTGCGATTAAAAGTGAATGCATCCAGTGAAAAGCGAAGGTAATCGCTGTTTGGAGTGAAGTTTAGTGCTCTATGTGTGGGACGCCGCACGTGTATAGTTTCTCACGCTCGTGTTGGTAATATCGGTGTGTTCCGCTGCGGCAGGCATCTTATTCAGTTCTATCGGTTAGCTAGTGACGGAAGTGGAAAGCAATAAGGCCCACCTCGGAGGAAAATTGTGGTGGGCCCTCGTACCTCGACGGATATCATTGGCCGCTAAGAAGAAAATCAGCTGCAACAACATCTACTAGAGGAGGCAGCCAAGCCGTACGGAAACAAACAGCGCCAAACTGTTGTTCTGCGGTTGTTATATTTTCGAACGGGGTGCCAAAGATAGCAGTACGGAAGGTCTCAGGAGTGCCCTAGCCCGTCTTCGCAGATCGGGCCCACTCCCTAACCCTTCCAGTCCTGAAAATGTAAGTACTGAACCGCTCAAATTTACCACTAAATTGCACATAAAAATTTACCATAATCGAAAACAATTCCCGCTCCGAAATGCGACGCAGCAAATCAATTTCGAAGTCTCGAGTGTGTGTCTGCATGTTGCAAATTTGCTGATGCGGCGGATATTACACTTCCCTCGTTCCCTTTGCCGCGATCAGAGAATCATTCCAGTTTGAGAGAGCAGATTTTTTTCATGCAAAAACATACTTCCCCAGAAAACGACAGAAAATCCTTTCCAATTCGATTCGATTCGTTGCTGTACTTATACAAAGAATGAAACCGGGGAACGCGAGGAGGAACCCCCCCGAAGGAAAAACATCATTTCAGTTCATGAAAGTCGTTTTGAATAAATCAGAAGCCAGGCATTCGGGAGCCTGCTGTTCTGGTTGGTTGGGTAGTGCTCCAGCCGGTGCCGAAGGGCGCTGTAGAAAAACAACCAATCGAAACGGGAAACAGCAAATGGAATCAGGGACCATCTTCTCTGTTGTATCATTTCCCTTACGTTGGTAGCAAGATTGATACGATTGAGACGAAAGTGGAAAACTTCAATCGATGTGACACGGCAGGCTGTGACATGCCGCTTGCGTTGTGTGGAATATGTGACAGAGGTGATGATTGCTGCTCTCGCACATAGCTGTTGATGATGGATTGAGGAGGATTTAAATTCACAGCACATGTGATGAAGAAATTTTAATCAAGCACAGTAATTGGAAATCCCTCCCGTTAGCAATAGTGTGTAGTGAAACTGTTATGTTTAAACATGTTTGCGATTACTTTACTATACACTCATAGGCTGTGGTGGTGCTCAACATACTCCTCGCTTGATTTTTTTAATAAAGTTTGTTTATTTGTTCAGGTTGTATTATATCAACCTTACAGAGGCAAGTTTTCGTTTTATATGCACATTAAAAACAATCTTCAAACAAAGTTAAACGGATAAAACCGATTACACTAGTCGGCAGTGTTTCACTCCCTTCAAGTATATATGTTGAATTTTATAGATTTCGCCACGCTGAATTCAAATATGGGCTCAGAAATGCTGTAACATGTCCAGTTTTTGAGAAAAATGTGATTAAAATTCACAAAAACACGTATTTCCGTATTAATATGATCTACCTCATCAACAACCAGAATATTGGCTCTGCCCTTTGCAAGTTGGACTTGGATTTTATGGAATGGACCTCTCTGAATCCATTCGTGAACACAGATTTTTCGTAACACGTAAGATTGATGAAATAAACTGGGATTTCATTCACAAAATTACGAATTTTCATAAAAATCAAGATTTTCTATTTTGAAAACATGAATTTCAGCTCCGCTCTTTGAATGTTGGGCTTAGATTTTATGAAATGGACCTCCCTGAATCCAATCGTGAACACAGATTTTTCGTAACACGTAAGATTGATGGAATAAACCGGGTTTTCATTCACAAAATTACGAATTTTTATGAAAATCAAGATTTCCTATTTTGAAAACATGAATTTTCGCTCCGCCCTTTGAATGTTGGGTTTGGATTTTATGAAATAAACCTCCCTGAATCCATTCGTTATCATAGATTTTTCGTAACACGTAAGATTAATGAAATAAACCGGGATTTCATTCACGAAATTACGAATTTTCATAAAAATCAAGATTTTCTATTTTGAAAACATGAACTTCAGCTCCACCCTTTGAATGCTGGGCTTGGATTTTATGGAATGGACCTCCCTGAATCCATTCGTGAACACAGATTTTTCGTAACACGTAAGATTGATGGAATAAACCGGGTTTTCATTCACAAAATTACGAATTTTTATGAAAATCAAGATTTCCTATTTTGAAAACATGAATTTTCACTCCGCCCTTTGAATGTTGGGTTTGGATTTTATGAAATAAACCTCCTTGAATCCATTCGTTATCACAAATTTTTCGTAACACGTAAGATTAATGAAATAAACCGGGATTTCATTAACAAAATTACGGGTTTTCATAAAAATCAAGATTTTCTATTTTGAAAACAAGAATTTCTGCTCCGCCCTTTGAATGTTGGGCTTGGATTTTATTAAATGGACCTCCCTGAATCCATTCGTGAACACAGATTTTTCGTAACACGTAAGATTGATGAAATAAACCGGGTTTTCATTCACAAAATTATGAATTTTCATGAAAATCACTGTGTTCACGAATGGATTCAGGGAGGTCCATTCCATAAAATCCAAGTCCAACTTGCAACATCCCAAGTAACAATTTCAGTTCTATTCCAGCCGTATAGCACTCCTCCCGGCTTTGTTGATGACACTACATTCAAAACTGTTTTATCCACCAACACCTCCTCTATGCATCTTTAAAGCCGAAATGTGTACAAAGTGGCCCACTCTATAGACGGTTGTGAAAACAAATTAATAAAACCTTTCTAAGACCATAAAGATTTTAAAAATGTTCTAGTGAAAGCTGTTATGACCACTTGAGAACCATCATAAAACCTATTGGCCGCCATCAAAACCAGCATAGGGCTGAATGGCCACAGCTGTCAAACTTCACGGCGATATCGTGGTTGGTTTTTGTTGTTTTGCTTTGTTGCTCTTCTGATTCATTCAACAGTAAATAATGGCTAAGAAAAAAGTTCTACTGTTGCGGGAAATTATGATTGATAGCCAAATATACAAAAGAAATTGAGTTTTTTTTATAGCGTATCATGCTCCAAATCATATGCGCATTAAATTTTATGGTGAATATTGGCACGATAAGAGCTGAAAATTAATGCGCCTTGGAAATTATGCGAGTTTACAACAACAAAAACAAAATTGAAAGAAATATATTCGGTAAATTAATCATGAAACTCCTGAAAATTGATAGAATTAAATAAGGTTATCTAAACGAATACCGAAGTTTGTCTCAGATCTACAGTTCAATTGTATTACATTTAAAATTTGGTGTATTTATTTTTTCACATTTCAATTATTTCATATATTTCAATATGGCGATTGCAAGAAATCACAGTTTTGCCAAAAAAGCCAATTTATCTTAACAATGGCTACTATAGAACTATCTGGTCGCTTGGTAGCTTTCCTCAATGCCAGTTAGCCGTTTAATGCATTTACTGGAGGCAAAATGGTTTTAAAATGCTTTTTCAACTGACCATAATAAGATAATATGAATGAGTCCTAAAACGGCATTTCAAAACAGCATTTTATGAGTTAATAAAGTCAAAATAAAACCTTTGATAGGAGTAAAAGGAATTTTAGAAGTCAAGGGTTTAAGATCGTTGTAAAGAAGCTGTGTAGGTTCTTATAAACCTGACTAAAATTTGAAACCTATTGGCATCTCTTGCTGCCATAATAAAGCCGAATTGATTTCTAGTGGCTTTCATAAAACTTTAATAAAACTTAATAAAGCTGGATGGTTTTGGCAATGTTACTTGGGTTCTCTTGCAGAAAGCGCATTTTGGTGTACTATCTTCACAGGTACCATCTTCATGTGTCTCTCCGCAAGAAAAGCAGCGTGCCTTATTGCCGCAACGGGAGGTCGTATGCCCCAACCAGAGAAGGTCACACGAAACGAGTCTGAAGATGTACACTTCTTTCTGTTGAGAAGCCGTAGTTGAAGCAACACGATCGCCCTAAACTAAAGCATGCCATGATAATGTTAGCCTGTAAGAGTTTGAGAAATAAATTTAGTTCTTAAAGGGCGAACACGAAAGTATTGCGACACATTCAACAGGGCATAACTTTTTTACCATTGGGTAAAAATCAACCAAATTTTGCATATTTTCTCATTGATGTGTATTATTTACATGCTGTCAAACTCGAAGCCGTGTTTTTCGATTCAACGAAAATGGAGGTGAACCAACGCGAGTCGAGAGAACAAATTCTTTCCAAACACCTGGAATTTCTTGACCTGTGGCACCGGCAGTTGGGAAAAATGTTGAACATTCACCATTCAACCGTCTCCAGAGCGAAGCGGTTCCAGGAGCGGTTGACGTTGGACCACGGCAAAGGAGCTGGAAGAAAACCTGGACCGGAGAACAAAAAGACGGAGGGAAAGGTGAAGCGGATGATTAAAGCAAATCCCAACGTCTCAACCCGTGATTTGGCTAAAAAGATTGGCATGTCGCAGAGGTACGTCCAGAATTCAAAGAAGAGAGCTGGACTACATACATACAAGGTACAGAACTTCCCAAACCGCGATGAGCGGCAACAATCGACGGCTAAAACTCGGGCACGGAAGCTCTACGAGAAGATGCTGACAAAATATGGCTGCTGTGTGATGGGTGACGAAACGTATATAAAAGCCGATTTTAAGCAAATTCAGGGGTTGGAGTTTTTCACCGGCAAGAGCAAGTTCTATGTGGACGACAAATTTAAGAAGAACAAAATGTCGAAGCTCGCCTCCAAATATCTCATTTGGCAGGCCATCTGCTCTTCCGGACTGAGGAGTGAGCCTTTCGTGACAAAGGGCACAGTAAATGGCGAGATCTACAAATCTGAGTGCCTCGAGAAGCGCCTTTTGCCGTTCTTGCAGCAGCACGACGAAGCTCCGCTATTTTGGCCAGATTTGGCATCATGCCACTATTCTAAAAGTGTCCTGGAGTGGTATGAGGCCAATTCTGTCCATTTTGTTCCAAAGGACATGAATCCGCCAAACTGTACGGAGCTGCGCCCGGTGGAGCAGTACTGGGCAATGATGAAGCGGGAACTTCGGAAGAGCAAGAAGACAGTCAAAGACGAGAAGGACATGTTAAGAAAATGGAAAAAAAAAACTGAGAAACTGGTACCGGATGACACTGTAAAGACTTTGATGGAGGGCATCAAGCGAAAATGCGTTCAATTTTACACTCAAGGCTCCATCGATTAACTTTTCGTTTGATTTTTGAAGTAAATATATGACTACCCTAAAATTTTGGTTTGATTCTAAACATTATAAGAAAATTTGCATGACATTTTCGGTGTCGCAATAATTTCGTGTTCGCCCTTTAGTTGACCATTGACTAGTATAGTCGCTTTTACTTATACGACCTCCAAGAGGTTATGGGCCCAGCACTAGGTGCCTAGCAACGCGAGTCAACAGTGAAGAAAAAGTTTCAGCTGACATGGAGAAGATCCAGATACCGAAGTTAAATGGATCCAACTACACCAGCTGGAAATTCAGCACGGAATTGTTGATGATCCGGGAAGACCTGTGGAAACTCGTGGCAGGAACGAGACCAGTTGCAGCGGCGGTACCATGAGCAAATGCGGCTGCGAAACCACGTGCAAATGTAGCAGCGATTGAAGCCTGGGATTTCGGGGACCTGCGAGCACGAGCCACGATCGGGCTCTTGATGGAGAGCAGTCAACATGGCCTCATTAAGTAGACGAAGACAGCTCGTGAAGACTGGGGGAAGTTAAAGGACCACTTCGAGAAGCCAACTTTAAGTTCCAAGGTGTCCTATTTACGGAACTTGATAGCGAAACGATACAGTGAAGGTGAGGACATCGAGAAGCACGTCGCCGAGATGGAAGAAGTCTTCGAACGTCTATCGGTGGCAGGACTGAAACTGGACGATAAATTGCAGGTTGCCTTAGTTTTGAGCAGCCTTCCGAAGTCTTTCAACACGCTGACGACCGCACTCGAGAGCAGAGCTGATGACGAGCTCACGTTAGAACTGGTGAAAACGAAGCTCGTCGATGAGGTAACGAAAATTGGTAACTATGGCAACGAGACCGATCTGCGGGCAGCTTCTGGTAAGGAGCCAATTATTTGCCATTACTGACAAAAATCGGGCCATAAGAAGCGAGATTGTCGGAAGCTGGCCAGTGACCGAGAAGAAGCGAACCGGAGTGACAAGAAAAATCGAAAAACCGCGTCCACAGTGTAGACGGTAGATTCGAGTGGCGAAACCACTTTTATGGCGAGAAGATCAGGAACAGTAGGACGTAGGGTCGTCGATTCCGGGGCGACATCAAAAAGACTTTTTTGTGCGCTGAAAAAGACTTTTTTGTGGACCTGGATGAAACTATCACCGAACATGTGGCACTCGCCAACGGCAAAATGAGAGTTGTGAAGGGCAAAGGGACTTGCCGTGTTGTTTGCTGTGATCTGGAAGGAAAAAATATGACAGTTATCCTTACAAATACACTCTCGGTACGAAAACTGGCGATGAAGAATGGGACAGTAATCTTCGATTCAAAAGGATGCACGCTTCTGAAGGACGAAAAGGTTGCAGCTGGTGCAGTCGTTTCTGATGGACTATACGTAATGAAGAACGTCTACAACGCGATGAAGGCGGAAGGAAATGCCACACAACCAACTGTCAGCACACGTGGCAATGAAAGATGGGTCATCGTGACAACAATGCCATGGAGGAATTGGTGCAGAAGAATCTGGCGACTGATTTGCAAATCGAAGACTGTGGATTGCGAATTCAATGTGAGTGCTGTCTGGAAGGAAAGTTTGCGAGGCTTCCGTTCCCGAAGCAATCCAAAAGGAGATCAAAACAACCGTTGGATTTGGTCCATGTCGACGTGCGTGGCCCTATGAAAAACGTCACGCAGAGTAAGTGCCGCTACTACTGTAATCGATGATTACCGTGTATTTCCTGCGCGAGAAATCCGACACTGAAGAGCGACTGAAACAATTTGTGATGGAGATGAAGACAACCTTCGGCCGGCCGCCAAAGATCATTCGTTCTGATAATGGAGGTGATTTCAAAAATGGAGCAATGGAAGATTTTTGCAGACGAGATGGCATCAGGCAGCAGTTCACCACACCACACACCCTGCAGCAAAATGGAGTTGCAGAGCGGAAAAATCGTTCCCTGAACGAGATGGCGAAATGTATGCTGTTAGATGCGGAGCTTCCGTTGCGGTACTGGGCCGAAGCTGTGAACACTGCAACTTATATCCAAAATCGACTTCCTACCGCGGCGCTCAAGGTGACACCTTACGAGGTATGGTGGAGCGAGAAACCAGATGTTGACCATTTGCAAATTTTTGGCATCAAGGCGTACGTGTGGGTTCCCAAGCAGAAGCGAACGTAGCTGGACACAACGGCGCAAAAAATGACGTTTGTGGGATATTCGACGCAGCAGAAAGCATACCGGTTTCTGGACTTGAAGACAGGACGCATCGTTAACAGCAGGGATGCAAGTTTCTTAATGACAACCAGCAGTGTTCAGGATGAAGCGTCAGACAATGGAAATAGCATAGAATGCCGTGTAGGTGGGGATGCTATTCCCAAAACTAATAAATTTCCTTTCGTTGCAAGGGACGTTCTTAGTAAGCCAACGGAACTTGAGGAGCAGTGCGATTTCGAAACGGAGACGGATGATGATCAAAACGAGATGATTGATTCGTTTACCGATTGCGATTCCACGCACTCTGAATCGAACGATAAAGATAAACGTCCCCACAACGCAACGATTGGACCAACTGAAACGAGGACCTCAAACCGGATAACGAAAGGAGTATCACCTTCCAGATACGGAGAATTCAGCCAGGTTGCCATTCAGCGGATCGCTGAGCCACGGACCGTCTCGGAAGCTCTGAGTGGTCCTAACCGAGAGCAGTGGAGTTAGCCTCATTGCAGGAAAACAACACCTGGAATGAATCCTGGAGAGTGTGAGCTGTTTAGTGGAATACCTGTAACTAGAGAATGAGAAGAATGATTAGTAATTTCCATTTAATGCCAACTACGTTTATTGCTTATCTTGACAGCTACGCGTATTTCGTTTACAATGTGCAAACTTCTTCAGTGTAGTGTACTAGTACTCGACTTATATACTAATACTCGACTTATATACTAATACTCGACACTAAAGAAGTCTGCACATTGTAGACAAAATACGCGTATTTGTCATGATAAGCAATAAAGGTAGTTGGAATTAAATGGAAATTACTAGGCATTCTTCTCATTTTCTAGTAACACCTTGAAGATCGTTCAATTGCCCACCGGTCGGAAGCCAGTGGGATGCCGGTGGATATTCAAAAAGAAGCTGAATGAACATGGAAATGTAGCGAGATACAAGGCGCGCCTCGTTGCACAGGGCTTCAGTCAGAAGTTTGGCACTGACTATGACGAAGTCTACGCACCTGTAGCCAAACACACGACATTCCGGTCACTTTTGGCAGTAGCTGCCCGACGAATGATGGACGTGAAGCACGTTGACATAAAGACGGCATATCTGTATAGAGAAATCAGCCAAACGATCTTCATGCAGCAACCCCCCGGATACGAAACTGGGAATCGAGGAGAAGTATGCTGCTTAAGGAAGAGTTTGTACGGACTCAAGCAAGCCGGACGTGTCCCACCGGAACCGGTTTCAGAGTATTCAGATGGGACCAAATTCACTGGTAGGTCTATGGTACGATGTTTCCAGATGTCACAATTCAAAACCACGATTTTTGAGCCGTCGAACGGTACAAATACTTGGGGTTCCAAAATTGTCCTTTTTAGGCCCTACCGGAACTGGTTCCAGAGTATCCGGACGTGGTCAAATGTCCTGGTTGGTCTATGGCATGATGTTTTTGAAGATCAGTATTCGAAATCGTGAATTTTGAACCTTAGAACGGTACAAATGTTTCTCAATTTAAAACTCCCCTCACACGCACCAACCCGCGAACCGTTCCTATGTGCCCACGTGCCCAGATTGAAAAGAAAAAAAAAAAAGCATGTCATTTAGACTCTATATATTTTTTTTTTATCAAAAAAAAAAAAAAAAAAAAAAAACAAAAAAAATAAAAAGTGGAAGAAAGAGATTGGGGAATTTTGTCCCTGAATGCCCTCATTTGAACTTTTTTTTTTTTTTACCTCCCCTCGATGCTGAAAGGAAGTGGTTGCCCACACAAAATAATTTTTTTTTGAAATTAAAAAAAAAATAAAAAAAATTCAAATACTAAAATTTTTCCTTTTAAAAATAAAAGTTTTTCTAAGATGTTAATTGGTCAAAATCGACCCCAGTGCACAGGAAAGGTAAATGCTTAACTCCTTAACCCTTAAATGCGCAATGTTGTTTTAAAACAACATACCTAAAAACGCCCCAAAATAAGTGACCTTTACTTATTTTACATAAATTATGTACCAGAATTGTTATTTTAGCTTTAATGAAGAGTCTTGCCAACTGGGCGCACTGTGCTGAAGTGTTTTGTTTGATTTATTTGTTGACAAAACTCCGAAAGCTAAACCCTCTCAACAAGTGTGGCTACCGCTGACATTCTACAGTTATTTATTGTAAATTTCACTGGTAAGTCGTGAGAAAAAATGTCTAACCCAACGGACACATTCCTGCTTCATGTGATCTGACATTATATTGATCAAAAACTAAAGTTAACTTACGTTTTTCTTCAAAAATTTGTTTGTTGTTTTAAAACAACATTGCTCCTTCGCTGCATCTAATGTTTGTTTCCAGCAGGTTAACATGTCACAATCCATTGACCAGCAAATTCTGCGGTATCTGGAGAATCTAGATGATTCCGAGGATGGGTTTGAACAATCGGATTCAGATGTAGAGGATGAGCATGCGTACTACACGTCGGTATATCAGCTCATACAGGATCTTGAGGACTCCGACCAGGAATCTGAAGACGACGAGGATATTCCGCAAGAGCTTTCAGATGTAGAATTCCTAGTGGATGAGAAACCTGCACCCTCGACCAACAATCTCAAAAAGACTATTACTAAACCTGTCTGGAGGAACGGACACATGCCTTTCGATGAATACAAGATCGCTTTCCAGGGTGATAGCCTTGCCCGATGAGTTGATGGATTGTGATACGCCGTACGACTTTTTTTCCTACTTCTTCACGACGGACTTGAAGGACAAGATCGTCGAGGAAAGCAACATCTATGCAACTCAAAATAACATATCCAATCCAGTAAGCATCTCCAGAACCGACTTCAACAAGTATTTGGGTATATTGATATACAGCTCTGTTGCAAAATTTCCTAACACAAAGTCATACTGGAGCAACAAATATGGTTACGATCCTATCAGGGCAACTATGCCACAGAATACCTTCAGCAAGATTAGCAATGCTATTCATTTTAACAACAATGACGGGTTCTTGCCTAAGGATCATCCTCAGCATGACAAGCTCTATAAGATACGGCCAGTTATACAGTCTCTTAGAGAACGTTTTGGCACAATTCCAATGGAACAAAAGTTGTCGATCGATGAGCAAATGTGTGCTACTAAGATAGGTCACTATATGAAGCAATATCTACCGAATAAGCCACATAAATGGGGATTCAAGTTGTACCTACTTTGTAGTATGGAGGGATTTGCTCACGACTTCGAGGTTTATTATGGTAGCGGTAAGCAAACAGAACTTCTGCCAGATGACAACGAGCGACACAAATTTACATGCAAAACCAACCACAACCCCCCCCGGGCACACAACATATTTTTTTTCTTTGACTACTTTTATACTTCGCTCCCCCTTTTACACACCCCCCCACGCAAGGCACATTCTCTCCCCCCCGGCACAATAAACCGAATCAGAAACGCAAAACCTCCAGATAAGAAGGAAATAATGAAGAAGTAGAGAAGAAGAGGATTTCACCAAGAGTGCCTTACTACTATAGAAGGCGTCGACGTCAGTGCAGTAGTATGGAAGGACAATAAGCCTGTTAACTTGCTGTCGACAGCTTCATCGGTCGTTACAAAATAACTATAAAAAGTCGCAAATGGACCAGACGCCTGTTCCATCATCTAGTAGATATGACGGTCGTGAATTCATGGATCATTTACAAGAAAGTTTATCATCAACTCAAATCAAAGCCGTTGAATCTTCGAGATTTTAGGCTACACTTGGCGGACACTCTTTGTAATGTTGGGTTACCATCGGCAAAACGTGGAAGGCCAAGCAGCTCAGGAATTGCTACGAAGCTTCAGCAGAAGAAACGCAAAGGCCCTGCTCAATCAGCACCAACAACTGCAGTTCGATTGGATCAAGTTTCCCATTGGGGTGTGATTGCAAAGTTTCTTTGTGCAATACAAGAAATAACAATTGTTTCTATAAGTATCATCATGATTTGTAAGTAACTGTCGATTAAATCTGACAATAAAAGTAATTTTGTCGTTAAACTTTCGATTTAAATTCGTAACTCTCGTTCTTCGATAAAGGCGCAGTGTTGTTTTAAAACAACATACCCATATCTTCGTAAAAAAACGTCTTTCTTCAATATACCATATGCCTAACGATTAGTTTAGGAGTTTTTAGTGTGTTGTAAATGGAATTAATTTTTTAAACCAGTTTTTTATTGTCGTGCGCATTTAAGGGTTAATTGCCTGAACCACAAAAACTTTGGATTTTGCAATCGTTCTTTTGATGGAAATCTCATTCACGCACAGATTTGTTTCTCAGCACCGTATTTACTACTTGTTCTCAATTATTCCCAATCTCAGTTTTAACTCCTTGTTCTAAGATAAAACCGGTATAATCCTGGGATTAAATCCCGACCAAGAATAACCGATTGCTTTAACGTGAATACCGATTTCGGTCTACGCGATTCAAAAATTTTGCAGCCCATCAGACAGGAACCGTTTTAAATGTTAATCCGAGGTGCAGCTTACTG